>CP139508.1:58460988-59117661 GCA_021014915.2 Artemisia tridentata subsp. tridentata | reverse complement strand
TGATGAACTCAAATAAGTACATTTTATTATCATCATTTATCCTATTTATTTGACTTGTTTTATTATATCATATATGAAAATTGATACGTTAATGTTTACTTTTGTAATTCTCAGGTAAAAACAAGTATTATGTGAAACTTGGCGATTTTGGACTAATTATGGAGCAAAACAAGCAAGATGTTAAGAGTCTACTGAAATGTACAAGATCAAGATCATTCTGCTCCAGATACGCCGCAACATACTTCGTAGATACGGCGCATCACTATCAAGATTTCACAAGTGACAATCCAAGACAGCAAAGGACATGCGCTGCATAAAGAAATGGAGTTACGCCGCATCTTAAGGCGGTGTACGAATATTCCTGAATATATTAATCTTGACCCCACGCGAAGTTAAGTCAATGCGCCGCATCTACTTATCCTATGCGCCGCATCTAACCCTCAGACAGAAACTATAAATACCCCAAAGCCAGACGAATTTCAGAGTAGTTAGTACGAGACTTAGCTAAACTCAGAAGAGAAAGACAGCCGAATTCAGACATGTTAGCAGCACAAGACACACCCTAAACGAAGATACAAGAGCTGTAAGAAGGTCCTGCATGTATTCAATTCATTAAGTAGTTTTGTTTTATTGTATTAGTACACTTTAATTCATCAGGATTGATGGGCCGATTCCATGTGACTACGGAAAATCATGGGCACCCCTTAAAATTGCTTTCCCATTAATTAAAGTTTATATGTTGATGTCTTTGGTGACTTTTATTAGTGCATTGATAACCTCTGTGTCTAGCTGAGCATTGCTTGGGTCGCCATGCCCCTTCCTCGCCTATTTATTCTATCGTTTCTAGGATAGTGGGATAGACATAAGTGATCATTAAGGGTTTACTCGCCGATAAGATTAGAGCCAACGAGAAAGGGTTAATTATATACACTTCATATAAAACTAGCAATAAAACAAGTGACAAGCTACTTAATTATCAGGACAGGTCTTCTTATTTTCTAAAGCATCTATCTGTGTACGTGTGTGCTAATCGCTGATTCGTGCTCATTAGTTTAGTTTTCTATTTAATCATAACCAAACCGTGCCAGTCTCTCAGGCTGAACCCCCTTGCGTTAGATTAGGTTGTATAGCTAATTTAAGATATTAAAATACTGATTAGAATAACTAGATAATACGTTCCACTCTTAGTGATCGACACTCTACTTACCATTATATTCATACTGACCGGGTACACTGCTCGTTAAAGTGTGTGTTTTATTGATAAGTCGGCTAAATATAAATTTAAAACTTGAGTAGGCATTAATACTGCTAAAACCACAACGACATCACGCGCGCACCAAGTCTTTGGTGCCGCTGCCGTGGAAATAAAGAATTAGAGCAATACACACGCACATCATCTTCCATTAAGTCTTTTCTTGTCTTGTGATAATTCCCAACACAAAGGTAGCCGGCTATAAACCCCAAGTTACCACTCTTGAATCTAAATGTGCAGGTCTTGAAGTTGAGAGGGATAAGCTTGGAGAACAGGAGATCAAGCTTCGTGAGGAGGTAGATAAATTAAACCTCTGTTGCAAGAGCTTGAAGAAATATAGAGCTGATGTGGTCTCAAAGGTTCTTCCATACATAGCCATGGAATTATACCACAGTGATGAGGTGGGAGAGATTGTGGGAAAACTGGTGAATGCTGCCATCTTTTACGAAAAGTGCACAATGTTGGAAGAGATTGCCGAGACCTAGAAGCCTGTGGTCTTGTCAGAAGTGCCCTACTACCGTCCAACGTCTGAGCAAGAATACAATGATGCTGGCAACACACACACTACAACAGAGTACCAATTTCTCACCGAAGTAACCAAGAACCCATCAGCACCCATAGAAGATCTCCTCTCCAAGAAACCTCACAAGATTCAACCTCCTTCTCCGACCAATAAGACTCCATATGTGAAGTCTTCATCTCCCCCATAGCAAGAGGATCCTATGTCATCGAAGAATGCTTGAAGATTGCCATATTGGCAGGTATTTGTCCCCAAGGGTGGTATGTACCCTTTAGACAATTTCACTTGATGCGTAATAGGCTGGTGCCTATTTGTTAAACAATTTGACTTCTTTGCTTGCTGGGCTTTGGCCCGTATCTCAAACAATGTTTAAATATTTTTGTTGGCTTTGGCCATCTTTTATCTATGGATGCAGGTAAGGGACAATGTTCGACCTTTAATATCATGCTTTTCTTCCCATAGTTATTTATAAATGTACATATACAACCTAAGGTTATAACCTCATTGTGAGTATTTTGAACCAAGATTTTAGCAATTGTATAATTTTATTGCTGACAGAGGGTCGCGACCCACTCCATCTTTGTCCTTAAGATACAAAGGGCTTAGAATACCCTAAGACTTTTAGGAAAGTTAATGTGAATTGTAATGGATGTTATGTGTATACAAGACATATGTGTCCTGAATCATCCTTCAACATTGAAACTTGTAAATTACTTGGCTAAACAAATCTTTGTTGTATATAACAAAACAAGAGATTTGAGAGAAATGAGTTATATCATTAATTGGGTAAGGAGGATTACATCATTTTAAGAAATGAAAACTAGGAAACCTACCATTAATGCTTCTTTCCCTAAATGAGAAGAATGCGATACATGAATTTAAAAATAAACTAAGTGTTTTGAAAGTAGTAAGTTTTATATGTAAAACTTACGAAGGTTAGTACCATTCCAAGTCCTATCCATGACATCTCCGATGAGTGTTTCGAGCTTGTAGGATGCATTGCCCTAGGCTTCTGATATGACGTAGGGTCCTTCCTTTGTAGGCCCTAGATTTCCTTCATGCTCAGCTTTTCTTGCGTTGTTTAGCCAAAGGACATATTCACCCAGCTTAAATGCTGAAGGTCTGACTCGGTTGTTGTAGTACTTTTCAAACTTTTGTTTATAGATAGCCTCTCTGATTGAGGCTATTTCTCTTCGTTCTTTAAGTAGATCAAGGTTCTCATGAAGCCTATCTTCGTTCTCTTTTGCCTCAAAGTTCACGATACATTCTATTTCAATGCTTATTTCTGAAGGTATAACAACCTCCGTTCCATAAGTTAGGCTAAAAGGAGTTTCCCCATGACTTGACTTGGGGTGCGTCCTATGGGCCCACAGAACTTGGGGTAGTTCATCTACCCAACCATGATGGCTTCGACCTAACCTTCTCTCGATTCCAATGATAACATCCCTATTGGTTACTTCTACTTGTCCGTTAGCCTGAGGATGATACACGAAAGTGAACGATTGTTTGATCTTTAGACCTTTGCAGAAAGTTGGGAACACCCCTTCGGCGAATTGTTTCCCGTTGTAGGAAATGATAATGTGGGGGACTCCAAATCAGCAGATTATGTGTTCCCACATAAACTTTTCCATGTGTCTTTCTGTTATTGATGCCAAAGGTTTGGCTTTGACCCACTTAGTAAAGTAGTCGATGGCTACGACCAAGAACTTTACTCCTCCTGGGGCTACTGGTAGGGGTCCAACTATATCGATTCCCCATTGGCAAAAATGCCATGCCTACGTTACGGAAGTCATGTCTTTCTTTGGCAATTGTGGAACTTTGGAGTGAATCTGACATGCTTCACATTTTTGTATTATTTATGTTACGTCTCTGTGCATCGACGGACAATAATACCCTAGCTTTGTTATCTTCAAAACAACGGAGCAAGGACCTGTGTACAAGCCGCATGATCCTTCATGGACCTCGTAGATGATGTTTGAAGCTTGCTTTGGCCCCACGCAACAAAGCCATGGAATTAAGAAGGACCTTCTGTAAAGATTATCCCCAATGAGTCTATATTGGGGAGCCTTGATCCTAACCTTTCGTGCTAGCTTTGGATCTTCTAGCAAAATACCACTGATCAAGTATTCTCTTATCGGAGTCGTCCAATTGGATCCTTCTTCAAGTATGACGTCAGACACTTCACTTCTTTTGATTGACCTTTCAGCAAACACTTCAAACAAGACCTCATTTGTTAGGTGAGCAAATGTCATCGAAGCCAGCTTGCTTAATGCATCTGCTTTCTTGTTTTGGTTCCTACGTACATGCTCTATATTACAGGACTCGAATCCGTGGAGGAGTTCTTTAGCTTTTTCCAAATATTGCTTGATGGTGGGCTGCCTTGCCTCGTAAGAGCTTTTAATTTGGTTTGCTAGTAACTGTGAATCAACAAAAACGGAGAGATCACGAACCTCCATGTCCTTTGCAAGTCGAAGGCCAGCTAATAAAGCTTCATATTCAGCTTCGTTGTTCGTAGCTTCGAACTCAAAACGTAATGCATAAGTGTACTCCTTTGCCTCCGGGCTGACCAACATTAGACCTGCTCCCGAACCATCAGAGCTTGAGGCTCCATCAGTGTACAATTTCCACCCCTCCTTTGTCTTCCAGGGTTTTTTCTTTGGAGTTTCTTTGTCTTGACTTGGTCCAGAGGTTGTTTTGGCAAGAAAATTTGCAAGTATCTGGCCCTTGATGGAGTTTTGGCCTTTGTACTCTATGTCGTGCTCTCCTAATTCAATAACCCATTTGGCTACTCTACCTAACTTCTCAGGCTTCGACAATATCTATTTGACTGGCTTATCAGTCAATACCATGATGGGATGAGCTTGAAAGTACCTTTGAAGGTGCCTTGCAGCATAAACCAAGGCTAGAATTAACTTTTCCAACTTCGGGTAGTTCAATTCAGCTCCTTGCAAGACTCTGCGAATGAAGTAAATTGGGACTTATTTCTTTTCCCTTTTCGCCAAGAGCACAACACTGATGCTTTCCAATGATGCCGCAATGTACATAAACAACACTTCGCCTTTGATTGGGGCTGTAAGTGTTGGTAATATTTCCATGAATTCTTTTAACTTTTGGAAAGCAGCTTTTGCCTCACAACTCCATTGGAAAGTCTTCTTATCTGCACACCCTTTGAGTGTCTTGAAAAATGGCAAAAATCGATCTGCGCCCTTCGACAGGAACGTGCTAAGTGCTACGAGCTTCCCATTTAGGATTTGTACGTCTTTCAATGACTTCAGAGCTTGTAAATCAGTGATGGCTTTGACTTTCTAAGGGTTAGCTTTAATCCCTTGCTTTGTAATCAAATGTCCCAAAAATTGTCCTTCTTCCATACCAAAAGAACATTTCTTCAGGTTGAGCTTCATGTTGATTGCCCTTAATTGATCGAAGGTTTCTTGAATGTTAGAGAGTAGGTCTTCTTTGGTTCTGCATTTGATTACCATATCATCAACATAGCCTTCTAAGTTTCTTCCTATCTGGTTATTGAAAGCTTTGTCTACCAATCGTTGATAGGTTGCCCCTGCGTTCTTCATACCGAAGGGCATTTTCTGGTAACAATAGACGCCCTTTTTTGTGTAAAAAGTTGTCTTCTCTTCATCCTCCTCCGCCATTTGTATCTGATGATATCCTTTGTAGGCATCCAAAAAGCATTTCAAACGAAACTTCGAGAGGGATTCGACCTTTCAATCAATTTCTGGCAAATGGTAGCAGTCCTTTGGGCAAGCTTTGTTGATGTCGGTGAAGTCGACACACATACGCCACCCTCCGTCACTCTTCCAATCAGGTTTGGTATTTCACTTCTCTAAGTATTCCTACTCGTACAAGTTCATCCACCTCTTTGCAAGCAGCTGCGTTCCTTTCATTTGATAGGCTTCGTCGCTTTTGCTTAATTGGTTCAATGTGTTTGAACTCATTAAGCTTATGCTCTGTGCAGAAGGGCTTGCCATCGATCATAAGCGTACTAGGAACCCCTGTAATGTCCAAGTACATCCATGCAAAGACATATTTGTTGGCTTTGAGTAGCTTCTCCATGTGTGCCTTGAAGTTAGCAGAGAGTTGCTTCCCGATTACCACCATTTGTTTTGGATAGAGATCATTTACCACAATGCGCTCTTCAGCATCTGCACAACTTAGAATGACTTTCTAAGACTCCTTAGGACTTTCTTTGATCTTCTTACCAGCATCTCCTGCCTTTCCCTGGTTGTAGCTGGAAAGTACGGTTCCTTTTCCATATGGTGTATGTAATTTTACCGCTGTGTGTATGGTGGAGACTACGATACCCATCTTCTGCATAGCGGTCCTTCCTATCAACAAGTTGTAGGGAGAGTTGGATTTTATGATTGCGAAAGTGAGGGTTTCTGTTCTTGCGAGCTTTCCTTCTCCAATCATTATATCTAACGGTACTTCTCCTAAAGGCCACGAATGCTCACCTGAAAACCCTACCAAAGGTATCTTTGAATCAACTCGCTGCAACCTGATCGAAGGCTTGAGCTTTAAGAAACAGTGCTTATATATGATCTCGCAGGAGCTTCCGCAGTCCATGTAGGCCCTATTTACTTGTTAGAAACTAAGACTTTGATGACTACTGGATCGTTCGATGGGACTTGGCCTGTAATGGAGGGAAACGTTACTTCCCCTACCTCGCTTATCTCCTTCTCCGTCACATTTCTTTTTAAGCTGGCTTCGCCCCAATGAACCATGAGTATTGGGGCTTCGGGAGGAGTGGTACCTTTAGCCAATTGAGTGTCGAAAACTTTTTCCTTGCCCTTCTTTATGCCGTTCACCAAATGTGCCAACTGCCCGGACTTTACGGCTCCTCTATCTGTTTCTTTAGTTCTTTGCAGCTATTCGTTTCATGGCCATAATCTTCGTGAAAGTGACAATACTTGGTTGTATCTCTGTTTTTACCCTTGCTTTTCATGCGAGGGAGTGGTTCGAAATCCTTAGTAGCCCTCTCCGTTGCAAGTATTTCCTTCAGAGATTTAGTCAGGCTTCATAGCAAACCGTGGTTAGGACCTTTGTTGTACGGAGTGAACCTGTCCCTGTTTTTGTTCTTGTTCTTTTATCCTTCCCACACAGAGTACTTCGAGAGCTTACTGTGGTTTTCTCTATCAATCGGAGAACCATTAGTAGATACTTCCTTTGCTTCAATTCAAGTATATTTCTTTTCCATTAACCCCTTGTAAGTTGCCGCAAGGTCAGTGGACAAGAATTCCACCAAGCTTCGATTTTGTAGGCCATGTACGCAGCCAGAAATGCACTGATCTTCATGTAGACCCAAGATCTGTAGAGTGTCATCGGTGTACCTTGTGACAAAAGCCCTTGTGCTTTCGTTCTCCTTTTGTTTAATGTTGTGCACTGTTATATGGATCTTTGAAAACTTCTTTTGCTGACTGAAGTGTAATCGAAAATCGAGGTTGACAATACTGCCAGGCTTTTATTCGTTCCACCAAATACGAGCAGAATCTCGTAGGGTGTATGTAAACATGTGACAGGCTATAGGCATGACCCACTTTTGCATCCTAATGGCCCCTTCGAACAAATGTAGGAAATTGTCCGGATCCCCCTTCCCATCATATGTACCAATGTATGCAGGCATTTTTAACCCATCGGTTAAAGGGTAGTCTTCTATCCACCTAACGAAGGGTGTAGTGGAACCCATAGGCTCTGAATATAGGCAATTATAAGGTGGTGCATACATAGGGACAACATTATATGGATTATGGTTTGGGGGTACTCCCATGGGAGTTTGACTGCGGTAAGATTCGTAGGATGCGTTCATGCCAAAAGGATAACCATTTCCCATGGCGTACGGAGGGTACAGCGTAGGATGTCCGAAGGGTATGTTCCCATAATGTTGAGGGAGTCTATGGTTGTTGGACTGTCCAGTTACCGGGGATACAAACCCTGAGGGTAAGACTGAGTTTGGAACGAGGGGTACATACCATTGGGAGGAAGATTTCCTCCCATATTAATCGGAGACGGATTGCCTTCTACACCTGATGCGTGAGAAGGCTGCAACGGAACCCCTGCTTCAGTCCTTCCTAGATTAGCTGCTAACAACGGAGGCAGATTCACCTCCGTTTCTTCCCTTCTTTGGCTTCTCCCATTCGAACCTTCTGTTACCACCCCTTCTCTCCTGGTTGGATCCCGCTCAGGGACTCCTTCGAACCCAACAGACCTTCTGCTTAGCCTTAGACCGACTGGTGACCATATCTTTAGGGCCGAGTGTGTTGTTCCCTGTGCCGGAGGCCTAGGCTCAATTTCCATCTCTTCATCACAATCGTCACTCCAGTATTCCAACTCCCTTCGCATCTCAGCATTCTGAACTTGCCTTTTGCGTGCCCTTAAGAGAGATTCCAATGCTTCATAGTTTGCTTCGACAAAGGCTGGGCTAATGACAGGTTCCGGATTGGCTGATGTCAAAGCATGATGGTTAGGTATTACTTCTGGGTGAGATCGTATTGTGAACGTGGAGGCGGTAATTGGGGGGGGGGAGGTTATTAGAGTCATTGACTGGTATTGGCGCCAAGGTCGAGAAACCCGGTGGGGAAGTAACTTCTCTTCCTTGATCCATGCCGGATATGTAGTGAATGTAGTTAATTGGTTATAAACTTAGGAATTAACGAGTCCAATTGTAGCGGTCACACGGATGGCGCCACTAATTGTACAATAAATTGCACGATGTAAGATACTGTAAAAATCCATTGTAATACTACTCGTTAATCAATGATAAACTCAAGTTATGTGGAAAACTAGAAGGGGGGTTGAATAGTTTTACGTCTTTTTAAATTTTATTTTGAAAACTTTTATTTACTTTTAAAAACTTCGATTCGATATTATGTGACTTCAATTCTTAAACAATATGAACAAGTATAAATAAATATAAGTAAGTAAAGCAAGTAAAGTAAAGTAAATCAAATGAAAGATAGAGATGGAAAGATCTAACCGAGACACAAGAGATTTATAGTGGTTCGGCTACAAGGTCACCTTCCTTGCCCTACTCCACTCCCCGAGCACCTAACTCGAGAGTTTTCTTCACTATGTCAACAAGCTCCCTTATTGCGGAGAAAACCTTACACAACTTTAGCTTACACCAGCTTAACGACACAAAGCTAGATGTCGGGTTCTAATCGTAGCTAGAACCAATCTCACAACTTGTACACAACTTAATCACACCTTCTTCACAACTTCTTCTTCACGACTTCTTCTTCACGACTACTTCACGACTTCTTCTTCACGACTACTTCCTCAAGACTACTTCACGACTTATTCATAACTTTTTCACAACTTATATACTACGACTTCACACCTTCTTCACAACTTAGCACAACCTATATACACTTCTACTTCTTCACACCTTCACTACTTACACACCTTAACTACACAACTTCACTACTTACACACTAACCTATCCCAAATAATTATACACACAACTATCAAACAAATATACAACTCATATACAAATGAATGATGACACACACAACTTAGATAGCTAAGTTGCAATACTTCTTCTCTAGATGTTGAAGGAGTATTCTTCTTTTGCACTTGAATGTAGGAAGCTTGGATCACTTAGAAACCAATGCTTAATAAGATATGATCAAAGGATTTTTGAAATGTATATAGAAGGATTTAAAACAGAAAGTTTTAGTGTGCAAAAGGTAAGTAAAAATCCAGGGGAAGGCTGGTATTTATAGGAGAAAAATCTGGACAGCTGGAGCCTACTGGAGCGTGGCCGGCCCCCTTAAATAGGGGGGCGGTCCCCTTAATTTTACTAGCCGGCCCCCTTAATAATTAAGGGGGCCGTCTAGTAAAATTTTTTGAACGTTGCCCAGATTTGTCTTTTTGTGGGGAAGGTTTTCCTGGAACATTTTTACTGATTTTGGTTAAAAATTTGAATTCATGTTTTTATAAAAGATTAAACATTTTTATTTAATACCAAAATTGTTTTTCAAAAATATACAAAATGTTTTTGACATTTTATAAAAAGTTTAGAAATAAAGAAAATGTTCCTTTGATCATATGATGCATTAAGCATTAGTTCATTAATACCTTAAGTGATTTTAGTTGTAGAAGTGAATATTTACAACTAAGTACTTGTTTAATTTATAAGTTTATGTTTTAATGAGTTTACATTTTGTGATCATCAAAACATAGAGATATGAATAAATATTGATAATGTTTTTAGGCATTTATTTATATCAACAATCTCCCCCTTTTTGATGATTACAAAACCTAAACTCATTAAACCAAAAAGTTTATTTTTGGACAAGTATTTAGTGAGTTTACATTCACTTCTCCCCCTTTTTGTAGAATCAAAAAGGTTAAGCTGACAAAATTCAAATGTGAAATTTGTCGGGACGAAAACTCCCCCTTGATGTGTACTCCCCCTCGTTTGGGGGCACCAAGGAAACGAGCTATGGAACGCTTGCAAGAAAAATATTAGAAGCACAAGTATATGCAACATAAGGCATGCAAACATTCAAACAAAACAACTAATGATACTACAAGTATATGTAACATAAGGCACGCAAACATTCAAACAATAAGCAAGCATATAGAATGAGATCATGCATTTAATAAAGTGTTGTGTATAAATACACAACCAAGTGAATTACAACATAAAGCATTCAAACATTCAAAAAAAAACAACTAATGATAAAGCATGCAAGTGAATTACAACACAAGGCATGCAAATATTCACACAAAACAACTAATGATACTACATAATCATCCCAAAAGCACATGATTCCCATAAAGCTTGCAACCAAAAGGATGGAAGACTTAAAAAAAAAATCATCTAGTTTGGAAAGAATGGATGATGTTGTGGTGAAATGGGTGAAGATTTTGGAGGTGGTGGTGGTGATGGGTTGTGTTGTCTTCTTTAGTGAGGTGTTTGTTGAAGTGGACATTTATGGGTGATATGATGACTATTTTGAGTTTCTTGGAGGACTTGGAAATGGAGGATTTTGGTGATAGCATGGTGTCTTGGGTTTTTAATTTGGAGTGAATTTTTATTATGAAAGTGTGGTTGTTTTGGGTAAGGTTTTGAGGTTTAGTGATAATATTCCAAACTCAGATGGGTTTAATAAATGTACGGGTAGCTGGGATTACAGAAAAGGGTCACAAGATGCAAAATGAAATAGTGAAAAATTCTTTCTAGATGGAAATTTTTTCAGAAAAGGGTCAATTTTTGGGTTGTGTTTGCAGCAAGCTTTATTTGAACCATGTTCATTTGGAATGGTTTAATAGTAGCAATAACATGTTAAGAGGAACAATGTTTATATGTAGACTACTAAGATCATATTTTAAGCACGTCATAGGCATATATATATATATATATATATATATATATATATATATATATATATATATATATATATATATATATATATATATATATATATATATATATTTCACAATGAAACAAAAAAATGAAACAACACATCTATAGCAAACTGTGGAATATAAAGGCAACAATCATGGCAAACACATAGCAAGACATATATATATGCATAGCAGAAATATTTAAAACAAGCAAATAATCTATTCATGCATTCAAGATGATCATGTATAACACATGAATCATCATTATATCACACAAAATGCTTAAAACATAAGAATTACAACATAAGTAAAGATACTAATAGTTTTAATATTGCCAAAGAGGGTGATTGGGCTTGCTTGCTACAAAAAAAATTTGTTTTGGGGCGGAACGCATGTGGATAGGGCTTAGTTATTTGATGGTGAGGGAAAGTCTGATGGTTGACCAAAATGATGAGGATTTTCAAAGGTTTCATGGGAGTTGGTTTGAGGTTGAGATGTGTTGATTGGAATGAAGGTGGAGGTTGAGGTTGTTATTTGGGATGGATGTTTGGTCATGCAACATAGGAGTAACATGTGAGTTGGTAGGAGGTGGTGGTGATACTCTTGGTGGTTTAGACATCTATGGTGTTGATGGGTGTGAAGGTATGGAGGATGAAGGTGTATTTTTGGGAGTAAAGGTGAATGGTTGGTTGTTATGATGAGGTTTGTGAAAGGGTTCATTGGAATGAGCTTGAGGATTAGGAGTATAGTTGGGACCAAATGTGGGTGGAGGTGTTGGTTGTTTAGCCACATCATTTGTTGTGATGGACTTGTTTTGGGGGTTTGGTTTTCTTCTCCAACTGAGTTTTATGATCATCCTTGCTAGCTTTGAGGTTTTTGGTTTTGGTTTGATGGGAGAAGACATGATGGGGTGAGTTAAAAATGGTGATGAAAGGGATTATTTATAGTGGAGGTTTGAGGTTGTTTAAGGATGGATAAAGGTGTTTGGATGATAGGGACAAAGTGTGTTTGTGAATTTGGGGAAGTGCAGGATGAAATGGGCTAAAAAGCATAAAAAAAAATTATGTGAACCCGTCCAGCAGATGGCCGGTCCCCTTAATTGGGGCCGGTCCCCTTAATAATTAAGGGGGCCGCCTTATCAATTAAGGGGGCCGCCCATCTGGTGTCTTTCTGAGTTCCAGAAATGAGTTTTTCTGCAGAGATGGGTAAGGAGGGCTATGTTTTGAGCTTTTGGTTTCAGGCAAGTCCCACTCTTTGAGGCAATAAAGTATGTATTATGCATGCAAGTCATATTAATTAAAGGGATTAAGCAAACAAGTAATTTCATATATCATGCAAACATACTCATCAAGCAAGTAATATCATCTATCAAGTAATATCATCAAGCAAGTAATATCATCTAGCATGTAAACATACTTATCAAGCAAGTAATATATATGAACTAGGAAACAATAAACTACACCAAGTATTTTCTTAATTATATGTGCCTATGTGAGGGATCCTAATGAAACAATAAACTACACCAATTAATGAACTATTAGAGGGATCCTAAAGTGTGCCTATGTGCAATAAATGGGAACTTAAGATAGCATGGACTTCTAGATTTGTTACAAACAAAATCTTAATAGACAAACCATGGTCCGCTTGATTTGCCTTAGTTCACTTTTAAATGTCATGTATATAAATATAGATGACAAATATGAGATCACCATGCATGATTTAAAAAAAATGTTTTTAGCATTATTCAACAATGTTTGAAAGTGGGTTTTTATGTAGATGTTAAAGTTATTTGAATAAAATAGATTGGGTTTTATTTAAAAATGTGTTTATGAAGAATGAGTAAAAAGAAATTCCCAATCTTTGACTTTGATCAAAATAGGATTATGGAAAAAAATGAGATAGTAAAACATGTTAATAGAAAGATGACATAATCTTTTGAAAAATCATTTTTCCAAAATGTAAAGTTTTTGCATATTTTGAAAACAAATAACATTAATGAAAAAATGGTTGTTAATGATCTCATGCTCAAGGGAATTGGTTAAGGCTATTGTCACATGCTACCCTTTTCTACATATCCTATGGTCATAAGGAAGTGACGACTAAATTCTATATGTTTGATGTGAGAGTGTTGAATGGGGTATAACCTAACATTTATAGCTCCTTTGTTGTCGCACACTTATCTAACTTAATGCCATAATCTCCGAGAGCTTGTTTCATCCATAGTTTTCTAATCCTACTTCTATGTTAATGATTAATCCACTCAACTCATTTCACTTCATCACCATGAGTTTTCTAAAAGTGGACATAGAAGATTTCCATTTTAAAATGTATTGCTAAAGAGGGCCAAAGGGAAAATAACTAGTGACTCTAGGTTATATAAGCTATTATGTGTATATATATATATAACTAGGCATTATGAGCTAAATAGGCATGAAATAACTAGCCATTAATCTAAGCATATATTATAACACCAAACTTAAAAAGAAAGCGTACCTTTTAGTCTTCAGTAGATGATTCTTCAAACGCTTCAAATTTTTAAGGTTGACTTGTAGAAGTCAATCAAAGAGGAGATGCCAATTTCCCAATGAATTAGCAATTTAGCCACTTGGTCCCCATTGTCTCATTGATCCAAAGTTGTTTGAACCAAACATGGGTTGCAATTGACTAGGATGCATATATGGTGGAAGTATTCCCCAAGGATTGAAGCTTGGTGGATTTGGATAATTCCACATTGGGTAATTATAATTATTATGAGGGTTTTGTTGATTTTTATTTCTTCTAGGTTGAGGAGATTTAGGTCGAGGGTGAGGATTATGTGGTCTTCTTAAGGGAGGTGTTTTTGATCTTAATTTCGGTTTAGAAAATCCGGTTTTGGCTTTTAATGATGGTTTATAAAAACTTTTTACTTCCTCATCACTCGAAATAGGTATTTTTCTATCTTTTATAAGTATATACTTAGGTTTTGACTCTAATGGTTTTTGTTCACTAGATTGACATTCAAACTTTACATTTTTATTTTCACTTGTTGAAACATTATTTGAATTAAATCCTAGTCCGGTTTTATCTCCCAATGCTCTTTGAATGCTTATTATTTCCCTAAGTGAATTACTACTATTTTCAAATTTTTTAAGTTTACAAATTTCTTCCTTAAGTATTTCGTTTTTATTTTTAGTTTCTTGACATGTTTTACATTCAAAAACTTCTTTATCTTTTTCTAAGTTATGTAGTTTAATTTTTAATTCTAGTATTTCTTTTTCTAATTTGTTATTTATGATTTTTAGTGATTTATTTTTACTCATTACTTTTTGACCTAATATGCATAACCTATTATATTCGTTATCTAGGTCTTTTTCATCTAATGATAAATTTTCATCACTAAAGTATTCGGTTTTGGAACGTACCTCATTCAATGTCTTAGCCATAAGACATTTCTCCTCCTTTGTAGTCTCTTTTTCATCTTCATCACTATCACTCCATGCTCCTCCAACGAACCCCTTTTGATTTTGCTCCTTTGACATCATTGGACATCTTCCAATGAGATGATTTGGATCACCGCACTTAAAACACTTCCTCTCACTCTTGCTACCTTTGTCGTCTTTGTTTCTTTGGAATGTCTTTCTTTCGTCATATGGTTGTCTAACAAATCTTCCTCGTCTTTTGAAGAACTTCTTGAAGTCTCTTACGGCCATGGCATATTCTTCATTATCACTTTCGGAGGTTGAGCTATCCTCGTCACTTGATGCTTTCCTAGCTTTCAACGCGATTGACTTGCTTTGTTCTTTATTTCCTTTGATCATCTCGGAGTCTTTCTTGATTATTGCTTCGTGGACCTTCAAGTTGCCAATCAACTCGTCAAGTTGAAGAGTTGACAAGTTCTTCGATTCTTCAATCGACGTAACTTTAGCTTGCCATTTTGGATGAAGAGCCCTAAGAAATTTCCTGACAAAATTCTTACTAGAAATATTCTCATCAAGTGCCTTTAAACTTGTGATGATTGTGTTAAACCTAGCAAACGCATTATCAATTGATTCCTCTTCCGGAATCGTGAATTGTTCATATTGTTGAACAAGAAGATCTATTTTATTATCTTTGACTTGACTATTACCTTGATGAGTTATTAGTAAGGAGTTCCAAATTTCTTTTGCGGTTTTGCACATAAAAATTCTTTCGTATTCTTTACGTGGTAACGTATTATAAATAACCATTTTAGCCTCATTATTTTTGGAAAGTTTTCTTTTTAAATCATCATTTTGTTTTTCAAAAGATACTACTTCATCCTTTTTAGTTTTTAAATTATATTGAATAGGTAAAAAATCACCATTAGTAATAACATGCCAAAGATCTAGATCTTTTGACTTCACATAAGTTTCGAATCGATTTTTCCAATATAAAAATCCATCACTTTCAAATAGTGGTGGTCTTTGCATAGATTGCCCTTCTAAATATTTTTCAGATTCCATAGATTGTTTCAAGTTTTAAAATACAGTTAATTTTAAAAATCTTGTTTAACCTGGCTTTGATACCAATTGTGGAAAACTAGAAGGGGGGTTGAATAGTTTTACGTCTTTTTAAATTTTATTTTGAAAACTTTTATTTACTTTTAAAAACTTCGATTCGATATTATGTGACTTCAATTCTTAAACAATATGAACAAGTATAGATAAATATAAGTAAGTAAAGCAAGTAAAGTAAAGTAAATCAAATGAAAGATAGAGATGGAAAGATCTAACCGAGACACAAGAGATTTATAGTGGTTCGGCTACAAGGTCACCTTCCTTGCCCTACTCCACTCCCCGAGCACCTAACTCGAGAGTTTTCTTCACTATGTCAACAAGCTCCCTTATGGCGGAGAAAACCTTACACAACTTTAGCTTACACCGGCTTAACGAAACAAAGCTAGATGTCGGGTTCTAATCGTAGCTAGAACCAATCTCACAACTTGTACACAACTTAATCACACCTTCTTCACAACTTCTTCTTCACGAATTCTTCTTCACGACTACTTCCTCAAGACTACTTCACGACTTATTCACAACTTCTTCACAACTTATATACTACGGCTTCACACCTTCTTCACAACTTAGCACAACCTATATACACTTCTACTTCTTCACACCTTCACTACTTACACACCTTAACTACACAACTTCACTACTTACACACTAACCTATCCCAAATAATTATACACACAACTATCAAACAAATATACAACTCATATACAAATGAATGATGACACACACAACTTAGATAGCTAAGTTGCAATACTTCTTCTCTAGATGTTGAAGGAGTATTCTTCTTTTGCACTTGAATGTAGGAAGCTTGGATCACTTAGAAACCAATGCTTAATAAGATATGATCAAAGGATTTTTGAAATGTATATAGAAGGATTTAAAACAGAAAGTTTTAGTGTGCAAAAGGTAAGTAAAAATCCAGGGGAAGGCTGGTATTTATAGGAGAAAAATCTGGACAGCTGGAGCCTACTGGAGCATGGCCGGCCCCCTTAAATAGGGGGGCGGTCCCCTTAATTTTACTAGCCGGCCCCCTTAATAATTAAGGGGGCTGCCTAGTAAAATTTTCTGAACGTTGCCCAGATTTGTCCTTTTGTGGGGAAGGTTTTTCTGGAACATTTTTACTGATTTTGGTTAAAAATTTGAATTCATGTTTTTATAAAAGATTAAACATTTTTATTTAATACCAAAATTGTTTTTCAAAAATATATAAAATGTTTTTGACATTTTATAAAAAGTTTAGAAATAAAGAAAATGTTCCTTTGATCATATGATGCATTAAGCATTAGTTCATTCATACCTTAAGTGATTTTAGTTGTAGAAGTGAATATTTACAACTAAGTACTTGTTTAATTTATAAGTTTATGTTTTAATGAGTTTACATTTTGTGATCATCAAAACATAGAGATATGAATAAATATTGATAATGTTTTTAGGCATTTATTTATATCAACAAGTTACTGTCTAATAAATCCCATTTTTACGGGGAAATAAAAATTTTTCTTTTATTATTATTCCCACCAAGTCACGTCGTCATAACATTTACCGGATAATGACACAAGTTCACGACACGTACTTCGAGACATAACGATTTCACAAAATCTAATAATTCACAAACCACCATTTTCACTAAACTTAAATCTCACCAATTATGACAAATACTAATAAAACTTATACACTAACATATTTAATTTTCACTAATTATATTCACTAAATACAATTAATTACACTAATTACTACTTAAGCTACACTAACTAAACAAACCAAACGGGCCACTCATTTTTCCAGCCCATCACCACGTTCCAGCCCATCACCACCTTACGCTACACAAGCCTACTTTAAACCCACATATCCTTTAATATTTCATGTGATACTCGGTTTCACACCACCCTCAAAACACGACTTTTGCTCCAAATTATTAAACGCGACATAGGGATATTTTTGCACCACCTTGACCACCACCCACTAGACTATGCTCGTGCCAAATTCTAGGTTTAGATGTCGCGACTTACTATGGTTTTCAAGGCCAAACCGTTTGTCCCATAATTACCCAAAATGTATAAATAAAAATCCCAAAACACGACCATTTTGAACCACGCTTTTTCCTACATTCTTCTAATGATACTCTTAACATAATATGATGTTTATAAGAAGGTTGGGACTGTAGGAGAAAGATGTGGCTCGCTAGTTCCAAATTAGACTCGTATAAAAACAAACGTGTATATATAAATGTGTCAAACACCAAGATAAGACCTCACCAACTTCCTATATCTTCCTATGATCTTGTAAAGTCAGTAGCATCATTGTAAGGTACCTTAAACCCCTGGTCATCCACAGTAGCACTCTATGATTAGGTTTGAAAGTCAATAAGTCAAGAAACGTGTGAGATTTTCTTCCTATATCATACCCCATTCTATCCCACTCTACCATACTCACATCTCACTTTCTTTCAACCCTAAAGATACCTTAAAGTTCAGAAAACTTTCTGTCTCTCCTTGGGAAGCAAACGGGTAAAGAAGAAAATACGTAAAAACGTATTTTAGTTTCTAACGAGTGGGTTATTGTTTTGCCCTTGTATTCATTCGATCTCACTTCCTCTTCACCAGCTCTAGAAGGTGTAGTAAGTGCTTAATACCCCTCTTGCTTTCATATTCCACGAATACAAAATTCCGTGCATAATATAGTCTCGCTATTCGATCAAAGCTACTATACGTTCTCTTTTTTTTCCGTTCGTTATATGCATGAGGCTCTCATATGGTGACAACCATCCCCTGAGGATGGTTTAGAAGCCACAAATACACTCTATTGCACGTTAAAAATATGCATGCATTGCATCACTTCTCTTGTTTTGTACTCGAACGTATATATATATATATGTCCACGCTATATCTTACGTACATTAAAAATGTGTAACTCACCAAGCTTATGTCGAACTCTCTTTTGGGAGTCTTAGCAGTCACTCATACACCACACTTATGCTTACATGTCCCATTCATACATTATACGAACATAGAAAAGCCTTAACATCACACGTATAACATATATATGAAACACATTGAAAATAATCTAAGTGTTTTTTTTTATAGAAAACGACTCAAGTTTCCTAGAAAACAAGCCTGTAACTCACGAATTTGCTAAACACCCACGTCTTTTCTTTACACGACCTATTAAACGACCTAACTAGCTACCCTTTTTACTTCGACAACACGAAGTGGTAACCACAATTTGACCTTTAAAAATAATCAAAGTAAACTGCAAAAGTCTGTTTTGAAAATCACTAAAAATAGCGACATGGGCTATTAAGCCCATTAAGCTATTTTAAAAGCTATGAATTAAGCTAGCTTATTGGCACTTTTCAATATGGAAATAAGATGATAAAATAAGCCTTTTTAATATACCAAACCCCCCAATACCAACATATTAAAAAGTGTTAATGGGCTAGTAATATGGCTCGTTAAGACCCATTTAGTGTGAAAATAAGCTATAGACCAAATAAGTAGTTGAAATAAGTTGCATTGGACTTAAATAGAACTTAGAAAAAGTCACCCACTTTTCCTCACCATTTTTGACACATTTGGACTAAAAATATAACGCAATTTACCTAGAGGGACTAAAACTGTCAAACCAAGAAATACATGGACTGAGATTGTGAAAAACGAAATATTTAGGGTGAAAATTGATATGTTATTAAATTCAAAGCTTTGTTTGTACTTTTGGACAAGTTGTGGACTATTAATGGACTTTGACTTAACAAAGGACTAACGGTGTGACGCAAATGCAGTTAGGGTAAAAAGTGTAAAACTTGGAAAAGGACAAGGACCAACTGTTTTTACTTGACATTCTTATTTCATTTTCCATTTTTCGTCACCCCATCACGTCATATGCATTTTCGTACATTTTAGTTTCGTATTATTTAACTTTCGTTATTTATTATAATTAGAAACTTAACGAATTGATTTTGCGCATTGTTTCATTACTTTTGAAGAGATGACATTGTGGATTGTTTGACAAAAAAAGCAAGATAATCATATATGTAACATTATTTTTGAATTGTAAGCATGTTAAGCATAACGCACTCACGCTCACGATCAAATCATTATTCATCACTCATCATTCGATATTCACTATTCATTTCACATCCACCACTAGTATTTGGTCAGATTCTCAGACATTTGTATTTACCAGGTTTCGTACTGAAGTCATTACCATAATCACCCCTGAATTTACATTTACCATCACCAGTAACGTTTAAGGTGAGTCATAGCCTCACTTTTACTAATATAACTACTTGAAACTCCGTGAGGGAGATACATGCTATAAACAGATCACAATTATTTTTCTGTTTGCTTACCTGAGTTGATATATGCCAAGTTACCTTATTGCCACAAGACCCTTTATCATGAGCCATTAATCACTTGTATGTGAATGCGAATATAATGAATAGATCTATTAGAAGTTGATGACCTATCCCACTAATACTTGGACAAAATGCTTTTTGCTAGTCGTATTAGTCACGATGCATTATATTTGAGAAAAATAGGAATTGGCAAATCACCTATTACTCGAGGGAAAATATCCATCATTAACGTGATGTGACTCCTCCGTTTTACGGTACTTTGTTAACGTTTGCGTGTCATGAGACTTAGGGCAATATGTATACTGCAATATCAACTTTTTAAACTGATTGTATCCCCAATACAATCTTACTTGTGTATCGAACTGATTATTAAATTTCAAACTCTATGATTTCACTCAACATTTTGTTGACTTTTAAGCATGTTTATCTCAGGGAATTAGCGGAGCAATCAAGGCATGGAGCGGGAAGTAATCTATCTTTAATAATGGTGTAAAATAAAGTGTGTAATTCAATTAAAACAATATTTCCTTTAAGGATTTTTATTACTCTGATATGAAACTCTTGTAACTGAATTAATATTATGGACCTATGTTATTTAAAAACGCATCTTTTGAGCTGTTTTCTTTGATTTTGACTTCGATCCTCTCGGTAATACCCCAATTAGTCTTCCGCTTCTATCTTAAAATTTTGGGGGTGTTAAAGATTGGCATCAGAGCCTTGGTTATAGAGAACCAAATGTTTTCAAACGTTGGACTATAACTACACTTTCAAATGAATTAATTTTACACCATATTATCTTAAGCCCTCCATGCATGCTTGCTGCCGTGCTCAGTACATTTACATGCTGATATTTGCTCTGCATAACTGGATCATTTCATGTTTATATTACACCATTAATGTAGTAATTACTTACTCTTACTATATACGGATTATTACAGTACCATGGCAACAGTCTCCCACATTAGTCTATCAACGGATTCAGACTCTGAGGGTTCCATATCATCAGTTACATCACCTCTATTCCATCCTACTTTGGCACCTGATGTGCATGTGTATTGCTCTAATTCTTTTATATCCACGGCAGCGGCTCCAAAGACTTGGTGCGCGCGTGATGTCGTTGTGGTTTTAGCAGTATTAATGCCTACTCAAGTTTTAAATTTATATTTAGCCGACTTATCAATAAAACACACACTTTAACGAGCAGTGTACCCGGTCAGTATGAATATAATGGTAAGTAGAGTGTCGATCACTAAGAGTGGAACGTATTATCTAGTTATTCTAATCAGTATTTTAATATCTTAAGTTAGCTATACAACCTAATCTAACGCAAGGGGGTTCAGCCTGAGAGACTGGCACGGTTTGGTTATGATTAAATAGAAAACTAAACTAATGGGCACGAATCAGCGATTAGCACACACGTACACAGATAGATACTTGAGACAATAAGAAGACCTGTCCTGATAATTAAGTAGCTTGTCACTTGTTTTATTGCTAGTTTTATATGAAGTGTATGTAATTAACCCTTTCTCGTTGGCTCTAATCTTATCGGCGAGTAAACCCTTAATGATCACTTACGTCTATCCCACTATCCTAGAATATTGAGCATTTGTGATGCCCACGTTTTGTATACGCTAGAATAGACAGGCGAGGAAGGGGCATGGCGACCCAAGCAATGCTCAGCTAGACACAGAGGTTATCAATGCACTAATAAAAGTCACCAAAGACATCAACATATAAACTTCAATTAATGGGAAAGCAATTTTAAGGGGTCCCCATGATTTTCCGTAGTCACATGGAATCGACCCATCAATCCTGATGAATTAAAGTGTACTAATACAATAAAACAAAACTACTTAATGAATTGAATACATGCAGGACCTTCTTACAGCTCTTGTATCTTCGTTTAGGGTGTGTCTTGTGCTGCTAACACGTCTGAATTCGGCTGTCTTTCTCTCCTGAGTTAAGCTATATGTCGTATTAACTACTCTGAAATTCGTCTGGCCTTGGAGTATTTATAGTTTCTGTCTGAGGGTTAGATGCTGCGCGTAGGATAAGTAGATGCGGCGCATTGACTTAACTTCGCGTGGGGTCCAAGATTAATATATTTAGGAATATTCATACACCGCCTTAAGATGCGGCGTAACTCCATTTCCCTATGCGGCGCATGTCCTTTTCTGTCTTGGATTGTCACTTGTGAAATCTTGTTAGTGATGCGCCGTATGTACGAAGTATGTTGCGGCGTATCTGGAGCAGAATGATCTTGATCTTGTACATTTCAGTAGACTCTTAACATCTTGCTTGTTTTGCTCCATAATTAGTCCAAAATCGCCGAGTTTCACATAATACTTGTTTTTACCTGAGAATTACAAAAGTAAACATTAACGTATCAATTCTCATATATGATATAATAAAACAAGTCAAATAAATAGGATAAATGATGATGATAAAATGTACTTATTTGAGTTCATCAAATATCCCCCCACTTGAACTTTACTTGTCCCCAAGTAAACCTTAGAATAAATCTTATGAAAATGTATCCTAAAAGATATTAGGATTTATTTTTATATTTAAGCATGTATTCGTTTTTGTCATAATTGCACAACCAAACACTTAACGAATTAGAGATAAAATAAAATATTTCGATAAAAGTAAATCTAATCGTTTAACTGTCCAGTCGTGACGAATATTCTATCATAAGCTTGGCAAGTATACGCATCTCCTCCACTAAAGCTAAGGAATAACAAGTCTAAAGCGGTAAAAAGGGTTTGTTGGTTAAGGGTTAATCATTCTTCTTAATCTCTATCGATCTCACATTCCAGAAAAGGCGACAAAATCACAAATACATGATCGAATCCACGAACACGATACTTGCAATTGCTCAAATCCTTAACTCGAATGGGCTAAAGATAGGACCAAGTAATCTTTACCAATAATATTATATCAAAAAGGGCTACAAAATCATAAATACATAGCCGAATCCACGACTACGATACTTAAGATTGCTCAAATCCCTAATCTCAATAAATCAAAGGTTTGGATAAAGAATAATATAGGGTATGGATAATATTTGGGATACAAATTGGTGTAAAATGAAAAATAAACAAAACAGATAAATTAAAATCCTAAGTGTGGTAAATTACTTTCCCAACCATCCCATGAATAAGACTCATATTATTGAATAACTCACGCTTTAACACTTGAAACACACGCTTTAGGTAGACACGAATTATACTCAACAAGATCTCAATCAAAGAATAACCTTAGTTGGCGTTCCCATAACGGCCAACTCCCATTCAATCCATATATATAATATACAAAAAATAGTGGTGATATCTCCCACTTAATACAAAACTTTACATAAGTTAGTTAAAACAAACTTTCAATTTTTTTTTTTTTTTTTTTTTTTTTTTTTTTTTGAACATCAACATAAATGTGTAAAATTTCACGACTTTTCTTTCACTATTTTTTCGGATAATTTTTCCATAATTTTCATACTTTCAGAAATGACTGTAATAGCGAAAGTAGTAAACACACGAAAAATAAACTCAAAGATATACAATATTTACTTTCATACTAATTGCATTGTGCAATTTCTTGACTCAACCAAAGATAATGAATTACGCACGCGAACACAGGTAATGTAAGGAAACACACTTTGCCTAAAGCAATTAACCATAGATTTTAATCTACAAGGTAGGCTAAGGTGTAAGGGTGTAACGAAACATTATAACAAAGGTGTAAGAAACGAAAGGAATGGCTCTGAGTGTTTTTCTAGGGGTATCTTACTCTAAAAGTGAGAGTAACAAAAGGGTTTATACGGGGGTTAACTAACCAATGTAGTTAGTTAATATCACATAACATATAAAGGCTATTTGGGTGTAATCCTAGAAATTTACCAATTTAGACAAGTCATTCCATATATAGATAATACTTATTATGGTGGGCTCGAACAGTATACAAGCCAAGTTCTAAAGTTTACAAGTCACCGGCACACTCATAGATTTGTGAATTTTGAAAAGTTCACAATTTTTGAAAATAATGTTATGTGTGCAGCTATGTAATTTAGACTTTAAACAAAAACATGCTAAAAAAAATTTTAAATTTTGATATAGTAAGCGCATTTTAAGCATATTTTGAAAAAGTTTAGGACAAGTAAGTGTTCTAATTCTCCAATCCCCCCACTTAAGTTAAACAACGTCCTCGTTGTTTGTATCAAAGATTAAAAACTGGAAAATAAAAGAATTAGAACAGAAAAACTCCCCTGAGATTTGCTCGGTATGATCCTCCATTATTCGTATAAGAGCAAAAATCAACTTTCTTGTGGATGAGAACGTTTAAGCTTCGAAAATGATGTATCCACAAAAATACAGAAATCTATAATACCATTCAGACTTTAACACACCTGAGTTAAGAAGGTTCAAACTTGCATAATACATTAGTAGTTAGTAAAAATAAAACTAAAAAAATTAAAATGAAAATCATCAGGTCAGTCGATACGCCGTATCTTATGAAAAAAGATACGCCGTATCGAGCCTGGAATAAGTACGA
Organism: Artemisia tridentata subsp. tridentata; assembly: GCA_021014915.2. Lineage (NCBI taxonomy): Eukaryota > Viridiplantae > Streptophyta > Magnoliopsida > Asterales > Asteraceae > Artemisia > Artemisia tridentata. The sequence goes on along the minus strand of CP139508.1, from coordinate 59,093,113 downwards.
AATAAAATAAAATAAAGGATAGGATGTGTCGCATCTGTTTTACTAGATGCGGCACATGTATTTACCAAACAGACTGTTAATAGTCTGTTGTAAAATGGGCTAGTTCCATGGTTCATCTCTCGGGTTCTCTCGTTCATTCATGCTGAACTTAATGCCAGTCTTCATCAAATATAACAAGAAACATAAACTGGAACATTAGATATAAACATGGTAGTAATAATTAGTACAGTTCCAAAAGAATGTAAGTAATGTACGAGGAAACATGTCCGTAATCAAAAGATGAAAATGCAAAGAGTAGTCAAGCTGTAGGCTGGTCGGGAGTCACGTCATCTGTATGCTAAGATACGGCGTAACGCACCAGATACGGCGCTTAGAAAACTAAGATCCGCCGTATTACTGTGCTAGTGAACGAAATTTAAATAAGGAACGTACCTTGGCCTCCGCAACACATTTCCTTACACATCAAATTGGGGTAAAACGGTATACCATATGATATATATAAATTCAAGATAAGAACAATAAGCATATCCGTTTTATTAATGATTACAATCTTCTTGTTTAGTGGATAATGATTTACTCCAAGGTTATGAGCAAATAGCGTTTTAAGCTTACAAAATTAAGATTATTTTCGGGAGAGGTTTCGTAGAGAACTCTCTATAAGGCTAGGTAAATTAATGTAGAGGATACCTGGAATTCTATTTCAAGAATTTTAAGATACTCAAATGTTACCAGTACCGAATTCTCCTCCACTCTTGTCGTTTTATTTCAGCCTTTCAGTCATCAAAGGTTTGATTACTCCAGCTAGCGTCTTTTGGTTAGGTTCAGAATGTAATCTTCCATAGTGATGCTTAAGCCATCATTTATCCTGAAAGTAAACCAACTTGTGCACGAGAGTAGTGGAACGATCAAAGTGAATATCAAAAATCAACTATATTTATTGAATTAAATGCGTCGTATTAACAAAAGCTAATGCGCCGTATTTTCGTTACGTTTCAAAATACAAGATTTTTGATTTAGAAGATGCGCCGTATCGATAGAAATCGATGCGTCGTATCTGTTTAATAATTCGACAACCTGTTTTTAATTTAAATAGAAAATACGCCGTATCTGTTAAAACAGATGCGTCGTATGGCGTTAGGGTTTAGAAAAATTTCTTATTAAAAACATAATACGCCGTATCTTGGGGAAAGATGCGTCGTACTCGAATTTATTAAACGCGTTGTATTTTATAAAAATTAAACGCAATACGCCGTATCTGTGAAAACAGATGCGCCGTATCGTTTGTATTAGCACGGTACAACGATAGCAGAATGCAGAAAATAGAAAAAGAAAAAGAAAAAGAAAATCAAACAAAAAGAAACAAAAATTAAAGAAAATAAAAACACACAAAAACAGAAAATATGCAAACTATACAATGAATGCAATTTATCTAATATATAACAGGGTTAGTGGTTAGAAATTAAAAAGAAAAACCTAATTAAAATACTAATCAAATTAACAGATAATAACAATTCACTCCCCGACAGCGGCGCCAAAAACTTGATGTGCGTGTGTATTGCTCTAATTCTTTTATATCCACGGCAGCGGCTCCAAAGAGTTGGTGCGCGCGTGATGTCGTTGTGGTTTTAGCAGTATTAATGCCTACTCAAGTTTTAAATTTATATTTAGCCGACTTATCAATAAAACACACACTTTAACGAGCAGTGTACCCGGTCAGTATGAATATAATGGTAAGTAAAGTGTCGATCACTAAGAGTGGAACGTATTATCTAGTTATTCTAATCAGTATTTTAATATCTTAAGTTAGCTATACAACCTAATCTAACGCAAGGGGGTTCAGCCTGAGAGACTGGCACGGTTTGGTTATGATTAAATAGAAAACTAAACTAATGGGCACGGATCAGCGATTAGCACACACGTACACAGATAGATACTTGAGACAATAAGAAGACCTGTCCTGATAATTAAGTAGCTTGTCACTTGTTTTATTGCTAGTTTTATATGAAGTGTATGTAATTAACCCTTTCTCGTTGGCTCTAATCTTATCGGCGAGTAAACCCTTAATGATCACTTACGTCTATCCCACTATCCTAGAATATTGAGCATTTGTGATGCCCACGTTTTGTATACGCTAGAATAGACAGGCGAGGAAGGGGCATGGCGACCCAAGCAATGCTCAGCTAGACACAGAGGTTATCAATGCACTAATAAAAGTCACCAAAGACATCAACATATAAACTTTAATTAATGGGAAAGCAACTTTAAGGGGTGCCCATGATTTTCCGTAGTCACATGGAATCGGCCCATCAATCCTGATGAATTAAAGTGTACTAATACAATAAAACAAAACTACTTAATGAATTGAATACATGCAGGACCTTCTTACAGCTCTTGTATCTTCGTTTAGGGTGTGTCTTGTGCTGCTAACACGTCTGAATTCGGCTGTCTTTCTCTTATAAGTTAAGCTATATGTCGTACTAACTACTCCGAAATTCATCTGGCCTTGGGGTATTTATAGTTTCTGTCTGAGGGTTAGATGCGGCGCGTAGGATAAGTAGATGCAGCGCATTGACTTAACTTCGCGTGGGGTCCAAGATTAATATATTCAGGAATATTCGTACACCGCCTTAAGATGCGGCGTAACTCCATTTCCTTATGCGGCGCATGTCCTTTTCTGTCTTGGATTGTCACTTGTGAAATCTTGATAGTGATGCGCCGTATGTACGAAGTATGTTGCGGCGTATCTGGAGTAGAATGATCTTGATCTTGTACATTTCAGTAGACTCTTAACATCTTGCTTGTTTTGCTCCATAATTAGTCCAAAATCGCCAAGTTTCACATAATACTTGTTTTTACCTGAGAATTACAAAAGTAAACATTAACGTATCAATTCTCATATATGATATAATAAAACAAGTCAAATAAATAGGATAAATGATGATGATAAAATGTACTTATTTGAGTTCATCAGCACCCGATGCCGCATCCGACGAGACTGAGCCCTTCGAGGAGGGTGAAGCCGCCGCCACACCTGTGCTTGACGATCCATATGTATTAGCTTTACCAACACCTGTATTACCACCACACTATGCTTTTGCTTCTTATTCCCCTTGTTACATTCCACCCACTGATGACGCATACATGGGAAGTCAGCAATGGCTCCCTGCTGAGGATACGCCACCAGAGTCCCACCATGTTTCACCACCCTTACCACCTGACCGTTTATTTGACTTATGTACTCAGACATATCCACTACCACCTCGTAAGCGGGACCCGATTCCTGTGGAGGATATACCTTCATCGAGTCGACCTCGTATCTCAGACCCGACACACCCATCTTCACCATCATTGCCTTACCCTCCTGGTTTCACTCCCCCACCTCAGATCCCTGAGATTAGAGAGGACTTCAGGGCAGTAGTCACTCACACCCTCACGCCATCTACAGTTGTGACACGTCTAGAGAGCCATGGAGAGCAGATTGACTCACTTCTTCGTATGATTGACCATGTACCATTGGATCCCCCGGGGACGATCAGTGACACACTGCATAAGCTCACTTCCAGTAGAGCAGACTTACAGCAGGGTCTGACGTAGACGCAGTCCGATATATCTGACACACGTTCCTACGCGATATCTTTGCGGAGAGAGGGACATGTGTAGCGAACTGCAAAAATCCCTATAATTAACAACGGTTAATTATATATTAGTCTCTGTCATTAATTTTAATCACCATTTTTACGGGAAAATTTAAATTTCTCTGTATTATATTATTTTAACACGAAAACAAAATCACTAAAATTACCAAATAACGGAACGAGCTCGTACGTGAACCACGGATAAAACATTACACTAAATATACACACAATATAAACTCACATGGGCTAAATAATCTTCAGCCCAACTCCATCCTATCATTTACTATTCATCAGCCCATACAACGAGCCCAACTTTATTTTCTTATTATTCCATGTAAAACCGATTAGAGTTCATCTCCAAAACACTTACCATTTGCTCGATTCTTAAACGTAACATATGAATCTTTTCACATCACCTCATTCACCTCCCACCCTAATATTAGGATGTCGAATTTCAGAAGTTGATGTCAACTATTTATACGCTTTTAAAAGGCAAAGCTTTCGGCCAAAAACCAACCCACCCGATAGTACCAAAAATCCAAAACCTAACCATTTTGACTCCAACTTAATCCTACGCGTTCCTAATAATTATTCTAGCCTAATATCATGATATTAAATTAGTTTCCATCAGAAAAGATCAAGTGTAGCACGTTGAATCCATTTTTGCACCTATATTATGTCTTAGTCGACATAATATATATTCAACAAGCCAAATACGACCTTCCTACCCTCTCACAATCCCTCTTAAAGTCATACTAAGTCAGAAATAATTCTTTTGAACCATTCATTTCACTAACAAGGACTATAGAAGCAGTAGGGGATGTTTTGTAAATGTTTCAATCCATACGTGTTATATATATCTCTTGTATAAGTCTACATATGTCATCACCTTCAATCATTCACTCTCATGCTACCACAACACACTCTATAACCATTAAACTCAGTTTAACCAGACGTGAAGTCCAGAAAGAACAAGGAATGATCGGATTTTAAAGTTTGAAGTCGAATGGGGTATATAAGTGCTATACGTTTTGAAGTTGAGCAAGTCTATTCGTTCTCTGCTTCGTTTCGTCGACTCACGCTTATTATATTATCCTTGTAAGTCCTTACATGATGTTAACATCTCATAATAACGTGAAATTATAATCCATGCATGATTCTTCACTGTTATTCGAACGTACCACATTAACATACAAGCATACGTACATATTTTTCTCTCGTATGTGTTGTAATACATTTTCACGGCCTAGAAAACTCAAGTACATCATTAAAATGGGTATGAACTTGAAATAAATTTCTAAGTATTTCATTCTATTTGAACATGTTCGGACAGCCTACTTTATACCTTATTTATTCGGAAATTATACAAGTAACGTGTATATATTCTTACATATATCGAATAACAACTGTTAGGATCCTGGACACACGATTAAGGTGGTTAAACCTTGTGACTTTGTGTGTATGATATGTTGTGTTAATATGATTAAGTGCGCAGAATTCACTCAACCAAACTTAGAAGGTTGTGTATGTTATGGAAATGGAATTGTTATATTTGTTAGTTAGCAATGAACACATAAAGATTATCACCAAACGATTCAATATTATTAATGATAATAATATGAGTGATCTTGAAATATCACTAGGGTTACAACCTTGAATCTTAAGTTTTTACAACTTGTGATGTATTTCTGTTTGTTCTTATCTAACAGTTATAGGTTCTTACTAAAAATAGCATATGCATGGACTACTCTAAAACACAAGTCTAAGATCTCTTTTATAGTCCAAGAGATCTATTACAATATTGCTTAAAGTCTAGCCGACTTACTTTGTTAACTTATCTCTTGAGAGTGTCAGTACATAAGATACAACATGTATCTGTGTACACAACTTGTTAACTAAGCACATGGGGTAAGATATTATCTACCGTATATTGTTGACCAAAATACAAATAATATATTTTCAATCTTATCCACTCAGCAGCAGCAATGATCATCATCAGCAGCAATGAGAACATTAGCAGCAGAATCCTTCAGCAGCAGAATGCTAAGCCTAGCAGCAGAATCATTTATCGCTAGCAGCAGAATCAAATGTTCTAGCAGCAGGAACAACATTAACAGCAGGAACCAATATGCACTAGCAGCAGAATCACACTTAGAATATTTCTTTGATTAGAACCTGATATTTAACTTCTTGAATATTTAATTCCCAACAATCCTCCCCTAAACATGTGAATCCATTTCAACATGTTTCTGAATTAAATCATGGATTGAAGATCTTTCAAACACTTCTGTTCTTCAAGATTAAATATCTTCTCAGTAATTCATTTGCTTTGTTCTTTGACTTTAACAATATCAACACATTGCTCCAATCTTGGACTAAAAGATGGTGCAATTTCTTTGGATGGAGGAATTATAAGAGACAATGATGCTGTGTATCTTGGATGCTTGTTTCAACAAGTGAAATCATCTATCAGCATGCCTTTGAAATTGAAACTTTTCTTCGTTTGACCTAGATAGAACTTTCTCCTTTGGAATGTTCTTGTCATTTTCAACCTCCACATCATCTTGTATGCTCTTGTCTTCTCCTTCCATACCATTGGGTTTTCTTCCTTTTCCTGAACTATTATTTCCTCCCCTGAGATTGTTACCTCCCATGAGATACAAATAACTTTTGTTTCCTCCCCTTGTTTGGAAGATCTCACTATGTACCAAAATATATTTTTCCTTATCATCTGATCCATCATATAGAACTTGTTGTCAGAAAATATTGTATATGAAGCCATCAATTCCTTAAGAGTTTAAGTTACTGCCCTCATCACTTCTAGGTGTGTTAACTCCTATGAGACGTGAATCAGTGGACATTTTGATTCATGATCCATCAATGGATGGTTTTTGTGAATCTCTTGAAAATCCTTTTAAGAAATTATTTGACTTAGCAGTATGTTCATGATTTTAGAATTGAAAAATCATACTACTTTCATCCATTTTGAAGGGATCAAGTGTATAACAGACACTTAATCAAAATTTCGGTTTAAAGCAACCTCTGGTTGTGTGAGAACCAATGTTTTTCAGTTATAAATAAGTGCCTGTGTGCAGATAAACTCATTCAAAGAGCTTTCCTGACAGGGTTTCCAGCTCATAGTAATTGTTGCCTCTAACACAAGTGTTAGATTCACTTTTACTAGCTGTTCTTTCTATCAGATGTCCTCAGACTTGCACATTATACTTAAAAGTATAAAATGATAAAAAGTGAGTTGCATCAGTTACTATCTGATCAACTAAGTCATCAATTCAATGTGAAATATCATAACTAGGTTTCAAGAAAGTAGTTTTAAGGAGTTTTAAATTCCCAAACTCAGTCCATCATAAACCTAATATGTCAGCAGCCAATATCAGCATTGTGTTGCTTTCATTTTACTTGAAATTTCCTTTGTGTTCACATATTCATACCTGAAATTGTTAGTCTAAAACCAAAAGAACAAAGTACAAAGTACTTGACTTGCATTAGAATAATCATAAGACCAACTGTATGAATAACACAATTTAAATTTGTAATAACAGCACAAACTTTTGTAATAACAGCAGTATTAGATAAATCAGGAGCAACAACAAAAATATATTTACAAAAACACATCAGATTGAAAATTTAAAGATTAAGCATTCCAATACTTGCTACCAAGTACTGAAACCTTGAAACATCAAAAGCTTTTGTTAGCAGATCTACAAAGTTGTGTTCTGAAGCAACTTTAAGAACTTGAATTAACCTTTTCTCATTGCAGTCTCTTATAAAGTGATGTCTAATTTCAATGTGTTTTGTTTTAGAATGTTGCACTGGATTTTTAATAATATAAATTGTACTACTATTATCAATATGAACAACAGTGTTTAAGAAATTGTACCCATAATCAAGAAGTTGGTTTTGAAGCCATAGAACTTGACTAGATCAACTTGCAGCAGCTATATATTCAGCTTCAGTTGTTGAATTTGCCACACTTGTTTGCTTCTTACACTGCCATGAGACAAGTCTACACCCAAGGAATTGACATCCTCCAGTTGTTGACTTTCTGTCCAAGCTAGCACCAGCATAATCACTATCTGAATATGCTACCAAGTCAAAAGGAGATTCTCTAGAATACCATATACCCAACCTTGGTTGACCTTTGAGATATCTAAAAATTCTCTTGACTGCAGTTAAATGAGAAACTTTTGGAGTAACTTGAAATCTTGCACAAACACAAACAGGGAACATGATATCAGGTCTAGATGATGTAAGGTACATCAAAGAGCCTATCATAGATCTGTAAGTGTGTACATCTACACTCTCTCCATCTTCATCTTTCAGAAGGTGCTTCTCTGAGTCCATTGGTGTGCTTGCTATTTTTGAATCAGCAAATTGAAAATTTCTAAGTATCTCTGCAACATATTTGTCTTGACTAATAAATATGCCTTCAGATGATTGCTTAACTTGCAAACCCAAAAAGAATGTAAGTTCCCCCATGGAACTCATCTGAAACTTATCTTTCATAAGCTTCTCAAATTCTAAACACATCTCTTTCCTAGTAGATCCAAAGATGATGTCATCCACATACACCTGCACTAACAGAAGATCCTTCTTGTGCTATTTGATGAAAAGTGTCTGATCAATCTTTCCTCTTTGAAATCCATATTCTAATAAGTAGGAAGCTAGTGTTGCATACCAAGCTCTTGGTGCCTGATGAAGGCCATATAGAGCTTTCACTACTTTGTACACTTTGTTTGGATGTAATGGGTCAATGAAGCCTGGAGGTTGTGAAACATACACCTCTTTTCAATTTTACCATATAAAAATGCACTCTTGACATCCATTTGGTAGACTGTGAAGCCTAAAAATGAAGCATAAGCTAAGAACAACCTAATTGCCTCAATCCTTGCTACAGGAGCATAAACCTCATCATAGTCTATTCCTTCTTCTTGTGTGTACCCTTGAGCTACTAATCTAGCTTTATTCTTAATCACTATTCCCCTTTCATCCCTTTTGTTCTTAAAAACCCATCTAGTGCCAATTACCTTCACACCTGTAGGTAAATACACTAGCACCCATACCTTTTGAATCTTGAACTGAAGAAGCTCTTCTTGCATAGCCTCTAACCAGCTTGAATCATCTAGGGCTGTCAGAATTGTCTTTGGTTCAGCTTGTGAGAGAAAACATACAAACAAGCAAGAGTTTGAAAGCTCATGCTGTTTTGAAGCATAAAGGGCATCAAGAAGCCCTTGTTGGTCTGAAGTCATCTATTGATGTCTTGTCTTCACACCTGACTGTACATCTCCAATCACATGTTCCAGGGAGTGGACTTTGTGAATTATTGATTGTGGTGTAGTAGGAACTTGATAAGATGGTGGAAGATTGTTGAAATCCACCTCATTATCTGAGAATTCTGCTTCTTTTGTTTTTGAAGGGCCAGCAGCAGAATCAGTTGACCGAACAGCAGAATTAGTAAGCTTAGCAGCAGAATTACCAGCAGAAACAGATACACTACCAGCAGCAACAGAAATGCTACCAGCAGAAACATTTTGTTGTTCCTGAGTTCCATATTCTTTACTTTTATCTTCAACACCTTCTTTAGCTTTGCTAGAAGAAGATTCATCAGTTGTTGAAGTTGATTCCACAATTGTACTTGACAATATTGGCATTATCACATCATTTTGATCTTTCTCTAACTCTGCCTCATTTGTTGTATTAGAGCCTGCAAAATCATTAGTTTCTGCAACAAAAGGCACATAATTCATTGAATTGGTTAGATACTCTATATCAAATAGCCATTTTGGTCCTTGACCTTCTACATTGGATTTGTTTTCTAAAAACTCCACATGTAGATTTTCCTCTACTATTTCTTTTCTTGTGTTGTAAACTCTAAAAGCTTTGCTATTAAGAGAATAACCAACAAAGAATCCTTCATCTGCTTTACCATCGAATTTTCCTAAATGGTCTAAGGTATTGAGTATTGTCACATGACATCCAAAAGGTCTAAGAAATCCTATTGCAGGAGTTCTACCATTAAAAAGTTCATATGATGTCTTATTGTGAGGCTGCACAACTAAAACTCTATTTTGAACATAACAAGCAGTGTTGACTGCCTCAGCCCAAAAATTTATTGGTAGCTTAGAATCAGCTAACATTGTTCTAGCAGCTTCAATTAGTGTTCTATTCTTTCTTTCAGCTACTCCACTCTGTTGTGGTGTTCTAGCAACACTAAATTCTCTTTTATACCTTTTTGTTTGCAGAAGTCATCCATAACTCTATTCTTAAACTCTGTCCCATTATCATATCTAATGACTTTCACTTTCTTGCTTACTTGGTTTTCTATCTGTATAATGAAGTCCTTAAGAATGCTTGATGTCTCATCCTTAGTGGCTAAAAAGAAAACCCATGTAAATCGACGATAGTCATCAGTAATAACTAGACAATATCTCTTATGCATTATTCTCATTACCGAAATAGGTCCAAATAAGTCCATATGCAGCATAAACAAAAACTGATTGATAGAGTTAAAAATCTTGGGCTTACAAGTGGCTTTATGTTGTTTGCCTTTTAGACAAGCAATGCATGTTTGATCATTTTCAAATCTTTTGTGAGGTAAACCTCTTACCAAACCATTCTTAACAATTTTATTTATGGTTTTGAAATTAATATGACCAAGCCTTCTATGCCATTTCATTGATTCATCCAATGTGGCCTTTGCAACAAGACAAGTTAAATTCTTTTTAGGAACAATGTTCTTCATGTCTACACTGTACATATTGCCCTTTCTAGGAATTCTAAGAAGTACTTGACTTTCATCAGACATCTTAAAATCAGGAGAAAGTACAAGACATTAAGTCTCACAGAAAAGAACATTGTTCTTTTCGTCACACATTTGTGAAACACTAAAAAGATTATAATTTAGCTCTTTTACATAGAACACATCTTCAAAATCTAAATTTCCGGTTTTGATTGTACCTTTACCAGAAATTTTGCCACGAACACCCCCTCCAAAGGTAACATATCCTCCATTGAATGATTGAAAATCTGAAAGATAAGACATGTTGCCTGTCATGTGCCTTGAACATCCACTATCTGAGAATCCTTGATCTTCTTGTTGATCATTTGAATGTTCCTGCACACAAATAAGAGTGTTAGTTTCTTTTGGGGATCCAAGCCATTATTGACTTGGATCTGCCTCTTGCATCAATATAATTCAATCTTTTAAGGACAGTTGATGCAACATTGGATTTAAGAATCCAACATGCTGAGGCCTTAACAGCATTTGCCCTGTTTCCCTTAGCAGCAGGAACTGATTTCTTAGCAGCAGGAACTGCTAATTTTTCAGTTCTACCCTTTGGTTTCCAAACTTGTTTTTGGACCACTGCTTTTGTTTGAATGGGCCTTAGAACAGTTGTTGGTGCATATTTGAAAGTTGTTTTTGCACCCTTAGCTGTTGATTTTGAATTAATAGTCATAAATGGTCGAGCAGCAGAATGAGCTTGTTTAGCAGCAGGAACCATATGTCTAGCAGCAGGATCTGAGTTTGATCCAGACTTGTTTTTGATTACTATGGGGTTTGTTTTCTTAGAACTAGAGTGAAAGTAGGATTTAGGTGTTTGCCTTTTGTGGTTCACTCTATTGTTTTCATACCCAGTTACCCATTGGTTGCAGAAAGCTGCAAGATGGTCAAAACTACCACATGTGTAACAAGATTTGTTGTAAAAAGCAAAGTCATCACCTAATTGGTTAGACTTGAGGTTGTTCCAATTCCTTTGGTTACCTCTGGGCTTGTTGGTGGTTCTATATTGCTCACAATATCTAACTGGTTGCCTAACATGCTTAATGTTTGATTTAGGCCTATCAGTATTGTGTTTGACTATCTTAGGAACACTTGTTCCAACTATCTTAACCACTTCAGGTTTAGACATAACCTGTTCTTCATCATTATCACTATCAGTTGTACAGTCTTCAACAACTATAGCATCTCCTTTATTAACAATGGACACTGATGCGCGCGTGTGTCGTTGCGGTTTAGCAGTATTAATGCCTACTCAAATTTTAAATTTATATTTAGCCGACTTATCAATAACACACACACTTAACGAGCAGTGTACCCGGTTAGTATGAATATAATGGTAAGTAGAGTGTCGATCACTAAGAGTGGAACGTATTATCTAGTTATTCTAATCAGTATTTTAATATCCTAAGTTAGCTATACAACCTAATCTAACGCAGGGGGGTTCAGCCTGAGAGACTGGCACGGTTTGGTTATAATTAAGTAGTAAACTAAACTAATGAGCACGAATCAGCGAATAGCACACACTGTTGATATAAATAATGCCTAAACACGTTATTAATATTTTTCGATATCTCTAAGTTTTGATAATCACAAAATGTAAAATCATTAATCGGAAAATTATGAAGTAAACAAGTATTTAGTTGTAAATATCTATTTCTACAACTCAAATCACTTAAGGTATGAATGAACTAATGCTTAATGCATTATATGATCAAAGGAACATTTTCTTAATGACTAGATTTTTTATAAAACATCAAAAACATTTTATATATTTTTGAAAAACATTTTTGACATTAAATAAAAATGTTTAATCTTTTATAAAAATATGAATTCAAATTTTTAACCAAAATCAGTTAAAATGTTCCAGAAAAACCTTCCCCACAAAAGGACAAAATTGGCCAACGTCCAGTAGGGGCGGCCCCCTTAATTTTGCTAGGCGGCCCCTTAATTATTAAGGGGACCGCCCCCTATTTAAGGGGACTGCCCCCGCTCCAGTAGACCTCCAGCTGTCCAATTTTTCTCCTATAAATACCAGCCTTCTCCTGGACTTTTACTCACCTTTTGCACACTAAAACTTTCTGTTCTAAATCCTTTCTAAACATTGTAAATCCTTTGATCATATTTTATTAAGCATTGGTTTCTAAGTGATCCAAGCTTCCACCACCAAAAGTGCAAAAGAAGAACTCTACTTCAACTAGTGAAGAAGTGTTATTACTTACCTCATTCAATTGTGTTGTTGTGTAAAGTGTTGTGTAGTTGTGATAAGTAGATCTAAGTGTAATTACGTAGTGGTGTTGTAAATTTGTTGTGAAGTAGTTGTGAATAAGTAGTTGTGAAGTAGTCGTGAAGAAGTCGTGAAGCCATTGTGAAGAAGTCATGAAGAAGTCGTGTAGAAGTTGTGTATAAGTTGTGAGATTGGTTCTAGCTACGATTAGGACTCGACATCTAGCTTTGTGTCGTTAAGCCGGTGTAAGCTAAAGTTGTGTAAGGTTTCTCCGCCATAAGGGAGTTTGTTGACATAGTGAAGAAAACTCTCGAGTAGGTGACTCGAGGAGTGGAGTAGGGCAAGGAAGGTGTCCTTGTAGCCGAACCACTATAAATCTCCGTGTTGTGGTTTGATCTTTCCATCTCTCTCTCTTATTTCATTATATTTACCTTACTTGCATTACTTATCTATATTTGCTTATATATGTTCATATTGATCAAGAGTTGAATTCACATAAGATAGAATCGAAGTTTTAAAAAGTAAACAAAAGTTTTCATAAATTAAAAAGACGTAAAACTATTCAACCCCCTTCTAGTTTTCCACAATTGGTATCAAGAGCCACGTCAAACAAGATTTTTAAAATTAACTGTATTTTAAAACTTGAAACGATCTATGGAATCTGAAAAATATTTAGAAGGGCAATCTATGCAAAGACCACCACTATTTGAAAGTGATGGATTTTTATATTGGAAAAATCGATTCGAAACTTATGTGAAGTCAAAAGATCTAGATCTTTGGCATGTTATTAATAATGGTGATTTTTTACCTATTCAACATAATCTTGAAACTAAAAAGGATGAAATTGTACCTTTTGAAAAACAAAGTGATGATTTAAAAAGAAAACTTTCTAAAAATAATGAGTCTAAAATGGTTATTTATAATGCGCTACCACGTAAAGAATACGAAAGAATCTTTATGTGCGAAACCGCAAAAGAAATTTGGAACTCTTTACTAATAACTCACCAAGGTAATAGTCAAGTCAAAGATAATAAAATAGATCTTCTTGTTCAACAATATGAACAATTCACGATTCCAGAAGAGGAATCAATTGATAATGCATTTGCTAAGCTTAACACAATCATCACAAGTTTGAAGGCACTTGATGAGAGTTTTTCTAGTAAGAATTTTGTTAGGAAATTTCTTAGGGCTCTTCATCCAAAATGGCAGGCTAAAGTTACGGCGATTGAAGAATCAAAGAACTTGTCAACTCTTCAACTTGACGAGTTGATTGGCAACTTGAAAGTCTACGAAGCAATAATCAAGAAAGACTTCGAGATGGTCAAAGGAAAGAAAGAGCAAAGCAAGTCAATTGCGTTGAAAGCTAGGAAAGCATCAAGTGACGAGGATAGCTCAACCTCCGAAATTGATGATGAAGAATATGCCATGGCCGTAAGAGACTTCAAGAAGTTTTTCAAAAGACGAGGAAGATTCGTTAGATAACCACATGACGAAAGGAAAACACTCCAAAGAAACAAAGACGACAAAGGTAGCAAGAGCGAGAGGAAGTGCTTCAAATGCGGTGATCCAAATCATCTCATTGGAAGATGCCCTATGATGTCAAAGGAGCAAAACCAAAAGGCGTTCATTGGAGGAGCATGGAGTGACAGTGAAGAAGACGAGAAAGAAACCACAAAAGAGGAGAAGTGTCTTATGGCTAAGACATCAAGTGAGGTACGTTCCGAAACCGAATACTTTAGTGATGAAAATTTATCATTAGATGAAAAAGACCTAGATAACGAATATAGAAGGTTATGTATATTAGGCCAAAAAGTAACGACTAAAAATAAATCACTAAAACACATTAATAATCAATTAGAAAAAGAAATACTAGAATTAAAAATTAAACTACATAACTTAGAAAAGGGAAAAGAAATTCTTGAATGTAAAACATGTCAAGAAACTAAAAATGAAAATGAAATACTTAAGGAGGAAATTTGTAGGCTTAACAAATTCGAAAATAGTAGTAATTCTCTTAGGGAAATAATAAGTATTCAAAGAGTATCAAGTGATAAAACCGGATTAGGATTTAATTCAACTAAGGATTCAAATAGTCAAACTAAAAATGTAAAGTTTGAATGTGAAACTAGTGAGCAAAAACCTTTAGAGTCAAAACCTAAGTATATACTTATGAAAGATAGAAAAATACCCATAGCTAATGATGAGGAAGTAAAAACCTTTTATAAACCATCTTTAAAAAATGAAGTAAAATACTCTAAACCAAGGTTAAGGTCAAAAACACCTCCACCTAGAAGACCACCTAGTCCTCACCCTCGGCCTAAAACTCCTCAACATAAAAGAAACCAAAATATACCAAACCGTCATAATAATAGTTACCCAATGTGGAATTACCCAAATCCACCAAGCTACAATCCTTGGGGAATACTTCCACCATATATGCATCCGAGTCAATTGCAAACCATATTTGGACCAAACAACTATGGACAAATGAGATCATGGGGACCAAGTGGCTAGATTGCAAACTCATCGGGAAAGGCGATATCTCTTTCGTAATTGACTTTTATAAGTTAATATGCTTTGAAGAACTTGAAGACCACATGTTGAAGACCAAAAGGTACGCCGCTCTTTCATGCTCACCATTATATGCGTAGATAAATGAACTAGCCAATTGCATGCCCCCATTAGTCTTTTATGCCTAGTGTAGTTTGTACTTGTATGTTAGTTAGTAGATTATTCCTTATACATGTATACATATATATACCTATACTACTATATATATATATATATATATATATATATATATATATATATATATATATATATATATATATATATATATACGCACATAACCTAGATACGTCATTTGTTGACTATCTAGAACTAAAAGAAATTGTTCGTCCTCGAACCTTTTCTTCCCCCTTTGCCTCTTTTGAACTTTAACGTTCAACACGAAAATCTTCCGTGTCCACTGTCACATAACTCATGGTGATGAAGAGAAGTGAGTTAAGTGGATTAACGTAGAAGTGGCACTTTGACCGTCGAGTCAAAAAAAAAAAAAAAAAAAAAAAAAAACTATGGATGAAACAAACTCCCGTCACCACCAGCACCTATCTCCGTCATTACCTCATCATTTCTTAACTCCATTCAACATCCCACGTTTTCACACAAAATAAATAAATATATATATATATATATATATATATATATATATATATATATATATATATATATATATATATATATATATATATATATATATATATAAACATGCACTTTTACTCTCACCCCCTAACACATTTGTCGACTTGACATCTTGATCATTTTATCCAAAATTTTCAAGAAATGTTTTCTTAACGAAATGTTAATAAAATGTCAAGTATTCCTTCCTCGTGCCATTAAAACCCAACGTATTTTTGATATATAATAAATATATATATATATATATACATAAAATTATTTTGCTATCAGAAACTAAATCCGACAAAAATACATTTTTGGTAGGCGGCCCCCTTAATGTTTAAGGGGACCGGCTAGTAAACGGGGGCGGTCCCCTTAATAATTAAGGGGACCGGCCTACTGTAGCTCCCAAAAACGTTTTTCTTCTAAAAATCTTTACCAAACACCCCACTTTTCAAACACACCCATACCTGTTGCTGCTGTGAACGAACCTAAACTCAAAAACCATTCACCAAATCACCATCTCTGACTATTTTCACAAGGGGCAAACACTTGTATCTTGATTAGCAACACATTTTGTAAGTTTTCCAATTCATATTTCATCTAATTCCATTCAATTTTGAGTCTAATCATAATTAGGTCTTTTACTAAACTTTCTTTTAATCCATAATTTGTTAAAATTAAGTCTAGAAATCTTATAACCAAATGCTCCCCATAGGATTAGAATGATTAATCAACCTAGAAACTAAGTAATTAAAAAACCATTATGTCAAACTAATCACTCCTTTTCAAAACTAATTATATTGTTGAATTATGCCATAAACACCTGTTAAAACTAATCACATTGGTTTATTACAACTCACGAATCCTAAAAATATATTTTTCGAATCATAAAAAAAAAAAAAAAAAAAAAAAAAAAAATAAGTTTTGTTAAATATAAGAGAGTGTTTGGATTAGGAGTTAGAATCATCAAAATATAATCAAAATTAAGTTCATAACTACTTGTCAAGTTTATAAACATGCAATTAGTTGTTTTTAGTCATCAAGATACATAATTCATATGTATATTGAAATTTTACTAGTCATTTTCTTATTTAAAGGAGCGTTTGGCACAACATTTTGAAAGAAATTTTTGAGTCAAAATTTAAGTTACTTAACATAAACACTCGTAAGAAATAGCTAGATATACAATCCAATGTTTGTCTAGCCACATTTCAAGGTAACTTATGACGTATAAAAGAACGTTCGGATATTGTTGATTTCTTGTCATAATGTCCCTATAACTATTCTTTAACATCATAAATTACATTTTAAGCGAGTTAAAAATTAAAACTAAGGAACATTGTAAACTACTTCTTAGGTTTTAAGTTTTAGAGTCGAAGTATGTTTACGTTCCACATAAGTAGCATATATAATATATGCATGTCATTTTCTTATTTTTCTTTGTTGCTATCTTGTATAGGTGAAAATGCCCAAAGTGACGGTTGGCGATGTCTCAAAAACAAAAGCATACATTCCAAAAGTCTCTTCCACTCCGGGCATGGCTCCCTCTGTTGCTTGTTTCTATCGTCCCATTGAGGATAGGAACATTCACGAAGGAAGAATTGTCCATCCATCGTTCTATGAATCCGACTTCATCGAACGAATGTTCACCAACGTTGGTCTTGATTGTATCTACAAAATAAATGAGCCAATCATTCCCCGGTTTGTCCTCGAATTTTATAGTCAAGTGACGTTACAAACCGATCCCAATGGGTATATCCTCATATCCTTCATGATTCAAAACCAATTCATCACTCTTACTCTTGCTCAATTCGGGCAAATTCTAAGAATCCCCTTCTCTGGTCAAGCCGTCTTCTCTAATGAGTGGGACCTCTCATCTCTTGAGGAACATCGACCTCAACAGGGTCCTTACTACTCAGAGATTCCATCTCCTGAAGAGATTCGTCAATATCTTGGGCTAGCTCGTGGTACGACTAGTCGAAAGATCAAATCAAAAGATGTTGACATCACTCCAAACCAAGTCCTTCTCAAGGAGCTACGCAACGACATGAGACATTGGGAAGAACTCATTCGTGAGAATGCGTTCGGTACCAGTGGTCACCATGATCATGTCACGGCGAGCATACTCCACATGTTGTATTGTATCGTTACTGAACAGCCGTACAATTTGGCATATCTCTTTGTCTACCGTATCATGTCCGCCAAAAACACTCATAATGCAAATCTTTCGTATGGCATGTTTCTCACCCGTCTCTACAATGATATCATGGAACACTATCCACAGCTTCGGAGTCCAATCTATGTGTCTGTTCTACCGGTCCTCAATCCACTTGTTCGTGCCCGTGCTCGTCGCTCCCGAAGTGACAAAGGAAAATCTCGTAAATCTGTCTCACTTCCACCTCGTGGTTCCACGTCACATCAAGGAGACGATGATGAGGAGGAGGGCACAACACGTGCTAGTACCCCATCACCTAGGACCTTCGTTCAAAATCTTCCGGATCTTGATTACACCGAGTATCAAGTTCCTTCTCCTTCTGAACGAACAGACGAACTGCTGTATGAAAGACAAACCGAACTACTCAACACCACACAGCAGATGCGTCAAGAAGTACGAGGCGGTTTCAAGTCTATTGGAAAGACACTTGGAAGGATGTTTGGAAAGAAGAAGAAATAGACTTGTTTGATGAGTGTTTCGTTAGTTATCATCAGTGTTATAATTAGACATTTATATGTAATATTATTATCTTAACATTTGCTTGCTATGACTTCTATTATGTTAGATGATAAACTTATTAGAACTAAGCTACTAGTTTATTTGAAATTATATGACTATGCTTCTAATATGATTTTTTTTCTAGTCTCAAATATGTATATTATTTATTTTAATATGCAATCTATAATATTTAATCATTCTTGATGTACATGATCCAAATAGAACTTGCTGTAAAGACACCCTAAAAATGACCTTTTTCTGGAAATTTTTCAAATTTGGTCGCCTGGGAATTCACCAGATGGGCGGCCCCCTTAATTCCTTAGGCGGTCCCCTTAATTTTAAGGGGGCCGCCCAACAATTAAGGGGACCGGCCATCTGGACAGTAAAATTTACTGTTTCCTTTTGCATCTTGTGACCACTTTTACCTAGCCCCAGCTACTATTACCCTTAATGCACGAACTAAACTTGGAATATTACCACAAAACCTTCACAATTTGCCTAAATCAACCACATTTACACAATATAAATACCCTCCTTACAATTACCTTTCACTTCATCAACCATCACCTTCATCAAACACCCATTTTCATCCACAATGCTATCACCAAAATCCTCCATCTCTAAGACTTCAAGGAAACAAAGACTTGTTATCATACCACCAAAACAACCTTTCATAGACCTAACCCAAGATGACATCAAAACTCCATCACCACCACCTCAAAATTCATCCCCAAGTGCACCAAATGCACATCAAAAACACCATCCACCCATGGAGCTTCATCTTCCTCCATTCCATCCACTTCATCCATAAATGACTACATCCACACTCACCTAACATCATCACCAAGAGCATCATCACCACCATCCACTCAAGAACCTTCATACACCCAACTTGCCATTTTCCTATCACCCATCACACCTCTTGATGCTCACTTTTCACCATCACCAACCCCACAACCATTCTTTCCTATACTTTGGGCAATGCTTGAAGCCCATGGTGATAATTGTCTTTGTTGCGTTCATAACCGGACCTTAATCTTTGGTCTTAGAGATGAGATAAACTACATGTTTTCATCTCTTGAAAACATGATTGCCAACCCACAACCACCACCTCCTCCATCTCCTTCACCCACTACACCACCACCACCTCCATTTTCACCCAATTAAGCATATGCAATGCTTAAAAATAATTTTTCACAATCTTCTTGTAAGCAAGCTCCATGGAAGACCATGTACCTCTAAGATGATTATGTAGTTTCATTAGTAGTTTTTGTTTGTATGCTTACATGCTTCATGTTGTAATCTTTTGGTTGTGTATTTATACACAAAACTTTTATTAAATGAATGATCTTATTCTATATGCTTACTTATTATTGTTACATATACTTGTGCTTCTAACATTTTTTTTGCAAGCATTCCATAGCTCGTTTCCTTGGTGCCCCCAAACGAGGGGGAGTACACATCAAGGGGGAGTTCTCGTCCCGACAAATTTAGATACTAAAACTTGTCGGCTTAACCTTTTTGATTCTACAAAAAGGGGGAAAAATAGATGTAAACTCACTAAATACTTGTCTAAAAACTAATTTTTAGATTTAATGAGTTTAGATTTTGTAATCATCAAAAAGGGGGAGATTGTTGATATAAATAATGCCTAAACACGTTATTAATATTTTTTGATATCTCTACGTTTTGATAATCACAAAATGTAAAATCATTAATCGGAAAATTATGACGTAAACAAGTATTTAGTTGTAAATATCTATTTCTACAACTCAAATCACTTAAGGTATGAATGAACTAATGCTTAATGCATTATATGATCAAAGGAACATTTTCTTAATGACTAGATTTTTTATAAAACATCAAAAACATTTTATATATTTTTGAAAAACATTTTTGGCATTAAATAAAAATTTTAATCTTTTATAAAAATATGAATTCAAAATTTTAACCAAAATCAGTTAAAATGTTTCAGAAA
Source organism: Artemisia tridentata subsp. tridentata (assembly GCA_021014915.2). Lineage (NCBI taxonomy): Eukaryota > Viridiplantae > Streptophyta > Magnoliopsida > Asterales > Asteraceae > Artemisia > Artemisia tridentata. The sequence goes on along the minus strand of CP139508.1, from coordinate 59,072,584 downwards.
AACCTTCCCCACAAAATGACAAAATTGGCCAACGTCCAGTAGGGGCGGCCCCCTTAATTTTGCTAGGCGGCCCCTTAATTATTAAGGGGACCGCCCCCTATTTAAGAGGACCGCCCCCGCTCCAGTAGACCTCCAGCTGTCCAATTTTTCTCCTATAAATACCAGCCTTCTCCTGGACTTTTACTCACCTTTTGCACACTAAAACTTTCTGTTCTAAATCCTTTCTAAACATTGTAAATCCTTTGATCATATTTTATTAAGCATTGGTTTCTAAGTGATCCAAGCTTCCACCACCAAAAGTGCAAAAGAAGAACTCTACTTCAACTAGTGAAGAAGTGTTATTACTTACCTCATTCAATTGTGTTGTTGTGTAAAGTGTTGTATAGTTGTGATAAGTAGATCTAAGTGTAATTACGTAGTGGTGTTGTAAATTAGTTGTGAAGTAGTTGTGAAGTAGTTGTAAAGAAGTAGTCGTGAAGAAGTCGTGAAGCCATTGTGAAGAAGTCGTGAAGAAGTCATGATTAAGTCGTGTAGAAGTTGTGTATAAGTTGTGAGATTGGTTCTAGCTACGATTATGACTCGACATCTAGCTTTGTGCCGTTAAGCCAATGTAAGCTAAAGTTGTGTAAGGTTTCTCCGCCATAAGGGAGTTTGTTGACATAGTGAAGAAAACTCTCGAGTATGTGACTCGAGGAGTGGAGTAGGGTATGGAAGGTGTCCTTGTAGCCGAACCACTATAAATCTCCGTGTTGTGGTTTGATCTTTCCATCTCTCTCTCTTATTTCATTATATTTACCTTACTTGCATTACTTATCTATATTTGCTTATATATGTTCATATTGATCAAGAGTTGAATTCACATAAGATAGAATCAAAGTTTTAAAAAGTAAACAAAAGTTTTCATAAATTAAAAAGACGTAAAACTATTCAACCCCCTTCTAGTTTTCCACACACACGTACACAGATAGATACTCGAGACAATAAGAAGACCTGTCCTGATAATTAAGTAGCTTGTCACTTGCTTTATTGCTAGTTTTATATGAAGTGTATATAATTAAACCTTTCTCGTTAGCTCTAATCTTATCGGCGAGTAAACCCTTAATGATTACTTATGTCTATCCTATTTATTCAAGAGACGCTAAAACAAATAGGCGAGGAAGGGGCATGGCGACCCAAGCAAGACTCAGCTAGACACAGAGGTTATCAATGCACTAATAAAAGTCACCAAAGACATCAACATATAAACTTTAATTAATGGGAAAGCAATATTAAGGGGAGTGCATGATTTTCCGTAGTTACATGACACAAGCCCATCAATCCTGATGAATTAAAGCGTACTAATACAATAAAACAAAACTACTTAATGAATTGAATACATGCAGTACCTTCTTACAGCTCTTGTATCTTCATTTAGGTGTGTCTTGTGCTGCTTGGTCGTCTGAATTTGGCTCTAGGGTTATATGGTCTTCGGTCTCAGAGTTAAGCTTAGTGTCCCGAAATTCGTCTGGCCTTGGGGTATTTATAGTTTCTATCTGAGGGGTCGATGCGGCGCATAGAGTTTTTAGATGCGGCGCATTGACTTAACTTCGCGTGGGGTCCAAGCTTAATATATTCAGGAATATTCGTACACCGTCTTCAGATGCGGCGTATCTTGATCTTTGTATGCGGCGCATGTACTTGGATTGTAACTTGTGAAATCTTGATAGTGATATGCCGTATGTTAGAAGTAGATTGCGGCGTATCTGGAGTAGAACGAGCTTGATCTTCTGGATTTCAGTAGGCTTTTGACATCTTGCTTGTTTTGCTCCATAATTAGTCCAAAATCGCCAAGTTTCACATAATGCTTGTTTTTACCTGAGAATTACTAAAGTAAACATTAATGTATCGATTCTCATAGATAATATAATAAAACAAGTCAAATAAATAGGATACATGATGATAATAAAATGTACTTATTTGAGTTCATCAGACACCTTGTCCTGATAAAGTAAAGTTTTATCTAAACTTTTACTTATCTTTTCTACCTTAAGACTCTTAATAGCCTTAGAACCATATTCCATGATTGGTTCTTGAAACTCAGCTAAACCTGTATGTGCTAGGTCAACACTTGGAGGTGAATGATTACCTCTATATGGTGGAGGAACAGTCTTATAACCTACACCTGAATTAGCTTTATCAATAACTTGAGCTTCCCAAATCTTATTAACTGCTTCTGAGGCAGAAGCTAAAGCATCTATAGTTTTCTTAACATTTTCAGTTTTATTATTGGCTTCAGATAACTGTTTACTTTGATCATTAAGTAATTCATCTCTAAATGCTATTCCTCTTTTTAAAGCATTTAAGTCATCAGTAAACGTAGATTCATTCTTTTGAAAATGTTGGATTTGTTTTTCTAGAACTCCTACACACCTCTTATAATTAGCTAAATTATGAAGGGCATCAATTAATTCTTCTCTAAAAGCATCAAATCTCTTTTTAATGTCTTCATAATTTTTAAGATTAGGACATGAATTAGTACAAGTAGGAATGGTATCTACCTCTGAATCAGAAGAGGCCATTAGAGCAATCTCATCGACAACAAGAGCAGCATTTGGTGGTGCATCCTCTTCATTAGCCATAGAGCTCCAATCATATCCAATACCATCAATAGCCAGCATAGCCTTTGGCTCTTCCACCAGTACTTCCTTCTTCCTCTCTTGCTTATACCATGTGTTCCTATTATCCTGCTTCCTTGGGCTTCTACATTCTTTAGCAAAGTGTCCCAACCTATGGCAGTTAAAACATTCCACTTTCTTCTTATCAAACCCAGCAGTATCATTACCATTTATGGTAATTTGCTTTCCTGTTTTTTGCCAAAACTTCTTAGCCCTCATGCTAAGTAAAGCAACTTGCCACTTAATATCCATCTCTTCCAAATCATCACCATCTACCTATTCAAGGTCTTCATGATTTAGAGGAGAACCACTAGATTGACTGGTTATAAAGGCATAAAATGTTGGATCTCCAAGTCCAGCAATATCCTTTTGTAAACTAGTAGAAGGACCACCATAAGTAACATTAGAAACACCTTCAACTTCATCTACCTCTTCTGAATGACTAACACTAGGAACTGATAAGAGTGCAGCATTCCCAGAACTAGTACCATAGTTTCCACCCCTTTTTAGAATTTGTTCAACAATTTTAAAGTTGTTGAACAAATCATTAAGTTTCATTGTTTCAATTTCTGGTTTGTTCATCCAGACAATAACATGAGTATGGAATTCATCAGGTAGACTTTTCAAGAACTTCATGTTGACATATTCCTTCTCTGTCTCAACACCCAACACAGCTAATTGACTGACAAGCTTGTGTAGTCTTGAAAATAGCTTATCAAGAGACTCATTACTAAAAGCAGTAAAGTTTTCAAATTGTTGCTTCAGTAATGTCTTTTGAGTTTTCTTGGTAGTTTCATTACCACCAAACCATGCACAAATCTCTTCAAAAAGAGTTTTTGCATCAAGATATTTTCTAAAAGATAGCATTTGCTCACCGGGAATGGTCATAAGCAACAAGTTTCTTGCTTTCTGATCATTTCTCTTTTGTATCTTTTCTTCATTTGAGACTGGTCTAATATTTCTTTTTCTAACTGTTTTCCCTTCAACAAGAACATCTGAATAGCCTAGAGTGAAGGAATCACCATACTGAATTATATCCCAAAGAGCATAATCTTGAACCATAAAATATTGCTCAACTCTCATCCTCCATAACTCAAACTCATTCGGTTTGATCATGGGCAACTTTGCAGCAACATTGGTTTGAACATCTTGTACATCCATTTCTATTTCTAAAAAAAACAACTATATCAGCCTTGCTCTGATACCACTTGTTAGGATCCTGGACACACGATTAAGGTGGTTAAACCTTGTGACTTTGTGTGTATGATATGTTGTGTTAATATGATTAAGTACGCGGAATTCACTCAACCAAACTTAGAAGGTTGTGTATGTTATGGAAATGGAATTGTTATGTTTGTTAGTTAGCAATGAACACATAAAGATTATCACCAAACGATTCAATATTATTAATGATAATAATACGAGTGATATTGAAATATCACTAGGGTTACAACCTTGAATCTTAAGTTTTTACAACTTGTGATGTATTTGTGTTTGTTCTTATCTAACAGTTATGGGTTCTTACTAAAAATAACATATGCATGGACTACTCTAAAACACAAGTCTAAGATCTCTTTTATAGTCCAAGAGATCTATTACAATATTGCTTAAAGTCTATGTTAATTGCTTAATATTACTTTATCACACAAGAATATAAGAATAAGAGAAGAGAAAGAGATAGTGAGAGAGATGGGATGGTAACTTCAAGATATTAGATTGAGAAGAGGAAATCAGAGATACAAGAATGAGAATACCCTTGAAGCAACACCCTCCAAGTGAGGAGGGTGAGGGTATATATAGTTTTCTAGATTTGGGAGGGATGGGCTTTGGACTTGGGCTTTTGCTTAAAACATAATCCTAGTCAATTAGCTTAATAAGTCCAAAGCCCATTCTAAATAACATACATTACGACACACGTTACTAAAATATTACAAAGACGATGACCATCACTTTTAATAAATCCGAACAATCTCCCCTTAAGGGATGGTCATTCAAATGATGCTCCGGGTGATTTGGTCTTTTGTCTTCATTATCTTGAGCTTTGTGTGTCGATGTAGAATAGACTTTGATCTTGTTCCTTCATGCACTGTGATCTTTAAAGAATCATCTTTGTGGTTGTTCTTGCCTTGATCAACATCTTCATGAGATGATGCGTCGTGTCCTCCAACATACTCATACATCTTGAACTTTACACTTATGCAAACAATCTCCCCATAATCTTTCATCATATGAACTTGTTCTTGACATCTTGATTTGCTTCCTGACTTTTGTCTTTAACACTTGGTCTTTAACTTGACCTTCTTGTCTTGAACGTTTACATTTGATCTTTGATGAGGATGTTCTTCATAAGTATCAGTATGTTGAGGTGAAGATGATTGATGAATGGGATGATGGTTAATGGATGTTTAAGGGTAGCTGCATAAAACCGTTAGTAATAATCATCCAACGCTTATGGGTTAGGACTTCGAGATCGTCAATCAGCATAGTGTGAAGACTTTCTCTAATCTCCCCCAGGCCGTTCTAAACCGGATACCCCCGAGAGGACTTACACGGACACACTAAAGTGCATCCATGATTCAGTGAGTCGCTGGAGATCACCCCACGACTGTAGACCGTTTGAAGCACGTTACCATCATGATGTAAATGGCAAGATCCTTGGATCTCATTAAGACTCTTACAACTTGTGTCCTTTTTGGCGAACACAAGTGTATCATATTGGAAGTGTTCCTAACGAGATATTTTGATGAATCTCATGGCTCTAGACTCTATTGTGCGTTTTGGTTTTAGTCGTCGGAGGCATGGAGCAGAGTGCCACCTTTTCAATATCAACACATCTCGGAATGAGAGGCCGATAGATTATGTAGTGTTCTCTGTGAGAAATGAAACAAATATCTTTTAAGAGATATCTGAGTGGCTAGGAGGGGTGGTGCAGTGCGTCACTGGGTCCATGACGTCTTGTCTTCAATATCAGTATCACCTTAGTAAATACCGATAGCAGATGTATTGACCCGGTTTCTGCCCTAAGTTTTCATGGAGGGCTATTTCTTTTTACCCTTACATTAAACTTTTCTTTTTCATTCTTCAACCCCTTCTTTCTCATTTCTCATTTACTCCTTTTTTAATCTTACCTAAGGACTTCTAATTCTAATCTATTGGAATTGTCCTTGGGTAGATCCCTCCGGCTCTGGCGGATCATTGGACATAACCTAATCATAATCACCTTATAACACCATGATTATCCTAGGTTTGATCACTTGCCATAAAACCTTGTGAAAATCTCTTAAAGTGTTTATGAGTAAACACATTTTAGTTAGCACTTTGAGAGTTTTACATTTTTGAAATACTCCCCCTTCACATGTGCTCATGAGATTTAAGAAAGAATTGCACATGTTGGGTAGAGTTCGCACATTTGAAATGATCGATTTTCATTGAACATGACCTTCGCGAGACACGTTTACATCACTAGATGGACTAGCTTGAAATTATTACCCGTCCTAGTCATATTCAATGATTGTCTCTCGAATTGGTACATTCTACTCAGACAAGTCCTTTGCGAGACACGTTTACATCAATGGATAACCATCTTGAAATTATTACCCGTCCCAGACTAGTCTTTTCGATAACGGACATTTAGATTTCGTCAATTCGAGGGTTAGAACTGAGTCTGTCTGGTGAGCATACTTTGAGATTCCACGAACTTTAAACCTTTTGATCACATTTTAATCACGTCTTCTCCCCCTCAAAAATAGCATGAATTGATATTTTTGATATCAACTGATTAAAATGAAACTTTTTGGAGAGAACGACGGATTTTAGCATGAATTTGGAACATTTTTCTTTTTCATTTTTATACTCCCCCTTAAATAAAGCATGTTGTATCGTGTTTTGGAGGGAGTTATCTTGAGCACTTTATGAAATATTTTGAAAAATCTTATTGAAAAATCTTGAAGGAAATGTGCTCAAGATAGAGAAGATTTTGAAAATCTTTGAAGATATGGTAAGGAGAAATATCTTCATTTGATTTTAGGATAAGTGTTGGAAAAAGATATTGGTTTTGAACAACACTTTCCTTTATTTGAAGTTCGGGTTGTAAGCTGAAATACTTACAAGCCATTGAGATTTTTAGGATAAGTGCTTGTAAAAATATTTAAAACATTTGATTTTGAATGAGCACTTTCCTTTCTTTGAAGAGCGGGTCCTGAACTGATGTGTTCAGAAGCCATTGGGTTAAGCGCGGGTTCCGGAGTGAGTCTCTCAGAAGCCATTTTGAGAAACGACATGTTTTGAAAACATTTAAATGAACTCTCGCTCAAGCATCTGTACATGCCCGTATCATTGTTGAATGACATTTCTAGGTACGTACAGAACATCGATTATATGAGAGACATGCCGGAGAAGAATATTTTTGAATTTTATATTTTATATTGTTTTTGTCTTTTTGGAAATTTTCTATTTTTATATTTTGCTTTTGTTGGTTTTTCAAATTTTGTATTTTGTTTTTGATTTTTTCTAAAAAAAATGTATGCACAAAGAAGAATTAAGTATGAACAAGTAGAAGGGGAGTTAAGAGAGGAATAAGACCAGGATTTCCAAATGCGATGTTGGCATAGAGTTCTTCTTTTCCACATTGGTTGTATGAACCATCTGCACTTTCACAAGTTCCTGCATTCACAAAATCCACAAAAGAAGAATATGCACAAATAGTAGTGTTAGCAGCACATGAATCATCACTCTGAGGGTGTTCACTATCAATGGTTGTAGTGGTTTCTTCATTCTTATCCTGATGATTTTCACTACTACTTGTTGTGGTGTGACTATCAAGAATCTTTCCTGTGGGAATCCATCTAAGACCGACTGTTTTAAAAACTTTTCCCTTGGGAATCCACCTAAGGCAGGATCTAGGAGTTGTTTTCTTTTCAGATACAGCGGAAGTCTCATTTTGAGAAAAACTACGTCCTGTAGGGATCCACTTGGTAGAATTCTTACCTTTTTGCTTCTTATCAATGGGTGTGTTTCTAGTTGGTGTCCTAGAGGATTGTGCCTTAGCACGCAAATTTGCTTTCTTGATATACTGTGCCACACATGCATCATGATTAGCTGAAAAGACACATTTTTGACATGTAGGACAGACAAATTCAACATTCTTGTTCAAAACAGCAACCTTAACTTTGTCACTACAGTCATTTGAAGCTTGTTTTCTGTTCGAAGAGGAATTCTTAGTGTTGCATTCTACGTGTTGAACATTTTCTTTTTCACAACTACTCTTAGATGCAGGCCAATCCCTAGTCTTTTGTTGGGAGTTCCTAGGTAGTGGTTTACAACTACTTGCAGTGCCTTGTAATGTTGTAGAATTCATCACCGTAGACCGTGTTCCTAAAATTTCATCTTTTCGAATCTGTGCCTTTTTCCTAGCTTTTTCTAGATAGGAATTGTGGACCATGTTGTTTGAACCAACAGATTCTTTAACAGTATTTGTGGTCACATTTGGTGAGCTATTCCTGGGGGGCACACACATTAGGATTAAACTTGTTGTCCTTTGAATTTGTAGTAGCATTCCTAGACTCTTTTGGATTATCTTTTGCACTTTTGTCTGTCGCCCTATATGTATGAGATGTAGAGGCAGACACAGTAGTGGGACTAATCCTATTAAGGTCAGGTGCTATCACATTTGAGTTTTCGACAACAGCTTTTCCTTTTCCTTTCTCGTTCTCCTTAGGCAAGGATGTGGAAATGGACATTTTTGGTCTAGCAGACTTATTTTCCTCACCCTTTCCTTTTTGACTATCAAGCTGAGACTTCAAAAGATCAATTTGTTCTTGCATGTTTTTGTAAGAACGCTCATACGACAATTTGTCATACTTGCATTCTTCTTTTTTCTGATCAAGTTGTTTAAAATAAGTTACATTTTGTTTTTCAAGCTTAATAAGCGCCTTTTCATATTTTGAAACAATTTCGGAAGTCTCAGCTCGAAGTCTTTCATCATCTTCGACAGAATACATTTGATAATTAATGGACATAATATCAGTTGAAAGAGCTTCTTCAGAGAGTGCGTCATTTTGTTTTTCCAAAACTTTGATTTTTTCAAAGTTTTCATTGGCTTCAATTACCAAGGATGTGTGGTCCTTGACAAATTCAGTTACTTCTTTGATAATTGCGTTCTCAACATGAATTGCTCTTGCATGTATGCCAGATACAATGGGAGTAATTTCTGTTTCGAACATCTTTTTCTATTTAGTTTGAAAACTTGAAAACCAATCGTTGACTTTAGTATTAGTTTTGGTTGCCACAACATCTTGAAGCATTTCAACTCTCCTTTTAAGATCAGCCAAAAATATTCTAGCTTCACTTTTGGAAATGTCGTTAGAGTACATTTGTTCGATTTTAGAAAGGTGTTTTGACACAACTTTGAACTTTGAGGCAGCCACTAGTTTTTTGAAAAACATTGGAGACACTTTTTTAACAAGATGAACTCCAGCAAGTTTGTTAGCTTCATTATAATCGATTGGCTGGATTTCTCTGTTCAATTGTCTCATTTTGTTTCGACTCTCTTTCGTAAGCTCAATCGTTTCATATGAATCATAACAAGTAGGTGGATCATGCACATCATTTATAAGATTACCGTTAAATAGCACATTCTGTTTTTGCTGAGCTTTCTTGAGATAACAAGGGTTTTCACAACCGAGAGCCATTTTCTTTCTTGTATATAAAATCGGGTTTTTGTCGTTAATTAACATATTAATCGTTTGAGTTGAATGACCCGTTTTTACAAGCATTTCTTCCAAATTTTTAATAGTTTCCTGTTTGTCAAGTACTTCACCAAGAAGTTCATCTTCTCGTTTTGAAAACTTTGAATGCAACTCATTCTTTTCTTTTTCAAGATCAGAACAAATTGATTTTTGTTTAGAAAGTTGGTTGGTTAGATCAGAAATTTCTGCTTTTAGGAATTTAATTTGCATGTTCAGTCTAACATCAAGAGTGTCGTATTTGATTTGCAAATGTTTCTCCCTTGAAACAGAATCACTGTAACCATTTTCAAGTTCTGACAGTCGTTTGTGGTGAAATTCAAAAGCTTTTTCGTTCACCTTGTATCTCGCAAGCTCAGCGGTCAATTTCTCATTCGCGGTCTTAAGATCGCTATTGACCTTTTTCACTTTTTCAATCTCAATACGACAATTATTCAGTAATGATTCAAATAAAGCACGAGTTTCCTCATCATTAGCATTATTTTGTGCAGCTTGAACTTCATTAGGATCCATATTTGGAGTTGCCAAATTAATATTGCTACAATTTGGCGAGTCCATATATGTATCATAAGTTGGTTCGAGAGGCACAGAATGTGGCTTTTGTTGAGCAAACGGATTAACCTCATTACTTGGAATTAATGTCTCATGGAGTGGTTCTTTGTCATAAGTAGGAGGAATGTCAAAATCGCTGCTGCATGATGTTGATTCTTGCTGATTAGGCATAGGGTCGGAGGTTCCAGTGACTTCTGCTGAATAGTTTGCAACCATGAAGTCATATTCTTCATTAGTCAATGGTATTCCCGAATCATCCTTTTTTTCTAGCATCAACATGTACTGGAGCTTTTCTACTTTATCCATTGCATTGACATTTCCAGCTCTACCTATATCACTCCTTTGAGTTGCAGAAGAAGTCATGAAACAATAATTCTCATTTTGATTGACCCCGATCTGATTCACAAACTGATCCATTTGATTTCCGTCATACTGCCCTGCATTTTGTATTTGAATACCAGTAGCATTTTCAGTTGCATCTGACTTAGACTCAAGCCATGCTATATCACTTTGATCCATTTCTGACCATCGTTTCCAATGTGCAGCAAATGTGATTGGAAATCTGTTGGGTTTTATTGATTTGATGATACAAAACAAGAAGAATGAAACATGAAGGGCTTGAAGTGACAAGAAGGGAAACTAATGAAAAGATGGAGGATTTGGAAGATTCTAGAAGAATATTTAGTTTCCTAATTGTATTATGATTCCTCTTGTATACCCTAGATGTCTCTAGTATATAAAGAGACATAAGGTCATTAGTTTTATGGTACGTACAAGATGTAAAACACCAAAGGTGTGTGTGTGTGGGAACCTAGGCGTAGGGATTTGGGAAAATGCCTAGGGTTAGTGTTAGCGTTAGTGTTAGTGTTAGTTGTTAGTTCAACCTCAAGATCAAGTTCTTGATCCCTGTTACAAGGCGTGTAACAAGTTCTACCTTGATCAAGTAGAATTGGGGCTGCAAATATTTGTTAGAGATGATGACGAAGAACCTTGTTGATAATAATAATAATCTTTATGTTATTCCGCTGTGCTTATTATTATCATTGTGCTTACTGTTTATCCTAGATCAATGTCTAAACAACATGGAGTCCAAAACGGTCTAAGAACTTATAAAAGATGGCGTGCATAAGTTCTATCAAGTGGTATCTGAGCAAGGGGGCTCTCGATCTAGGGATTTACAAGGTTTTATTGGCGAAGAAACTGGTTGGAGATGTGTTACTCTCGAGGAAGCAGTTTTGATTTTTATGGGTTTCGAATTTATGATACTGTGATAAATTCTTGTGGCGACAAAAAGGATTATACGGTAAACAATTTATTCTTCAGTTATGATTGTTGTTATTTGATTGGTTGTCTATAAACCTCGTACTAATTAAATTGTTGGCTGCTTCAACAATTAAAACATCGTACTGAATATCTTTTTGTCGGATTGTGCATGGAATTAATTGTCGGCGTGTGGAATTTGAAAGATTTTATATGTTGTTTCATGGTACTAATTTATTATGGGGTAAGAATCAATGTGTTGTCGTTTATTTGATTGTCACATGGGTTTTTACGATCTGTCGTTTTCTTAAATGGTTATTTAATTAATTGGTGTCGGTGTGAGCTGCTTTGTTTAAGTAAAGACAGATTCTTCAACATGAAGTAACCTCTTAAAAGTTTGTCGTATTGCGCAAGTTGTATGGAGCAGGTTTTATTATTAGATCGACAAAGTACTGCCCGTTTTATTTAAAGTACTGCTCTTGGATTGAAAGTGCTGCTACGTTTATTGTTCAACGTACTGCTATGCTTCAACGTACTGCTATCTTGAAAGTACTGCTACAAAGTACTGCTCGACTTCTCAAAGTACTGTTCGACTATTCAAAGTACTGCTGCGTGTTATGAGGAGTAAGGGGAAGTCGCGATGAGTTTGATTGATATTAGTTTACACACACAGGAAGTTTATTTGGTTCACACACATAGGAAGAATTTTATGTTCTTAAAGGTTTTAAAAGGCTCGTATTTATTCCTATTGGAATAATTGATTACGAATGAGATTGTTTATCACTTATTTGAAGTTGAAGTGGAGTTTCTTGGATATGTGTTCTTATCATACCTTATAGTAGGAGGTAACTTGTTTGTGCGTTAAAGTTGTGACAAAGACTTGATGAATCTAGCAAATTGGTGTATTATCTACAAACTGAAGGTGCTTAATGTCACATTTGCTATCACTTTAAGGAGTTACATTGTAGTGCTCAGTGTCTCATATTAGTTAAGGATTTCGTCAAGAGGTTGCGGTCTACTCATATTTTTGGTTCTTGGTATGAGTTTGGAGTCACATGGTTAGTACAAGATATAAGGCACAAGTTTGGGTTATTCTACTTCTTCATCAAATTCGTTATACTTGATTTTCTTCATAAGTGATCATTACAAGGAGCTTACAGATTTGAAGAATCATGAAGATGGTTAGCACATTAATTTCAGGGGAAGTATTTTATCATGTATTTTATCATGTGTTTTAATCATTTGATGTGTTTTAAACATGCATAATCGACCCATTAGTTTTATGGTACGTACAAGATGTAAAACACCAAAGGTGTGTGTGTGTGTGGGAACCTAGGCGTAGGGATTTGGGAAAATGCCTAGGGTTAGTGTTAGCGTTAGTGTTAGTGTTAGTTGTTAGTTCAACCTCAAGATCAAGTTCTTGATCCCTGTTACAAGGCGTGTAACAAGTTCTACCTTGATCAAGTAGAATTGGGGCTGCAAATATTTGTTAGAGATGATGACGAAGAACCTTGTTGATAATAATAATAATCTTTATGTTATTCCGCTGTGCTTATTATTATCATTGTGCTTACTGTTTATCCTAGATCAATGTCTAAACAACATGGAGTCCAAAACGGTCTAAGAACTTATAAAAGATGGCGTGCATAAGTTCTATCAAAATCTCAAGTCAAGTGATTGTAAATGCTCTGGAAGCTCATATTCTTCATAATCTTGTTCATTATCAGTCGATAGCTTCTCACTCTCATACCATGTTTCCTCAGATTCAGTCTCAGTTATCTCAGTTTGAGGATATGGGGCAAAGAATTGAATGAGAGGATCCATATCAATTGATGAAATGAAATTGGTGAGAAAAGACATTGTTGGTATGATAAAGTTGATGTTGGATCGGTTAAAGAACTAGGATAAGGTTGGTTACGGTTCACGAGTTATGTTTTGTTTAAGTCCTTTGACGTTGTCCTTGAAGAGTCGTTGAAAAACTTGATAAACCTTGAGAAACTTGGACTTGAAAAAAAAAATTACACAACACTAATTACACGAAGCAACTCTTCAAGATTCGTGAATAACACGTGAATAGCAAAATTAAACTTCAAAAATTAACACGTGAATAAAGTTGATAATTTTACACACGTCACATGCAAGCTTACACGTGAATGTAGAAATACACTTCACATGCAAAAACACTTCAAGTGCAACACACGCAATGCAACACACGTCAAATGCATGAACTTCTATAGAAGGATAGCAAAGCACGTTTTTGACAACTTTATAGTATTATGAACTTTACACACGTCAAAAAACAAACTCACTTGTTTATCAACTTTTACAATATTAGTATTATGGAAACTTGTAGTATGGAAACTTGACGTCAAAGAATGAACTTCAACAAACTCGACTATTCTGCTTCGACTATTCTTCTTCGACTAGACACTTCGACAATGTTGCTTCGACAATTCACTTGGTTCGATGAAATGGTTCTATGAAGTGGTTCTATGAAGTGGTTCGATGAAATCTAACTCGACTAGATATTTGTTGCTTCGATGAGAGAAAACTGGTTCGACTACCTTAGCTAGTTCGACTATCAACTCCTTCGACTAATTTTCTCGTTCGACTAAAAAGTTGGTTCGATGAAATTTCTGGTTCGATCAAGTTATCTTGTTCGACTAGTGAGAGTCGTTCGATGAAAAGAAGTGGTTCGATCAAGGTATCTTGTTCGACTAGTGAGAGTCGTTCGATGAAAAGAAGTGGTTCGATCAAAAGTTGCTCGTTCGATTACCTCGTTCGATCAAGGTGATGGTTCGACTACAAAGTTGCTTCGATGAACTTGTAGCTTCGACTAACTTGATGCTTCGATGAACTAGTTACTTCGATGAACTAGTTGGTTCGACTAGTTGCTTCGATGAAATATCTGGTTCGATCAAGTGAGTCATTCGATGAAATACTCCTTCGATGAAAGTTGCTTCGATGAAGTTTGGTTTGATCAAAGAAGTTGTTCGATCAAAGTGGTCGTTCGATCAACAAGTTCGTTCGATCAATTGGAAGAGTAAGTCTAACTCGACTACCCTTTTTGCTCGTTCGATGACTGCTCCTTCGATCAAGTGCTCGTTCGATGAAACCTCCTCGTTCGACTATATTGCTCGTTCGACTATATTGCTCGTTCGATGAAACCTCCTCGTTCGATTAAATGTTGGTTCGATCACTAAGTATTATAAGAAACAATCTCATACATATATATATATATATATATATATATATATATATATATATATATATATATATATATATATATATATATATATATATATATATATATATATATATATATATATATGAGATATATATATATATACATACATATATATATATATATATATATATATATATATATATATATATATATATATATATAAATTGTAAGTATTATTGGTTCGACTTACTTTGTTACATTATACTATTGATGTCACATTGAGTTGCATTTGACATCAATATTTTGACGTCACATCAATATTATAGTAAAAAATATATATATATATATATATATATATATATATATATATATATATATATATATATATATATATATATATATATAATATATTTGTATATATGTATATTTTACTATTATATTGATGTGACATCAATATTATTTTGACGTAAAATATAATGTGACATGTATATATATATATATATATATATATATATATATATATATATATATATATATATATATATATATATATATATATATATATATATATAATATATATATATATGCGCATGACGTCATCAATTGTTAGATTGCCCAGTAATGCCATGTCATAATTCCACCTAAGCACATTTTGTTTAAAATTTACGATTTTCTTGCCACATAAGCATTATTTATTTATTTTAAAATTTCGGATTTGCCACATAAGCATTATTGATTTTAGTAGAAAATTCGGATTTGCCACATAAGCATTATTGATTTTGCTAGAAATTTCGCATTTAAAAATTTAATTAAAATTGGCCTTTGCAAGAATTGAACCATGGCCATTTGATCCACATACGAATACTTCAACCAATGGACCAAGCATATTTTTGTGATTTACATAAGAAAATATTTATGTCATGCTTAAAAAAATGATGTTGCTAAGCTATAATTATGGAATAGATTAGTATATGCTTTCTTATACATATATATATACCCGAAAATATTGTTAATTTTTAGAAGATATACGTTTTTTTTTAGTATATATTTAAAGCATATAAGATTTATTTTGTAGAAGATATACTACATCTTTTATGCCTATAATTAAGTTGTGTATATATCAAAAACTTTTAAATTTTGCACCCTTTTATGAAGATTATAAAGCCAGTGCTATCAATGATTGTCACAACTAGGCTGCAGCTGAAAAGAAACAAAGGAAGATCCAGGTTTGCTATATTTTTCTTATATTCAGCATTCAATATTAATCTCATAACTGAATCTCTGCAGTTTTTTACCTCTCCACAAAACCCTAAATCTACCCAACTCGAAGAGGCGTCAACAAAAAGGTTACTTTGATTATTTACTGCTTATTTGATGCTGTTTGAGATTGCTTGATTGGTTATGTGAATATGTAATAGGATTGTTTGTGATAATAGGATTGATCAGGTAATCTATACACAACGCAATAATTGTATATGTTTTTGCATGTAATGAATTATGTTGGTTGTTTATTGTTTTGACAATATACATGTTAGTGGTTGCTTCTAAGGTTAGTTTATTTTATAAATTGATTGTTAATTAAATAGGCTTTCTACCCTAAGTTTGTGATAATAGGCTCGAGTGGGAACAATCCCAGGATCAGGCGAGGCAAAAAACTGAAGATGAGATACATTTAGGAGCATCCATGTCAAAAGTGTACCCTGCAATGTATATTCAGAATGTTACTGAACTTGCATTTGATGACATTACACCTGAAGATCCTTATTTTTCATCCATTCAAGGTGAAACGAGAAATCTGAAATTTCTTGATTTTGATATTTTGAGGTATGTTGTTGCATGTTTTGGGATGAATTATTTGGGTATTTAATGTCTCTAATGGATATGGATCTTCAGCTTTGGCAGAAGGTGGACTTATTGGAAGCAAGCTTTCAAGATACGACATGAATCCTTTGGATAAGGATGAGAGTTCAATGAACTTCTGACCTCCAGGTGAATTTCCATCACTATTAGGTTAAAGTGCATCGGAGAGGAGTACCCTGTTGAACTATCTTACATGTTTCTTTTTAGCTCAACTAATTATCTTATTCGTCTCCCATTAGCAATTAGTTATAGCCAAATTTTCATTATCTTCATGTACAGGAAGCAATAAAAAGCAACGGAGGGAGGTCAAAACATTCTCGGTGGAGAAACTACGATGACCTAAATGAATACTTCTGGTATCATACTCTCTGTTCATGTTTCATTTGTCGATAAAACCATTCTATATATATTAAGTTCTCTTTGTATTACATCATACGTAGGTCAGCTGACTGTTTTCGCCTAGGATGGCCAATGCTTAATGATACAAATTTCTTTTGTCCGAAAGTTGATGATGTAAGTATTAATCAGCCTTTTTTAGAGCTGGATATTGGATTTAATCAGCGGCACTGGATTCTTCCTCATATTTTATTGCTATAATATTTTTTTCAGGACAAAAAACGTGATGAAAAATTAAAAGCGGCTACAAGTGAAATACAGGTTAAAAGATTGAAAGCGGCTACAAGTGAAAAACAGGCTAAAAGTGATCGGTCAATAGGAAACATCAATTCTGTTGAGACTGATACAAGTGAAAAACTGGTTAAAAGTGATAATTCGATAAGAAAAGTCAATTTTGTTGAGACTGATTCGTATTGGCATATCTTTAGGAGCTTCGATAGGATGTGGAGCTTTTTCATTTGGCCTGGACATTCAGCAAGCTGTCATAAGTTGTTTCAATAGGTTTGCTTTGGATGTATTTCGAGCCCAGGTATTATTATATTCATTCTCAGACATAGCAAAAGTTATGGGTAAAATGAGTAATCTTTTACTGTGGGTCATGTTGTGGTGGTCGGGACTGTCCACTATATAGAAGTAAATCACAAATTTAGGTGACACCTGACTTGTATCGTTTTCTAAACGACTATGGTCCAAATCCATAATTATCAGTATAATTAGTAGTGTAATTTAGTAGTAGTATAGTGAATCCTTTAGTATAAATGTAGCTTATTCTGTAGCTTATTGTAATCTCATTCTCAGTAACAAGGTAATCAATTTCAGTTTCAAAAAGTCAATGTAAGTCAATCACTGTTCATCAGCTTAATCTACTGCTTATTTTCTTTTTCTATGCTCATTTGTACTTATTAGACCCTTTTCATGTTAGTTCTTGCTTAATGAAAGATTCATTCCGTTTTGTACTTAAAAAGCCTTAAAAACCAAAAAAATAAGTCAATATAGAACTAGCTTATGTAGTGCTTATTTTCATTTTAAAAGTTGTTCATTAGGGATATATTAAGTTAGTTAGTTAGTGCTTATTCAGAATCATAGCTTATCTTGGTCACTGTTAGTGAAAATCATAAAAACAGCCCACAGTATGGGGTGTTTGGAATAGGCTTGGATATGGGTCAAAGTGGGTATGTACTGTTCATTTGCAGTAGATCTAGCTTTGATTAGCTTCAATTAAGTCAATGTAGTTGATAAGATAGTGATTTGAGCTGTTTTAGAGAGATTGTAAGTCTTAAGTTGATAACTTAGAGTTTAGGAATCTTTCATGCTCATATTAGCTTAATATAGGAATAGTCAAATTTAGCATTTGAGTTTGTCATTTTTAGGTCCACTTTAGCATATTTAAATGATTTTTAGAAGATGGATAAGTCTCAAGTGGATTGAAGTTGATGTTGATTATTTTAAATGAAACAGTACCTCAGAACCCCTTATGTAGTCTGCACATTAGTTTTTCCATTTTCAGTTGTTGTTTTTGAATTTTCATTTGTTAATGATAAGTTAGATTAAGCTCAGATTTGGTACTGATAATGTTTGGCTGCTTATTTAGTTATTTTACATTTTTCTGAATTTTCTGGAATAGCTTTTAATAGCTTTTTATTAGCTTGAAAACCCCTTTTTTTGCCCTGTGCATCAGTATACTTCAGTCAAATGATAGAACTTGAAAGGCGAGTCGAAAGAAGTGCAAAGCGCTCTGAGAGTGAAGAGGTTCTTTTGTTAATTAAAACCTTTTAACGTATTCCATAATTATATCAATATTAAACCAGTTTTTTAAAAATTATATGGTTTTGTCTGCCTTTGTTATGAATATGAAATTATGATCATCAACGTTCATGATTCCTTGTATTTGTCTTTAGGATGATATTAAAATACCCGAAGATGCTGAAGGGGTTCAATTGGTCAAGGTGCAGGAGAAAGAGGATATCATTGGAAAGTCCATAAGCAAACTCAAAGGAACCACCACGGTATATACTTTACTCTGATTCCCACCGTGAACTTGATCATTTTTTATTGTATCAATAGACATGTTTCGCGACCACAATACGTAGTCTGACCTGTTCGCAGCTGTTTTGCTTCCTTCTTTGGGATGATTAAGTATTGCTCATGTGGAAATGAAAATTTTACTGTTGCCAAAAAACTAAACATAGGTTAGATAACCGCAAGAGCTATATTCCCTAAATGTTACACACGTGCTTTAGAGTGCTGATGCAAGAAGTTTAGTCTGTGAACATCTCTTCAATTGATTTTGTAAACAATTTTATGTAACGAATAATTTTTTATTGCAATTCATTTTTTATCCTTCCTGCCCTCTCCCTGTTTTCCAAAAAAAAAAAGGCTGGTGACTGATCTTATAGGTCTGTAAACAGGATGTCTTGCAGGGTACTCAACTTCTAGCCATAGATGTTGGTGCAGCTACAGGACTGCTTAGAAGGGCCGTTATAGGGGATGAGTTGACTGATAAAGAAAAGCAAGCTCTTTGAAGAACTTTAACCGATGTGGCATCAGTAATTCCTATTGGTATTCTCATGCTACTACCTGTGAGGTCCACCATCTTTAGTAACCTCTTTGATTATAGTTGTATTTCTTATCAATCTAACATTAACTCTGTGGAATGACATGGCCATAAGATTTCAACAAGACCTTGAAATGGCAGTAGAGATATATATAAAATAACGAGTAATTTCATATCCACAATAGGCCAAGGGGCATTTGGTTCTGATTACAAAAGTTCATATGGGCAGTGGTTAAACTGAAGAGACCACATTCAGGTAAGTTGCACGCTTTTCTGAGCAATAAGTTTAAGGGCATTACATTACATGTCGAATCATTACGCGCAATCAAAAATGTCATTCTTTCGAAACTCTTACTAAATATCTTTTGATCTATTCATGCTATATACATAGTTATTGGGTCACATGATTAGTTGATAATATATGTAGCTACTTAGATTTTTGTATATAATGTATATGATATGCAGGGTCTCATGGAAGTGAACTGGTTTTTTCAAGCAAAAATTAACAAGTGAAAAGCACCAAATGTTGCAGTTCAACGAGGAGTTGCAGTTCTTACATTATTAAACATAAAACTTCGAATATATAGATTGTTGTAAACATCGCTTAGTTTTATAGTGATTTCTGCAATTTACTCTATGTTGAATGTGCATCTTATTCAACATTTGCAAATGAATACTTACAAAATACTGCTACTGTACTCCTGTGCCCCTTTATATTATAATAGGCAATGAAGAATATGCACACAAAAAAAAAAAAAAAAAAAAAAAAAAAAAAAAAAAAAAAAAAAAAAAAAAAAACCTCAACCTACATGTTAATGCTGATATATATTTCATATTAGTTACAAATATGATAGGGTTCTTGATAGGTTAGAACAGATTTAGAGAAGAAGAAGCTAAAGAGAGGGATAATTCACCAAATCTGCTGTCATTATTCATTGATACGTTTAAACATAAATAGATATGCAAGTTACAATCATACCCCTTGCATAATAGAAAATAACCGAAATTCCCTTAAACTAGAAACATAAATATAAAATACTAAAACATAAAATAATTAACGTATCAATACTCCCTCCTTAACCCACTTTTTGCCCTCAAAAAGGGATTCAAGTGACCTTGTCTTCAGCACCTTCAATAGACTCGTTGGTTGCCGGATCTTCATCATCTATCACCTTGAGCATGTAGATTTGTCTGTTCTTACACTTGTGGCCCGAAACAAACCTTTCGGTACACCAGAAACATTCCCCTTTTGCCCTTTTTAACTCGAGTTCATTGCTTGTCAAACGCCTCGAGCTAAGCGTTCCCGGTTTACTTGGTGACTCGTTTGTTGGGGTTGGGAGCAATGGAAGTTTTGAAGCATTAACCGGAGGTGTTATTTTGACATCTTCGGTTTGCAGCCCACCCTCCCCCTCGTTGAGACGCTTCAGCAAGCTTGTGTTGTTGATGGTTTGAATTCTTGCTAACCCATATGCCTCACGTAGTGTTTGAGGCTTGAACATCTTTACCGGCCCTTTAATTTCCGGCTTCAAACCCTTCAAATAAAGGCTAACCGCATAGGATTCGCTAACGGTAACCTTGTTAAGCAAGCGATCAAAACCTGAATTATATTCTTGTAGACCCTTGGCATCATCAGTAAGTTGAACGAGAGATGCAATCTCTTCCATAGGGTCTTCAAACATTGCATTAGAAAAACGGGCAGAGATCGAACGAACATAGTCCGCCCATGGGACCTCGGCAACCGTGGCATTACGGGTCTTCATAAAGGCACGGTGCCATTGGAGGGCATCGCCTTCCAAGTGAACCGCAGCGCAACGTAATTTCGAGTCATCGGGGGTGTCATCCATTGAAAAAAAATGTTCGCAGCGATAGACCCATCCTTCAACATCGCCCCCCGAAAATTTAGGGAAATCGATCTTACCGATACGGAATGGTTTGGATGATCGTGAGTCACCATCTGAGCCGGAGAAGGACCCGAAGGAACTTCCAGACGGTTGAACTCCTTTGTCACGGACAACCTTCAAGATTTCTTCCTGTTGTTTCATCACAGCGGCTAGGGCAGTTTGGATTTCAGCGATCGCCTTATCGTGGGATTTGAGGGTGTTGTCGACTTCGGTATTGCGGGAGTTAGTCATGGTGGTGGCGGCAAGGTGTTCCGATGAGGAGTCGGAATGGCTTTGATACCCTTGATAGGGTTCTTGATAGGTTAGAACAGATTTAGAGAAGAAGAAGCTAAAGAGAGGGATAATTCACCAAATCTGCTGTCATTATTCATTGATACGTTTAAACATAAATAGATATGCAAGTTACAATCATACCCCTTGCATAATAGAAAATAACCGAAATTCCCTTAAACTAGAAACATAAATATAAAATACTAAAACATAAAATAATTAACGTATCAAAATATTATCGTTATATATAATATTCTCCAGCTATTGGTTGTTTATTGTCATCACTTATGTGCCTAGGATATATTCCACCATTTGGCAAAATAATTGGGAAGGCACACAATTAGTTTATGTTAGGGTTAATACCTGTACATGTTACTAAAGTTTGCAAAAAATTTGATTTAGGTTACTATATTTTTTTTTGTTGAATTAGGTTACCCATGTATACGGTTTGTTGAATTATGTTACCCATGTATACGGGTTTGTTGAATTAGGTTACTTGAGTCAACATTCGTTAGATTTTAAGTACAAAATGGTCCTTGTCGTTAGTCGGGCGTCACGGAATTAGTCCCTAGACCACTATTTCGGTTAGTTTGACCGTTTTTCGTCACGGAATTAGTCCCTAGACCGTATTTCGGTTAATTTTGTTTCGAAATTATTTTTTTTTCTAAATTAATTTTTTTTTCGAAATTAATTATTTTTTCGAAATTAATTTTTTTTAGAAATTAATTTTTTTCGAAATTAATTTTTTTTCGAAATTAATTTTTTTATAATTTTTTTTACAAAAAATAATTTTTTTCGAAATTAATTTTTTTCGAAATTATTTTTAAAAAAAAAATTAATTTCGAAATAAATTAATTTCGAAAAAAACTTAATTTCGAAAAAAATTATTTTTTATAAAAAAATTAATTTCGAAAAAAAATTAATTTCGAAAAAAATTATTTTTTCTAAAAAAATTAATTTCGAAAAAAAAATTAATTTCGAAAAAAAATTAATTTCTAAAAAAATTAATTTCGTAAAAAGAATTAATTTCGAAAAAAATTATTTTTTATAAAAAAAATTAATTTCGAAAAAAATTATTTTTTATAAAAAAATTAATTTCGAAAAAAAACTAATTTCTAAAAAAATTAATTTCGAAAAAAAATTAATTTCGAAAAAAATTATTTTTTATAAAAAAATAATTTCGAAAAAAATTATTTTTTATAAAAAAATAATTTCGAAATAAATAGGTGAAAATGTAAGAAAACTAACGAAAACGTAAGAAAAACGGTCAAACTAACCGAAATAGTGGTCTAGGGACTAATTCCGTGACGAAAAATGGTCAAACTAACCGATATAGTGGTCTAGGGACTAATTCTGTGACGAAAAACGGTCAAACTAACCAAAATAGTGGTCTAGGGACTAATTCCGTGACGCCCGACTAACGACAAGGACCATTTTGTAACATGGGTAACCTAATTCAACAAACCGTATACATGGGTAACCTAATTCAACAAAAAAAAGTATAGTAACCTAAATCAAATTTTTGGCAAACTTTAGTAACATGTACAGGTATTAACCCTTTATGTTATGCATTATTTAACCACTAAAACACATCTTCTTACCTACTGTGGTTCATCGATACCTCTTTTCCCAACAATGATGCTAATATCCTTAGACTAGCTTATAGACCTGTGAAATCCACGGGGTTTTAGAAGAGATTATGCAAAAAAAGGATTTTCATGCCGTGGAAAAAATGAGGAAAGATAATAGAAATCAAACAAACAATGTATTTGAACTTAATAAAAATTATTAAGTCAATAATATGAAAGAGTACAATGTTTGTAAATATTAACGTAAAAAACATTCATGGATTGTGCCATATGATTTATACGATCTAATAAATGTCTATGCACGCGTGGTTGAATCTTGATGGTCATGAAAAGCAAACGTATGTAGTAAGCGATAATTGAGTTATAACCCAATAAACATATTCGAAGCACCTAAAAAAATAGAGAAAAAAATTGTAAGCACAATTAATTTGTAACTTATAATACGTAAAAAACGTATAAAAGAAAACAAATGTTTATTAGTACATACCTCTTCAAAGCTTGTCATAGACCCTGGAGAACCTCTTTGTAGACTACATTTGTGGTAGTGTTTGTTAGATGACCATCAGCATCCGAAATAACAACCTTCAACCCTTTTTTTGCTTTTGACGCGTGAAAGAGCCACATATAATTGTCCGTGTGTGAAAACAGGACGTGGAAGGTACAAACCAACTTTTGAAAGGGATTGGCCTTGACTCTTGTTTATTGTCATGGCAAATGAGACCGACACGGGATATTGTTTCCTAACAATCTTCATAGGTAAACGTTTATCCGACGGAGTTATTTTCAATCTTGGTATAATAACCTTATTTCCAAAATGCGATCCATTAATTATCTGGGCTTGAATAGATGTTCTTGTTAACCGAGTTACTTGAAGTCTTGTCCCGTTACATAATCCTTGAGATTGGTTAATGTTCCTGAGCAACATAATTGGGACACCTACTTTTAATGCAAGCCTATGGTTTGGAACACCCGAGAATTTAAGTCCGTTGATAAATTCTGGTGAAAAAACGGAGTGATCTATGGCAGAGCCGCGTTCAGTTATATCTATGTTATCACAACTTAGATAAACCGTTTCCTCACCAGGAAACGTCTTGAGCAAATGATCGTTTATAGTATCAATCACTTCATTCGTAGGAGCAATAATGGCCTTTTCTTGAAAGTAAGAAGGATCATCTATATTATTCAAGAGGTTTGGATAAGTGAAATCAATAATAGATTGTACCGGTTGATCAGTTTCATGTATCAAAATGTCGTCGGGTATATCGATCAAAACCTCCCCGTCATTTGCTCCACCAAGTTCTCCGTCTCCTACTTTAAGTATCCATTCTGCAAATTCCTTAATCTCACTTACATCCTCAGGTCGTGAGCCAACTGTAAGACGCATGTTGGCTGTTAATTTTAAAACTTTGCAGTTATCCCACAAATACGATTGCTTTAAGGATGCACCGACAATGTCCGAGCGTGAAACCTTTGGAATAACGGGAAGCACCTGCCTAAAATCACCACCAAATACTACGGTCATGTTACCAAATGGCTTATCAAATGTCTCGTACCTACTATTACGAAGTACATCTCTTAAAGTCCTATCTAAAGCCTCAAAACATAGTTTATGTGTCATGGGGGCTTCGTCCCAAACTATAAGTTTGCATTTTTTTAACAGCCTTCCCAGATCACTTTGAGGAGATATTGAGCAAGTAGACGTCTCATCAATATTTATAGGGATATGGATCCTGGAATGAGCCGTACGGCCTCCTGACATCAATAAAGATGCGATACCACTTGATGCAACGTTTATGACTATGTCACCCTTTCTTCTAATACCAGCAGCAAGTGTTCTCCATAAATAGGTCTTGCCAGTACCTCCGTAACCGTATACAAAATAAGTGCCTCCTCTTGCTTGTTCAACGGATGTCATGATGGTATCAAACACGCTCCTCTGTTCACTGGTTAACGCAGCATATAGTGTTTTGTATTCTGACTGTAACTCTGATGGGTTATATTGTAAGTCATCGTATATAAGTCTGTTTCCAAATTCAGTTACGTATGTGTCATCTGGGTAAGGAAGCTCAGGAAAACGCTTCAAAGTGGTTCCTCTGGATTGCATAAGTTGTTCAATCCAGAACAAACAAACATTTTTTTTTCTCATCGTCACTCAGGCGCAAACCTACATGAAAGTAACTAATATGAGCAGCGGGTTATATATTAAAAATTTACTTATAGGAGTGTTTTAACATAATTAAATGATGTATTGTAACATAATTATCTTAATTATCGAATAATGCATACTAAGAAGAAGTAATTATAAGAGTGTTTTAACATTATTATTCTCTTGGTATATTAGAAACATTTACCAATAACAGGAAAGAACAATGTGTAAAATAATATAGTAACAAAGAAATTTTTTTAGTTGTACCTGGAATTCCTAAAACAATACTCCGCTTATATTCGACATCTTCTGATAGCAAATGCCAAGTTTGTAACCAAACATTCAAAGGTGCGTCAAGTTCCCGTTGTGAAAGCAATGTAACAAACAGGTCCCGTAAATGGTCAGCGGAGGACCAATGTGTTGCGTCTTTAATACTTTCAATATATTCCCGATCATCATCTAAAATACCAGCTGCATAGCAAGCATCCTTGTAAGTAGGATAAACTATACCGTTAATTTTCTTTATGTCATCGTGGTTTCTACATCCTTTTTGACTATTTAGTAGCATTCTACAATAGTAAGCGTCACCGGCTGAAATTGGGACATTATGAATTCTGCCAATAGCGTATCTTTGTTTCCTTTTTGTCCAGATTCTCTTTGGTGCATTCCAGACGAATTTCGTAGGAAACTCAGCATATGTTAAGTCTCTTGCTGGTGGATACTCTTCATTCATTTGCATCCAGGCTTCGAACATAGATGCACCAACAGTCGGCTTCTGAACAACGGTTTCAAGGTCAGAGTTCTCATCAAATACAACTGGTTGCTCGCCCTCGAGATGAAATGAGAGCCGTTCTACAGATGGAGTTCTATAATGAATCTCAAAGCTAAACATTCTCCATGCAGCTTCACATGCAGATAGGTACCTGCAATCATAGAAAGCCTTAATCTCGTCTACAGGTTTAGCATTTTCTTGACCATCCTCCGTGTTAGCTGGTTCGTACAACTGTGCCGATACTCTATCGGGACCTTTGTTTATATATTTAAACAAATATTTGATTGATCCAGTCTGATTGCACCACTCAACATTAATGTGGCATTGATAACGTTTAAGAAGCGCCGCATTATACGGTATAACATAACCGTTATGCAATTTATGTCCATTCTTAACAACATGATTCCCGTTATCACGTCTTTTATAAATAGGATAGCCATCCGAGTCGACAGAACTTTGTTGTATGAACCTTTTTGGAAAGTGTTTGGTACATTTCCCATCAGCCATGCAGACCTGATGCTCGTTGTCATCACCACATGGACCATGCATCATGAAATCCGAAACCAGTTTGTAACAAATCGGGATCTTCATTTGGATCTGGTATCTCAGCAGAGATGTGTTTGTCAATATGTTCAGCATTCGGCACCTTGTCATCCTTATGCAAAAACAAACACACATGTGCGTGCGGAAGTCCTCTTTTCTGGAATTCAACTATGTACACAACTGCAAAATATCATTGTACATTGTTGAAGTGAACACGACACCTTTAAACAGGATAGGTAAAACAGATTATCTTAATATGCTATACTAAAAGTAATTGTGGAAAGTGGAGTAAATTTAAAATATACCTGCTTGAATACGGCCAAACAAACGCAACTCTTTGACATCCTTTATCAATTGATCAAGTTTCTGTTTAAAAACTCGAGTAAGAACATCAGGGCGGTCTATAGCTTCACAGTTATGCTCTCGCATATATCTTGCAATTTCAGGCCATTTAGGATTGCATGTTATCGTTATAAATAAATCTGGACAACCATACCATCTGCACAACGCCATGGCGTCCATATAATTTTGCTGCATGTATCTTGGTCCGCCGGTAAACGAAGAAGGCAAAATGATAGGCTTTCCAAGTAAGGACGAATCTGTATTTCCATTAGCAATGCTTTGACGGACATTTGAGTACGTGTCACACCTCAGTTTAGATTGTTTGGCGCGATGAAAATACAATCGTTCTGTCTCAACCATAGTGTAACCATCCACAAGAAATTGCTGAAACAAACGCCCTCCACGGACAAATAAATTCTCTGTATTAGGACGGTCCATTTTCTGATAGGCAAACCACTGTCTCATTGTAACTGTTTTGTCCTCCTTTTCAGTGGCCGGTTCTCCCGATTTCTTCCTATGTGGTATTCCTAAATAATATCCATCTTGTGTACAGGGCATCAACAATGGGTATTGCAAAGGAAGGTACATAGGATGAAAAATATTGATACGCTGCAAACCTTCACCAAACTTTTCTATCACAATATCCCTGTCTTCCACACATGTATCAAAATCTCCTACAATAAGCCCAACAACTTCATTTGCAGTTGGTATAGTGTATTGACGTCCATCCTTGCCTCGCTTTGCCACCAACTTTATTCTAATATTTTGATCGTTGTTTTCTGCGTAGCGGTCACGTGCCCTCCTAAATGTTTTGACCAAATCACTTGATGCATCTAAAACATCTTTTACTTCGCTGATAATGTTTCGATCGATAGGAGTCTTTGAATTAGAACATTCAGACATTGTAGGAGAAGAACCGCTGGTAAATACAGTAAGGGGATGAAAAAAAATATATTGTCAACATATTAAGTTTTAGAA
Organism: Artemisia tridentata subsp. tridentata; assembly: GCA_021014915.2. Taxonomy (NCBI): domain Eukaryota; kingdom Viridiplantae; phylum Streptophyta; class Magnoliopsida; order Asterales; family Asteraceae; genus Artemisia; species Artemisia tridentata. The sequence goes on along the minus strand of CP139508.1, from coordinate 59,044,837 downwards.
TAAATTGTGTATACAAATGAATAAACAATGAAACGTACAACGTACCTTAATGCTTTTGCTCTATTCTCTGTTTCGTTTTCTGTGTCATATATATACAACTGGCAGAATTTCGGAGGAGCACCTTTCTCCGGAAGTAAACTACCAATTTTATAGTAGGTTTGACCATGTAAGCGAAAAACATAAGGACCATGTCCTTTCCTGTTTACTGAATCATCCACCTTCCCACCCATTGAAGTAAAAGAAAACATACTATTGTATGTTCTAATGTTATTTTTGAAATTTTGACTTTTTGTGTCATTATTGAAAAATAGATCAACTAATGGTTTCGGAGCAGGAGGTGCTTGTGGAACAAAAACTTTTCCCTTTTGACAACATATGGTATAAGCTTTATTTGTTGGATTAGAGTTTCCTGTTCTTGCTTCAGCTTCCCATAGCATAGCATGACAGTGTTTACACTCGATTGTAGGATCGCCATGGTCATAGTATTCTGGAATATATGTTAAGGCTATTTGTTAATTGTGTGTTATAAAAGTCATTATTATTGTTTAATGATAGCAATATAAGGTTTAGTAATACCTTCAGATACACCGACGTATTTGTCGTATACTTTTCTAACTGGCCCATCAACATCAAGATTAAAAACAATTGGCGTGCGAGAAGGTAAACTTGGTCTTTTAGACTTCTTTGTTCTTCTTGATGATTCTCCTGCTTCGTATGTTGAATTTTGTCTTGGTAATGCAGAAATGGTAGTTTTACCAACGGAGGTTGTGGTCTGTCTGGAACACTGATTATTTTGACGAATCAAAGGTGTTTGGAAAGTAACTGACAATACAACAATCAGTTAACTATTATAAACTTTAATTAGATTATGAAACGGAGTTAAAACATAATATGGTAAGTGATGTTGAAGTACCTGTTGAAACATTAGTAAGTGGGGATTGTCGTTTACGTAGTGTAGCAACCGGAGTTGTTTGATGAACATTTGTTGTGACAGTATTAATTCCTTAGTACAAAAATACAGTTTAGTATCGTAGTGTAACAACATATGCGATAAAATAGTAACGAAGCACTAATAAAGTTTAGTATATTAGTGTAAACTTAAAATTACTTGAAATGAAATAATTTTATCAAAAGATTTAGTTTCTACTTTACCAAGTTGTGAAGAAGATGATTGATTATTGTTTGCTAATACAAAACGCCTATTCTGAACATTGCTTCCTACATTCAAATACAGACGATCAGTATCAATCGTTTATTTGTTCACACAATATGATTGTTGTATACTATGAATTAATAAGTAGATATTAGTCACGCCTGTAATGAAGTACAAACTTTATACATTATTGCAATCACATTAACACAGTTTAATAACAAATGTCACTTTTACAGCCGTTGTACATGTAAGTTAAATTGGTTAAAGTATAACTTATGTTGACAAAATTATATGTTTGAAGTATAAAACTAATATTGACGACTAATAAGTTAAAGAAAATCATGGTTACCGAATGTTGAAGGACTTATAATCTCAGATAGATTATTATTAGGATGTAATGTGCTTGAATGCGGAGTATTCGTTTCTGCAATAATATAGACATTCCAAACCATGTTATTCGAAATTAATTTTTTTTAATATATCACCAAAATTATATATAAATATGCAAATATGTACCAAAAAGATGATTTGTAAATGTTGAAGTATCTCCAGAATTTAAATGGATTGGAGTATTGACAGATTGGGGTGTTATTTGATTCAAAATACCAACATGAGATGTACCTGCAGCATTGTAAACATTAAAATAGTTGTACTAAAATACATTTATACAACTATTAACTTTCTACTTTACCGATTTGTGAAGAAGATGGTTGAGTATTGTTTGCCAATACGGAACGTCTATTATGAACATTACTTCCTACATTCAAATACCAACGTTCAGTATCAATCATGTATTTTTAACAAAATCTAGTATTAAAAGAGAACATATATTAATAACTAACTATTAGTCACGTCCAAAAGCGGAATCCTTTGATTCATTGATGGTAGAGTCCGTGTCGACAATTCAGGTGAACCTATAAAAGTTCCGAGAATCAACACATAAGGTATTAACATGGTATTATTTTTGAACTAATTTAAAGCATGGCGTATAATAACGTATTAAATATTAACATAATTTTTTATGAACAACAATCAACATACCTGAATTTCTACCTGATGTTACATGTGTATTAGAAAAAGATAACGGACTGGCATTTACATTCAGGGGATCATCTAATGCATGAACAATTAAAAGTTACAAACCATATGTTAATTGCAAAATATAAACTTTTCAACAATTGCAAAATAGAAACTTACAATTCAATAGTTCTGTCAACGATACTCTTCCATTTTTTGGTTTCTTAGAAGCCAGTATTTGAGATCTACGTTTTCTGGCATTTGGTGGAGTATTTTCATCATCCATGGTTATATTTTTGACTGCACTTTGTGTGTAAAAAGATAACGAAAATATGGATATGTAAAAGCTTACGTGATAAGCACAAACTTAAAATGTATTTGAATTTTAAAACATCTTTGTTAATGATATGAAGACATTAAACTCTAAGTCAATATCGTATAATTAATTCCAATCAATAACATTTAATTATAGTAACCGCAATAGATGAAAGTTAATAGGCGCAATCAATATTAATCAACAAAGTTAATGTGATGGAAGATAATCAAATTCAACACATAAACAAGAATTTCGTTACACAAATTAAATGAGAGTTGATCTCTTATTTAAGAAATTAAACTGCAATGATCATGACAAAAACTTCTGTTGCACAGTAAATCTTTGCTGATAACAACGATTCATTCGTCATCGAAGAAGTTTAGATCAACCATATAGTCATCGTCTATATCATGACCCATTGCATGAAGTTGATTGACTAACTCATTTGCCTTATTTATCTTCGACATCAAATTGCTTAGAACTTTCTGACATTCTTCAACGTCTCCAACATTAAATCTTAGCCAGTCAATAATAGGCTCCGGGTCGAAGTCATCTGAAAAAATTAAAATATATGTGTAAAGCAGCTTCACATAAGTTTAAAGTATAAAGTATAAATTATAGTTTAGTACCTTCATCTTGTTTGGAAGATCCACCTTCTTCAAATTGAGATGAGTCAAATTAGTTATCATCAAATTTCACATTTGGTGATTTGGACGATTCAAACGGATCATTGACAACTTCATTTTTTTCTTGGTTATTTTCATTCACAACTTCATTGTTAACGTCGGCTTTCTTTTCCACCGGATCTAAGGTGTGGCAGTCATCCTTAGACTCTTTGAATGCTAATTTTGCAAACATTTCTGCAACCATTTTTTCTTTAGATGATGCCATTTAGAGGAGATATTCTTAAAGGTTGTGTTTGTGAATAATGTGTTAGTTTGCATAACTATTTATAGACAAAGTGTATACAAAAAAATTAGATATATGATCCTCACAAAACACAATAACGTGTACATTGTTTGTACATCTATAATAATGTCAATATTAATGACTATATTACTATAAGCATAAATATAAAGTTATGAAATTACATTGTTAGAGAAAAATTAGTTCCACTAATGTAAAAACTTAACAAATGTTGGGTTAGTATAATAAAGGTTATTTTTAGACATGATGGGTTACTTACACAATCAGAACAATATATATTGGGCGGAGATTTGGCTTAATTTGTTTAACAACCGAATATTTTAAGTTTACGAAAGATTTTTAGCGTGTATTTACGAAAGGAAATGATTTTTTGCTTAAACATAGCAAGCTGTATGAATGTGGTTATATTAAAAGGCATACTATTGTAATAAGACACCACATTCATTGATCATCAACTGGCCCTATCAAAGTGCAGAAAGCAGGTAACAATGTTACAAATTAAAAAAATAAAGAAAAATAATAGTTTATGCTTATTTGGTTATTAATTTCATTTAGATCATAATGTAAGTAATGACTTAAAAGAAAAAAGTTTATAAAAGTATTAGTTTCTTACATTTTTCTGATTATCTTAGGTAGATGATACGTGTTTGCGATGATTGTGATTCAATTTCTCTTGCTATAAAGTATTTTCATATGTGTTTAATGATAAAACTGTGAATGTATTAGTATTGTGTTCTTTGTTTTTTGTTATATAGATTATGATTACTTAGGATGTAGGATAATTATGCAACAATGTACTACACAATTTTGTGATATATGATTATTGAGTTATTATTAGTATAGTTTAGTTATGCATAAAAATATTGCTTGTTGATCTATCCTTTTTATTTGTATTGTGACATTAATGCTTCTGTTTAAAAGTATTGTTTTTAATGATCATTGGATAACATGGATCTTCAGTTTGTGTTTGCCGTTGTTACTCATAACAGATTGCTTCTTCGTAAATGCTTTTTTTGGTTTTTGTATTGTGAAATGTTTTATTATTGTTTCAAAGTGTTTTTTTCAATGATCGTTTTGTAGGATGGCTCTTCAGTTTGTATTCGCCGCAAACAAAGCAAAATTCAACAAACGACAGGTATGATAATTTTATCTTAATTTTCAAACATTTTCAGTTGGTTTTCAAAACGTTTGATAATTTATAGATATATATAATGTTTTTTGACACATTTAATCTTATTTGCAGCGTTTCCCGTCTCTCTTTACGGAAAGTTTTTATAATGGGTCTCCATGGTTGTACTTGATACATAACAGAGGGACGAAACACAAAGTATGGATTGAGCGACATTCGGTGACTCATTACCAAATTGAGGGGGATGAGTGGACTGCTTTTGTGAAAGACAGTAGGTACATGAATGTGGAGACATTGCACTTTATACTTGAAGAAGATAATACCTACTACGTAACTGGTTATGATGCGGCTGGATGGGAATGTGGTGGTTATAATCGAACAGAGATGGGCAACAGGAAAATGAGATGCCTGGTGACTATCAGAACAGATATTGGAAGATCTCCGGTAAGAGTAGTTGATATGACATGTACGTTCTATGAATCTCTGATCCGTGCTAAATAGATATATAAATATTATGCAACGACGGATACACGTGAATAAATACAAATCACCCCTTTGTGAAAAAGTATACTTGCAAAAACTCACGTTTGTGTGTAGTGTGAAACCAGGTAATTGATTACCCGGATCGTTTCCCAACGAAGTATGAATGAGCAATTGTTTGAAAGCTAGGATTAGAGTGACAGATGATTAGGATATGGATTTGCTTTTTGATTAATTCTAATTGATATATGAAAAACAAATATACAAAAGAAAATTAAACGCGAGTTAATTAAACTAAAAACGCGTAACGGGAAATCTAAAATGGGACAAAAACTGAAATATTATGAAATCTAATCTAACAAGTGTAAAATTATTTAAAACTTACTTTAAAACTAAAATTATATATTTTTTTTTTACACTTTTTATCTAATTATTATTAATTATTTATTATTTAATTACTTTTTAAACTATTTAAATTTATAATAAATACTAAATGAACAAAGAAAAATCTAAAAATTTTTCTATAAATATTATGAAGTGAAAAGAAGCTAAGAAAATTATAAAAATGAAAAGTGCTTAATTAAAAATTTAAAAAGATAAAATCTATTAAATAGAAGCTATTACTTATTTTCTATTTTATTTTTCTTAAGGTCTACAAATATGATTATATTTTTCCTAGATTCTACTTAATAAAAGAAAATTTTCAAAATTAAAATTATATTTTTCTGATTATTATTCTATTTATTATGATTTAATTACTAATTTAAACTAATTAATAGATAAAAAATATTAAAACTATTCAGAAAAATCTGAAACTTTTTTCTAAATTACTTTAAGTTATTACAAAGCTAAGAAAAATAAAATGGTGATAACAACTTATGTGGATAAGCTGTAATAAGCTAATAAGCTAAATAAGCTTAAACTGCAAATGAAGTATAAATAATAAATAATGTAAACAAATACTGAAAAAGACCTACAGGCACAATGGTTGGGGTGTTGGTGTTGTGAGCAGGAGGTCTGGGGTTCGAACCTCACCCAGGCCTTTTTACTGAAACTTATTTTTTTTTGGTATTTTTCTTTTTGCTACTTACTTTTAAGCTATTTATAAGCTACTTTAAAACTGGAAATATTTTTAGAACTCAATAAATAAGCTAGAAACTAGCAGCTTATCTCCACAGTTGGATTTAAGCTTGTAAGACTAAGATTTTTACAAAAGAAGCTAAAAGCAAGAAATTAAGCTATAAGCTTATGGAAAAAGTTAAAATAGACTGAGATACTTATAAATAAGCTAAAGGAACCAAGAAAAGCTGGCTGATAAGCCAGAAAAGCTCAAATAAGCTAGCTTCTAAACTGAGTCAGCATATGCTGATGCAGCTGGGCAAAAATGCCTGATTTGGAGGGCTTTTTTAGAGGCTTTAAAAAATTCTAAAAATTAAAATAAAATTACTAGCTTAAATGCAAGCTGGGTGAGTTTAATATTCCAGAAAATTAGCTTGTGAGAGCTTGTATTGATCTAATTAAAAATCACCAAAGATCCTTAAAAACCACAAAAACTGAAAAATAAAGTTTGCTTGTCTGTGTTGTGTGCACAAGCAATGAACACCAAACCAACTCTATGGTATTAACTATAAAGACTTAGAGGGACTTAGAAAAGCCAATGAAAAGGTCAAAATAAGCTTGTGGCTTAAAATGGCTTATTTGGTCTATTTGAGGTCTGAAATTCCCACAGACCCCTCAAATCTATCTTTTCTAGTGAAATGGTTAATCAGGGCTTAGAAATAGCTTATATAGAACATAATAAGCTGGTTTGAAGTTGGAAAAGTGGTAAATGTACAGTAACAACCTACTTAGACCAATTTGACCTTGTTATGCCAAACAGCCCTTTAATAGGGTCTGTATGGATTTTTGAAATGACACAGGCTAAATAAGCTAGGTTTCTTGGTTAACACTGATTATCTAACATATGTTGATTATATTAAGCAACTTTTAACACACAAATAAGCAGTAATATAAGCTATACTACAAAAGGCTATTTTTGGCTTTTTTAAGTGATTTAAGGAAAATAAGGATATGAACTAATCTAGACTGATAATATTGATGAAATGTGACTAGAGACTAATAATAAGCATAAAAATACAATAATAAGCTGACAATAAGCTATGCAACAGTAACTTGGAAATTTAAGTAAACTTGGAAATTTCTTACAACTGAAAAGAGGCTATTGGGATAGCAAGACAAGGACCATAACAATCCTAGCTTGTTAACACAAGCTAGAAAACCCAAATAAGCTTCTTGAATAGCTTATACACTCCAGAACAGCTTATTGACCCCAGGTTTGACTTTCATTGACTTTCCTCATCATTTGGAATTAAGAACTGAGTTACACTAAATAAGCTTACACAAAGCTATGAAATGCTTTCATAAGCTTATAACAGGGTTGTTTGAAGCTTTTGATGGTTACTTAACAGGATTAGAGCTTATTAGGTTCAACAGGTAGCTTGAAACTTAAATTACTATGGAAACTGAGTTCAATACTGACAAAATAAGAACAATGAGACTTGAATTAACTTATATTGATAACTGATAACTTGAAATTACAAAGATAAATACTGAAAATGAAATACGATTAAGCTATGTTAACTACTTGCCAATTAAGGCTTACAAATGTTTTTATTTATACTACAAATATTAGGGTTCTCTTTGTCTTTCATCTCTGAACAAATCCCAGCACTTGGTTGGTCTTGAAATCATCTCAGCCTTTGATTTTACTTTTGGCACCAAAAATGAATATAGTGGGAAAACAGAGGTCTGTGGTGATGGGAAGGGAGAAGAAGCATTAAATGCTTTTTGGGAGTGTTAGGTGAAGTATAGAGGAAGGAAGGTGGTGATGGGAGGTTACAGAGAATACTATGGGTAATGGTGGTATTGGTTTGTTTGGGTTTTGGCGGTTTAGAGAAACAAGAAAGGAAGGTTTGACTTTGTCAAACGGGTTTTGGGTTTTATTTATAAACGGGGTAAGATGGGCTGGTGGGTGTGGGCTGGGTTAATGGGTTGGGTTGGTTTGTTAAATAAAGGGTCCGGATTGTTTGTTAATTTAGCACAAGGACCATTTTTGTATTTTCTGAATTTTGAAGGGTTGAAACTGTAATTTCACCAAAGTTATCAAAAGGGTATTTCTTGCCAAGTGTCAATAGTACAAGGACCATAAAATATAATTTTCCATTTTTTGCAAACCAAGGACTAATTTTGACAACTTTTGAAACTCGAGGGACTTGACTTGCCGTTTATGCAAACTTTGCTCATTTTCACTTGTTTTTAATCATTTTGCATCTGAAACATATAAAAACACAATACAATGATATTTTCTGAATTTTGAAGCATAACTACATGTTTTTAAATATTTTTGCAGTTAAAATGTGACAGAAATGATGAGTATTTAGACACTCATCAATCCCCCACACTAAACTATTGCTAGTCCCTAGCAATCTTTTATGAAGTTTTAATGGATTTTTCTCTTTACCAAAAGCCATTACTTCTGGAGTAGCCAATGTTTTAGTATGTGATACTTTGGTACAATGATAACCAAATGATTTTGAGCAAATCATCAGCTGTCAACGGATTTGACTTGTCTTTACCAAAAGCCGTTTGCTTCTGGACTAGCCAACTCTTAGATAAATTACAACTATTATCTTTGGTGAGCTGATTACCAATTATGGTTTTTCAATGCCTTTACCACAAGCCATAACCTTGCGGGCTAGCCAACTCTTCACTTATAAAGATATGGTGAGTTGAATACCATACAATTTTTGGAAAATTGTAAGCCATGAACGGATTTGAGACATCTTTACCAAGAGCCGTTTACTCTCGGATTAGCCAATCCTTATGTGGGTTAGACATGGCGGACTGATAACCATTTATTGCGTTCTAAGTGAGAAAAAATTTTAAAATTTTTGGCCAAAATGGGGGTACTAGATGGTACATTTGATCAAATTCGCTAGAATTCCCCCCACACTTAGAACTAAATATTGCCCTCAATATTCAAAGTACCGGTTGTTAAACCAACACTTAGAACGTAAAAAGGAAATACTAATAGCCATTTTTTTTTTTTTTTTTTTTTTTTTTTTTTTTTTGAAATATACATATATACAACATGTAGGGCATCTCCCCCACACTTGGGTGGTAGAACAGAGAAAGAAAACAGAGACACGGGTGAGAACCCATGTTTTGCTAATGTTTTTGTTCACCGAGTCACTAGCTTGACTCGACCCCGCATTCATTGGTTCATGGGGAAAGTTTGAAGATCCGGGACAACCATGGGTGGTATGTCCTCTCCAAAGTAGTGTTTTAAACGATGACCATTCACTTTAAAATTTGGACTGTCATTTTGAGATAACTCAACGGTACCATATGGATAAACCTTTGTAATAGTGAATGGACCAGACCATCGGGATTTGAGTTTGCCTGAGAAGATCTTTAATCTTGAATTGAAAAGAAGGACTCGATCACCAACGTTAAAAACGCGGTTCTTTATTTTTGAGTCATGAATCTTCTTTGTCTTTTCTTTATAGATCAAATAGTTCTCGTAGGCTTGATCACGCAGTTCATTTAATTCATTCATTTGAATTTTACGGTGATCACCCGCAGTTCGGATGTCAAAGTTAGCATGTTTCAAGGCCCAGTAGGCTTTGTGCTCTAATTCGATCGGAAGATGACATGCCTTTCCGTACACGAGCTTGTAAGGCGTACACCCGATGGGTGTTTTGTAAGCTGTACGAAAGGCCCATAATGCATCATCCAATTTATCTGACCAGGATGCACGATTTTCTCCTACAGTCCTTTCCAGTATTCTTTTAATACCACGATTTGAAACTTCCACTTGTCCACTTGTTTGTGGGTGATACGCGGTAGAAAGACGGTGAGTAATACCGTATTTAAGCATGACTTTTTAAATTGTTCATTGCAAAAGTGCGTACCGCGATCACTAATGATAGCACGGGGAGTTCCAAACCGAGAAAAGAGTGATTTCAAAAATTTACACACTACTCGGGCGTCGTTGGTGGGGAGAGCTTTCGCTTTGACCCATTTAGACAAATAATCGACAGCCACGAGTATATACTTGTTCCCTCGTGAAGACGGGAACGGGCCCATAAAGTCAATGCCCCAAACGTCAAAAATTTCACAAACTTGAATGACGTTTTGTGGCATTTCATCTCTTTGAGAAATCTTCCCGTGACGTTGACAAGAGTCACAAGATTTGACTAAGTCATGGGCATCACGGTAGATTGTAGGCCAATAGAAACCGGAATGAAACACCTTCTTGGCGGTGTAATTTGCACCATGATGTCCCCCTGTGGGTCCATTGTGGCATGCCTTAAGAATATCATCGGCCTCTTGGCCGTGAACACACCGTCGGATGAATTGATCCGCACATACTTTAAACAAGTAGGGGTCGTCCCAAAAGTAATGCTTCACATCTTTGAAGAATTTGTTCTTTTGTTGGGTCGACATCCCTTTCACTATGAAGTTACCCGCATGGTAATTTGCGAAGTCAGCAAACCATGGGGTAGTAGAATCTCCACGAAAAGCAACCGCATTGAGTGTCTCGAGAGGAAATGTTTCATTTATTTCCTTTTTCTCGAAAACATCTTGGTGTGGGTTCTCTAATCGGGATAGATGATCAGCAGCTAGGTTCTCAGCTCCTTTTTTATCACGTATAATGATATCAAATTCTTGCAGGAGGAGAACCCAACGGAGCAATCTCGGCTTTGCATCTTGTTTTGCAAAGAGATATTTGAGAGCCGAGTGATCCGTATACACTACACATTTCGTCAAGATTAAATATGGCCGAAACTTCTCAAAGGCATACACCACAGCCAATAATTCTTTTTCTGTAGTGGTGTAATGAGTTTGAGCTTCAGTCATGGTTTTACTTGCATAATGGATAGGCTGAAAGTGTTTGGCTTTTCGTTGCCCCAGGACTGCACCGATAGCAAAATCACTTGCATCGCACATGAGCTCAAAGGGAAAATCCCAGTCGGGGGCAACCAGAATGGGTGCTTCAGTAAGCTTTTTCTTTAATGTTTCAAAAGCTTCGATGCACTCGGGTGAGAAGATAAAAGGAGCATCCTTTTCAAGAAGATGAGTCATAGGCCGGGCGATTTTAGAAAAATCTTGCATGAATCTACGATAGAAACCGGCATGACTCAGAAAACTCCTAATACCTTTGACGGTAGTGGGATGAGGTAATTTAGCAATAACATCAACTTTAGCTCTGTCAACCTCAATCCCATTCTTTGATATCTTATGGCCGAGGACAATGCCCTCTTTGACCATAAAATGACTCTTCTCCCAATTTAGAAAAAGATTGGTGTCTTCACACCGTTTCAGCATGTTTTCTAAATGGGAGAGACATGTTTTGAATGAATCCCCAATGACCGATAAGTCATCCATAAAGACCTCCATCGTTTTCCCGATCATGTCGGAGAATATGGACATCATGCATCTTTGGAATGTGCCTGGAGCATTGTATAAGCCAAAAGGCATACGTTTATAAGCAAAGGTTCCATAGGGGCATGTAAAGGTGGTCTTTTCTTGATCTTGTGGATCAATGGGAATTTGAAAGTAATCCGAGAAACCATCAAGGAAACAATAGTACTCGTTCCCTGCTAATCTCTCAAGCATTTGGTCCATAAAGGGTAGAGGAAAATGGTCTTTTCGGGTGGCATCATTTAACTTACGATAGTCAATGCAAACACGCCACCCCGTAACTAATCGAGTTGGGATCAACTCATTCTCCTCATTTGTGATAACAGTTATGCCACCCTTTTTTGGAACACAGTGAATGGGACTAACCCAAGGACTATCAGAGATGGGATAAATCAATCCTGCATCAAGAAGTTTGAGAACCTCTTGTTTGATAACATCGTGGATTTTTGGATTCACCCTTCGTTGGTGTTGGACTGCTGGTTTAAATTCATCCTCCATTAAAATCTTGTGAGTACAAAATTCAGGGTCGATACCCTTTATGTCGGAGAGTTTCCAAGCAATTGCTTGCTTGTGTGACTTCAAGACCTTTATTAGAGCAGTCTTTTCCTCATCACTTAAGTCTTTAGCAATAATGACGGGTAATTTATCATCACCCTCCAAAAATGCGTACTCAAGATGAGGTGGTAAGTCTTTGAGTTCGACCACAGGAAATTCATCAGTTTTCTCAACTGATTTAATTTCCTCATTATGAAGTTCAACGGGAGGGAGTGGAAGAGAATTGTCCTGATTCAACAATTTCTCAAGAAGAAGAATATCTCCCTCCAGATCAATCTCAACGTCATCAATTCCTTCCAGAAATGAATCACACTTGAGAAAAGCCTCGATCTCTTCCAAATTGAAATCACTTCCCTCAAACGGAGTGAGAGAAGGGGAAGAGTCAGAAATGATAGGCAAAGAAGATGTGGTGGGATTCCCACTCACAGAATTATGAGAATAACCAAGAAACTCTTGATAGTACTCCTCTGAAGCAACATCAATGACATCGATTCGGTTAACCGATTCAGAATCATAATTTGAGGAGTACCTCGAAGTTTGATCGAGGTTAAAGGTAACAGCTTCATTACCCACACGTAATGTGATTTCATGCTCAAATACATCAATGAGAGCATGGCCCGTTCTTAGGAATCCTCTTCCAAGAATGAGAGGAACCCTAGGATCAGCATCGAAATCCACAACCACAAAGTCAGCTGGAAAATGAAACTTTCCTACTTTCACAAATACATCCTCAGCAATGCCGCGTGGATGAGACATGGTACGATCTGCAAGCTCAAGAGTCATGCATGTAGGAGTGGGAGCCGGAAGAGAAAGTTTCTTCAATACTGAATGAGGCATCAGGTTGATGCTTGCACCAAGATCGGCCAAGGCATAGCATTCAACCATTCTCGGAAATACACAAGGTATTAGAAACTTTCCAGGATCTCCAAGCTTCTCGGGAAGCTTTTTCAAGATAACTGCTGAGCAGTTCTCATTTAATGGAGTTTTCGCCATTTCAAACAGTTTTTCCTTGTTGCTTAACAAGTGTTTGATTGTGGATGCAAATTTGGGCATCAGAATGATAGCATCCGCAAAGCTTATGTCAAAATGTAATTCTTTAAAGATTTGAAAGAATTTATCCATTTGTTGACTAGCCTTTTCGCGGAGCTTTTGCTCATGTAAACGTGATGGGTAAGGAATAGAAGGTTTGGATTTAGGGTTTTCAACAGGGGTTTCATGCGATTCAAAGACAACTCCAGGTTTAGTCTTGGGTTTCGGGATAACTTGAGGTTGGACGTTGTCGGTACCTCCGTTAGGAAGTACGTTGTCCTTAATCACCTCAGGTTCACTTTCCACTACCTTGGGGGAAGAAGAAGAAGTGGTAGTATGAATAGTGGGTCCATCATAAGCTTTACCACTGCGTGTGGTGACGGCCTTGAGTTCACCCTTTGGGTTGACAACAGTGTTACCAGGGAGACCTCCTGAGGTAGAAGGTGGATTGAGATGGTTCATGATACTGGCAAGCATATTCTTAACCTCGCTTTGAGAGTGATCAATTTTGTTTGAAAACTCATTCTTTAGCTCAGTTCCTTGCTTGTATATTGAAGATTGAAATTCATTCTTCAAATTAGAGATCTGATTTTACATTGCCTTCATTTTGGTCTCATTAAACTTGATGTAGTTATCAAGTTCATTTGAAAGAGGTCCCTGGTGATTAGGAGCTGAATACCCCTGATTACTCCTCTGGGGTGGGTATTGATTGTTTGGGGCATGAAATTGATTTTGCACGTTTTGCCCTCTTTGTTGATTAGGATTAATCCTATTTGGATTGTTGGGAGGAGGAAATCCAGGTGTTCCAAATTGATTGCTAGCACCGTGGTTTGGGTCCACTTGAGGACGGTATTGATTACCTCCTTGATTGGAAGTTCCGGCTATAGCATTAACATCAAATGTAGTGCCATCGGTGGCAGTACAATTATAGTAAGCGTGAGGACCACCACAGGTAACACAAACTTCTATCTTTTTGACTTCAGTAGTGTGAGAAGTTTGCGGAGCGGACTCTTTCTTTTATGTGGAGAAAACCAAAGCTTGAATAGCCTTTGTGAGTTCAGCAAGCTGAGTATCAGTATTAGAATAACTCACGGGAGATGAAGTGGAAGGACCAGCACTAGCCTGGGAATTATATGGCCTGGTTCGTGCAGTGCGGACCTTAGACTTATTTTCAATGAGTGCAATGGCTTCCTTAGTGGATTTGCTCAGAAAATTACCTCCAGCTGAGGCATTGAGAGAATCTTGGTCAGATGGGTTTAACCCATTGTAGAAAGTGTCCATTTGCATCAAATCGGTGAAACCGTGATGAGGACATTTGCGGAGCAATTCTTTGAAACGATCCCATGCCTCTCCAAATGGTTCATCAAACCTTTGAGAGAATTTCATGATTTCATTTTTAAGATGCGTGGTTTTAGAAGGAGGAAAGAATTCATTTACGAACTTTTGAACCAAATCTTCCCATGTTCCAATTGATCGAGGGGGTTGTTTGTCAAGCCAAATCCGGGCTGCCCCATCGATGGAAAACGGGAAAAGAAGAAGTTTGATTGATTCCTCAGGGACATTTTTGCATTTGATGGTGGATGTGATTTTGTTAAACCATCTAATGTGATCTTGAGGATCGTCCCTTTCAAAACCATAGAATTGACGCTGGGTTACCAGGTTTATCAACCCAGTCTTAAGCTCAAAATTCTCAGCCACGATGGCTGGAACAATAATGGCATCTCCATAACCCTCGGTGGGAGCTTGGAGAAGCTCATTCATAGGACGGTCCTCTGCCATGATGACAGTGGTTATGGGATCAGTACGTATCTCGGGTACGACTGATGGAGCAGAATGTCTACAACGTCTTCGAGGTATGTTTACAAGCTCACGGAAAGGGCTTGATGACTTGGAAGAACGAGTGCGCATGCACTTTTAGCAAAATTTTTCAATTAAATCAAGATCGAAGCAAAAACACAAGTGAACTTAAACCAACAATCAACAAGCGTACGGTAGCTCTCTAAAAGATAAACGCACAGAGTGGCGGAGAAGCAAAGGTGGGCAATTAATGCTCCTTAAAAACCCGCTTCTTTCAGTTCGACAATTTAATGTCAAACTATCCTTAAACCTCCTTTATAGTTTGTTTATCAATCAAAGGTGAGCCGATATTCGCAAGTGATACAGAGGCAAGTTTTAAACTTTGGTTTGGGAACTTATTATGGTCGTACCCCCAGTTAGGTAGTACTCTGTCTTGGTTCTCGATGGTAAATTTTATTGTTGTTATTATTAAACAAAGAAAACGGAAAATGTTTTTGGTGTTTTTATTTTTTATATGATAATATATATAGAAAAGAAAAGAAAAATATTTTTGTATTTTTATATTTTTTTATGTCAAGTCACTAATCGCTCAAACCTAAACGATATTGTCGCAACACAACCTCCCCGGCAGCGGCGCCAAAATTTGATCCGTGCTAAATAGATATATAAATATTATGCAACGACGGATACACGTGAATAAATACAAATCACCCCTTTGTGAAAAAGGATACTTGCAAAAACTCACGTTTGTGTGTGTAGTGTGAAACCAGGTAAGTGATTACCCGGATCGTTTTCCAACGAAGTGTGAATGGGCAATTGTTTGAAAGCTAGGATTAGAGTGACAGATGATTAGGATATGGATTTGCTTTTTGATTAATTCTAATTGATATATGAAAAACAAATATACAAAAGAAAATTAAACGCGAGTTAATTAAACTAAAAACGCGTAACGGGAAATCTAAAATGGGACAAAAACTGAAATATTATGAAATCTAATCTAACAAGTGTAAAATTATTTAAAACTTATTTTAAAACTAAAATTATATATATATTTTTTTACACTTTTTATCTAACGAGAAGTGCGTCGAACCGCCGCTGCGGTGGGCCGACGATTTTGTAGCACAAAATAAATAAAACAGAGGTATTTACAAAGTTACATTTAATGTATAAAGTTCATCAATGAATTATTACATTTTGAGATTTGTTAAATATAGCTTGCTTTGATGAAGATTCCATTCCGTGTAGCGCATGAATTTCCTGAGCATTAAAACATATCACATATTATGAAAAGTAATTGCATGTGAAGGATTGATAGTGAAGAAAAAAATATTTGGCTTATTTCTGCTTAGTTATGCCATTACTTGTAGGCTGGTTCATGATGTTGCTACAGCGCCTGTCAATATTAGCAAATGAAGAATATCTGATTTTGTTTATTTATCCATATTAAAAATTGACGTATTGTATCTATGATGGTAAGTTTCTTTATGCATACTTGTACATGGAATTTTACAAAAAGTTCTGATCAATAACATGGTTCGATTAAAAAAAGGTACATGGGAAGGAGAAGAGGATGGTGCGAAAAAGTGATTTGGCCCAAAGCACTTATCACAGCACTCTCTTGTAATTGCCATCTATCTTTTATAATCGCATCATATTTGTGTTTAGAACATTTTGTGTAGTCATAGGCATAAATATGCAGGAAAAAAAGTAAGTATTGTAGAGACAGTATATCAAATGTTAGTATCAAGAATCAAACAATACCAAATAGTCTTCAATTGCTAATATTGACAGGCGCTGTATAACATGAATGGGTATTGTAGCATCTTAATGCAATTGCTGCAATTGAATGTTTTTCTTACCAACAGTTGACATGATTAATACTACCTGTGCATTGGCGGTTAACACCAGTTTTTTGTGTTCTCACTTAAATTTAGGATAGTGATCTAAGTAATACTTATCTTTTGGTCGTAGGCAATAAAATATACTGAGATACTAAATATACATTGGATCATGAAATGCTACAAACGCAACATACCTTGGATCAGCAGGTGTAGTTGAGCATGGGGCTATATGTTCTGGTCTCAGTAAGGCTCAGATATGTACATATATAATCAGCATTAAATGCACGTTGTGGCTGCAACTCAAAGTGTGGTTGCCCTGCCAACGAACATGCAGCTGGGAAAATGGAGATGTACAAAGTTATCATCATTGCCTAAAGAATGTGCCTGCAAACCATTGAGAAACAGGATTATAGTTAGAAGATGCAGCAGGAGCAGGGTCGGATTCAATCGCGAAAAGAGCAACAAACGTTACCTACAGATAAAAGTCCCATACAGCAAGAAAACATAATTAATAGTATCTGTGCGTTGGCGGTTAACACCAGTTCTTTGTGTTCTTACTGCTCGCCTAGTACTCGTTACAGGTTTTGTAACTGTTTGAGAAATGGCAGCAAGAGCAGATAACTGTGCATCATTCACTGGTATTAAAAAAAGGAAAATAAGTTAAGCGTCACAGCAGTAATGGTTAGAATGTTTAAGGAGATTATCCATGCGAACAGCAGTTGCACTTTAAATTTAGGATAGTGATCTAAGTAATACTTATCTTTTGGTCGTAGGCAATAAAATATACTGAGAATGTGAGTGTGAATACTTTGACAGGACAAAAATAGTAACAAAATATCAATGATGGATGCTGACACCATGCAAAATTGGCAGCAGTTGTGTTCGGTGTCGGTACATCCATCACTGATATTCTGTCTATTTTTGATATTTAGCTTCTTTTTATGAGCCTGTAACTTGAATAGAAGTAAAAAAGGAATGCAGGTAGCTGGTTTGAGACTCTCTACAGGTCCTTCTGTCGTTTCAAATCTCTTTGCACAATTGGGTGTACCATAGGATCTTAGAATAATCGTCTATGCTAAAACGAATAGACAGTTTTTACAATAGAAGCATATAATTACTAAGTATACATTGGATCACGAAATGCTACAAATGCAACATACCTTGGATCAGCAGGCGTAGTTGAGCGAGGGGCTATATGTTCTGATCTCAGTAAGGCTCAGATATGTACATATATAATCAGCATTAAATGCACGTTGTGGCTGCAACTAAAAGTGTGGTTGCCCTGCCAACGAACATGCAGCTGGGAAAATGGAGATGTACAAAGTTATCATCATCGCCTAAAGAATGTGGCTGCAAACCATTGAGAAAAAGGGCTTTTAGAAAGTCAGAAAAAAGAATAAGTTAAAATAGATAAATGTAATAATGAGAGTGGCTATGCGAAACTGAAGAATAGGAATTGAATGCGACTATCATGGGAATATGGGGATG
The DNA here is from genome assembly GCA_021014915.2 of Artemisia tridentata subsp. tridentata. NCBI lineage: Eukaryota > Viridiplantae > Streptophyta > Magnoliopsida > Asterales > Asteraceae > Artemisia > Artemisia tridentata. Next base: position 59,026,619 of record CP139508.1, on the reverse strand, counting down.
GTTTAGGACTCATCAAGTCCATCGGGTGACAATATTCTCTTATATATAATGGAGCGTTGAGTTTTGCTACAGTTGTTGTAGCAGTGCTGGCCTCGCTTTTGGGTCGTGGGCTCCCGGTTTTTCCCTTTCGTTTGTTCCATCGCTTCTTTTAGCCTTTTCCTGACCACTAATAATGCGGCACCTACCTCATTTATTTATTCAAAAATTTAGTTAAACTTTCTAAATCCCCTTACAGTTCCATTTGTTGTTTCACCTTCCTTTGTGCAACCGCTTGCACCAAGCGAGCTGCTAGGTTGTTGAAAGAACAAAAGGAACTATACGGGAATTTAGAATGCGTAACTATGTTTAAGTTCCAGACATTGTTTTGTCTTATCAACAGACAGTTTAATTGTGAGGCATTTGATAAAAAAAAAAGAATTTTACCATAAGAAACAAAGGGCATCTATTACTTTTTTTTTGGTGATAGTAAAAGTTGATGTCATGTGCATCCGAAAGTTAACTTGTTGTCATATATCGACAACTGGAGGTGGAGAAAAGATGCTGATCAGCAGTATGGGTCAATCATCGAAGAAAGATGGGAAACAAAAGAGGATAGTGCAAAGAAGTAATTTGTGCCAAACTATATGGGACACTATCCTCTCCGGTTTCCCACCTTTCTTCAAGAATTGTAAACATATGACATGTATTGTTAGTATCAGCAACAAAAAAAAAGTACCAAATAGTCTTTGTTTCTTTTTTTTTTTTTTTTTTTTTTTTTTTTTTTTTTTTTTTTTTATCGACATATAGGTGGAAAATCTGACCTCCACCTCAAACCCCTTTTGTTATTCAAACAGTCTTTAGACAAGAGTCTGCACCAGACATATTGATAGACGATTAAAATACCAAAAGGAATTCGAGGTGAAGGTCAGATTAATGATCCTGGCTGTATTCATGTGCTGTACGTAGCGGTGTTGTTGAATATATGACCTGTTACAGATATTGATACATGCAAAAATGTGGGTAAAATGAATATAAACTTACGATTGATGGACAGCAAATGGTTACTTTTAGATAAATCAATCCAATATACCTCAGATTAGGAGTCGCAGTCGAGCGAAGTGCCACACGTTTTGATGTCAGTAAGGCTCATATATGTACGTTTGTAATCAGCTTGTAATGTATGCTATGGCTGCAACCGATAGCCTGGTTACCCTGCCAACGAACGCACAGCTGGAAAAATGGGAATGCACAAAGTTATCATCATCGCCTAAACACCATGGCTGCAAACCATTCAGAAAAAGGCATTTCAGAAAGCCACAAAAAACAATAACTTGTATTGAGGAAAAGTTAGTGTTCGAAGCAAGAGATAGGAGGAAACATTTTCTTTACCTGGTAAAGGGTCGATAAAAAAGGTTTATGTTATGTGCCAGTAAAAGCTATTTTTTTTTTTTGCATAGGCAGAAGTGTAGTGACACAATTGGTTCTGGCCAAGAATATGGTTCAAGTCCGAAAGAAAGATAGGAAACGGAAGAGGATGTTGCGAAGAAGAAATTTGGATCAAACTACTTGTAACAACATTCTCTTCCGCTTCTCATCCTTCTTTCCGAATTGAAGTATATTTTTGACCAAAACCATTTGTGCCACCACAATTATGAATATGCAAAAAAAAAAAAAAAAAAAAAAAATCTATGGTTGCCGCGTAAGTTCAATTGTTAATATCTGCAAATAGAAAAAGATGACATATTAGTAGCTGGTACTATTCCTGGGACGAAAAACGGTGCTAAATCATGATGAATATTAACTGTTGTTTTTCTCTTAACTTAATAAAGGATATTAGCAATCGATTGATGGACAGTAAATGGTTACCGTCAGATAAATCAATCCAACATACCTCAGATCAGGAGTCGCAGTTGAGTGAGGACCTAGACATTTTGACGTCAGTAAGGCTCAGATATGCACACTTGTGATCAGCATGAAATGTGCGTCGTGGCTACAACCAATAGCGTGGTTGCCCTGCCAACGAACGCATAGCTGGAAAAATGGGAATGTACAAAGCTATCATCATCGCCTAAATACCGTGCCTGCAAACCATTGAGAAAAAGGCATTTTAGAAAGACAGAAAAAGCAATAACTTCTATTCAGGAAAAATTACTATTCGAAGAAAGACATAGGAGGAGACATACAGTGCTGGAGTCAGTGTTGGGCTGTGGGGTCGTTTTTTCCCCTTATGTGTGTTTTGCCCTTTTTTTTACTCTGTGCAAGATATGCATTCCTCTGATCAAAACTCATGGTCAACAATATGGCTGTATTTTTGAAGATCAGTGAGAAGCGAAATAGCATAGTGTAAAGAAGTGATCTGCACCAAATCATTTCTAAGACTATACTATTTCGCTTCGCATTGATCTCCCAAAATTGCAGTCAATTATCAGTGACCGTGTTTTGTTATATATAACATGTATTAAATAGATGCACACTTTTTTTTGGCACATATCTTTGTTATTAATTCTTCTAGTAAAAAGTATATATATATATATATATATATATATATATATATATATATATATATATATATATATATATATATATATATAATGTGTTAGTGTAAACCTTTTAATAGAATAATGAATAACAAAGATATGCACCCAAAAAAAAGTGTGTATGTATTTATGTATTTTACATGTTATATATATATATATATATATATATATATATATAGTGCATTCTATTAGGAACTGAAACTGGGGCAAAGCAAAGTTTATATCAGCATGTAAACCATAGAGAACAGCCATGTAAATGGAGCAGGTAACCTGAAGAATAGAAAAAGCTGATCAAACTATGTACATGAATACAGTAAATATAAAAACAGGTTGTGAAATTTAACCGGTCCTTAACTTCTGGTCATTGGCATATGCAAGAACACAAACCTGAAGAATAAAAAAATATAAATAAATTATGTATATGAAGACAATCACTACGCAAAGATTTAAAAACTATGAATGGTGAGTGTAAATACCATGTAAATACAGTGGTAGTTGAAAGGAGGCAATTATATGCAGTGACACAGTTCAGTGTAAAAAAATTGTGCAGCACAAAAAACAACAACAAAGTATCAATGATGGATGTATACACCATACGAAATTGGGTATAGCTGCATATATGCAGTAACCGTGACTGGTTGCCATACATCCATCACTGATATTCTGTCTATTTTTTTTTTACAATCTTTAGTTTTACGTTATCTGACTTGGACCTGTAGATAAATTTAGAATTTGATATCATTGGATTGATATTAAAAACTGAGTGCAAGAAGTAAATACACCTGCCACGGGTGCAAATCTAAAAGATTGGCTTACCAAGAGCCACATATTAACTTCTTTAACCAGAGTGACAGATTCATGACAGGCTATCACAACCAATAAGCAACAAACTTAAACATTTTAGCTCAGATCTGTGAAGAAGTTATGAGTTTTATATCATTGGATTGATATTAATAAGCGATCGCAAGAAGTAAACACACCTGGCACGGTTGCAAATCTAAAAGTTTGCCCTGCCAAGTGCCAGGGATTCACTTCTTAAATCAGACGCACACACTCATCACAGCCTATTGCGCAAACATCTATGTGTGTTCATTATTTGATATGAAAATCACAACATTTCTACAGCAGTCGTCAAAAGTTTACAACCAATAAGCGACAAACTTAAACATTTTAGCTCAGATCTGTGAAGAAGTTATGAGTTTTATATCATTGGATTGATATTAATAAGCGATCGCAAGAAATAAACACACCTGGCACGGTTGCAAATCTAAAAGTTTGCCCTGCCAAGTGTTAGGGATTCACTTCTTAAATCAGACTCATCACAGCCTATTGCGCAAACATCTATGCATGTTCATTATTTGATATGAAAATCACAACATTTCTACAACAGCCGTCAAAAGTTTACAAAGAACATCTGCACAGATACCGAGAAAAGCACACGGAGTCAATACTAAAGACACGTCATGGGTGCAACCACAACCCTAGCAACATGCATTAAAAAAATGTAAGCTGAGAAAAGTATCACAGTAACTGTACACAGACAACTGAAAAGAGGTAGTGGCTGCAAAATAAGGCTAGTTACTTAGCTATTGCTTATACTATCCTGTCTGGTAGTTGTCACAACACAACCTAATTATACAATAGCGAGTCTAAGTTGAGGGCAGGCGCAAAACGGATAAACGGATCCATAATATAAATCTAAATCATAAACCATAAAGAAACAAAATATCGGCAGATTACGACAAAAGAAGCAGTCACATAAGCAAAAGATTAACAAATAAGTGACCACAAAAAATAGCAAGCACGACAAAGAATAGCTACATAAGCAAAATACAGGTAAAAGAGCGGCGAGCATAAAAGATTGGCAAGTGAGCAATATCGGCGGTCAAGTAGGCAGGCACATAAGCAAAAGATGAACAAATAACCTACCAGAAAAAAACAGGAAGCAGTAAAAAAAACACCTACATACGCAAAATGCATCTAAAAAAGCAACTAATAAGACATCAACATGTAGATCATAAGAAGCAAACACACAAACCACAAACGTATTGGCGTCCGGTAAAGTTAAACAGCTACAGCAACCGATGAAAGTTCATGAAGAAGATCTGCACAACTACCAAGAGAACCACAGGGAAGAGACACGTATAAATCTCCAGTGCATTCTATCATTTGTTAGTGATTGGAAAAAGGCTAAAAGAAGCGACAGAACAAACGAAAGGGGAAAAGCGGGAGCCCACAGGCCAAAAGCGAGCCCAACACTGCCACAACAACTGTAGCAAAACTCGATGCTCCATTATATATAGGAGAATGCAAGAGTAAAGGAGGTAGCTACCGCATTCTCCAATGCATTCTCTCATTTGCTAGCCATCGAAAAAAGGCTAAAAGAAGCGAGCAAACAAACAAAAGGGAAAAAGCGTGAGGCCACGGCTCGAAACTGAGGCAAAGGCTGTTATAGCAAATGCAGCAACAACATCCACTCTAAATCGAGGGCAGTTGCAAAACGGATCCAGTTACATAGCCAGTATTCATACCATGATATTTAAGAACTGTATTGGCGAAACCTTTGCAAGGAACACTAAACACACGACATGGCTGCAACCACAATCTTGGTTACCTTGCCAAGCAACATGAGTTCAGAAATGTAAGCTGAGAAAATTATCCAGGCGCTGCACAGAGACAGCTGAAAAGAGGTAGTGGCTGCAAAATAAGACCGGTTGCTTAGCTATTGTTTACACTATTCCGCCCGGTAATTGCCATGCCACCACCTGATTATATAATAGCCGATCTAAGTTGAAGGTGTTTGCAAAACGAATCCAGTTACATAGTTAGTATTCATACTATGACATTCAAGAATTGTGCCGCGAATAACTTTGCAAGGCAGCTGTGGCACCAACACAGAAGAAAAAGGCAAATAAGTAAACTGAACCCCGCCAAAAAAATATGAAACGTTGGTTACACCACTTGATATGGCACTCATATCTGCTATTTCCACTAATAACAGGTATAGGTGACATATCAAGTGAGTCAACAAACGCATCACAATATGAAAGAGTAACTGCATAAACATACATAAAGAAATTATAAACTAAAGTAAATAAAAGAGTAACAGAAACTAATATCAAGCAAATTTTTTTAGCCACAAAAAAAATCTAAAGATCTAAACCATAAACCATAAAAACAGATATAGATCTAAAATTCCAATATCAGACCTAAAAACGGATGAAGCAGGCACATAAGCAAAAGCCGAACAAATAAGGCACAAAAAAACAAACACCAAGTACCACAAAAGGCAGCTACATAAAGGAAAGATCAACAAATAACCTACGACAAAGCAAAAGACGCCTAAAAAAGCCCCAATATCAGGCCTTAAAACGGATAGACAATATAGATCTAAATCATAAACCATAAAGAAACAAAATATTGGCAGATTACAGCAAAAGACCACATAAGTAAAAGATGAACAAATAAGCCACGGCAAAATATGAACAACTAACGTACCACAAAAAAAAAAGCAATTATCAAAAAAAAAAAAAAAAAAAAAAAAAAAAAAAAAAAAAAAAACAGCTACATAAACCATAAACCATAAAAACAGCTATAGATCTAAAATTCCAATATCAGACTTAAAAACGGATGAAGCAGGCACATAAGCAAAAGCCGAACAAATAAGGCACAAAAAAACAAACACCAAGTACCACAAAAGGCAGCTACATAAGGGAAAGATCAACAAATAACCTACGACAAAGCAAAAGACGCCTAAATAAGCCCCAATATCAGGCCTTAAAACGGATAGACAATATAGATCTAAATCATAAACCATAAAGAAACAAAATATTGGCAGATTACAGCAAAAGACCACATAAGTAAAAGATGAACAAATAAGCCACGGCAAAAGATGAACAACTAACGTACCAGGAAAAAAACAGCAATTATCAAAAAAAAAAAAAAAAAAAAAAAAAAAAAAAAAAACAGCTACATAAACCATAAACCATAAAAACAGCTATAGATCTAAAATTCCAATATCAGACCTAAAAACGGATGAAGCAGGCACATAAGCAAAAGCCGAACAAATAAGGCACAAAAAAACAAACACCAAGTACCACAAAAGGCAGCTACATAAGGGAAAGATCAACAAATAACCTACGACAAAGCAAAAGACGCCTAAAAAAGCCCTAATATCAGACCGTAAAACGGATAGACAATATAGATCTAAATCATAAACCATAAAGAAACAAAATATTGGCAGATTATGGCAAAAGAAGTAGCCACATAAGTAAAAGATGAACAAATAAGCCACGGCAAAAGATGAACAACTAACGTACCAAAAAAAAAAAAGAAACTATCAAAAAAAAAAAACAGCTACATAAGCATAAGTCATCTAAAAGAGCAGCTATCATAACCGATCCGTCCGCAAGAACCACAAAAAAACACCGTAACCGATCCGCAAGTACATAACCAAACGATGAACAAATAACCTACCACAAAAAAAAGTAACTACCACAAAGAACAGCTACATAACCAAAAGAAATCTAAAAGAGCAGCTACCATAACCGATCCGCAAGCAAACAACACCGGCAGCCAAGTAGGGTTTCGGTGAATAAATGAGTTAGGTACCAGAATATTGCGTTCGGAAAGAGATAAAAGAAGCGGTGAATAAATGAGTTAGTTACCACATTATTGCGTTCGGAAAGAGATAAAAGAAGCGAGGGGACAAACGAAAGGGGAAAAGCGGGAGCCCACAGCCCAAAATTGAGCCCAACACTGCTACAACAACTGTAGCAAAACTTGACGCTCCATTATATATAGAGTAATTATTATTAATTATTTATTATTTAATTACTTTTTAAACTATTTAAATTTATAATAAATACTAAATGAACAAAGAAAAATCTAAAACTTTTTCTATAAATATTATGAAGTGAAAAGAAGCTAAGAAAATTATAAAAATGAAAAGTGCTTAATTAAAAATTTAAAAAGATAAAATCTATTAAATAGAAGCTATAACTTATTTTCTATTTTATTTTTCTTAAGGTCTACAAATATGATTATATTTTTCCTAGATTCTACTTAATAAAAGAAAATTTTGAATATTAAAATTATATTTTTTCTGATTATTATTCTATTTATTATGATTTAATTACTAATTTAAACTAATTAATAGATAAAAAATATTAAAACTATTCAGAAAAATCTAAAACTTTTTTCTAAATTACTTTAAGTTATTACAAAGCTAAGAAAAATAAAATGGTGATAACAGCTTATGTGGATAAGCTGTAATAAGCTAATAAGCTAAATAAGCTTAAACTGCAAATGAAGTATAAATAATAAATAATGCAAACCAATACTGAAAAAGACCTACGGGCACAATGGTTGGGGTGTTGGTGTTGTGAGCAGGAGGTCTGGGGTTCGAACCTCACCCAGGCCTTTTTACTGAAACTTATTTTTTTTGGTATTTTTCTTTTTGCTACTTACTTTTAAGCTATTTATAAGCTACTTTAAAACTGGAAATATTTTTAGAACTCAATAAATAAGCTAGAAACTAGCAGCTTATCTCCATAGTTGGATTTAAGCTTTTAAGATTAAGATTTTTACAAAAGAAGCTAAAAGCTAGAAATTAAGCTATAAGCTTATGGAAAAAGTTAAAATAGACTGAGATACTTATAAATAAGCTAAAGGAACCAAGAAAAGCTGGCTGATAAGCCAGAAAAGCTCAAATAAGCTAGCTTCTAAACTGAGTCAGCATATGCTGATGCAGCAGGGCAAAAATGCCTGATTTGGAGGGCTTTTTTAGAGGCTTTAAAAAATTCAAAAAATTAAAATAAAATTACTAGCTTAAATACAAGCTGGGTGAGTTTAATATTCCAGAAAATTAGCTTGTGAGAGCTTGTATTGATCTAATTAAAAATCACCAAAGATCCTTAAAAACTACAAAAACTGAAAAATAAAGTTTGCTTGTCTGTGTTGTGTGCACAAGCAATGAACACCAAACCAACTCTATGGTATTAACTATAAGGACTTAGAGGGACTCAGAAAAGCCAATGAAAAGGCCAAAATAAGCTTGTGGCTTAAAATGGCTTATTTGGTCTATTTGAGGTATGAAATTCCCACAGACCCCTCAAATCTATCTTTTCTAGTGAAATGGTTAATCAGGGCTTAGAAATAGCTTATATAGAACATAATAAGCTAGTTTGAAGTTGGAAAAGTGGTAAATGTACAGTAACAACCTACTTAGACCAATTTGACCTTGTTATGCCAAACAGCCCTTTAATAGGGTCTGTGTGGATTTTTGAAATGACACAGGCTAAATAAGCTAGGTTTCTTGGTTAACACTGATTATCTAACTTATGTTGATTATATTAAGCAACTTTTAACACACAAATAAGCAGTAATATAAGCTATACTACAAAAGGCTATTTTTGGCTTTTTTTAAGTGATTTAAGGAAAATAAGGATATGAACTAATCTAGACTGATAATATTGATAAAATGTGACTAGAGACTAATAATAAGCATAAAAATACAATAATAAGCTGACAATAAGCTATGCAACATTAACTTGGAAATTTAAGTAAACTTGGAAATTTCTTACAACTGAAAAGAGGCTATTGGGATAGCAAGAAAAGGACCAGAACAATCCTAGCTTGTTAACACAAGCTAGAAAACCCAAATAAGCTTCCTGAACAGCTTATACACTCCATAACAGCTTATTGACCCCAGGTTTGACTTTTGTTGACTTTCCTCATCATTTGGAATTAAGAACTGAGTTACACTAAATAAGCTTACACAAAGCTATGAAAAGCTTTCATAAGCTTATAACAGGGTTGTTTGAAGCTTTTGATGGTTACTTAACAGGATTAGAGCTTATTAGTTTCAACAGGTAGCTTGAAACTTAAATTACTATGGAAACTGAGTTCAATACTGACAAAATAAGAACAATGTGACTTGAATTAACTTATATTGATAACTGATAACTTGAAATTACAAAGATAAATACTGAAAATGAAATATGATTAAGCTATGTTAACTACTTGCCAATTAAGGCTCACAAACGTTTCTATTTATACTACAAATATTAGGGTTCTCTTTATCTTTCATCTCTGAACAAATCCTAGCACTTGGTTGGTCTTGAAATCATCTCAGCCTTTGATTTTACTTTTGGAGCCAAAAATGAATATAGTGGGAAAACAGAGGTCTGTGGTGATGGGAAGGGAGAAGAAGCACTAAATGCTTTTTGGGAGTGTTAGGTGAAGTATAGAGGAAGGAATGTGATGATGGGAGGTTACAGAGAATACTATGGGTAATGGTGGTATTGGTTTGTCTGGGTTTTGGCGGTTTAGAGAAAGAAGAAAGGAAGGTTTGACTTTGTCAAACGGGTTTTGGGTTTTATTTATAAACGGGGTAAGATGGGCTGGTGGGTGTGGGCTGGGTTAATGGGTTGGGTTGGTTTTTTAAATTAAGGGTCCGGATTGTTTGTTAATTTAGCACAAGGACCATTTTTGTATTTTTTGAATTTTGAAGGGTTGAAACTGTAATTTCACCAAAGTTATCAAAAGGGTATTTCTTGCCAAGTGTCAATAGTACAAGGACCATAAAATATAATTTTCCATTTTTTGCAAACCAAGGACTAATTTTGACAACTTTTGAAACTCGAGGGACTAGACTTGCCGTTTATGCAAACTTTGCTCATTTTCACTTGTTTTTAATCATTTTGCATCTGAAACATATAAAAACACAATACAATGATATTTTCTGAATTTTGAAGCATAACTGCATGTTTTTAAATGTTTTTGCAGTTAAAATGTGACAGAAATGATGAGTATTTAGACACTCATCAATCTCCCATATATGTATCGTATAGTTACTAAGATAATTTTGTTTAAATTTTTTTACGTAGTTGCTTCCCGGAGACTTTTTGCAAGATATTGTTACTAATGAATACGATGTAAAGGTCTGTGGAATGTTTTTAGCAACTGTTATGCATCGTCGCCGAAGAGTTCCAGGAACATCTAAACCACCAAAATATGGGAACTTGTTTTATGGAGACGGATGGACTACAGTTGTTGATACTCAACACCTCAACAGGGGAAAGAGAATTTTTTTGACAAATCTTGGTGGAAATTCGGTGGGTCTCATTTCTTTTGCAAAGAGTGGTCTTGGTCTATTGTTTGAGAACATCCCAAGAACAAAATTGAATGATATTGTTCCAATCGTGAGAGGGCCACTTGACAAAGGTATGTTATCTTGAATATAGAAAACGCTACATAGTTTGGTAAAAATGATAATCAATGTTTTTATAGCATAAATATTACATTGCAAAACAGATAAAAGGATGTTCCATATATGCGATTGGGAAGGACATGAGCGTCATAATAATGAAGACGCATGTTTTTATACTCCTTTGGCTGCTTACGTGACTGATAGAAACCGATTGGTAAGTCGTTATACTTTACGTGTAGATGTCACTTTCGTATGTATTGAGAATATCGTATACGATTAATAAATTAACTGATACGATGTTTACTTTAATGACAGACCGTACCTGCCTCGTTTGTTGATAAGGTTGAGTTGTTGACGTACGACACTGCAATTTTTCGTCATGGAGGTATGGAGTTCAATGTCAATCTCAATGTTCAAAGACACAAAAAGAAACCAAGACATAAGATTCAGAAGAACCATCTTACCATGATCGCCTGCGACAAATGGAAGCACATTAACAGGAAATGTCGTTTCCGCAAAGAGAAAATGCTAAGGTTTCAGCTTGTAGATTTCATGACAGATTTGGATGAGACAGTTGATCCAGAGTTTCCTGTGCTTATTCCAATATTTGATATGTGTTGATTCAAAGTTTCCTGTGGATGCATTTTTTGCATAAAAAAACACTGATTTTTTTTTTTTTTTTTTTTTTTTTTTTTTAATTTATTTTCTTGGTTGTTTTTCACGCATTTGTAATGCGTTAGAACTATGTTTCTTTTTGGACTATCATGTATTTGAAATAATGCATCGCTTGCTGGTGCATGGACATTGTTTCGTCCGGATATAAGCGCATTTGATATGTGTTGATTGAAGGTTGAAATAAAAGCTTCATATTTTGTTTTTTTAATGCCATGTTCTGTTTATGTTGAATACCCATGAAACAAAATATGAAGCTTTTATTTCAACCTTCAATCAACACATATCAAATGCGCTTATATCCGGATGAAACAATGTCCATGCACCAGCAAGCGATGCATTATTTCAAATGCATGATAGTCCAAAAAGAAACATAGTTCTGTTTATGTTGAATACCCATGAAACTTAAGACTGATGCAGTTTGTGTATTTCTTTGAATTGGACAAGAATGAATACTAATACAATGGTTTTTTAATGCAATTATTATGAAAGTAAACCAAACTGTTCTTTAAACATATGTTGTATGGGCTTTAGTTCAGTTGAGCAGGAATTGTTTCAGTTGAATGGGCTTTATTTTATGGGCCATTATAGATTTTAATCACAATGTTGTTAAACAAATGTTGTATGCGAAATAGTTAGATGTCTAACATGGTATGCATTTTATTTGAAGATTTTAATCACAATGTTGTTAAAAAATATGAATACGCTATTGTTATACATGATACCCAAAAAAAACTACGTTACTCGATTTTTGTTATATTTTATGTTAATGTTTTATAACTTGCCAAAAGAACTAATTAATTCATTTTTTAAAGAATTTTTTTCCCTATTCTCTTTTGCTATTTATGTTTTATGTTTTATATTTTTTAAAATGTGACATTGTCAATGGTAAAAAGGGATGTGATACGTGCTTTAATTATGCAAATTGCATTACATTAAAAAGCTTGATTTAGAGTAATACACAAACGTGGATAATCATAGAATAGAAGTTTTCATTGACCAAGTAAAACATGAAAGAAATAACAAAGAAAATTGCAAATCATGTTGAGTGATGATATTGGAAATCAAATATCATCATCGGTATTGTCATCACCAGTAGAAGAACAATCTTGTTCTTCGTCGTCGATGAAACTATCTAAATCACTTCCATCCGAATCTTGTAAGTCCTCTTTTGCTTCATCATCAACATATCTGTTAGAATTATACACTTCATGGGAATCTTCATTGACATCATTGTTATTAAACGACAATCCATCTTCACTTGTGCTATCTTTCTTATCAAGATCTTCATTCGTGGCTTCATCAATGAGAGCACTTATTTCCTTTGGCCGTTGGATCATGCAACTCATTACCAAAACCTAAGTCATCAAGAAAATCATCTAAATGATGTACATGATCTGTAGATTCTTCAGTGAGTTCGTCCATTTTTTTATCAACTTGTTTGGATTCATCAATGGTGTCATCAGCAGGATCATCAATAACACATTTGTAATATTTATTTCTCTTGGAAGTTTGTGTAGCCATGTTTGTGCGCTTGAACCTAATCGGGCTTACATCATCGAATTCCTATGATACAATTGTAAAAAAATTTTAATAGAATTTGGTAGTATATAGTATGATTGAAACATTGTTCAATATGCTTAATATCAAATGAATATGAAACTAAAGTAATAATTGCTCATGTACCATTTGTTTTTCGTTTGGAACACGATCATCAACTTGATTATTATTGGACGAAGGTAATACCTCGTCATCATCTGAGGAAATGATATGAACAACATTTGTGTTCATAACAACATCATTATGATTTGTAAGTCGTTTGCGTTTGTTGTTATGGGGCAAATCCTGTATGTATAGTGATAAAACATGGTTATATAATACACAAACATAAAGGTATTAACACAATTTAAACAAAGCATTATATAACATACAAAAATAATGTAGGAACATGAATGAAAAAACCAACAACAATAGAATACAAAAACGATTATTACATTCGATGATTTTGGATGACTCATTGCTTATTCTTGAAAGAATCAGAACAAAATATAGGTTGACATTGGTGTGGTGATCTTGACATTATATATAGAGCATGAAAACTTTGAACTTTAAGGAAATGATATGATTTCAATGTCATTTAAAATGTAGATTGAAACATATCACTTTAAGTCAATACTTATTTTGTGGTATTTTAGTATAAGATTTAATGAATAACTTATAATTGCATGGAAAAATAAGGGGTAATATAAAAGATCAGGTTGAGTGTATACCAAAATATACTATCAAATGCGAGTACAAAATACAAAAGTTTGTTGACTTACTTTTAAACATTTAGCAATATACATTTTAAAAGTTGCATTATGTTTTAGCAAAAAACGTATCACTTATCTTATTAAATGGATTTTTTCTTTTAGATTAAATGCCGGTAATCATAACTTTCAAAATGTTAAACGTTTTATTGTTTTAGCAAAGATTTGAATATAGAGAAAGTGTATTAATGAAGTTTTAAGAAAGGTTTTAGCAAAGATTTGATTGAGAGTTATTAAGTATGATGATCTCATATTATTACAACCAAGGTAATAATACACATACTAAAAAGCGACAAAGAAGATGGTGATAGAACACTTCGTTGTATTACCATAAGAGCATAAATCTAAAATTAAAGATCTTTTTATGTACAAACAACCTTTATACAAAATATCAATACTAAGGAACTATCAATACTAAGCAACTATCTTTATTCATCGTATGCAGCAAATGAGGGGTTTCCTCAATAGGCTTAAATATCAATACTAAGGAACTCTCTTTATTCCTCGTATGCAGTAATTTATGATAATCCGTCAATATGCTTGTCCGGCCAGTAAGAGTTACCTGCAAAATGAAAATCACCAAAGAAAACATGGAAATTACACATAAAAAGCGAGTTATTAGCTGCTGAATAATCATAGCATCATCCATTGAAAATCTTAAATCAAACAACATAATATGTTGCAAATATCCAAAGGAAACAATCTCCATGCAACAGGAAGCGATGCGTTAATACACATGGAGGATAGTCCCAAAACAAATATAGTTTAAACGCATCACAAATGCGTGACAAACATTAAAAAATTAACAAAGGCGACATTCAATGTTTTAGAGGTGAAAAGTGCATCCACACTTATTGGTTCAGGAAAACTGCAATCCGGGCTAAAATGCTCACGGCTTTTCAAGTTTTATATCTTTGATTAAGTCAAGCCTGGTCTTTTTCGTTGCACTATTCTCTTCATGAACAGTCATTACAGGCTTCTCAACTGCATCTGCTTTCCTCTTTTCCTGAGACCCTGTATCAGCAGACGTCGCGTCTCCCTTTGCAGCAGCATTCTTCATCTCATTTTGAGGGGTTGCACACTCATCTGTCTGTGACTCGAGATCCTTCAAAGAATCATAAAAGTTGATTAGCCAACATAAGACGATAACCAAGAGATAATCATAGTAAAGAAAGCATTTCAAAGTCATGTATTTGTGCCATAACATAAACTTACCAATGGAGTAATATTCAGAACCTTCGAACTGGTGGCTTCATTTTCAGGCTTTGAAAAAAGGATAAAGAATGGGTAAATATTATTATTCAATGACCCATATCTCCAAAACAAATAATATAATGCGGATGTTAAACTTTAAGGTATACCTTCACAGGCGTGGCAGTTGCACAAACAGATTCTATGATATCAGGATCATTAGACATCCGCATCACATTGAAGACAGGCATTATTTTTTTCAAGTTGTACTCATCAATCGACACCTTAAAGACAAACTTCTTATCAACAATATCCAGAATCTCTTTTGGGAATAAACCCTCAAACTACATAACAATGATGAAAAAAATAGTTTCAGTTTGCAAGTTAAGGAAATAGAAGACTCATATTAACAAATATGATAGCGTATTAATAATGAGTTACCTTGCCATATTTTTCAACCATCTGGTATGCAATCATATTATCAACCATAGATTGCACTTCTTCATTGAAAAGGGCAACCGATACGGTCCCTGTTTCGTCCCGGACACGCACTTGTAAGCGAAACCTACCAAGAAATATTATAAACAGTGAGTTTATCTTAAATAACCTTAATAATGAACATGATAAATGGTAAATGTGAAAGATTAAACTCACTGGCTTTTGACGGTTGTGACAGTAGCTTTGCATTTTGAACACCACCATTCATTAGGTTTACCACTTGTTTTTGGAGCCGTCTCATTTTCAAGATCGACAATCTCACTTGTCTTTACCAGCTTTTTCCGGCATGTCCTGCAACCAAGATACCACCACCCCTCTTCCTCTTGGATGGCACATATAGTTCCCACAATAATTGATGGAACTCCCTGCATATATGTATAATCATATTAAGGTAAAAAAATGCATAGGGACTTAGCACTGATTATGTTTATTGTATCCGTGTCTAACAGTAACTATAAATACTTAAAATTAATAAGTATTGTGTACATGTTTGACATCCAAAGGCTCAGCAATATTTCGTATTGGGAATTTAGTCACAAAATCTTCTTTTGTGTTGTTCCTTGAAGCAGTGGAGATACGTGATGCAGTATTATCCGAAGTCTCATTTCCACGACCAGCAACCAAACTACAAATGGTTTAAAATAAAGGTAGTTTCAATGTTAAACATAGGAACGCTTATTAAGCAACGATTTAGGATAGTAGTTGAACAGTAAAATTAACCATTTTAGGTACCTTTGTCTAAAAGCCTCAACATCTTCAAATCCATCTGTGGTGATTTTGTCTTTACCATTAAAAAGGAAAAGCCTTGTTCCATTAAAACCATTTTGAATACACATTTTCCCTGTGTATGAAGATTTAAATATTAAAAGTTGTTCATTAATATGATTAAGGACAATATCAAATATCTTCAGACATTGATAAATTTTAAGAATATAGTTGAACTCACCATCCCATATTTTCATCATTGCCAGTTGTAAAACTGCAATGATCCTACCATGGTCAGAGCATGTGTTCAAAAAATCACAAAATTGTTGAGCGTATGAGCCCCACAATGTACAATTTAGCTCGTAGCCCCTGTAAAATATGCAGATCAAATAGTTATACAAAACTTTATATAAAATATTTTAATCAGAAACAAAATTAACAAAATTATAATGACTTACTCAGGATCAATGAGCGTTATTGGCTTTTTCTTCCCAGCACGCCCATTCTTATCGTAGTTGTCCAACTCTTCACAAGCAACGACTTGACCGATCACGTCTGCAAATAATTTTATATGTTAATGTCAAAACAGTTTGTACATAAATTTCTGTGCAAAGGAAACCGTGTTACATACCAAACTGGCCATCTTCCTCTGTTTTGAGATCGGTAATGGTTGTAAAGGGTCGAAAGTCAAACCTATACAATGAGCCAGTGTAATCAGGAAACTTTTCAATTATAGTGTTTGATAAGAAACTGAGTCGCATAGGTTTTTTAACAATACGGTATTTGGGCTGAATTTCACCCAGACTATACCGTTGAAGTGTTATTGCACTGCCCTCTTCTAATTGGTGTTTCAACCCATTCACCAATGCCTGCCTCACCGTTCCTTGCATCCTTGTATTCTGCAAAAAAAATTATATTGATAATCTTTAGAAACCATGATAAATGAACATTTTAATGAACCATGAAAAGTATGAAAACATTGTGTTTTAATTTTTTGGAACAAAACATAAACAAAGTACTTTCCTGTTCATCAAAAACAATTATTTCCATGTTGGAGATATTTGGCTTGCTAAAAACAGGCTGCATCCAGGTACGCAAAACACGGACTCGTAATTTGATGTTGTCCTTAACGGCGGACAAATCATTGATATAGCCAGAAACAAATGTAGGCATTGTTGTTTTAGAGGATACTGAGTAATTTTGAAGTGCACATTTAGCAGAAACCTATCCATCATTTTATAGTGTCGAAGTTCCTAAAATTAAAAGAAACACGTATTAGAAGGTTTTTAATATGTTGAATGATTTCCATGATTAACACAAACTAATTTTATTCTTACTACCAAAAATACCTCTAAAAGTCAAATACAAATTTGTATAAAAAACTTATCAACTTGTTTGGATTCATCAATGGTTTCATATCAACTTCTAAAAGTCAAACACATAATTATTTTTTAGGGTTTCATTTGCTAATATTAAATAACAGTTTCCCCTAATTTAAAAATGTTTAATTGATTTAAATCAGTGATAATTATTTTAAAAAACAATTTCCCCCAAAGTTTAGTATTAGGGTCTTCATCATACGCCCAATTAATTAAACAAAAACTTACAATCAAACAATATAAAGATTATAATACAATGAAAGTGGAATAAATGAATTTCAGAAACAAAAAAATCAAAAAAAAAGTTACTTACAAATTTGAGGGATTGACCTAAGGATATCCTCTCCAAAAATAATATTTGGGTAGAATCAAGATAATTATTCATGGAGCGGATTGATTTCTTCGCAAACCGGATGTATATTTTTTAGGGATTGAGTGTAACCGATTGATTGAATTTGTAAAACGTTAACATTAAATTAGAAAATATGGTTTTGAATAAATGTGATTTGAAAAGCTTGGAGCGTCTAGAAGAAGCAGGGGGCTTATTTTAGGATATGATTGTCTTCAATTTGTAAATTAATGGTAGAGTTGAAACTGTTGATTTCGCTTTTAATTATAGTTTGAATCTTATAGAAGAAGACTCGAATGATAATGCAAAAGTGATGTTGTACGTTCCAAAAATACCGTGAAATATGGTGCAAGACACATCAGATTTTTTAATGCAGGATGCTTCAGGGGACTTGTACAGAACTCCATTTTATTAGAATACATAGATGGAGCAACATATTACTCAAAAATGCAAGGACGCAGTAGTGACTGCATCTTACCATGCCAAAGTAGCAGCTAATGATATGGCAAAAACAATTTAAATAAGCTTCTTATTTTAAATGAGAACAAAACACAAATGCATGAATGAATAAAGAGTGCAATAGAAAAAAGGAAGGTTATTAATGTGATAAGTCAAAGAGGTAATGGTGCGACGGATATGTTTAAACATGATGGTGGATGAATACATTGACTAGGTAGTGGTAGAAATTTAGTTTAGTTATCTTTCAGTATGATATAATCTATCATTGTTATTTATATTTGTTAAATATCATACAAACTGCACTGTAAGTTTACAAATTACTTGGTATTAGTATTGGTTTGTGATAAAAAAAAATGTGTTGGTGATGTCTAAACAAAAATTTTGGTAAGGGTAGTTTATAAAATTTTGGTGACAATAAAGTTAAAGAAAATAGGGTGGTTTAGAATCCATCAGAATTTGTAATTGATTTTTGTTTCTAAACATAAATTGAGAATAATTCCTAAAGTCCGCGGTTTAAAAGAAATTATTATCTTCAATAATATCTTTACTAAATTGAAAATATAAAGATAACCATTAACATAAATTTCTTTAGATGGAAATGTATCACATTCAAATTTTAAAAAGATGTATACCATACAAATTTGTAACTTATCAGTATCATAATTTAAATATGGAAAAGATATCAATGAATATAACTTTTGCTTTTAAAAAAGTCTAAAACATGCATCTTATATTTGGAAACGATTCTGATTGGTCGAATTTCTTTTTATCATATTTCTCACGGGTTAATGTTATCAATAAATTGGTTTCTTTATCTCTGATAGCTTTGTGTTGCTAACAAAATAATTTTATTAGTTAAATACACCATCAAGAAAACAACAATAGCATAAATACAAAAATTCAGTATGTTTAACCATTTCTTAATCGTTTTCTGTTGAACGACTGGTTTCTGATTTAAGACTATAACTGGTTTCTGATTTAAGACCATAATGGTTTTTGATGAACAATGAGTTGTTCATATATTATATTTTTGAGGGGTTAAAAATGATACACGTGCATGATGATGTTTGTTTAGAAAGTAGGTACAAATTCATTTTTCTTATAATATATACGTAATTATAGATATTATTATTCTAAGAATGGGTTAGATTTGATTTTTTTTATTTTAAAAATCACATAAGTTTCTCTAAATGGAAAAGTGTCATATTCAAATTTTGAAAAGATATATAACATACAAAATTAAAACTTAGGGGAAGGTGTATACTGCATACTAAGACACCAACATAAGAATGATAAGAAAATGCACACCCGTCTAATCTTTAAACTGGAATTCCCCTCGGCGGAAGGTGAAGCAACACAACATCAGCCACAGGAGGCTTTAACCGTTCAAAAGTAAGCTTCTTTCCTGTTACAAATCAAGAATCCCATCCAAAAAGGACGAAACAATTTCAAGGGACTCGAGAAAGAAGAAGCCGGAATTTATATCACATGTTAGTGTATGTTACGGACTCAAATTTTTTATTTTCATTTAGTTAAAGAGCTATGAATGTATACACATATGGTATTATCATGAAGCATCAACAAATGTTGATATTTATAGACTTCTTTTATAAACTTAGCATCCGATTGTATATTTTGTGCTAAACATCAAACCATATTCAAATAATTATTATATTAAAATATACAATAAAACAAATGTCCTTAAAAATAATTTTAGAATAACTAAAACCATCCAAATTATAATTACAAGTCATGCCCGTCCATCGGGCGGGCTTTGCGGGCGGGCCATGAAGTCTAGTGTATATATATATATATATATATATATATATATATATATATATATATATATATACGTATATATATATGTATATACGTATATACATATGTATATACGTATATACATATGTATATACGTATATACATATGTATATACGTATATACATATGTATATACGTATATACATATGTATATACGTATATACATATGTATATACATACGTATATACGTATATATATACGTATATACATATATATATATCTATATATATATATATATATATATATATATATATATATATATATCTGTGTGTGTGTGTGTGTGTGTGTATTAGTGAAAATTGTAATCTTAACTATGATTGATGATCATTTACATTCATAAAAAATGAACTCTTAAATATTGCTATGTTTAGTGTTAGATCACTATTAATATGTTGAGAAACTAGTGGATGAAGTAGAATTAGTTTTGTAGTTGTTGTTAAGTGGTTATGATAACAAGAAGGCTAGGAAAACTATTTTGACACTTTTAGAAAGCAATCAATCCCATTCGACCTTCTACAGAAAACTCAGTAGCTTGGTAGCAAGTTTAGACTAGAAATATAGAAAATAGACTCAATAACAAAAATGTAGCCGGTTGAATGAGTTAAAACGGGTTTATAATGAAAAAATACGCTAGTTTTAAGTTATGCGACGAAAACTAAATTTTTTGAAAATGTTGATGCTGTTTGCAATTTTTGAATGGTAAAAACTGATGTTAAAATTTAACTTGACTAGCCGAGACACTAAAAACATGTTAGTATACTTAAACAAGAACCCGGGGATATATAAAATGTAAGAAACGGAGCCACGACGAGAAAGTTATGGCCTAAAGAAGATTACGACGAAATATAGGTTTGACAGCTTATTTTTGCTATTAGAAAAAGCTGATGGAAATGTGTAAAATGGATTTTGGACACTTTAGGGTGTATTTTGGCTAAAATGACGTAAACAAAAATGGTAGAACATTATGTATACTTATTAGGTGCGTTAGAGATTTTCAAAATACCTATTAACAAGACGACAATAGTTTAATCACGAGATTAACAAGTTACGTTTTTCTAAAAAGGGTGATTTTCCAAATAAAAGATCACATTGATGCAACTACATTTTTAACGATAAATATTACAACAAACATGTACAAGTGATAAAGTAGAGTATGAACTTGCGTGCATGACCTTGTTTTCGAACCTAAGACATATGAATTATTTAGGTCACGATTAGGATTATCGGACTCTATTCACCGTTTATCAAATTACCATCCGAGATTTTCTTTAGCTGAGGTGAGTTTCATAGCTCCGGTTTTACATTATTTGTATCTTATTTTAAAATCCTTGGGGTGGGAATACATTGCTTATTTTTTTTGGACACAAGTATTAAAATCGTTACTTTGTGTAAGTTACCGCATTGCCATTAAAGTCCCCCTTGAATCATGAACCATTAATTACTTGTAAGCGCAGATGTTATGAATAGATCTATTTGGGTTGACACCCCTGTCCGAGTTGGTCACGCCAACCTGTCAAACGGACGCATATTATTCGGATTATTTTCGAGTGTCTGGCAAACACTTATTTGGGGCATTATTATTATTATGCTTGATTGCATACCAGTACGTAGAGCTTCAGGGTCATGACCTTAGGGCATTGTACATTATTTTTTGCTATGACGTTATATTTATTGTGATCGTCATGCTACTGAAATCTTGTGGTCCACACTTTACTTATTTACTTAAACCTATGACCTCACCAACAATTATGTTGACCTTTTTAGCGTGTATTCTCAGGTAACTAGACGATAATAATCATCCTTGTATGGAGCACGCTAGAGTCACATTTTGGAAGCACATCATGATGAAGATTTTCTTTGCATTATTTAAGCGTTTGGTTATGTATTAAAACCTTACATTTTGATGGTGAACTCTAATAATTATGTTTTGTAAAATGTTATGTTTAAATCAAACGCTTGTTTTAAAATGACTCACTTAGAGGTCATTCTTTATTTGCTTGTACTTTGTTATCCAAGAACATCACGCCCTCGGAATTCCATTCCGCTGCAATCCAGATTTTGGGGGTGTGACAGATTGGTACCAGAGCCAAGGTGTTGGGAACACTTTATTATTATCAAGTATTGATCATTTATGTAATAGGTTGCTTAGGCTTTTATTTTTGTTTTAAGGCCCAGCCTGTGTAGAAGGCCCATGGGCTGTGTTTATTTATTTATGTTAATTATGTGTTAATTAGGGCTAAGAGCCCAAGCTTGTAAGAAAACTATAAATACCCCCTCCCATTAAAGGGAGAGGGTTAGTTGTTTTGAATGAGATTTACACTTCATTAGTATTAAGCGAAACCTCCCATCTCTCTCTCTCTCTCTCTCTCTCTCTCTCTCTCTCTCTAACTTTCTCTCTAGATCTAGGATTAGATTAGTAGCTTGTGTGATAAAAGTAAGTAACAATAAGTGGTATCAGAGCCTAGGGGTAATTTAGGTTGTTAAAGATTAGATCTAAGTGAAATTTGGAAAAACTCAAATTAGTTACTGTTCACGTGCATAAATTTCTGAGTTTCTGACATTTTTACCGAGTTTGGTAAAAACTGTCGAGTTTCTGATCATTGACTGTTACCGAGTTTCTAAGATTTTACCGAGTTTGGTAAATTTTCCAAGTTCTTGAGTTTGTGAATTTTATCAAGTTTGGTATAGTGTTACCGAGTTTCTAACATTTACCGAGTTCCTAACATTTTCTGAGATTGGTAAAGTTTTACCATGTTTGGTAAAAGGTTTTTGAGTTTCTGATAATTACCAAGTTTGGTAGAAGATTTCCGAGTTTCTGTGCTACCGAGTTTTTGTGCTTCTGAGTTTCTGTGCTTCCAAGTTTGTGAAGATAAACAGTTTCCTAACTCAGAAACTTTCGAGTTTCTAACTAGGATTCTTCTGAGTTTCAACCACAGATTCTACTGATTTTCTATCACAGATTCTTCTGAGTTTCTACCATAGAATCTTCTGAGTTTCTAAGTGTAAAATCCTCCGAGATTCAAAGGCTGAATTCTCCGAGTTTCTTAGAGTAAAATCCTCCGAGTTTCTTTGATTGATTCTTTGATATACAAACCTAATCTTCAACAACAACCATTATTATCCTTTAAAGATCCTACACCCACAAGTTACATCAAGATGTCTCAACCACCATACCATAACTACTTCTATAATCAACAACAACAACAGTATCGTCAACAACAACCATATCAACAACAGTATCCTCAACCACAGTATCAACAACACCACATGATAATGCAACAACATCAATTTCTTCCACAGCAACAAACGCCTCAACAATCAATGCAAACTTACCAACCTCCCACTAGTACAAAACTGGGCTTTAGTCACACCAAAAATGTGTGACGATATGCATATAGTCACACACGTTTTTTTGGGTGTGTGTGACGAAAAGTCGCGCCACCGTAGGTACCATTTGGGCACATTGTTTAGTTTGTGGCCGTTTTCATTGAAAAAGAGTGAGCAAAACCCGAATATGTGTGACAAATTAGGCACAAGTTTTGTTGGATTTATCAGTATGTGTGACTATTTCCCATCCTATGGCCACATGAATATATAATAAATGTGAAGTTTGTGATGATTTAGTCACACAACGTGTGTTGTTTTTTTTCGAGTTAGTCACATACAATTTAAAAAACAGTGGCCAAAAGTGTTAATAAGTGTGACCATATGTTGTTTAAAGTGAAGAAATGTGTATTTTGTGTGTCTATTGATCATCCAATGGCCACATGAATGTTATGTTTGTGAGGCCTTTTGTAATATTTAGTCACACAAAGCATGTTTGTTTTGGGTATTTAGTCACATACAATTAAGCAAAAAGTGGCCAAAAGTGTTAATAAGTGTGACCATATGCTGTTTAAAGTGAAGAAGTGTGTATTTTGTGTGACTATTGATCATCCAATGGCCACATGAATTTTCTTTTGTGTGGCTTTTTGTAATATTTAGTCATACAAAACATGTTTGTTTTGGGTATTTAGTCACATACAATTAAGCATAAAGTGACCAAAAGTGTTAATAAGTGTGACCATATGCTGTTTAAGTGAAGAAATATATATTTTGTGTGACTATTGATCATCCAATTGCCACATGAATTTTTTTGTGTGGCCTTTTGTAATATTTAGTCACACAACGAATTAAACAAACAGTAACCAAAAGTGTTAATAAGTGTAACTATATACATCTTTTAGTCACATTTAAGAAATCAATATATATCAAAACAAATTCAAATATATATAAAAACAAATTCAAATACAATAAAATTGGAATGTATATAACTGATACATATCATATAAGCAGTACTAACTATATGAACGAACAGTACTAACTTATAACTAACAGTTGTAACTAATACACTAGCAAGTTGTCTAAAGCGACAATACTAACTTATAACTAACAGTTGTAACTTATAACTAACAGTTGGAACTATTCGAGAAGGCTTTGGTCTATGAACAGATGTGGCAGCTGCAACCTTTGAATGAAAATCCGGGCCACATAAACCAGAGAATGATCTCACTGTCATTGCGGGAATTTGTAAGCTATGCATCATCTTTACCTGACCTTTTGTTCTACCGGATCTTTTTGAACAGACTTTGTTTTCACCAGAAACCGTTGAAGGAAAGCTGGTAGACTGAACCAGAGCCCCCACCATGATTACAATCAAACGATCTGTAAATAACGGATTTCCAATGACATCATCAGTTGTAGCTATGTGACGTTTTACAAGATAGCCTAAATACATCATGAATCTAACAACATTATCTGACAGATGCACCATGAGCAAAGTTGCAATCTTTCTGTTACCTATATCGTCTGTTTGGTCCATTGCATCTTCCTCCTTTGCTCCATCAACCTCAACAGCGCCAGTCACTATGTCATATCTCTGCAGTTATGATACAAGACGATTTAGCATACAAAGTGACACATTAGTCATTAGTCAATAGACCAACAAACCCATAGTAGAAATCTAGAAATCACAATTGTTTTACAACCACGCGTAGTTGCTGATGCTGGACAGTATACGTAGTAGATATTTTCAGAACATGCTAACAACAACTACAATTTCTTTCACTTAGATTTTCCAATATAAGCAAAGGTTTCCTTTGGGCTAAGATTTCAATTCAAACCAGTAAAAGTTGTATTTACATAAAGAGGTGGCCAGTGGTAAAGAGCATACAAACAGAGTAAGCATAGTTAAAGACGTTGAGCATAATGATAAGGTACCTTTCTCCTTAACGCTAATCTGTAAGGAATCTAGAGTAATAATCCCATCGGTAAGGGGTAGTAGCTCAAGCTTGATGGTGGCTGTAGATTGAGATGGAACACAACTGATGTAGAAAAAAGGTACTTCCATTAATCTTCTTGTAAATCATAACGTTAAAATCACCGTTCAAAAAAATAATAATAATCATAACAGCATCGATACCTTTCACAATCTGTTTACAATAAAATTAATAATAAGATATTTACATGGTCTTCTAAAGCAAATGAATTTTAAGATGACAAGAATTTAAAATAGTACCTCATCTAAGAGAAATTCTAGGAAGAAATTCCCTTTTTCAGACAGCAGAAATGCGAGCGCAGCTCTTGTTTAAACGAGCTGTGCTTGAGAATCACCTAATTGAAAGGTAGGGAGTGTAAAGTTTGATTGATTTTTCAAAATACCAAGTTCAGCCATATCACCATTTAGATCCTCCCCACCACCACTTTTGGCTGTTGTTATAAAACTCTCAAAAGCTTGCATCACATCTATAAATCTTTCAGCGTCAAAAACTCCAGATTTACCATACACGGTGTAACGCAAAGCACTTCTTAAGCGTGGAGATTCGTCAGTAAGGAGCCTCTGCATTAGATAACAAATATAATGTCAACTTTGTTTAGACAGAAATACAGAAGACAACTTCTATTTACAATTTCTAATAATTTATACAAGACTTGGTCATCCATGCATAGTATTAGGTCAACACTTCATATATCAAGACAAATCGTAAATATGAATGATTTTAATAGATAAGGTAGCAAATAATGAAAAGCATGCATACAAGTTTGAGTATATCACACCTGTGCAATATACGAATATGCTTCATCTACGATAGCAAATTCTGGACCTCCTACTAAATCTATACGCTCGAGCACTCCTATTGCTCTGATAATAAGTGAAAAATAAGAAGGAATGCGGAATGGATAGTTGAATGTTATTTGTGCTAAATCAGCAGCCAACTCATGGAAATTGATATTTTTTGCGCCTCCACCTTCGAGGGCCTGGTCAAATACTTTAGCTAAAATAGGTAATATTGGATCCAGATTTACACCCTCTGGGATGAAACCAAGTTTCAAAAAGACTTTAACGATAGCATCATAATCTCTATGAATAAGATGAGCAATAGCTTCAATCATTACATACTTTTGATCATCCGTCAATTTCGTTACCAGACCTGTCAGCAAAACGATAGTTGATATTAGTTCCTCTTCTAGTAAGCTAATGCACAATTATTCAATCCTTTAGCAAATAACTCTAGTAAAAGTGCAACAAAAACAAGATCTCATTATTACCAAAATCAAGAATCGCCAACTTTCCATCTGGTGTTCGAATTATGTTTCCAGGATGTGGATCAGCATGGAAGAAGCCTGTATCGAGCAACTACATTCACAGATGACAATGGATAAGAAACCATTACCAATTGAACGTATTTGTCAAAACATATTAAGATAGCAGGGAGAAGTACCAAAAGAAAGCTGGACATAAATATTAGTATACACATTTTGTATGCAAAATTCCATGTTTTATATATTTTGAACAAAAGTCACTGTCTCTGAAGTATTTAACTTATTTACAAAAGCTTACCTGGTTTAGGTAGCATATAACTCCGACATTAACCAGCTCCCCAACATCACTTTCTGTACTTTGCGAAACCTTTTCACCATGTACCCATTGTGTAGTAAGAACTTTCCTTGATGTGTATTTAGTGTAAGTCTTTGGTATGACAACCTAGAACACCAGAACTTATTCATATATGTTGAAATGAATTGTAACATAGATGGCTTTGTGAGTCTGTGAAGGAACGAAAAAACACATAATCTATATAATCAGAGAGTAAACTTAACCTGTGGCAGGTCCTTCATCATTTCTGCAAAATATTTTCCATTTTCACCCTCATTAACATAGTTAAGCTCCTCAAAGAAACGGACAGCCCATTCTTTCATCAGTCTGGCGAATTATACAACACATTAGAATCCCTAAATTTTACATGCAAACAACTTGCAGAACAAAAGAAAAAAATTGCAGAACAAAAGAAAAAAATTGCAAATTCAATTATTTTCCCCTAAAAAACTTGCAGAATAAAAGAAAAAATTGAACACTCAAACACAAGTAATATGTTAAGACTAGCTTCTAATTCTATATCAAAAAAGACTAGACTTTTCACAAAATAAGTTTTTAAAGTTACGGCCTTTTCATCATTTTACAGCTTTTCTTGTAACTTTTTAGCAGAAATAAGCATAAACAAAACCAACCCAATACACAGCATAAACTCCTGCTTCGTAACATGGATAATCTATCGTCTATACTCGATACACACATTACAGCTAAAATATATAATAAAAAGATCAAAATCCTACAAGTTACCTACAACTGCTACCTTCCCACAATAGCTCTTTGAAATCTAAAAACAGCTCTTTGAAATATAAACTAAGAGTCAACTTTTAGCATCCAATATCAATATATAGCTTTTCATCAAACCGCAATAGCTCTCGTAAATCCTAAATGGCAACATTACTAATCAAATCGCACAGTTTTCATTGTACCTTAATCCTATCATTAACTTCCGCTTCATACTCACATCAAATTAAACAAATAAAAAACCATACCTTTCTTTGTAACCATAAAACAGTGTCGAATCGGTCCGACATCACTAAACGTATCTTCGAGCTGCAAAATTTCAATTTTATTATTAAAACAACTACTGATTAATTTTCACACACTTACACCTACATATGTAAACTAACACACAGTTATATCAATTAGTACTACACATAGCGACACTGTGTTACATGTGAATTAGTGAAAGTGTAGGGCAGGTTGTTAACGAATACAGTGGCCGGACTATGTTCACCGACGTCGTGCTTCTTATTCTTCCCCATTAATTTTTGTTTGGTTTGACCTAATAATGAATTTTTGGTTGGCAGGGTTTAACAAGTGCGGCTACTGCTATGTCTTTTTGAGTTTTGACCTTCACCTTGGTTTTATGTTTTATCAGGATGAGTGTGACTGAATTATTGGGGCGGGATAAAATGAAAATATTTTTGGGGGAAAAGAATGAGTGTGACTGAATTATTGAAATCTAAAAAGTGATTTTGATTTTAGGTTAAAATTGGGGTGGGATATGATGAAAATATTTTATGGGAAGACTAGTTGGAAACTTGGAGGGAACAAAAAATTGAGGGATCTAAAAAAGTGATTTTGATTTTAGGTGAAAATTGAGGCGGGATATAATGAAAATATTTTGGGGGAAGACTAAATATTTAGGATTTTTTTTAAAACTAATTTAAGGCATAAAATGTATGATAGCAAAATGTGTGACCATATGTACTGGATTTTGGCTACACTTAAATAATGTGTGACAAAACGTTTAGTGTGACCATATATGCCATTTGGTCACAGTGTTTGGTCACACAGTTCAAGTGTGTGACATATGTTTGTCACTTTTAAATGCATATCATGACTAATGCTTCAAACTTACTTTTCAGTTGTCACACATTTCAAATTCAAGTGGCTAAATTTCCAACAAAAACTAGCAGTCACATTTAAATAATGTGTGACAAACTTGAGTATATGATTTAGCCACATACACAATTACTTCGTGTGACCATATATGGATTTTGGTCACACTTTTAAATTGTGTGACATATATTTGTCTCATATGTATATATATAGTGTGACTAATGTTTCAAACTTATTTGTATCCGTCACACGTCCCAAATTACAAGTGACTAAAAAATCATTTTTTTTAACCAAATACATATAGTCACGAAAATATTCAAATGTGTGGCTGTAGCCTCAGATGTAATTCCGAAATGGTCGCACAAGTCGGATCAAGTGTGGCTGTTTATTTTATTCTGCTACATTTAATCACACAAATAAGTTATTATGTGGCCATTCAGAATACCACATGTGTGACCATAGGCCAAATCTGTACTAGCGTCCTTCCAGAGAACCACACTGGTTTAACAAAATGTGTGAAGCTATAAGCAGTCAACGGTCGAGACATGAAGCAGGGTCTTTGGACACACCACCAATGTTAACACCAGGGAATTATGTACAGTGGTCCAGTCATTTTCTCCGGTTTATCGAGATAAAGAAACCTCATGGCAAGTATCTAAAGAAGGTTATCATTGATGGACCATACCACGTTCGTACAACAACTATTCCAGCAGATCCAAATCATGTTCCTCCAAGAGAAGCAACAACAACTCCTACTCCTCTAGCTCAACTCACAAACGAACAAGTTCTTCAACAAGAGGCTAATGAGTTAGCAATGTCTTACATACTCCAGGGAATTCCTAATCCTATTTTCCGGATTATTGATGCTCAAACGACAGCAAAGGATATGTGGGAGCATGTATACCTTCTTATGGAAGGTAGTGAATTAAATCAGGAAGACTTGGAATCTAAGCTCTACATGGAATACACACACTTCACAATTGAAGCTGGGGAATCTTTGGAATCATACTACCATCGTTTCACCAATATTATCAATGATTTGGACTGTCACAACATTGTGTTACCAAAGATTGCTGTGAACTCTAAGTTTCTAGGGTGTCTTGGAAAGTATGTGACTTTTGTTAGACAAGCCAAGAATCTACACACTGCCTCCTACGGCTTGTTGTATGATTACCTAAAACATCACCAATCAGAAGTTGACAAGGATTGAGCAGCTCGTGGAGGATTCTCATCAGTACCTACTTCAAACCCACTTGCTTTAATGGCTCAGTCTCACTTTGCACCAACACATCACGATTTTGGTCAACCACCATATGATTTGAGTTACCATTCACAATCTTCTTCAAACCAACTTGTCCCATATGAAGGACCCTCACAATATTGTGATAATCAACTAGTTTCATATGACAACACTGACTCTATGATGTACTCCAACATGGACAATGATGAAGATGACGCCTTCAACTCAGTAAATGAAGGATTTGCGCTGATCACTAGAGCTTTCAGCAAGTTCTCAAACAAATCCAACAATCATCTAAGGTCTTCATCAAACAAAAGGAATCAGGCAGTCGTTAATGATGGAAGGGTTGAAATCCACAACAGGGCTTCTGGTAGGTTTGGTTCAGGGAATTACTGGTTAAAGGTTCAATTCTAGAGGAAGTGGAAGGAATAATACTGGGAATGGACAGGGGAGGACTCAGATTGTTGCAACAGAGAAGAAAGGGATTGCAAACACAAAAATTACATGATATAATTGTGGTGGGAATGGTCACATGGCTAATGCATGCCCCAAACCAAGGACAATGGGCAGTGCTTATCATAAGAAAGCTCTTCTTCTGGCATTGAAAGTTGAGGCTGGTGGTACTACAACTGAGAAAGAACACAACTTTATGGCAAATGCATACTCAGATGATGAAATGGAAGACCTTGAGGAAAATGCAGCTGTAATGTTGATGGCAAATATGCAAGAAATGCATAAGGGTGAGAAAGGCCCGGTGTATGATACCAACGGCTTATCTCAGGTACCTGAATCTGCATGTCTTATTCATGAGATTGTTTCACCCTCAGCTTCTACGTCTGCACAAGAAAATATTGGTCAAAATGACTCATTGCTATCCTCTCAAGACGATGACCAAATCAACACCGTTGTTACATTTGATGATGATCAAATTAACTCCGTTGTTTCATTTGATGATCCTCTTGATGATGATACCCATGATCACATTGAATAAAATGATCTTATGCATGACACAGATCCTGAGCTTATGAACTTGTTATTGACCACCCAAACACAATTAAATGTACAAAAATCCCAGATTGATAAATGCAATGATATTAATAGGAATCTAAAAGAAAAGGTTGCATTTTTAACAAAGGACCTTGAGTGCTACAAACTGCAAGTTTCGAATTTTGAAAACAAAGAAAAACGGGAGAAAAGCTTTGAGGTTGCATTCCAACAAGAATATGAAAAAGCAAAAGATTTTGATCATCAAGTTCATGAGTTAACCATTTCTAAAAATGAATTGATTTCTCAAAAAGAACAAGAATGATTAGATTTTCAAAAACAAGTTGACATTTTACACTCTGAGCTTTCCAAAACAAAAACAGAGCTGTCAACCTATAAAGATGATCTTCTTGAACAAAGACAAGCTTCAAGGAAACTTGTTGACTCATATCTTTAGGAAATTGTTACGTTGGAATCCGAACTCAAGGAATTTCAAAATGTTGTGTATAAAATGGGTGAATCTGTATGGATTTGCAATTGGAAGTGATCAACTACGTTTTTTACAAAAGGCGCTCAAGGAAAATCCAAAGTTGTATAGTGCAGAACACTTATTTGATGAAACATTCATGCGTGTTGTTGTATATAATAATGAAGAGGAAATGAAACACGAGGATGAGAGTCGATTAAAATTGAGTAATGTTTTTTATAACAAACCATATGATTACTCACTTGCACCTCATATCAGTGAAACTTTTGTACCTCAAACAGATAAACCAGAACGAACATGGTCTTTAACCGAAGTACATGCTTCTTCTGAAATTGGTCCTGCAACCACTATAGCACAAGTAAATGGACCTCTACCAGGTGTCGTTCCACAAATGCCAAAACAATGTCGCATCCTTAAATATTTTAAAACATTCATGGATGACATAAAACTTTTGGAAGACACAATTGAAAGAAATTCTAAAATCAAAGTCTCTACTTTTCTCTCTCCATATGAGAAAGAAAAGAGAGAAGTTTTACAAAAGCAATTTTTTCCACATGTGGAACACCTGCGACTTTGTGCTACACAGTGGGAACAAGAACTTCAAACAGAAGTTGCATCAACGAAGAGCATTTTTTATGCAAAAGACAACAAAAGTTCAAAACAAAAATGTCAAAAGAAAGCTTTTGGAAAAAGATATTGATCGACTCTTAGAGACTGTTTTATGTTCTGATGTGATTTCTGTGATTATGAATTCCATATATCTGTCGTGTAATGAATTGCTTGTTGATGATCACTGTGTTAATGTTGAGATGTTGCAACTTGAGATTGCTAATTTATTAAGAGAAAATGAGAACCTTGGTCAAATCAATGATGATGTGGAAACCAAATGCTCAAAAGAAATTTTCAAACTTAACCAAAAATTACAATGGTGTCAAACTCAGAGTCTTAACTTTGAGTTAGCACTACAAAGCCAAACGGAATCTTTATCTTCTCAAAACATTCATGTTTCAAAATTTCGGAATCTTGAAAAAGAAATGAAGTTTTCAAACATCAAATTTTTTAGTATGAAAAAGATATCGAAGAAATTTGCAAAAACAGAAATGTCACCGTGCGGTTAAACAGAGAATTGGACTAAAAAATTCAAGAACAAAAACACATCATCATTGAGTTGAAAGAGAGACCCAGAATAATGGGAAAAAGTAAATTTGTACAAAAAAATGTGATTGCACCAGGGATGTACAAAGTCGACAAGGCACCTAAGAAAGCATCTTCATAAACCACTAATATAAATAGTTCAACTTCCACCGGACTAGGCAACCCTCCTAAGGTTAGCAGATCAAAGACTACCAAGAGTCAAAAGAAGAGTAGAGTCTAGAAACCTTAGAGTGGCTTATCTAAGGATGAAGAAGTAGAAGTTCAAGCTAGTAGTTTGAATAAGACGCATGTTATGTCCAATGTAGAATCCAACTTGTCTAAGTGTAATTCTAAATGTTATGTAACGAATGCTGAAACCTTGAATGTTCTAAATGATGTTGTTATTGATGCTTATTGTGTATTTTTTCGTACTAGTATGTAATCTGGTAATCATGCAAAATGTGTAGCAAAATCCCTATTATCTCAAATACTGAAACGTACTCATGGCATTTCCACTAGGCCTACTACCGCTGTTAAGTCCATTTTAGGAAAACCGCCAACAGTAGTTTCTGAGACCAAAGTTGACAAGACCATAGCTGCACCTAGGACAATCCAATCACTAAGTGCATTTACTAGGAAGAAAGCAGAGTCTAGTTGGATGTGGCAGCGTTGGTTATAGCATAAACCTAGTTTTAATTGGGTACCTAAGATGCTTAAAAACTGTGTTACTAACCCAACGGGATCCACCGTTACCAACTTTCCATCTGTATCAACCCTTTGTGATGCAGGTGATTCAAATTGTTTTTTGGATTGTTGATAGCGGGTGTTCACTACAAGAAAAATGGCTTTTTAGGACCCCCATAAGCGTCATAAAATGGTACTTTTTAGGACCTTTCATTTAATAGGACCAAGGATGAAAGCGTTTCATCTCGAGCGGTTGTAATAGGTCCAACGCGTCCTAACCCTTATGAAACCAATTTTATGGTCGTAATATATGTCTATGAACAACACAAATAGCGTCCTAATAAAACCATATTAGGACACTTTTACATTGTTTTAACATGTGATTACCTACTTTTAATCTTTTGAAACACATAAAAACGTCCTAAAAGTATTGTTAGGACGCTTACGATGTAACATCATAGCTATTTTAGCAACCAAGAAAAGGGTCCTAATAACTCAAATAAGATTATGATACCAATTTTATGGTCGCATTTTACGTCTATAAACAACACAAATAACGTCCTAATAAAAACATATTAGGACACTTTTCCAATGTTCTAACATGTGGTAACCTACTTTTAATCTTTTGATACACATACAAGCGTCCTTTAATGTTAATTCTTAGGACGGTTATCATATACCATTATAGTTACTTTAACACCAAGAAAAGGGTTCTAATATCTCAAAAAAGATTATGAAACCAATTTTTTGGTCGTATAAAATGTCTATTAACAACCTAAATAACGTCCTAATAACAACATATTAGGACACTTTTACAATGTTAAGCGTCCTTAAAAGTTTATTGTTAGGACGATTAATAAGTTTAATAGGACAATTTCAAAATCCTGACAAATCATATGATAGGACGCTATTTTCAGCATGCACACTCTATTATTACGATATGAATAAAAGATCAACTAATTATTAAATGAATAAAACGAAATTGTATTTCAAATAAGCAATTGTCATAACAAAAGCACTAAACATAAATAAGGTATAGACATTATCCAACATAAAGTCTTGTAACATTAAACTAGAATTAAAGCAACAAGAAGCTTAGTCCAGGGTCATCATGCATCCTTTCTCAATCGTCACGGACCACCTACAAATATACATCCATGTATAAGCATTAAGTTCCATGTTATTAAAACGAGGACGGCAACGACCCGCCGCGTTGCGGCGGGGCAGCGACATTGTAGAAAATTTCCGAGCGCTAAACTAACACAATATTCATAAACCTATACACAAAAAATGCTACGTCATTCAATCAACACCAAAAACTTATAAACATTTCACATAAAGTTCACTAATAAGCACCACAGAATACCGCAGGCTGTCATGCAGAAATCCTTTGATTCAACACCAGTAACCACTTCATCCTTGAAAGATAAAACCACGATTATCAGGCACATTGTCATGATGACGACAGATTATGTCACACTCCCACCTGATCGCAACCCATATAAAAAGATGTTAGATCAATGAAATCATTTACAGAGTCGATCACTTTTCATATTATGGAGAATCATAAAAAAAAAACAACCAACTTAGTGCATCACTTGCGTCCTTTTTCTGTTGTGCAATAGGTATGTACAGAACCCATACGAATCCATTCATATATAGATGGCCCTAGATGACAGTGATACCTCACGCACAAAATCTGATCCAGAAATCGGTATGACTGACCCAAACTTGGCAATTTTCACAACTTGCTTCATCTCTGCTAACCTCTTTCTCCTTCAATACACCGACGGCGCCTGCAAAAACACCACAAAAAAATTTTGTCAGCGCGTATGAAATAAAACCGCTGCACAAACACATTGATCCTATGACAGACAAATGCAGTTAAAATTATGGCAAAGGGCCATTATTGTTGTCGGTATTTAAGCCCAATCTATATGGCAAATTTCAAAAACCCAATAATAATAAAAATTGAAAAAGTATGCTGCCTAAATTTAAAGTCTAGTAATCAACTTGAGCCCAAGTTCTATACCCTGCTGCCCTAACCCCTGCAACTCACAGCGACTCAGATTTCTTATTCCAGACGACCATAATCAGGTATATATAGTTTCTTTTATTTAAATTTGAATGATGTTATGTTTTGGTATGCTGGTAATACAAAAGTTAAAAAATAACACGTTGATCCTTAGTTTCTAAAAAATAATAATAATATTAAATAAATAAAAAATAAAAACAAACACAAACACAAAAAACCTGCATATATAAGACATTGCAATGAGAATGGCAGTTGCAACATGATGGCCCATAGACACACCAAAATCAGATCACCTAGTTTCTCAGAAAATCAGAGCAAAGATGTAGTACGTATAGAATGCACACGTATACTGTATACATATACAGACATTTCAACTTCAACCTGGAAAACCATTAAGGAAAATTAGTTATTTATTTAACATTAAATATGGATAATGTAAAATAAGAGGAGAGCTTACTTCATTTTCTGGTCAGGCCATCTCTGGTCACCGGGTCCTAACCAAAAATTGTTTGTGTTAGTAAACCACGGTTCATTGTAAGTAACAGCCAGGGCTAGGATTTCTGCTGAAAGGTAATAAACGCATTTCCAAGCTGATTCTTTAAATTTCCGTATCCTCTTATTCCTGTCATCTGTGTCAACGCTAATATTCTGCTGCCCCTTGTCAAATATTAACCACCTACCTACACGCTGCAACACGTGACTTTGATTATAAACACATCATTATGTTGATTAATCATTAGTACGGATATTCCTAGATATTCAAATGATATATAGTCAATTGTGTGTGACAATAAATTCTTGATTCCATATTTTTCAAAATCATTAAAGTAATAAAAGCACATTTTCTCCTTTAAATCTGGTAAAAAGCATGCCCAAGAGTCCAACACTGGATAGTACCCATGTTTTAACCCGTTAAACATTACTGAATTGCCTTTTAGGTCTCTAACAGATGCCTATTGTGACATTTACTCAAGAAAATCAATGTAAGTTCTTATAATTGATACATTTTCATACCTTAATGTTCTTCAAAGGGACGCACGAATTTTTCCAAAAAGTAAGCACTTTGTTTTTATCCTAATAGTCCTGTATCTGCTTAAAAATAAGCAGATAACGAAAAAACATAGCGACATTACGGCATTACGGTCGTGTAAACTTCATACTTACCTTAAAAGTAGAATGTATATATGATATGCTTAAACTTGATATTGGTCACCCTCTGTTGCTGCTTTAAAAGTAGCGTCATGTTACCACATTGGTCTTCTCTTCTCGGGGCTCTCCTGCTGAAGCTTCACCATGACTGCAAGGTGTATAAATTCAGTACGGAGGATAACAGATATAGTTTAAGAAAGATAAAAGAAAGACGGTAATTTACGACATGTTTTGTTTGGGGCAGTGTACGATTCAGCTTAGGAATAGTTAACCTGTTGTCAACCTCCGCTACTACACGACCTGCAAAGCAAATTTCGTAATTAGTTTCGCTACTAAAGAATACAAAACATTTAACGAAGTATCGGTTACGACTTACAAGAACATTTAACGAGAAAAGTTGTGCCACAATGATTCCAACATTTATTTTTATTTTTTGGCCTCATTCTTATATATTTCGGCATGTGAACTAAGGATCCTAACAGCATTATCATGTATAACATTAATTTAGCAAATATAATACAACAAACATCTCTTTAGAAGGCTCAAAAAAAAAGAAAAAAAAAAAAAAAAAAAAACTAAAGGAAATAAAAAAACCATTAAACACCTATGTTTTCTTCTTTTCAGTGTGGTGGTGTCTCGGTGGTGGCGCGTGTCGGTGATGTGGAGGGAGCCAAGAGCTAAAACAATCCAGAAATGATGGGAGTGTGCCGATCTATCGAATCGGCGAACAAAATTATTCACCGGAAAATATTCCGGCAGGCGGTGCCGGAATCTGCTGGTGATCGTCGGAATTTACGAAGATCCAGCCAAAGGTATAGAGAGAGAAAGACTTTTGTGTGAGTGTGTGTTTTTATAAAATGAAACAAAATAAAATTATTTTAGTTTAAATATTAAATAAATGAGTAGGGGTTAAAATGAAAATACAAAATATGGGGGTGGGAAATGTAAAATAGAGGCGGAGGGGGTATTTCTGCCAATCTTGGCTAATCTTTTCACGAAATCACTCCGGGCTAATTCGACATAGCAAACAGACTCGAACATTTACGAAACTTGCGCCATCGTTCACAAAATCATTTTTCCAACAAAAACGAGTATAAATATGCATAACTTTCAAAAATTCAATATATTTGACAAATGTGATACGTTTCGAGTTTTCTAGATTATATTGGTTTCTTCTAAACTTTATTATTGTTTACTAATTTTTTTTCCGAATACATGTTACTAATAACTTTTGTTAAAAATAGTTATTATCTTAATATCAGTATTGTTGTACTTTTTTTAGATTAATGTGTTTAGATTAATGTGTATTTTTTTTTAAAAAATAGTACATTTTTTTTCTTTTGAATTTAAAAAAAATAATGAAAAATAATTTCGAAAAAATAATGTTTTGAAAAAAAATATATTAAAAAAAAAAAAAAAAAAAAAAAAAAAAAAAAAAAGGTTAATTTTCAAAAAAAATATTTTCACGCTACTGTAGCTTTTTTTTTTTTTTTCCAGGGAAAATAATTTCGAAAAAAAAATTTTGAAAAAAAATATATATAAAAAAAAAAGTTTTTGAAAAAATATTTTCAAAAAAAAAATATAAAAACTTTAAAATTAATTTTTCTAAAAAAATTTATTTAAAAAAAAATTCTAAAAAAAATACAAGGCAAACAGAACCTTTCATAATTTCAAAAACCTTAGAGAAAGCATATGATGATACATACATGCAAACACTAGCGGATGTTATAAAATCACATGTTGTTTCAAACATTAGTTTCGGTGTCCGTACGTATGCTAGGAGTTCATTTTTCACCACAAGCAAAATAAGCATCGTATAAACTTCAATAAGCACATATTCTGTCTGGTAAACACTTCTATACTCAGTGGGTGTTTGGGATTGCTTATTTTGTCTGCCTTTCTGCTTAAAAATCAGTTGAGAAGCAGTTTTGATATCCAGACAGTTTCTGCTTATCTGCTTATTATTAAGCAGAAAAAACAGCTTATCATAAGCAGTTTTCGTAATCTGAAAGCACATAACCTGCCAGGAAAACAATCTATCCTCACTATAAACACAACAATCGCAACTA
This sequence comes from Artemisia tridentata subsp. tridentata, assembly GCA_021014915.2. Lineage (NCBI taxonomy): Eukaryota > Viridiplantae > Streptophyta > Magnoliopsida > Asterales > Asteraceae > Artemisia > Artemisia tridentata. The sequence goes on along the minus strand of CP139508.1, from coordinate 58,987,975 downwards.
CACTAACCACCTATGCACAAAATATCTCAAATGAAAGTCATCATTAAATCTCTTAAGCCCAACAAACAATCACACAAACAAAAAATACCTCAAAATACACACGTATAAAATATGTCCAACACTTGATTCCATTGCATCATATAGCCATACAGTCTTTAACCGTATCAATATAAAAACATCAGAAAGACAACCTTAGCGCCGTACTGAGCCGAAAACCTCGACGCCCTCGTTCCGCCACTTCCGGCACCAATAACAAACAAACCAAAATAAAACTAATCATCATCATGATTATCAGTCTGTTCATTTCCATCAATGAGCATCTTCCTTAACATGCTAATCTAATTTGAACCGAGGCAACAAAAAGCAGATAAGCAAAGGTATATACAGTTCGGATCACCCAATCAGGTCGTGACTCATAATGAGTCATGACTCGACTCCATACGAGTCAAAATAATTAACAACAACAATAAACCCAATGCGAATCTAGTATATCACATCCACACAGAAATTTTCCATCGACGGTGGCTGCCAGAATTGTGGCCGGACGGAGGTGGGGGAGGGGTGAGAGAGATGTGTGTGAGAGTGTGTAAAAATGAATAAAATATAAAAAAAATTCGCCTTTTATACCCTGTGAGGGACTAAACCTGGCCAAATCATAGTATGGGGGCGGGGGGTAAATTTTGGGCGGGGGTATAAACTGCCAACTGGGTAAAACTTTTGGCATAAACAATGTGGGACCCATTCGACGTACCAAACAGACTCGAAATATTATGAAACTTGCTTCATTATTCCCGAAATAATTTTTCTGATAAGAACGAGTATAAATATGCATAACTTTATCGAAATTAATTTATTTGGCAAATTCGATTCGTTTCGCGTGTTTTAGGTTATGTTGGCTCGATAAATGAATAACTCTCAAGTTTCAACAAGATATCCATTGTTATTCAATCCAAAACAAGTTCAAAGAGTTTTAAAAGCTAAGGAATATCAAAATAGTTATTTTGGCTCGTAGAACAAATTTTGGAAACTTGTCGGTTGTTACACTAGCTTTCTTGGTACGTTCCAGCTTTGCGGACTTTTTCACCCTTTCAGACGCTTAGGAGATTAGATCATCCCTTTTGAGCCTAGTTATCTTCTTTGTTTTCTTGCTTGTTGAGACACTAGAGGTGATTCATGGACAATTGGTGGAGAATGTGGAGGAGTGGTTGGTGGTGTTTGAATATGACGGTCGTCTTCCTTTTCCTCAGCCAGCCTTTCTTCTTCCTCCCTCTCCTTTTCCAATTCCAGCTCTACAGCAGCTTTATTGATCTCTTCCTCATCAATAAACATCTTTTTTGTCTCATCATCCTTATCCATGTCAAAGTCCTTCGTCTGTTCATCCTCATTCTTTTCCTCGTCATTACCAGGTTGATTAACCGGATCAGGACGAGGTGGAGTAACCCCAGATCCACCAGGTTGATTAACCGGATCAGGACGACGTGGAGTTACTTCTTTTACTACCCCAGACCCACCGGATTGATTAACCGGATTGACATATGGTCTTAACCAAATTATTTCGTCCGTTTTTACACGTTTTCATACGTATTTACACGTTTTCGTCCGTTTTAACACGTTTTCGTCCGTATTTACACGTTTTCGTCCATATTTACAGGTTTTCGTCCGGATTTACACGTTTTCGTCAGTATTTACACGTTTTCGTACGTATTTACACGTTTTCGTCCGTTTTTACACGTTTTCATACGTATTTACACGTTTTCGTCCGTTTTTACACGTTTTTGTCAGTATTTACACGTTTTCGTCCGTATTTACACGTTTTCGTTCGTATTTACACGTTTTCGTCCGTTTTTACACATTTTCGTCCGTACTTACACGTTTTCGTCCGTTTTTACACGTTTTCGTCCGTTTTTACCATTTTTTGTCAGTATTTACACGTTTTCGTCCGTTTTTTACACGTTTTTGTCAGTATTTACACGTTTTCGTCCGTATTTACACGTTTTCGTCCGTTTTTACACGTTTTCGTCTTTTTCTTTTCTTTCGTATTATTTTGTTTTACACGTTTTCGTCGTTTTACACGTTTTTGTGTTTTACATGTTTTCGTCCGTATTTACACGTTTTCGTCCGTTTTTACACGTTTTCGTCCGTATTTACACGTTTTTGTCATGTATTTACACGTTTTCGTCCGTTTTTACACGTTTTTCTCGTATTTACACGTTTCGTCCGTATTTACACGTTTTCTCGTATTTACACGTTTTCGTCCGTTTTTACACTTTTTCATCCGTATTTACACGTTTATCGTCCGTATTTACATTTTTTTCAATTCTCCGTTTTTACACTTTTTTTCCGTCCGTATTTACACGTTTTCGTCCGTATTTACACGTTTTCGTCCGTTTTACACGTTTTCATCCGTATTTACACATTATCGTCCGTATTTACACGTTTTCGTCCATTTTTACACGTTTTTCTCAGTATTTACACGTTTTCGTCCGTATTTACACGTTATCGTCCGTATTTACACGTTTTCATCCGTTTTTACACGTTTTCGTATGTATTTACACGTTTTCGTCCGTATTTACACGTTTTCGTCCGTTTTTACAGTTTTCATCCGTATTTACACGTTATCGTCCGTATTTACACGTTTTCATCCGTTTTTAACACGTTTTTGTATGTATTTACACGTTTTCGTCGGTTTTTTACACGTTTTCATCCGTATTTACACGTTTTCGTCCGTTTTTACACGTTTTCATCCGTATTTACACGTTATCGTCCGTATTTACACGTTTTTCATCAGTTTTACACGTTTTCGATCGTATTTACACGTTTCGTCGGTTTTTACACGTTTTCATCCGTATTTTACACGTTTTCGTCCGTATTTACACGTTTTCATCCTTATTTACACGTTTTCGTCCTATTTTACACGTTTTTCTCAGTATTTACACGTTTTCGTCCGTATTTACACGTTATCGTCCGTATTTACACGTTTTCATCCTTTTTTACACGTTTTCGTATGTATTTACACCGGTTTTCGTCCATATTTACACGTTTTCGTCCGTATTTACACGTTTCGTCCGTATTTACAGTTTTCATCCGTTTTACACGTTATCGTCCGTATTTACACGTTTTCATCGTTTTTACACGTTTTCGTATGTATTTACACGTTTTCGTCGGTTTTTACACGTTTTCATCCGTATTTACACGTTTTCGTCCGTTTTTACACGTTTCGTCCGTATTTACACTTTTCATCCGTTTTTACACGTTTCGTATTATTACACGTTTTCGTCGTTTTTACACGTTTTCTCCGTATTTACACGTTTTCGTCCGTATTACACGTTTTATCCGTATTACACTTATCGTCCGTATTTACACTTCGTCCATTTTACACGTTTCTCAGTATTTACACGTTTTCGTCCTTTTTACACGTTGTCGTTTACACGTTTTCTCCGTATTACACGTTTTCGTCCATATTTACAGGTTTTCGTCTGATTACACGTTCGTCAGATTTACACGTTTTCGTCCGTATTTACACGTTTTCGTCCGATTTACCGTTTTCGTCCGTATTTACATGTTTTCATCCGTTTTTACACGTTTTCATCTGTATTTACACGTTTTCATCCGTATTTACACGTTTTCGTCCGTTTTTACACGTTTTTCTCAGTATTTACACGTTTTCGTCCGTATTTACACGTTTTCGTCCGTATTTACACGTTTTCGTCCGTTTTTACACATTTTCGTCCGTATTTACACGTTTTCGCCGGTATTTACACGTTTTCGTCCGTTTTTACACGTTTTCATCCGTATTTTTAGTACCCCCGTAAGAAAAGTGGCTTTTTTTGGTGCTATTTACACGTTTTCGTGTATGAGTTTATAGTACACACCTAAGTAAGTCATATGTATTGCACATCATACGTTCTTACACGAAAACGTGTAAATACCGGCGAAAACGTGTAAAATGTATGAAACCAATTTTTTAAGTGTATGAGTTTATAGTACACACCTAAGTAAGTCATATGTATTGCACATCATACGTTCTTGCACCAGATGCAATGTCGTATTACACTATCACATAATAAGGAGTGTTCTATTATGGCGTATGATAATAAAACCACAACAAATAAGCGTACTATAAAGGTTAATGTTAAAAGACACAGGTGTATCAATCTATGGTACCCAAGTATCAATCTATGGTACCCAAGTATCAACTGTCATATTAACTTATGTTTTAATAATACATTTGCGAATAAGCGTTCTAAATAATTAATGTTTTATGACTTATGTATCAAGTGTCCTATTATGGTGTATTGTAATAAAGCCATAATGAATATGCATCCTTTAAGGGTCCTATTAAGTTTTGTTATAATAAAACTTTTGCAAATAATCGTTTAAAAAAAAATGATGTTATATGACTCAAAAATGAAATGTCCTATTATGGTGTACAATAATAAAACCATTGTACATAAGCGTCCTATAAAGGTTAACGTTATAATACCCACGTGTCAAAGGTCCTATTAAATTTTGCTATAATAAAACTTTTTGTGAATAAGCGTTTTAACTAACTGATGTCTTATGACTCAAAACTCAAGTGTCCTATTATGTCTTATTAGGTTATGTCATAATAGGACATCTAGTGATCAAGTGTCGTATTACACTATCACATAATGGGACACCAACAACTAAATGTCTTATAAAGTAATTTATTAGGATGCATATTTTAAGCGTCCTATTAAGGTTATGTCATAATAGGACATCTAGTGATCAAGTGTCGTATTACACTATCACATAATGGGACACCAACAACTAAATGTCTTATAAAGTAATTTATTAGGATCCATATTTTAAGCGTCCTATTAAGGTTATGTCATAATAGGACATCTAGTGATCAAGTGTCGTATTACACTATCACATAATGGGACACCAACAACTAAATGTCTTATAAAGTAATTTATTAGGATCCATATTTTAAGCGTCCTATTAAGGTATATGATAATAGGACATCTAGTGATCAAGTGTCATATTACACTATCACATAATGGTACACCAACAACTAAATGTCTTATAAAATAATTTATTAGGATCCATATTTTAAGCGTCCTATTAAGGTATATGATAATAGGACCCCAAATCATCGACCATCCTATTATATAACTTTTTAGGACATTGCCTAAGTAGCAAATATTTAAAAGGGACCCTAAATGCTCATATGTCCTATTAAACAGTTTTTTAGGACTCCATTATCATAGCGTCCCACACAAAGGGTCCTAAAAAGCCACTTTTGTTGTAGTGTTTGGATTGTTGATAGCGGGTGTTCCCGGCACATGACAGGCAACTTAAAGCTTCTAGTAAACTTCGTTGCGAAGTTCATAGGCACTGTCAGGTTCGGGAATGATCATTTCGCTGCTATCATGGGATATGGTGATTATGTCAATGGGAACATCGAAATCAGGCGTGTCTACTATGTTGAGGGCCTTGGACATAATCTATTCTCCGTCGGGCAGTTTTACGATGGTGACGTGGAAGTAGCTTTTTGGGAGAAAACGTGTTTTGTTCGAGATCTCCAAGGGAATGATCTTATGAAAGGAAAATGCGGAACCAGTCTTTATACTCTCTCCTTCTCAGACATGACCGCCTCTTCTCCGATCTGCTTACTATCCAAGGCACAATCCACCAAAGCATGGTTATGGCACAAACGAATGTCACACTTGAATTTCAAAACAATGACCGAGCTCGCTCATAAAAATTTGGTCGAGGGTCTTCCAAGATTCAGATACGCCAAAGACCATTATGTCCTGCTTGTGAACAAGGGAAGAGTACTCGTGCTCATTTTCCTCCAAAAGCTGAGCACAGTACGGATCATGTACTTCAACTTTTGCATATGGATCTTTGTGGCCCCATGCGTGTTCAGACTATAAATGGGAAGCGATATATATTGGTAATTGTAGATGACTTCTCGAGATGGACTTGGGTATATTTTCTTCGCAGCAATGATCAAGCTCCTCCGATGATCATCACCTTTCTCACCAAAATTCAAGTTCAGCTACGCCAAACCGTCAGAAAAGTTCAAACAAACAACGGAACTAAATTTAAGAATCAGACTCTTCGTGAGTTTTTTGAAAAAGTAGGTATTGAACATCAAACATCAATTGCGCGCAGCCCAGAACAGAACGGAGTGGTCAAAAGATGAAACTGAACGTTAGTGGAAGCCGCAAGAACGATGTTGATCAATGCTCAATTATCGGATTACCTCTGGGCTGAAGCCATTTCAATCGCCTACTACACCCAAAACAGATGTATGATCACCAAGAGGCACACCAAAAGTCCATATGAGATTGTTCACCGAAGAAAACCGAACATAAATTAATTTCATGTCTTTGGAGCTCTTTGCTATCCAAAGAATGATCGTGATGACCTTGGAAAGTTAAAAGCCAAAGCGGATATAGGGATTTTTGTCGGATATTGTAAAAATTCAAAAGGGTTTAGAATCTGGAACCGTCGAACCCCAGAGATTCAGGAGACTATACATGCTAATTTCAATGAACTCACCGAAATGTCTTCTGTGCAAAACAACTTAAGATCCGAAGCTAACCATCTAAACTTCCCTGATCATTCACCTGCACCTCTATCTCTAAACCGCAAAGACTTAGAAGATTTGTTTGCTCCGCTATTTGATGATACTCTAGTTAGTCATGCTTCTGAAGTATCCACAAGTTCTGCTGCACAACTTGTCAACAATCAAGCACCTGATACACCAGTAACTACAACCACAGCAGTTGTTGCAGATGCACCTCAAGCAGAATCATCATCATCAGTATATCAAACAGCTTCCAGCAGTGCAAATGCAGTTGAAGATCCTCCTCTACATGCTTCTAAAGTACCCACACCAGCATATTATGACAGAAATGCTTTCTTTAATCCATTTGCTCCAGCTCCCACAATTCCAGACATTAAAGAGTCATCCTCGAGCAATTTGGAACCGTCAAATCTGCATCAAAATTTTCAACACTACCCATCCACCCATAAGTGGACCAAGGACCACCCTCTAGTGAATGTGATTGGCAACCTAGATAACCCAGTCATGACACGTCAACGACTCCATACAGATGGTGAAAGTTGCACTTATGCAATCACCGTTTGTCAAACTGAACCCATTAAAGAAGCCCTTACCTATGACAACTGGATTAAATCTATACTAGAGGAACTCGATCAATTCAAGAGGTTGGAAGTTTGGGAGTCGGTAGAAAGACCAGATCGGGTTTACGTAGTTGGACTTAAGTGAATATGGAAGAATAAGTTAGATGCAGATGCACAGTTATTCATAACAAGTCCCAGTTGGTCGCTAAAGGATTTAGTCAAGAGGAAGGAATCGACTTCGAGGAATCTTTTGCACCAGTAGCAAGGCTTGAGGCCGTTCGAATGTTTCTGGCATACGCAGCTTACAAGAATATCACTGTATATCAGATGGACGTGAAGACGGCATTCTTAAATGGACAAATCTGTGAAGAGGTGTAAGTCACACAACCAGATGGCTTCATTGACCCAGAGCATCTGAATCATGTTTACCGGCTAAAGAAAGACCTATACGGCCTTAAACAAGCCTCGAGGGCCTGGTACGATAAATTATCTGCATTCTTACTTGCTAATCATTTCACTAAAGGATCAGTTGACCCGACTTTGTTTATACAAAAACACGGGGAGGATATTCCCATTGTAAAAATTTATGTGGATGACATCATTTTTGGGTCTACCCATAAAAAGTATTCAATCACTTTTGCAAAATTAATGAAGCAAAACTTGGAGATGTCCATGATGGGTGAACTCAAGTTCTTTTTAGGACTGCAAGTTCATCAATCACCCCGTGGTATATTCTTAAGTCAGTCAAAATATGCTCAAGAGATTTTGAAGAAACATGGTATGACAAGCTGTGACACATATAACACCCCAACGTCTTCCTCATCCCCGAAGCTAGTTGTTGATCTATATGGGACCCTCATTGATCTTACCAAATACTGTAGTATGATTGGGTCTCTCATGTACCTCACTGCTAGCAGACCGGATGTTGTATTTTCCACTTATCTATGCTCCCGTTATCAGTCAAGACCAACTGAGAGTCATTTGCCATTTCATAAAAACACAAAAAGATTTTCCATTTTTTATTTTCATTTCAAAAAAATAATAATAAATGATAAAAGATAAAAAAAATAAAAAATAAAAAAATAAAAAACACTCTTTAAGTGTGCAAAAGTGAAACCAAATCAAAATATGTTCTCGTCCTTTCAAATTTCATCAATTTCTTATCACGAACGTATTTTGAGGGGGAGAATTTTTTTTTAACTTTTGCACATTTATCATCTCAAATCTTCATCATTATCAAAATCTTCATCGAAAAAATATTTCTATGATCTCTTGAACTACGAGATTGTCAAACTTTCAAAAATATATCTAAGTTCAAGGGGGAGAAATGGAACTATACAAAGCTTTCACCAAATTGGATCTAGACTTTAAACATCAAGGACTGAACTTGCCAAGTTGTTAAAAATTGTCACATTAGGACTTGGAATGAATTAGGAGAATAGTTCAAGGGCTAAAATTGTCAAAGTTTAATAAGTTGTTATTTTGAGGCCTTGAAAGAACTAGGATACTAGTTAGAGGACTGAAACTGTCAAACGGGCAAAATTAATTTGATATATCCTAAGAGCTGACTCAGTCAAACACACAGACTCACAAAAATACTTCCCTCTCACTCAAAATGAGCCAAAACACACTGTGTTAACAAGATTGTCGATTCTTCTTTAAATATCAATTTGTAAGTGTTTTATTAAATCTTTCATGCCTTAGAATCACTCATGCATCATCTTTGTGGCCAAAATTCATATTTTCCATTTTAGGGTTTAAGTTATTGATTTGGTTCGTGATTATTGATGTTTAGTTTAATTAATTCAGTGCATTAGCTTCATAACATGCTTTAGGATGATATGTAAAGGATTAATTAGATTCAATAACAACATGTGAGGCCATTCGATTGAATAAGGGTTTAAGAGGTCGCGTTCATTAGCTGAGGTGAATGAGTGTTGTGTTTGATGGATTGAGTAGTGGGATATGTTTGTTTGAACTTCTTGAACATGCGTTCAATGTCTCATAACATAAATCTTAAAGTTAGGTTTGATTTGAATGATTGGATGAGCATACAATGTCTTAATGATAAATGTGTTGCTAAGAATATGATTCTGAGTGTTTTTTTTCTGTGTTTAGAACATGATTGATGATGCTTGGTAAACATATATTGTGACTTGTAAATGATTGGCATGAAATCTGATTAAACTTGATATTTACCGAGTTTCTAGGTGTTCATCTGTCGAGTTTCTGTTATAATTTTTCAAGTTTGTGCTAAATGAAAAAATCTATCGAGTTTGTATCATAAATGGATCCTTTGGACTTTGTCTCCGAGTTAGGAGACTAAAGTCACAAGCTCTCAAGTTTCAAAAACTCTCAAGTTTCTAAAAACTCTCGAGTTTATAAAACTCTCAAGTTTCTAAAACTCTCAAGTTTCTATAAACTCTCGAGTTTCTAAAACTCTCGAGTTTCTAAAGCTTTCCAGTTTTAAAAACTCTCGAGTTTCTAAAACTCTCGAGTTTCTATAAACTCTCGAGTTTCCATAAACTTTCAAGTTTCTAAAACTCTCGAGTTTCTAAAGCTTTCGAGTTTTAAAACTCTCGAGTTTCTAAAAAACTCTCGAGTTTCTAAAAGCTCTCGAGTTTCTGAAACTCTCGAGTTTCCAAAAGTTTTTAAGTTTCTAAAACTTCCAAGTTTGTCTGAAGCTTTCAAGTAACTAAAAACTTCCGAGTTTGTCACATTTTTTTCCGAGTTTGTAAATTTTTTTTCCAGACTTAGAATTTCTACAAACTTAGGAATGTGCAAATGTCTATAAGAACTTGTTTGCATGCAAATTGTTTGCTTGAATGATATGTGAAAGTTTTTTAGGATTTAGTCCATCTATGTGATGCATCATACAAGTTAGGCTATTATCTTGTTACTAATAACGTTCACTAATAGATATATGCGATGTCTATTGTGTATTATTGTTGGTGTTTGTGACATGCAGGCTAATCATGTCTCAAGGATCTATAACTCGAAAGGAAATGATACCAGAAGGTGATGAACGCAAAATCAGTGAGTCAAACTCAAGAGTTGATTTTGAGAATCTGCCTTGTCATGAGTCTTGCCAAATTATCGTGGTAACTGTCTCAAGGAAGATAAAGTTAAGTTTGCCACTTGCACTTTTTGAGATCGTGCCCAGGAATGGTGGACTAAACATGTTCAGATAGTAGGGGTCGACGCTGCTTACTTAATCGCTTGGGAGAGACTAAGAAGGATGATGATTTTAGAATATTGTTCAAGGAGCGAATTACAAGCAATTGAATAGGAAATCCTGGACTTTACCATGGTAGGAGATGATGTTGCCAAATACACTGACCATTTTTATGAATTAGCACGGCTTTGCCCTGCAATGGATGAACTGGAATATAAGAAACTTGAGAGGTATATCGGGTGACTCTCCCCTGAAATTCGTATGTTGGTCGCCTCATTAGAACCCGATACCATGCCTAAAGCTATCCGTATGGCGTTCCAGACAAGGGAACACATAGCTCACACTAAGGCCGTAGGAAACAATAATAACAACAAACAAAAATGGAACAACAACAACAACAATCAAGGTGGAAGGGTTGCACAACAACTACCTAAGGGACAAGAAGTGGTGAAAGCCTATGCTACTAGGCCAAGTAAAAATAAAGGATATCCAGGGACTCTACCCAAGTGAAATAAGTCTCGGTTTCACAATAATGGACCTTGCCCCGCTCAATGTGGGAACTTCCAAATGGTCGGAACAAAGCAAAGGATTGCAAGGTTCCCACCCCCATAATGGATCAAAAAGTCACGATAACGTGCCATGAGTGTGGAGTAATTGAGCACATCAAGAATGAATGCCCAGAGCTGATAAATCAAATGGAGAAAGAACTAGAGGAGAAGCTTGCCAAGATCCTGTCGATGTTACGGGCAAGGATAATGTTTAAGGAAAAGTTTCTGCTTTTATAATAAAACCGAAGTCTAAACCCTCTTGGGTTGTATTTTCCTATTGTACTTCAGCTTAAGAAGTTAGCGTAACCTAGCTGTAACCAGAACCTTTTATCTAATGTAATCTCTATCTTTTATTATATCCACGATACTCACTGATAGGATTGATGATACACTTAGGATGTTAGTCCTGTATGATGTGTATGAGATACTTTGAGTGGATATAACTAAGTATGCGGAATCTACTTAGTTATACTTGGAAGAATAATTGTATGTTTGATGTATGAATGGAACAGTGTATATGAACAATGAAGACAATGAGAATAACCAAAATAATTCAATATTATTATGAATAATATGAGTGATCTTAGCTATAACTAGGGTTACAAAAGATTCTCTTCACTGCTGTCAAATGAGACACCTTGGGAGACAATTATTCAGCTTCAGTTGTAGAAGTGGCCACCATAGTTTGCTTTTTGCACTGCCATGAGATAAGCCTGCATCCTAGGAACTGACAACCACCAGTTGTTGACTTCCTATCCATGCTAGCACCAACATAATCACTGTCTGAATATGCTACCAAATCAAATGGAGACTCTTTAGGATACCACAGACCTAGGTTAGCTTGACCTTTAAGGTACCTAAAGATTCTCTTCACTGCTGTCAAATGAGACACCTTGGGAGACACTTGAAATCTAGCACAAGCACATACTACAAACATAATATCAGGTCTGGATGAGGTGAGATACATCAAAGACCTAATCATAGACCTGTATGTGTGTACATCCATAGCTTCACCACTTTGATCTTTCAAAAGTAAATGTGTCTCCCTATCAGCAGGTGCACTAGTAACTTTAGCATTTGTGAACTGAAACATCCTCAATATTTCAGAAACATACTTATCTTGGCTTACAAAAATTCCTTCTGGTTTCTGATTCACTTGTAGTCCTAAAAAGAAAGTAAGCTCACCCATAGAGCTCGTCTGGAACTGATCTTTCATCAACTTTTCAAACTCTTTGCACATTTCCTTCTTGATAGAACTAAAGATGATATCATCCACATATACTTGAACCAATAAGATATCACCCTTGTTCTTCTTGATAAAAAGAGTCTGATCAATCTTTCCTCTATATATGGAACCCATTCTTCAATAGATAATTAGCCAGAGTTCCATACCAAGCTTATGGAGCTTGATGCAAGCCATAGAGAGCTTTCACCACCTTGTATACTTTGTCAGGATGATCAGGGTCAATAAGACCTGGAGTTTGAGAGACATAAACCTCGTCGTCAATAGTACCATATAGAAAGGCACTCTTCACATCCATCTGGTAGACCATGAATCCCATGAATGAGGCATAAGCTAGAAAAAGCCTTATTGCCTCAATCCTTGCAACAGGGGCAAAAACTTCCTCATCATCAATTCCCTCTTCCTGAGTATAGCATTGAGCTACAAGTCTTGCCTTGTTCTTTATCACTATTCCTCTTTCATCTTTCTTGTTCCTGAACACCCACTTGGTACCAATAACCTTCATGCCCCTTGGCAAATCAACTAGAACCCAGACTTTTAGAATATTGAATTGAAGCAGTTCTTCTTGCATGCCTCAACCCAGCTTGAGTCTTCTAATGCCTTGAGCACATTCTTTGGTTCTATCTGTGATAGGAAACACACAAACAGAAATTCATTCTTATCTTCATGGTCTTTTTCTTAATATACAACACAAAGGAAACCATGATGATAGGCATGTTGTGCAAACCAGCTCCAAATATATCAAAAGAATCATTTTGTGGAGCAGTAGTAACTGATGGAGTAACAGCAGCTTGACTTGATCCAGCAGTAGAATTATTTGGCCCATCAGTAGCATCTTTTAGCTCAATAGTACTAACTTCATTTGTACTGCTTTCGGGAACTTCTATTTCTTTACCATCTTGACCACTCTAATCACCAGCATTCTTCTTTTTAGCAGCATCACTTGATGATAGAGCATCATCATCCTTTGAAGAAGAAACATACAATGGACTGTCCTCCAAGATAGGCATCAAGATATGATCTTCATCAGAATCTTCATCACCTGCATTATTATTAGTATTTATACCTGTAACAGGCACATAATTCATAGATTCTGAAAGCCCATCAATATCAAAAATCCAATCTGGACCACCACCTGCAACATTTGGTATATTTTCTTGAAACTCAATGTGCAGATTTTCCTCTACATGTCTGGTGCTCTTATTATACACCCTAAAAGCTTTACTATGCAAAGAATAACAAACAAAGAAACCCTCATCAGATTTCCCATCAAAATTCCCTAATTGGTCTTTGGTATTGAGAATTGTGACATGACAACCAAAAGGTCTCATAAAGCTTATGACAGGGGTTTTACCTCTGAAAAGTTCATAAGCAGTCTTATTATGAGGTTGCACCACTAAAACCCTGTTCTGAACCTAACAAGCAGTACTAACTGCTTCAGCCCAAAATGAAATAGGTAACTTAGAGTCAGCTAACATAGTTCTAGCAGCCTCTATTAGTGTCCTATTCTTTCTTTCAGCTACTCCATTTTGCTGTAGGGTTCTAGCTACACTAAATTCTCTTTTAATACCCTTTTCTTTGCAAAAATCATCCATAACCCTGTTTTTAAACTCTGTCCCATTATCACATCTGATTATTTTTACCTTCTTATCAACTAGGTTTTCTACCTCAACTATAAAAGACTTAATGGTCTCACTAGTTTCATCCTTAGTTCTCAAAAAGAAAACCCAGGTAAACCTGCTATAATCATCAGTAATCACAAGACAATATCTTTTATGATTCAAGCTATTAACAGAAGTAGGACCAAACAAGTCCATACGAAGCATGTATAAAGCTTGAGTGTTAGAGTTATGAACCTTTGGCTTACAAGAAGCTCTGTGTTGCTTACCCTTAAGGCAAGAAACACAGGTTTGATCATTTTGAAAAATCTTGTTAGGTAAACCTCTTACCAAACCATTTTTAGCAATCTTATTAATGGTTTTGAAATTCACATGACCAAGCCTTTTGTACCACAACATTGACTCATATAATGTGGCTTTTGCAACAAGGCAAGTAAGACCTTCTTTAGGAACAAGCTTATTCATCTCAACACTGTATGTGTTACCCTTTCTAGGGATTTTAAGCAATAATTGACTTTCATCAGGTAGCTTGAAATCAGGAGAAAGAATATGATATTCAGTGTCAGTAAAAATAACCTTGTTCTTTTTATCACAAATTTGTGACACTCTAAAAAGGTTGTACTTAAGCTCTGGTACAAAATACACATTTTCAAAGTCAAGATTACCAGTTTTAATAATGCCTTTACCAGTAATTCTACCACCAACACCTCCTCCAAAGATAACAGGTCCTCCATGCAAAGCTGTAAAATCTGAAAGGTATGACATGTTACCAGTCATGTGCCTTGAACATCCAATATCTAAGTATCCTCTATCTTCTCCCTCGTTTGAAGGATGTTCCTGCACACAAAATAAAGGAATTAGTTCCTTTTGGGGACCCAAGCCATCACTGACTTGGATCGCCTCGTGCATCAATATAATTATATTTATTGAAAGTCATTGATTCACCATTGGGTTTGGTAGGTTTCCATACCCAACGTGTTGAGGCCTTCACAGTATTGCCCCATTGACCCTTAATAACATTCATATGCCTAGCAGTAGAAACTGCTGGCTTAACAGGCATCCCTTTTTGATTATTCAAAGTTGTTTTCTTGTAAAAGGGCCTGTTAACTGTTTGTGCATAATTGTAATGATTTGAATATGGTTTTGCACTTGAAACAGTTTGTTTGTAATTAACACCTTTGTTTGGTCTGACAGTAGAAACTGATTTGATGCCAGACTTCAACATGACTGCTCTCGGTGTCATCTTATGATTTACATTGGAGTATGTCAATCTAATAGGACTGTTTTGATTCACCCTAGCATTGGTATTCCCGTACACTCTTGAACTCCCAAAAACCTTCTTTTTCCATGGATTTGAGTCACAATATGCAGCCAAATGATCAAAATTACCACACACAAAACAAACTTTATTCAGCATAACAAACTCATCACCAAGCTGTTAAGATTTTAAGTTTTTCCAGTTCCTCTGATTGCCCCTAGGAATTGGAGATCTATTTGTAGACCTATACATCTCATCATATCTAACAGCTTTCCTAACTGGTTTTATATTTTCATTTTTGACCACTTTAGGAACATTTTTTACTTCTAGCTTAACCTCAAACTTATTCTTAGACACAACCCTATTAACCTTAACCTGATCATCCTTTTCATCATCAGAAGTCCAATCCTCAATGGTTGGAGCATCTGAATCCCTAGCAGAGGACACTTTGCCCTCAGTGAGTGAGGTATCAGTTGCAATCTCAAAGGAATCCTCAGCCCTGACAAATTTAATAGGACTCTCATTGACTTTAGGGCCATATCCAGGAAAATCAATATCCTTAAACTCTTTTAATCCTGTATGAGCTTAGTCAATTCCTGAAAGAACAAGCATTCCTCTATTGGGGGGGGGGCAACAGACTAGGGATGAGATCGGTATGGTACCGGTACCGAACCGTTTGGTACCGAAACCGAAAATAACCAAAATCAAATCCCGATACCGTACCGAATTCAATAAACCGGTACCGGTTCGGTACCGGTTTCGGTACCGAGATTCTTGGTTCTATACCTTATTGATACTGAATTCAATAACAAAAGGAAGGGTACATGTAATTATCGTTTTATTTGGATGTTGCTTTAGTACAAATTTTATTTACTTATTTACTGTAATATATAAGGGAAAGCTGTTATAATGCTTTACATATGCACATGTCAACAACATTATAACACTTTCTTTCATCATTTTGAATTTCGAGATACAACATTTAGATATAGAAGACGGTGTTTGGAACTGCGCATTGGAAGTGTAGTAACTAAGGAGTATTGCATCTTAAAATCACTCAGCAATTAGTTTTTTTATCTTTAGTGAAACAAAACAGTTACTTGAGTATATATAATGCAACTCATACCAACTTCATCCAAAGCTTTTCACCAGTTATATCCTAGACCAAATGTAGCTTTATTCACCAGTTGACTCTATTATTTTTTGAATTCCTTTTGATGTATACTCAAGAGTGTCAACACTTAACTGTATGTTTTCCTTTTCTTTCTTAAGCTTTTCTAGTTCATATATAAGCCCACTCATCTTATCATCACTTAGTTGAAAATCTCTTTTTAAGACAGCTATATCATCTATAAAATTTGCTTCATTCTGCCTATAAAAAGTAAGTTGCTCTTCTAAAACAATTATCCCTCTTTTATGATTTGAAAGACTAAAGTTCACTTCATTAAATTATGTTCTAAGATTATCACATTGTTTCTTAAGTGACTCATATTCTTTCAAAGCAGGACAATAATTAGAACACTTTCTAACCTCATGTACCTCTGAGTCTGAGAAGGCCATCAATCCAAAGATGGTTGGTTCATCCTCTTCTTCCATGAAGCTCCAGTCAAAGCCATCTCTATCAACAACTACCATTGCCTTGGAAGAAGTCTCCTCCACATTCACTGTTCTCTTACTTTTGTACCCTTTGCCCTTATTGTCCTGTTGTCTGGGGCTTCTGCATTCTCTGGCAAAATGTCCCATCTTGTGACAATTATAATATTCCAACTTGGATTTGTCATAGCCAGCAACATCTCCTCCATTGAAAGTAAGCTTCTTTCCAGTCCTTTGAAAGTACTTTGCCCTAATGCTTATCAAAGCCATCTGCCACTTCATGTCCATTGCTTCCAAGTCATCTTCATGAATTTGAAGAAGATCTTCATTATAGATTTGAGACCCACTGGATTGCTCTGACACAAAAGCATAGATAGTTTCATCACCCAAGCTAGCAGTACTAGTTTTTACACTAGCAGTACTAACTTTAGGGCTAGCAGTACAAACATCTTGATCATCTTCAGGACTGCTATTGCTGGGGGATGACAAAAATGCCATGTTTCCAGACATAGAACTGGTGCTTCCTGTCTTTTTCACCTTTTTTTCAACAATCTTAAGATTGTTGTTGTAACCACCGGTAAATTTCCACTTATATTAAACTAATACTTATCCAATTTCTACATATAATTTTTTTTTAGATTAAACAACAACTAACTAATGTGACGTAACTCACATTTTAATAAACATGCTCACACGACACCAACGTGCCTTGCATTTAATACAAATAAACCTTCCTTATATATCAAGTATAAAAGCTTTTAACTTTTATTTACAACTTACGTCATTACGTTAACATACGATTATTAAAAGTTCAAACTAAAATGTTTACTATTATTTTGAATTTTCACGACACCCAAATTTATTATATGTATGATTTTATTTATTTAAATCATAAACGTGAAAGTACAACACTTTAAGGCTAATGAACAAATCTTTAAAACACAAAACCTTAACTTTGTTTTATTTAATTTTGCAACTCTAAAGTACAATATTTAAAGAATATTTTACAAGTCTTTAATGCATTAATTTTAAAATTATATGATGACGTATAGTCCACATTTGGGTCATGAGCCCGACCAATGGACGCTACTAACACTTAAGCCCATCACGAATGGGCTCAAGCCCATCACGAATGGGCTATCACGATAACGGTGTGGGCCCACGATGGCCCAAACCCAAAGTTATTTATGGTCTTGATATAGGATATCTCTTATTTATGGGATATATATCACACGACCGACTTAGGCGGATACGCCGAAGGGTAAGGAACACGAAACCAACAAGGGTTTCGTGTGTATATATAGAGCATCTCGGCTCTCATTAAAGGTACGATCTACAACCCTAACTCTTCAACTGAACCCTAAAACCGATTACTTACTCTCACGCCGGAGGATAATCGTGGGAGACAATCCCACGATAAGCCTAACGGTGTCTTTTTGTTTTCTTAGTGCGCAGGTCTCAAGCATTAAGATCTAATTGGTACGGAAACAAGGAATGCCCAACTTTTGTATCAACAAGTGGCGCCATCCGTGGGACCCAACACTAAGAACTCTACGAAGAACTAGAATGACGAAGCACGGAAACCCAAATCAGCGGACTCCGCAAGCAAAGAAAACGCATGACGACCTACAAGGTAAGAAGCAGCAAACTGATGCAGCCGCTAAGCAGACCTCTGGGACAACCAGTGCGCCCAAAAGCCTAGGATCTTACTCAGATCTGGCTTTTACCGCAATAGAACCGCCCATAAGGGCTACCCAGGCTACTACAACAACCACTAGCGCGGTAGATCTACTGCGCACTCCTTTCACCATGCCAGAATTAAACTTCACTGAACCGCCAAATGCGCCTATCCGAAACAAGAGTCCTGAGTTGGAAACAGACATCCTCGCGCTAGAAGGAGTCACGCCTGAACTAGCGCCAAGTGATTTTGTGTCCCAAAACTACGAAACCTTGGCTGCGCTGATGCGAGAGGAAGCGAAAAAGAGGTCAAGTTAGAGTCTGCAAGCCAGACTCAACCTTGACCCTGAGCATGAAGCATCCCCACTGCGTTACCAAAAGGAAAGGCGCGAGAAGGGTGGCCGCCGACACCCAGTGTTTACTAGGATCGGAAGGAGAGTTGTGGACGATGAAGCAGCCGACTTAGAGTCTCTGGAGGAGCATGAAGATGATGGACGGCGCACCAATGTCCACGCTAGACTTGGCAGTCGCAGGATCCATGATAGACTTGGGCGAAGATGCCCCCCAAGCGAAAGCCCTTCAAGCACGGATTTCGAGGATAGTCAGCGCAAACGCCATAAAAGGGTAAGCTCATCCTCAAGTGACTCCTCGGACAACGAGGACAAAGAAACAGGACACTGGAAGTCTAGGAGAAGATACCACGACCAGGAGGACGAAGACAAGTCTCGTCCCTGGCGCCGACAAAAGGTTGACGCATTCACTCCGCGCATCAGTGATTTTTCAGAAGATAAGAGAAGGCGCATGCCCGCTAATGTTAAAACTTATGATGGGACAGGTGATCCTGATGACCACCTAAAAATTTTCGAATCAGCAACAACCATCGAAAATTGGCCACAACCTGTGTGGTGCCACATGTTTAACTCTACTTTAGTAGGGAATGCGCGAAACTGGTTTAGTAAGCTTCCACGTAGAAGCATTGATGGGTTTGAAGAGTTGCGGAAGGCGTTTCGTTTGAACTTTACTCAGAGGAAGAAGTGTGCCAAGAACCCTGTTGAACTCGCTAGGGTAAAACAGCACCAAGGGGAATCCACAAGCGCTTTTATGGAGCGCTATAAAGACGAATGCATACATGTCAAGGCATGCCCTGAAATACTAAAGATCTCAGGGTTTATGAACGGAATCAAAAACCCAGAACTTATCAAAAAGTTAAATGATAGGGTTCCCCAAACCTTTGACGAACTCATGAAGTGCACGAGGTCCTTCATCCAAGGATAAGCCGCCGCTGCGGATAGTAAGAAAGGCTACTCAAACTATAGGTCACAAGAAGAGCCAAGGAGACAATCCAATGACCAGAGTAGCAATCGTAACAAAAGCTATCGCAGTCAAGGGGGCGGATGGGGAAACGACAAGTATACCCCACTAACGAAGACTCCATAGGAGATATTTGCGACGAAAGGCGCGAACTTTCTGAGACCCCCACCGATGCGCACCCCAGAAGATCGGTGCGTAGGGAACGGATACTGCGAGTATCATGGACAGAAGGGCCGCACAACTAATGAGTGTGTCCAATTGCGCCAACTAATAGATAAGCTAGTAAAAGAAGGCAGATTGGACCATCTAGTTAAGAACATCAAGGATGGAAAAGACAAACAGAAGACCGGGGGAAAAAAAGAAGCACCTAAGGACAAGGCTGACACGATCTACATGATACAATCATGGCAGCAAAAGACTAGGCAAAAAATCAGCCAGAAATTTTCTCATGGAAGCGAAATCTCTTTCCCGACCTTGGCTGCGGACAACTTAGTGGCGGAACCACTCACAATTGAGATAAATGTGGGGGGTCACGATATCCACCGCATGTATGTTGATGGAGGGGCATCAGCGGATATAATGTATGAGCATTGTTTCAAGAGATTGCGCCCTGAGATACAAAGACAGTTAAGCCCAGCCATGACTTTATTGACTGGCTTCGCAGGAGAAAAGATATGGCCCATGGGGCAACTGCGACTACTAGTCGCTGTTGGTAGTAAGGAACACTCCACGACAGCCTGGATGAATTTTATGGTGATCAGATCTCCTTCACCGTACAATGGCATTATTGGAAGACCGGGAATTTCGGCAATACGCGCAGTACCGTCCACAGCACATAGGATGCTCAAATTTCCGGTAGAAGGCGGAATTGTCACCATCTATAATAGCGCTGCGCCACCAGGAGAGTGTAACACGATTACATGCAAGACGACGCACACCCCAGAAGAGAGCGCAACTAAAGTACCAAATCTAAAGGTCGCAATTCACCCTGACTATCCGGAGCAAGAAGTATCGATCGGAGGATCATTGTCTGACAAAGGAAGAGCGGCCGTGTGCGCGCTCTTGCAAAGGAATCTGGATATCTTTGCATGGGAACCAAAGCACATGACTGGTGTGCCACGCTCGAGTGCAGAACACAAGCTGAAAATCCGACAAGGATATTCCCCAGTAAGGCAGAAAAAGCGCGGCCAGGCTCCAGAGCACGCAAAAGCCATTCTGGAAGAAGTACACAAACTTGTGGACGCAGGCATCATGCGAGAAGTCTATTACCATGACTGGCTCTCCAATCCAGTAATGGTCAAGAAGAGCGATGGTAGTTGGCAGATGTGTGTGGATTTCACTGACCTCAACAAAGCATGTCCACAGGACTGCTACCCACTACCAGAGATAGACTGGAAGGTAGAATCTTTGTGCGGATATCCCTTTAAATGTTTCTTAGATGCATACAAAGGGTGCCACCAAATCCAAATGGCTAAGGAAGACGAGGAAAAAACAACCTTCCACACAAGCCAAGGCGTCTTTTGTTATACAAAGATGCCTTTTGGCCTGAAGAATGCGGGCGCCACCTACCAGCGATTGGTGGATAATGCATTTGAAAAGCAAGTGGGCCGTAACCTAGAGGTCTATGTGGACGACCTTGTCATAAAAAGCCATACTGAAGACGAAGTGGTGCGTGACATTGAAGAAACATTTAGAACACTACGAAAGATCAACATGAAGTTGAATCCTAAGAAATGCACTTTTGGCGCTACAGAAGGCATGTTCCTGGGATACTTGATTGAACCAGATGGCATTAAGCCATGTCCAGAAAAAACAGAGGCTGTCATCCAACTCCCTTCACCACGCACGTTGAAAGAAGTTCAGTCTCTGAATGGAAAGCTAGCCGGTTTGAACAGATTCCTGTCCAAATCAGTGGATAAGTCACTTCCTCTCTTTAAAACACTCAAGAAGTGTACAAAAAAGGGAGACTTTCATTGGACTACGGAAGCGGAAGAAGCTTTCACACAGCTTAAGCAACATATAGCAGCGCTTCCTAAGCTAGTCGCACCCCGACCAGGGGAGTAGTTAATCGTCTATTTATCTGCGTCTCATGGAGTGGTCAGCGTAGTGCTACTGACGGATAGGAACTCCGTACAAACACCGGTATATTTTGTAAGCAAAGCACTCAAGAAGACAGAGATTACCTACAGCCCAATGGAGAAGTTGGTCTTGGCGTTAGTATTTGCCGCCAAAAGACTGCGTAGATACTTTCAAGCGCACCCAATAGCGGTGATCACAGACCAACCTATCAAGCAAGTTATCTCTAAACCTGACGCATCAGGACGATTACAAAAATAGAGTGTGCTGCTAGGCGAGTATAACATCTCTTACAGACCACGCACTGCGGTTAAAGGGCAAATACTAGCAGACTTCATCATCGAAAAACTAGACACCGATGCCGCACCTCCACTGACCAAGGTAGAACTACAAGAACCATGGGTCTTGTTCACGGATGGATCTTCATGCGTGGATGGGTCGAGTGCTGGCCTTATCCTCACTAATCCAGAAGGAATGGAATTCACTTACGCACTGCGCTTTGAATTCACAGCCACGAACAACGAGGCAGAATATGAAGCCCTAATCGCTGGATTACGCATTGCAACTCGAATGGACGTACGCAACCTAGAAGCGAATGTGGATTCTCGATTAGTAGCCAACCATGTGTTGGGCGAATATGTGGCTAAAGAGGATAACATGGTCCAATACCTCGACAAGACAAAGTCACTAAATTCAAGGTTTTGATAGGTTTACCATTAAACAAGTCCCTAGAGGTGAAAACAAAAAAGAGGATGCGCTAAGCAAAATCGCATCTACAAGCTTTGCGCACCTGTCAAAACAAGTGCTGGTGGAGATTCTAAAAAATAAATCCATCTCGGAGATGGAAATATTCACGGTAATAGAGGAGGAGAATCCTACGTGGATGACCCCTATTGTCGAGTTTATAAGCAAAGGTATATTGCCCCAGGAGCAGAAGGATGCTCGACGGATACGGCGCACAGCGCAGAGGTTCGAACTTCGAGATGGTATCCTATATCGGTGCTCATTCCTACAACCATGGCTTCGGTGCGTTGGACATCTTCAGGCAGATTACGTACTCCGAGAGATCCACGCTGGTTCATGCAGTATGCATTCAGGACCACGATCCGTCGTAGCGCGAGCCTTGCAGTCAGGATACTACTGGCCCACTATGCATCGTGATGCACGTGAGGTGATAAAGAAGTGTAACGACTGCCAAGTTCATAGACCCATCCCGCACAGACCACAACAAGAGCTAACGCCTATCACTTCTCCATGGCCATTCTATAAGTGGGGTATCGACATTGCGGGTCCCTTCCCTATTGCAGCGGGGGGACTGGAATTTCTTATTGTGGTAATAGACTACTTCACTAAGTGGATTGAAGTGAAAGCAGTGGCGACAATCACAGGTAATCAAGTAAAACACTTCGTTTGGGAAAATATTGTATGCCGCTTTGGATTACCTGGGGAGATCGTTTCGAACAACGGAAAACAATTCCATGATAACCCGTTCAAAGACTGGTGCGTAGAGCTAAATATTACACAACACTTCGCGTCAGTTTGATTGCGTGGTTTTGTAACCTTACAACAGGTTTTACCTCTCGAGGGATCTCAAGAGGCTTACAACCCCACCAGGCAGTGTACCTGACCGATGTAGTATAGTGTAGTGGTAAGTACGGGGGATTGATCGTTCTCCACAGGGAATAGTGTTCGTTAGGTGTGAAAGACTACTCTAATTAGGTCTAAGGGTTGAGGAAGATTCTTTTTATGTTTTTATATTTTTATGAAAGCAAGTAAAATCTCGGTTTTTGAAGGAGTGGGCGGAATTAGTTGCTAGTCAACTAACCCAAATTACTACGAATGCAAATAAAATAAAATAACAAAAATGAAAATGTGGTGAGAAACTTATGTGTAGAGAAATGTGTTTACTTAGATTTCCTTACTCCCTAACTATCTTTTACCGGTTAATTAGTGTGTATTAGTCGCGTGGATGACGGGTGTATTCCTTAATACCATTCGTGGGGTGGCGTACTTACTTCCCCAACTCTACAAGCTCCTACTTCACTCCTATGTCGAGCCGGCTAGGAAGCTCCTAACATGGGATCACTAGAATTCGCTTGTGCATTAAATACAACCATAAAAACCTTTAGTACGCGTTTGGTTCATGTTTCTTAAGACGTTCAAGCAAGTTACCGAATAGGAAGTTAGCCAGTTTTCTTAAGCCTAACATAGATAAACAATCATCCAATACAACTAATAACACACTAACAACCAATAATCAATAGCTAGGTTTCATTAGATCTAAGCAAACACAAGATAAATTTAGCCTAACATGTTAAACAAAAGACAAGCATAAGATAGAATCAAACAACACATAGACATATTGAATGATTAATTGATAACTTATCTTTCAATGAAACATGGAAGATCTCAAGGCAAAAAGCCCTGAAAAAGTAGCTAAAATCGTCTTAGGGTTTTCTCCCAAAATTCCACACACTAAGCTCTCCTTAATGACAAAAAATTAGAAAACTATATATAGAGTTTTGGATCTGACGGCGTCACCTTATGGAGTGTGACGCCGTCACCTCGCCGCTTTTAGGGTTCCCGGATGACCATCTTGACGCCGTCCCTCTTTAGCTCTTCAAAAATCCATTCTGGCTTATCAAGGCTTGACGCCGTCGAACCATGAACTTGACGCCGTCCCCTTATGATTTAAGCCGTGACGCCCTTGATCAAGTTAAAGCGTGACGCCGTCAGAATTCAATGCTATTTTCACTGGCCCGTCATGAGTAAATTTCACGTCCAACTTTTCTTGCCAAAGCATGACGCCGTCCAGAGTAAATTGTGACGCCGTCAAAGGTAACTTTCAGCCGATTCTTGAGACTTTGTCGTTTTCTTCACTTTTATGCTCCAAAAACGTCCAAAATGCCTCCTTTTCCAGATTTCTCCTCAAAAGTACCTAAAATGACAAAAGGAACGATTTAGGGCAATATTTGATCAAATAAATACGATTTAAGGCTTAAATGACCCCTTAAAAGCGGTACACTTTTCGCTTCATCAAATACCCTTACACTTGAGATTTGCTTGTCCTCAAGCAAATGTGCTTTTAATCTAATTAAAATACAAGTTAGGGGTCATTTAACGCAAACATAAAAGTAATTACAACAAATAATCGTTCCACTTCAATCATAATAAGCACGGAGATTACATACTAGCACCTCACAAGTAGTGTTTAGATACTCACATCTCTCAAGTGTCATCAAAATAAATCTCATAAATGAAAACGGATAATATCTCTCACTACCTGTCATAGCAAATAGATTACCATAGGCTTGGGAAAGGATCGAAAACCTCCTCCACTAGGCGTAAGCACCCAAGATAAACTATCAAAGAGGGCTTTTAAATGGGCTATAACGTTAGGTGTAGGGAAAAGGAAAACACGGTTTTGTTGGATAAAGGATATTTTACTGGTGGCGAGTTAAAGATCTTGATTAATTACATGTACTATACAATGTTGCTAAGCCCAGACTCGACTCAATCTTAAGCTAAAAACAAAATAACAAAAACATAAAATAAACATAAAATAAAACGGGATGGTAGTCCGTATGTTTTTTCTATTTTTCTTTTTCTCATTTTTTTTTGTATTTTTCTTGATTTTTAGATTTTTTTTTTTTTTTTTTTTTTTTTTTTTTTTTTCATACACTTTTACCCTACCATCCAAAATAATACATCATAGGGGCATTACATTCCCCTTACACTTGAATTTTTACATAACTTTACAAATACTAATCTAATGACTCGAATTAAGATAATTGAAAAACTTGGAGTACTTTTAAAATATTTAGCACATATGGGGGTAATAAATGATGTTCTTCCCCATTAATCCATTACACTAGTACTTTACCCATGAGTCCCAATCGTCCCAAAACAATATGTACAAGGATATGACTCGACTTAGCAACCATGTAATCAATTAGATAATTAACTTGGGGTTTAAACAAATGTTGTAACAATAATGCACTAAAAATGAGTGCATACAAGGTAGGCTAAGGCGATTTGGGTGTACATTTTAGTGGGGTGTAACAAATTCTTCCTTTAAGTAAAATGCTTAAAGGTCGAAACGAAAAGATAGGCTCTGAGGGGTGTACTAGGGGTATCGTGTACTAAAAATGAGTACAACGCAAAGGGGGTGTGGGAGAATTACTTGACCAATGTAGCCAATGTAATTATAATCAAAAACACAGGTGTAAAACAATGGGTTAATCCTAATGCCTCTTATCACGTAGTAAATCTAACTACACGAATGTAGTCTCACTTGTGGCCTTGGAATGGTCCTAACGCAAGTTCTAGAATCTAAGTGCTACCGGTACACACATCATAGCATAAATGCTTTTCCTACCAATTCTAGGGGCGAACCTCACATATTTGGGGTGAAAATTTTTTTTAGTGGTACGGTTTTTGTGCTAGTCATATAACTCCTATCCGTGAGACGCTCATTAAGATCAAAGTTTCACTCCTATATGTTGTAAAAAATTTTAAATTTGGCACTAAAATTACCTTAACAAGTATTTCTCTCAGTTTTATTACACATCTATTATTAAACAAACAAAAATCAAGCGCAATGGCATTCTCTAAAATCGTACTTTTACCCTCCCCTTACACTTAAGATGAACATTGTCCCCAATGTTCAAGTAACAAGATGTAAAAGCAAAAAGTAAAAGAATGAAATCAAATACTCCCCTGATTCGCTCGGTGGATAATGAAATTACACGGTTAAATCTTCCTCCAAAGAGAATGTTGAAACTCCATGACTAATGCATCGCCATAAGCTTGATTCCATAAACATCTCCATGTCCAAAATAACCTGTTAAACCTGAGAAAACAAACACGAAAACCTGCATAACATCGGCAGGAAAAATCTATATATAAGGATATAATGCTTGTGGAATGATAATTTTGCAGATTCCTGGAGATTATAAGTTGGAGATTTAATAAAAACTTTTTATGAAAACAAAACTTTCAAAAATTTCTGGAAATTAAATCTGACGCCGTCAGGTTATAACCCCTGACGCCGTCAGAAATGACCTGACAAAAATTTTCATTTTAAGTTTCCGGAAAATTTCTAGAAAAACCTTTACCTTACTTCCTGGAAATCCTGCAAAACATCATTATGACTCGATACAAGCATTTGACTCAAACACACACTAATATGTATGCTAATTTATTATTATTATGATTCATGTTAATTTGTGTTCTAATAAACCGATTTAGATTTCCCTTACGCTTATCTTTTGCAAAATACCTCTATATGTAGTTAAGACGAAGTTAAAAACAAAATAAAGCATTTTCACAAATTAGTTTTGAACATGAATCAATAAGAATAAAAATTAAACACACATACGGAAACAAATAAAATCAAACAAACAAATAAATAAACACACAAAGCAAATAAAGCATGGGCTGCCTCCCAAGAGCGCTTGTTTTTGTTCGAGTCACGAGCCTGACTCTACCCTTATTTAACGGAAATAGGGGAGGTTTTCCCTACACTTAGGATTAAGTGTGGGTGATAGTAGCGATACACACCAACTCGGTAGGAGTATGCTACGTGAAGAAAGAGTGTTGGATGAATTATATGCTCAAAGACGCGGGATCCAATCATCATAACCTTACCTAGCTCAATTGTTTTAATGGGTGAATTGAAGTTTTCTCCTAGAAAGGGATCATCTTCTATCAATTTCGAGAGACTCCTAGTTAGGAATCTATCTTGACCTAATAAACCCGGTTTAAACCCATAATGTTTCTTATGATCAATCATGAATGGGTGATGTAAGTATGTAAGGTCATGGTTCACTCCTATATTAGCTTCCACTCCACAAGGCTTAGAGTCTACTACCTTCAACATAAAACTACCCGGACTATATGGTTTGATGGGTGGGTCGGGACCTAATTCAATTCCTAAGTTCACATCTAAGGATGGAAGATTAGGTAACGGTTTTGGTTTAGGCTCCGATTCATCAAAACTAGGAACTTCCATAGAACTAAAAGAAAGGTTATGACTACAAGTATTCAAACCTATTTCTTCTAGTTTTGTTTCTTCCAAAGGTTCTACTTCAATTGGGGTTCCTATAGTCCCTTCTACTTCTTCCGGGTAAGTCACGGGCGGTGTGTGTGCCTCAAATGATGGTAGGACTTGTGGGGTACTTGGTGGGCTTATGTTACTTACCTCATCATTCCTTGTGTCAAGACCAACTATATCCTCATCATGTGTTTTAGTAGAATCTAACCCTAACATTTTCCCTAGTATCTCAAGTGCTTCTCTAGGCATCTCAACTTCTATATCCGAATCATAAGGATCATCCTCAATATTCTGACTGCTATATTCAAATTGCCCAAAAGATTCATCATGTGTTTCTTGAGATTCGACGTCATCAATCACAAAACCTAGGTCTTTTTGATCAATGTGATCATGTTCGGCTAAATCCTCCGTCATATCAAGGTCACCTATGTGTTTGTTTTGTAATATGGCATTACATGACATCCACTTAGGTATCTCAACACTAACATATTCATCCCCAAACAAACTTGTTTCATGATCCTTGAAATTTGTGGTCAATTGACTTGTACTAACGTTTGTTGGGTTGTCTACTATATAATAATATTGGGCACACTCTTCAATAGCTTCCCATGCTTTCTCAGCACTTAATTCCCTAATATCCCTGCCGGCAATATGGTAAATGTCCCTTTGGGCATGTCGGTCGACATGATTGTAAAAGATTTGAGTTAGGGACCAAAAATCGAAGTTATGATGAGGGACTTTTTGGAGTAAATATTTAAAACGAGTCCATGCATCATAGAGAGGTTCATCTTTATGTTGTTTAAACATCAAGATGTCATATGGAGTGGGTGAATTACGTGGCTGGTAGTATGGTGGATTCGCGTTCTCCATAATGGTGAACGGAATAGTCAATGGAAATTACAAACAAACACACAAAGAAAAAGATAGACTAAAGAAAACCTAAAAAAAAATAAAATAAAAATTCCACTAGAAAGGAATCTAGTGAGTAGACCTAATAGAAATAAAAATTCAACCTAAACAATAACTATTCCCCGGCGACGGCGCCAAAAACTTGATGCGTGGTTTTGTAACCTTACAACAGGTTTTACCTCTCGAGGGATCTCAAGAGGCTTACAACCCCACCAGGCAGTGTACCTGACCGATGTAGTATAGTGTAGTGGTAAGTACGGGGGATTGATCGTTCTCCACAGGGAATAGTGTTCGTTAGGTGTGAAAGACTACTCTAATTAGGTCTAAGGGTTGAGGAAGATTCTTTTTATGTTTTTATATTTTTATGAAAGCAAGTAAAATCTCGGTTTTTGAAGGAGTGGGCGGAATTAGTTGCTAGTCAACTAACCCAAATTACTACGAATGCAAATAAAATAAAATAACAAAAATGAAAATGTGGTGAGAAACTTATGTGTAGAGAAATGTGTTTACTTAGATTTCCTTACTCCCTAACTATCTTTTACCGGTTAATTAGTGTGTATTAGTCGCGTGGATGACGGGTGTATTCCTTAATACCATTCGTGGGGTGGCGTACTTACTTCCCCAACTCTACAAGCTCCTACTTCACTCCTATGTCGAGCCGGCTAGGAAGCTCCTAACATGGGATCACTAGAATTCGCTTGTGCATTAAATACAACCATAAAAACCTTTAGTACGCGTTTGGTTCATGTTTCTTAAGACGTTCAAGCAAGTTACCGAATAGGAAGTTAGCCAGTTTTCTTAAGCCTAACATAGATAAACAATCATCCAATACAACTAATAACACACTAACAACCAATAATCAATAGCTAGGTTTCATTAGATCTAAGCAAACACAAGATAAATTTAGCCTAACATGTTAAACAAAAGACAAGCATAAGATAGAATCAAACAACACATAGACTTATTGAATGATTAATTGATAACTTATCTTTCAATGAAACATGGAAGATCTCAAGGCAAAAAGCCCTGAAAAAGTAGCTAAAATCGTCTTAGGGTTTTCTCCCAAAATTCCACACACTAAGCTCTCCTTAATGACAAAAAATTAGAAAACTATATATAGAGTTTTGGATCTGACGGCGTCACCTTATGGAGTGTGACGCCGTCACCTCGCCGCTTTTAGGGTTCCCGGATGACCATCTTGACGCCGTCCCTCTTTAGCTCTTCAAAAATCCATTCTGGCTTATCAAGGCTTGACGCCGTCGAACCATGAACGTGACGCCGTCCCCTTATGATTTAAGCCGTGACGCCCTTGATCAAGTTAAAGCGTGACGCCGTCAGAATTCAATGCTATTTTCACTGGCCCGTCATGAGTAAATTTCACGTCCAACTTTTCTTGCCAAAGCATGACGCCGTCCAGAGTAAATTGTGACGCCGTCAAAGGTAACTTTCAGCCGATTCTTGAGACTTTGTCGTTTTCTTCACTTTTATGCTCCAAAAACGTCCAAAATGCCTCCTTTTCCATATTTCTCCTCAAAAGTACCTAAAATGACAAAAGGAACGATTTAGGGCAATATTTGATCAAATAAATACGATTTAAGGCTTAAATGACCCCTTAAAAGCGGTACACTTTTCGCTTCATCACAGTTAAACACCCACAAACCAATGGTTTGGTTGAGCGCGCAAATCGTAGTCTAGGCGAAGGAATTAAAGCGCGCCTAGACAAACACAAAGGAATATGGGTGGATGAATTGTCGCATGTCTTATGGGCGTACCGCACGACAATCAAAGTTAGCAATGGAGACACTCCTTTTTCTCTTGTCTATGAGACAGAAGCTGTCATACCAGCTGAAATTGGGATGCCAACTATTCGAACCGCGGAAGTTAATGTCGCAACCAATGACAACGAACGACGTATCGACTTTGACCTATTGGAAGAAAGGCGTGAACGCGCAGCTATACGCGAAGCAAAAGCCAAGTCAAAAATGAAGGGATCTTACGTCGCTAAAGTTCGAAGCACCTCATTCAGAACAGGCGACTTTGTCTATCGCGCTAATGATGCAAGCCACGCAGAAGATACAGGTAAACTTGGACCGAAGTGGGAAGGACCCTATGAGGTCGTTGAAGCACTAGGTAAAGGCGCGTACAAGCTGCGTGACATGGATGGCCGCGAGCTACAGCGCACATGGAATGTTTGCAATCTTAAGAGATGCTATCTTTAGGAAAGGTTACGACCTCACACACGGACACCTCCGCACTTTAGTAAGTGCTTAATAAATATCCGTGTATTTACATTTTGTTTCATTTAGGCAAATGTTTTTCTTTTTACAAAAACTTGCAAGTATTAATTCAAATGTCGCGGTTTCTAGCTAATTCCGCGACACATTTCACTTTATTGTCTACATGTTATTTATGTCTCAATATTGTTGTTACTTTAATTTCTGCCTACATGGCGTGCATGCACTTATTAAAACCCACGATGGTAAAAGGATGAGTAAACCTACTCAAAAACTCGTTGAGTAAGAGGGTTGCAAACCCATCAACATCGGATCACGCATCCTTATTAAACACCTTACTCTCAAGATGTTGGAGTAAGTTCAATGTGTATCCCACGACGGATACACAACAATGCACACTATACGCGTTTAACAACTTAGGAGCTAAGACACTTAACTCCTTGATATGCTATTTGCAGTACGCTGCATATAAATCAATAAACTTGTAAATTTTATGAACTTCATACACGATTATGAATTTTTTATAAATTTTCCTAAGTATGTACACAACAAGTTGCTATGTTAGACACAGCATAGACGTCTTTTACGAAAAGACAAAATAACTAAGTACAAACATTATAACCACAATCACATTTGATACAATATGCGTATAATCGTATTTTTTCTAATCAACATGTTATTACGGACTACGAGTTCATACAAAATATAGACTTAACATGCACATGTACAACAAAATGTTAATCTATTACAAAATTACCAAGACAAGCTACGGGTGCGTCTAAGCCCCGAACCGCCAACATGATACGCAACACGACCAGTTCCCTCAAGCTCCCTCAGAAGATCACTATCTTGGGGCGACACTGTCGGTACGCTAACGGGTACTCCATCAGACCTAGGAATATGCGTAGCACCGACATCGCAAAGGATGGCCTTCCCCTTCACACCCTGCTTCTTCGCAAGCCTCATAGCATGGGCTTCCAAGGACTCCTTCAAAGAAATTTCCTTTTCAAGGGCAAAAGGATCCAGGATGTTGCGAGGGCGAGCGAAGATAAGTACCTGTAGCTGCTATTCATCTGGCTTGAGAAAATAGTCAGCTTGTGCCTCTGCGCCCTCCGCTGCATGTCTTGCCAAGGTTAACCCCTCCATAATAACACTTATGGGGTAATCTTGGTCGCGCTCCAGTTGAGCAATATGAGGAAGGTCTAGCAGCTTCATCTTTTCCATAGCCGCGACAAGCTCATCGAAGGAATCAACATTATAATCGGGCACTTGTGTGGCAGGCACCTTCAACAATCCGCTCTCAGAGAGCTCCTCTATAGCTTGCGCCTTGCCACGAGCAAGCGCACGCTCCACAACTTCCCCGAACGTCCCACGCACCTCTTGGGATTCCAAAGTACCCAAGGCAGCAAGGCATAGCCCATGGCTGATAAGTCACCTACGCTCAGCGATAGAAGACACCAGATGGGGATACAGCTCCTTGTCATACTCGATACTGAGCTTGCGCAGCTTGATCTCTTGCTTTTACAGCGACGCCTCCACAGCCTTGCGGAAATCATCCAGTCTGGCAAAATGAGCGCTCTTGTTCTGCTACATATACTTCAAGGCCCAAAGGCAAGTGGCCTTGTACTCTTTTGAGGTAGCGCGCTCTTGGCCCACTTGGGCAAACAAGGATAGCCTCTCATCAGCAATCTTCTGAGCATACACAGTGGTTGACTCCACTTCAGCCTGAGCATCAGCTAACTGCGCCTTCAGTAGCGCAATTTCCCTATCCTTCTGCGCCAAGCTACTACCTTCACCAGTATACCTAGCTTTGAGCTGTGCAACCAATGAGGCTTGATACGCAGCAGCCAAGCTTAACTCTTCAATCAACTGGTCCGTAGGCACATCTTCAGAAGCCTTGGTCCCAGATCCTTGATTCCCTATCCTTCTGCGCCAAGCTACTACCTTCACCAGCATACCTAGCTTTGAGCTGTGCAACCAATGAGGCTTGATACGCAGCAGCCAAGCTTAACTCTTCAATCAACTGGTCCGTAGGCACATCTTCAGAAGCCTTGGTCCCAGATCCTTGATTCCCCTGCGCAAGATGATCAGTAGGTGAGCGACTCGCCTTGG
Source organism: Artemisia tridentata subsp. tridentata (assembly GCA_021014915.2). Taxonomy (NCBI): domain Eukaryota; kingdom Viridiplantae; phylum Streptophyta; class Magnoliopsida; order Asterales; family Asteraceae; genus Artemisia; species Artemisia tridentata. The sequence continues at coordinate 58,955,043 of CP139508.1, read as the reverse complement.
GTGGCGATTTCCCAGCACGAGCAGCATCTCCTACAGCCTCAACACTGTATGTAAATGATGAGGACCCAAGGTTATTATTATCTCAGCACAAAATATAAACCAAAATGTTGACGAAACGAGCATAATCACTTACTTGAGGAGAGGAGTTTCAGTTGTATCCTTCTCCGATGCACTCTCCTCTGATGATGACTGCTCACCAGAGATAAGATGGCGCCTTCTTTTGGACGTACCAGCGCCATCATCCCCAGCAACTGCCTTGCGCTTCACCCCTTGGCCAGCGCCTTCTTGCCCACTTTCAGACATGGCAAACTCCCCACTCTCTGATGAATCAGTCTGCGATAGCTCTTCTACATGGATTTGTACCTCCGGAGTGGGAAAACTGCGCAGAGGAGTCGCCTCTAAAACAATAGGGGGTGTATCCTCTGGCTCCTCCTGCATGATCTCCATCATGCGCCCTGCGGTAGCCTATAGAACTGGCTCCTGGCCATCTCTCAAAGGGCGCACACCCACCGTCACTTGCTTTGGCCTCTCCAAGCGAACAACATTGAATAGATCCATCTCTGCGCAACAAACAATAAACAAACACAAAATAAGTTAGCTAAACTACAAAGGGAAGAACGCTTACAACTAATAAGCGAAGAGGAAGGAAGAGACAAGCACCCACCCCGGCTATTCTCGTCCAAAAAAGTTGGCACTTCCTTCGGACTACCGAAGTAATTGCGACTGATGCCCATGTGCACCAAAAACTCCTCTGGATACGCCTTCATCGGTATGCGATTGGCATTAATGGTCTCCGCATCCTCTGCGCTATACGTTTCGGGGATGGGACGCTCATCTCTCGGTAATGATTCTTGAGTATAGAACTCAAAAATCCATGGAAAAAATGCACTATCAACCCAAAAGAACTTTTCCCTCCAATTTCTCAGTGCGTCTAACTTTTTCGTATAGCACTGCAGTGGCCCTGTGCGCTTGGAAAAGGACACCCACCCGTTTGACCACGACGTGCGGCAAAACGCGTAGAATAAATGGATTGTGGGTTCTATCGCTAACAAGCGACAATTCACTTCAAAATTAGTTATTTTTGCTGCACCTATACAGTGCAGCTGTGAAATATGTAGATGATAATGGTTTAAAATATCGCTCAAAAATAGAGAAATGGGCACACGTTGGTTCGCAAATTCGAAGAAGCGTGTGTAAACCCCCACTTTCCCTTGCGGGAAGTTCGCAATTGACGCAGTCGCCACCGGAACTACCGGGTGCAATGCGATAGGGATGTAATAATCTGAGGTGAACTGACGAAGTTCGTCCTCAGATATATCGGAATTAAAATCGGATAACTGAAGCACCATGGTTAGAATTTACAGGATTCTGAAGTGCACGCGCTTTTACCTTAGCTTTCGTTGATTTTTAATTGTTGTTTGAAGGTTTAACAATGGTGGAAAATGACATTTTTTACTGTGGTAGCCACAGTGAAACGATGGCTAACCTTTATATAGGGTTACACATATTTGTGGATGGATGACACATGTACCCCACTTGCCCCAATCGTGTGGCTGGGACGCAAAAAGGTGAAGCACTTTTTCACCCAACCCTCACGATTTACGAAGGAGATACGGATGTACTTGGACTAGATTAATTTGCTAATTTTGGCGGGAAACACTTGAAACTTCTTCGCTACGCATTCCGGGATACCTTTTTTCTACATTTGCTAGTCTAGCATCCGCAGTCGTTACACTACGCATACTAGACTGGGGGGACATGATGACGTATAGTCCGCATTCGGGTCATGAGCCCGACCAATGGACGCTACTAACACTTAAGACCATCACGAATGGGCTATCACGATAACTGTTTGGGCCCACAATGGCCCAAACCTAAAGTTATTTATGGTCTTGATATAAGATATCTATTATTTATTGGATATATATCACACGACCGACTTAGGCGGATACGCCAAAGGGTAAGGAACACGAAACCAACAAGGGTTTCGTGTGTATATATAGAGCATCTCGGCTCTCATTAAAGGTACGATCTACAACCCTAACTCTTAAACTAAACCCTAAAACCGATTACTTACTCTCACGCCAGAGGATAATCGTGGGAGACAATCCCACGATAAGCCTAACGGTGTCTTTTTGTTTTCTTAGTGCGCAGGTCTCAAGCATTAAGATCTAATTGGTACGGAAACAAGGTGTAACACCCCAACCCGACAAGGGTAAAGATGTCACACTAATGGTTTCATATCAGATCAAAACAAAGCATACATTTACAGTAATACAAGGGTTACAAATGAAATACTGAATACACAAGGTTACAAAGGGAAATTTCAATAACTACTAAGTCTAAATATAATGTCTTCTAATCCCTGCTAATCCATAATAGCTATCAAAGTCTTCTAAGTCCGAGGTTCTCTCCACTCATAACCCAGCTTCCATCTAAAAACCTGCCGCACACGAAAAGAAAACGTGCGGCTGAGCTTAAAAAGCCCAGTGAACAGATATAACGATAACAACCAGTAATAGAGAATAGTACAGAATAACAGAAACAAAGGTCAAACAGATGTAATATGGTTCAAGAGGTAAGTCAATGAATAAGTATAAGGAAAAGAGAAAGGGATAGTAATCCACCACGAAGAAGCACCAAAACTCACCCTTTGGCTGCTGTTATTGCTCGACAGGAAGTGATGGAGAGGAGAGGCAGTAGTCGGCTATTTTGTTTTTAAGGTTTTAGGGTTTCTTAAATTTTGATAATCGGTTCATATAGGATATAAAGAGGCCGAATGTTTTGTTTGGTTTATTTAGGGATTGGGCCAAATTTAGTGGAATAGATACCTTCAAGTTTTAATGCCTCCCAAACTCTTTCTTTTTATTATATAAACCGAAAAATAAGATTGTATAAATTAAATAAAATTTCGGCTAGCATATATATATAGATTTTAGGAATATTTGTTTTGTGATATTAGTTTATAAGGCATAGTTTTTATTAATTAAAGCTCATTAGGTAACTTAAGGTTTTAATTTCTTGAGATTAGATTCAAGTTATATGTCTTGTGTATGATTTATAAGCTTCTTTAAAATTTCAAAATTAGAGGGGTATTTTGGTCATTTCAAATCCTGCTAAATTTCGGGTTTTACACAAGGAACGCCCAACTTTTGTATCAACAATATAATTATTTCATCACACGACTAAGTAACCAAACAAGGATTGCACATCGCATATTTTAGGTCTATTCTTAAATATTATTATTAGATTTTTATTAAATAATATTACTTTTAGTAACAATCACAAAAGTTTAATCGTGTGAATTCTACTCACGACCAACACAAGAATAGGATGAGCCTATATATTCAAAATACTCAAATTCAACAATAGTCATATTTCATATGAACTATTATCACTTATTTTTTTATACCCTTTATGAATACTCAAACCTATTAGATTTTATCAATGTATACACTCTCCGTTAAACATATTACACGTCTAATATAATTAGTTGGAGTATATTGATAGACTTTGACACTTATATAAACATTATATTTTTACGTTACCCTGTCTTAAGTTTCATGACTTAAGGACTTAACGTTAGTAATTACCGGGATCAAACTACACCTTACACTATTAACATATGTATATCAATTATGCCACATAAACCTTTCTCATGAAAACCATACGTGCTTTTCATGTGTACAAGAACCATGCATACTAGAACATGTTATACTGAATATATATACGTGTGTCAAATTGTTCCATATAGATGTATATGAATAGAACTTGTTCCAATGATATACGTGTATGAAACTTTCTCAACAAGAATATATATGTACGTGTGATCTATATTTTGCCATGACATGTTATATATGGCATGCAACAAATATTTAATGTGTATAATTTATTGCCACATAACAAACCAATATTTGTCATATATATATATATATATATATATATATATATAGTGTAACTTTCAAACGAGAACCATTTTATCCGCAAGAACTGAGAGAACCACCAAAAACATACATGCACGCCTTCAATAATTGTATTTTTGCACATATGTTTTCAAAACAACACATATGTTTTAAAAAAAACATAGTTGTTCTAAAGAATTTGATAAGAAATTCGAAATACAAAAATTTTCTTTGAAGGTGTGCATGTATGTTCTTATAAAACGTGCAACGACAATATTGCGGCCGTGTGTAAGGTTTTTGTGAAAAAATAGGATGAGTTCATAATGATATTGAAGAACATAGGTGGATGTTTACGATTATTGATGATTTGCATGTATTTTTATTTTATTTTAAAAGGCGTGCATGTATGTTTTTGGTGGTTCTCTCAGTTCTTGCGGATAAAATGGTTCTCGTTTGAAAGTCCCCCTATATATATATATATATATATATATATATATATATATATATATATATATATATTTATATATATACAATACTCATTTACATGACATATATAAGTGATCATGGAATTTATATTCTCACTAATTTCCACTACCTATTATATAAATATGCAAAGCTAAACATTGCACCATCAAATTATATGCATGCGTACTGCACATCTCATTCCAAGTCGCAAACCATAATCAACCCAACTTCTAAACTACCCAACTTGTCATTTAAGTAGCATGCAACACCTCACCTTGTCTTCTATCTTTGTGGCTACAAATCAAACAAGCCATCATGTCCCATATATTTCAACCAAGATCCTTAGTTGTAGGTAAAATCCTTGGCTTCCCTTTAACCACCTCACGCCACTCTCACCCTCACCACATCACACCTCATAAACTTTTATGAACACCTCATCTTTTCTGACTTGCTCACAACATGGTGACTAAGAACCATAAGAAACCCTAAACCCCCTTCCTCAAATAAATCGACACACACTCATTTTTTTTTACTCAACCCTTATTCTAAGTACACAAAAACAGAAACACACTCAACTATCTACTAAACTAGAAGTCCCAAATATAAGCAAAGGAAGGTCATTCAAGAGATTAGTAGGAGGAGAAAACTAGGAATTCCATTTCCAAAATATTTTGTCAAGGACTCTCTATAGTCGAATTTCCAACTTGTAAAAATATTTTGTCAAGGACTCTCTATAGTCTAATTTCAAACTTGTAAGTTATCTTACCCTTTTTAATATCTTTCATAACTCTTAAACATGCCTAATAATGATACTACACAAGTCCTAACTAGAAACATAGGCTAAAAATATGTTTTGTAATACTTTTGTAATGATCGGTAAACACACAAACACTTTTATTATTTTGTAAAACCATATGAGCTTAAAAGCTATAAATTGCTACATTAAAACAAGTAAATCAACCATATAATAAGTTATAAACACAAGCTAGATAACTTTGTAAAAATTCTTAAAACTTGTTTTCTTTTCTGATCTTGTCGCCAAAACCACCCCAAAACCCCATCTTGCGCCCTAATTTTCTACCACGAGATAAAGGCACTAGCCCCAGCCAAATAGCCCATTTAATCACCACCCAGGATACTCTAGAACGCCCTCATAACCTAGTCAAAATCGCTAAGCACCACATTTCATTTTGGGTTCTTTTTCTGTCGCAAATCTCAAAAACCCAATATTCCTTTTTGTACACTATTATTAATTTCGCAATTATAAGCTGTAAGCTAATAAGGGAACAACTTTTAATAAGTTTAATAACATGTCAACAAACTACGGAAAAGTCTCATGAGGTTTCGAGATCAAAATCTTGTTTTATCATTTTTTTTCTTTTCTGTTCTTTCCTTGTCAAACAGCCAAACACCCAACTTTTGCCAATTATTTCGACTATCAAACAATACTTATAAAATCTGAAACTTGGTCAACTTAAAGATCTTATAGCTTGGGTATTAAAGAAATAAAAGCGTTATAAAAACTTAGTCTAGCCCCGTCTCTAATTGACCCAACCCCCCCCCCCCCCCCCGCTTTAATAAATTATTGCGACCAAACCACACAAGCTTAGAAATCCGAATCTAAACCCTTAAATAGACCACCTAGCTAACTATTAATAGGATCAATAACATTGTAAAAACATCGCAAGGCCACACTTATATTTATTTTCCATTTGGGCGATTTAGGCATAAAACCAAACGCACCCTTTTTATTTTTTATTTTATTTTTAATTTTGAAAAGCTATAAGCTAAAATATAATCAAATAAGCTCTTTCCAGCTTATTTTTAAACTGTGTACAACTTATTTTGATAAGTCGTAACAAACCTCGCCTTTTTCTAAATTAAAAACGTGTCTAAAACGAATTTAGGACTTTTAACGAAACATATAAAAGCTTTAGGGGTAAAATGTGTAGATTTTGAAAGAGGAAGTTTTCTTGGGCCAAAAGTGTAAAATCTTACAAAGTTAGTAATATAAGAGCCGTTTTCGTCAATGATCAATAGTTGTGGGTATAAAGTGTCATTTTTGAAACTATAGGGTAAAAACTGTCATTTCACCAAACTTGAGGGGTAAAAGTTGTCATTTTATGAAATTTCACGGGTATAAACTGTTAGGATTGGACACACGGTTAAGGTGGTTAAACCTTGTGACTTTGTGTGTATGATATGTTGTGTTAATATGATTAAGTGCGCGGAATTCACTCAATCACACTTATAAGGTTGTGTATGTTATGGAAATGGAATTGTTATGTTTGTTAGTTAGCAATGAACACATAAAGATTATCACCAAATGATTCAATATTATTAATGATAATAATACGAGTGATCTTGAAATATCACTAGGGTTACAACCTTGAATCTTAAGTTTTTCTAACTTGTGATATATTTGTGTTTGTTCTTCTCTAACAGTTATATGTTCTTACTTAAGCATGTCTACACTAAAACACAAGTCTAAGATCTCTTTTATAGTCCAAGAGATCTATTACAATATTGTATAAAGTCTAGCCGACTTACTTTGTTAACTTATCTCTTGAGTGAGTCAGTACATAAGATACAACATGTATCTGTGTACACAACTTGTTAACTAAGCACATGGGGTAAGATATTATCTACCGTATATTGTTGACCAAAATACAAATAATATCTTTTCAATCTTATCCACTCAGCAGCAGAATGTTCACTAGCAGCAGCAATGAGTTTATCGCTAGCAGCAGGATCAATCATAATAACAGAAGGATCAACAGCAGCAGAATGCTAAGCCTAGCAGCAGAATCATTTATCGCTAGCAGCAGAATCAAATGTTCTAGCAACAGGAACAACATTAACAGCAGGAACCAAATGCACTAGCAGCAGAATCACACTTAACGTTTTTCTTTGAATAGAATCCGATATTTAACTTCTTGAATATTTAATTCCCAACAATCCTCCCCTAAACATGTGAATCCATTTCAACATGTTTCTGAATTAAATTAGGGATTGTGAAGATCTTTCAAACACTTCTGTTCTTCAAGATTGAATATCTTCTCAGTAATTCATTTGCTTTGTTCTTTGACTTTAACAATATCAACACATTGCTCCAATCTTGGACTAAAAGATGGTGCAATTTCCTTGGATGGAGGAATTATAAGAGGCAATGATGCTGTGTATCTTGGATGCTTGTTTCAACAAGTGAAATCATCTATCAGCATGTCTTTGCAAGTGAAATTGAAACTTTTCTCCGTTTGACCTAGATAGAACTTTCTCCTTTGGAATGTTCTTGTCATTTTCAACTTCCTCGTCATCTTGTATGCTCTTGTCTTCTCCTTCCTTTTATTGGATTATCTTCCTTTTCTGGGCGATTATTTCCTCCCCTGAGATTGTCACCTCCCCTGAGATACAAATAACTTTTGTTTCCTCCCTTTGTTTGGAAGATCTCACTATGTACCAAAATATATCTTTCCTTATCATCTGATCCATCATATAGAACTTGTTGTCAGACAATGTTGTACATGAAGCCATCAATTCCTTAAGAGTTTAAGCTGCTGCCCTCATCACTTCTAGGTGTGTTAACTCCTATGAGAGGTGAATCAGTGGACATTTGACTCATAATCCATCAATGGATTTTTTTTTTTTTTTTTTTTTTTTTTTTTTTTTTTTTTTTTTTTTTTTTTTTTGTGAATCTCTTGAAAATCCTTGTTTAAGAAATTATTTGATTTAGCAGTATGTTCATGATTTTAGAATTGAAAAATCATACTACTTTCAACTATTTTGAAGGGATCAAGTGTATAACAGACACTTAATCAAAATTTCGGTTTAAAGCAACCTCTGGTTGTGTGAGAACCAATGTTTTTCAGTTATAAATAACTGTCTATGTGCAGATAAACTCATTCAAAGAGCTTTCCTGACAGGGTTTCCAGCTCATAGTAGTTGTTGCCTCTAACACAAGTGTTAGATTCACTTTTACTAGCTGTTCTTTCTATCAGATGTCCTCAGACTTGCACATTATACTTAAAAGTATAAAATGATAGAAAGTGAGTTGCATCAATTACTATATGATCAACTAAGTCATCAATTCAATGTGAAATAACATAACCAGGTTTCAAGAAAGTAGTTTTAAGGAGTTTTAAATTCCCAAACTCTGTCCATCATAAACCTATTATGGTAGCAGCCAATATCAGCATTGTGTTGCTTCCATTTCACTTGAAATTTCCTTTGTGTTCACATATTCATACCTGAAATTGTTAGTCTAAAACCAAAATAACAATGTACAAAGTACTTGTCTTGCATTAGAATAATCATAAGACCAACTGTATGAATAACACATCTTAAATTTGTACTAGAAGCACAAACTTTTTGTAATAGCAGCAGTATCTTGTAAATCCAGCAGCAGAGTCAAAAATTTATTTACAAAAACACATTAGATTGAAAATTCAAAGATTAAGCATTCTAATACTTGCTACCAAGTACTGAAACCTTGAAACATCAAAAGCTTTTGTTAGCAGATCTGCAAAATTGAATTCTGAAGCAATTTTAAGTACTTGAATTAATCTTTTCTCATTGCAGTCTCTTATAAAGTGATGTCTAATTTCAATGTGTTTTGTTTTAGAATGTTGCACTGGATTTTTAATAATACAAATTGTACTACTATTATCAATATGAATAACAATGTTTAATAAATTGTACCCATAATCAAGAAGTTGGTTTTGAAGCCATAGAACTTACTAGAGCAACTTGCAGCAGCTATATATTCAGCTTCAGTTGTTGAATTTGCCACACTTGTTTGCTTCTTACACTGCCATTAGACAAGTCTACACCCAAGGAATTGACATCCTCCAGTTGTTGACTTTCTATCCAAGCTAGCACCAGCATAATCACTATCCGAATATGCTACCAAGTCAAAAGGAGATTCACTTGAATACCATAGACCCAACCTTGGTTGACCCTTGAGATATCTAAAAATTCTCTTGACTGCAGTTATATGAGAAACCTTTGGAGTAGCTTGGAATCTTGCACAAACACAAACAGGGAACATGATATCAGGTCTAGATGATGTAAGGTACATCAAAGAGCCTATCATAGATATGTAAGTGTGCACATCTACACTCTCTCCATCTTCATCTTTCAGAAGGTGCTTCTCTGAGTCCATTGGTGTGCTTGCTATTTTTGAATCAGCAAATTGAAATTTTCTAAGTATCTCTGCAACATATTTGTCTTGATTAATAAATATGCCTTTAGATGATTGCTTAACTTGCAAACCCAAAAAGAATGTAAGTTCCCCCATGGAACTCATCTGAAACTTATCTTTCATAAGCTTCTCAAATTCTAAACACATATCTTTCCTTGTAGATCCAAAGATAATGTCATCCACATACACCTGCACTAATAGAAGATCCTTCTTGTGCTGTTTGATGAAAAGTGTCTGATCAATCTTTCCTCTTTGAAATCCATTTTCTAATAAGTAGGAAGCTAGTGATGCATACCAAGCTCTTGGTGCCTGATGAAGGCCATATAGAGCTTTCACTACTCTGTACACTTTGTTTGGATGTAATGGGTCAATGAATCCTGGAGGTTGTGAAACATACACCTCTTCTTCAATTTTACCATATAAAAATGCACTCTTGACATCCATTTGGTAGACTGTGAAGCCTAAAAATGAAGCATAAGCTAAGAAAAGCCTAATTGCCTCAATCCTTGCTACAGGAGCATAAACCTCATCATAGTCTATTCCTTCTTCTTGTGTGTGCCCTTGAGCTACTAATCTAGCTTTATTCTTAATCACTATTCCCCTTTCATTCCTTTTGTTCTTAAAAACCCATCTAGTGCCAATTACCTTCACACCTGTAGGTAAATCAACTAGCACCCAAACCTTTTGAATCTTGAACTGAAGAAGCTCTTCTTGCATAGCCTCTAACCAGCTTGAATCATCTAGGGCTTTCAGAATTGTCTTTGGTTCAGCTTGTGAGAGAAAACATACAAACAAGCAAGAGTTTGAAAGCTCATGCTGTTTTGAAGCATAAAGGGCATCAAGAAGCCCTTGTTGGTCTGAAGTCATCAATTGATGTCTTGTCTTCACACCAGATTGTACATCTCCAATCACATGTTCCAGGGAGTGGACTTTGTGAATTCTTGTTTGTGGAGTAGAAGGAACTTGATAATTTGATGGAAGATTGTTGAAATCCACCTCATTATTTGAGAATTCTGCTTCTTTTGTTTCTGAAGGGCCAGTAGCAGAATCAGTTGGCCGAACAGCAGAATCAGTAAGCTTAGCAGCAGAATCACCAGCAGAAATAGAGACACTACCAGTAGCAACAGAAATGCTACCAGCAGAAACATTTTGTTGTTCCTGAGTTCCATATTCTTTACTTTCATCTTCAACACCTTCTTTAGCTTTACTAGAAGAAGATTCATCAGTTGTTGAAGTTGATTCCACAATTGTACTTGACCATATTGGCATTATCACATCATTTTGATCTTTCTCTAACTCTGCCTCATTTGTTGTTTTAGAACCTGCAAAATCATTAGTTTCTGCAACAAAAGGCACATAATTCATTGAATTTGTTAGATACTCTAGATCAAATATCCATTTTGGTCCTTGACCTTCTACATTGGATTTGTTTTCTAAAAACTCCACATGTAGATTTTTATCTACTATTTCTTTTCTTGTGTTGTAAACTCTAAAAGCTTTGTTATTAAGAGAATATCCGACAAAGAATCCTTCATCTGCTTTACCATCGAATTTTCCTAAATGGTCTAAGTTATTGACAATGGTCACATGACCTCCAAAAGGTCTAAGAAATCCTATTGCAGGAGTTCTACCATTAAAAAGTTCATATGATGTCTTATTGTGAGGCTGCACAACTAAAACTCTATTTTGAACATAACAAGCAGTGTTGACTGCCTCTGCCCAAAATTTATAGGTAGCTTAGAATCAGCTAACATTGTTCTAGCAGCTTCTATTAGTGTTCTATTCTTTCTTTCAGCTACTCCATTCTGTTGTGGAGTTCTAGCAACAGTAAATTCACTTCTAATACCTTTTTGTTTGCAGAAGTCATCCATAACTCTATTCTTAAACTCTGTCCCATTATTGATTGCGTGGTTTTGTAACCTTACAACAGGTTTTACCTCTCGAGGGATCTCAAGAGGCTTACAACCCCACCAGGCAGTGTACCTGACCGATGTAGTATAGTGTAGTGGTAAGTACGGGGGATTGATCGTTCTCCACAGGGAATAGTGTTCGTTAGGTGTGAAAGGCTACTCTAATTAGGTCTAAGGGTTGAGGAAGATTCTTTTTATGTTTTTATAATTTTATGAAAGCAAGTAAAATCTCGGGTTTGAAGAAGTGGGCGGAATTAGTTGCTAGTCAACTAACCCAAATTACTACGAATGCAATAAAATTAAATAACTGAAAATAAAATGTGGTGAGAAACTTATGTGTAGAGAAATGTGTTTACTTAGATTTCCTTACTCCCTAACTATCTTTTACCGGTTAATTAGTGTGTATTAGTCGCGTGGATGACGGGTGTATTCCTTAATACCATTCGTGGGGTGGCGTACTTACTTCCCCAACTCTACAAGCTCCTACTTCACTCCTATGTCGAGCCGGCTAGGAAGCTCCTAACATGGGATCACTAGAATTCGCTTGTGCATTAAATACAACCATAAAAACCTTTAGTACGCATTTGGTTCATGTTTCTTAAGACGTTCAAGCAAGTTACCGAATAGGAAGTTAGCCAGTTTTCTTAAGCCTAACATAGATAAACAATCATCCAATACAACTAATAACACACTAACAACCAATAATCAATAGCTAGGTTTCATTAGATCTAAGCAAACACAAGATAAATTTAGCCTAACATGTTAATCAAAAGACAAGAATAAGATAGAATCAAACAACACATAGACATATTGAATGATTAATTGATAACTTATCTTTCAATGAAACATGGAAGATCTCAAGGCAAAAAGCCCTGAAAAAGTAGCTAAAATCGTCTTAGGGTTTTCTCCCAAAATTCCACACACTAAGCTCTCTCAATGACAAAAAATTAGAAAACTATATATAGACTTTTGGATCTGACGGCGTCACCTTATGGAGTGTGACGCCGTCACCTCGCCGCTTTTAGGGTTCCCGGATGACCTTCTTGACGCCGTCCCTCTTTAGCTTCTCAAAAATCCATTCTGGCTTATCAAGGCTTGACGCCGTCGAACCTTGAACGTGACGCCGTCCCCTTATGATTTAAGCCGTGACGCCCTTGATCAAGTTAAAGCGTGATGCCGTCAGAATTCACATGCTATTTTCACTGGCCCGTCATGAGTAAATTTCACGTCCAACTTTTCTTGCCAAAGCATGACGCCGTCCAGAGTAAATTGTGACTCCGTCAAAGGTAACTTTCAGCCGATTCTTGAGACTTTGTCGTTTTCTTCACTTTTATGCTCCAAAAACGTCCAAAATGCCTCCTTTTCCAGATTTCTCCTCAAAAGTACCTAAAATGACAAAAGGAACGATTTAGGGCGATATTTGATCAAATAAATACGATTTAGGGCTTAAATGACCCCTTAAAAGCGGTACACTTTTCGCCTCATCAAATACCCTTACACTTGAGATTTGCTTGTCCTCAAGCAAATGTGCTTTTATTCTAATTAAAATACCAGTTAGGGGTCATTTAATGCTAACATAAAAGTAATTATAACAAATAATCGTTCCACTTCAATCATAATAAGCACGGAGATTACATACTAGCACCTCACAAGTAGTGTTTAGATACTCACATCTCTCAAGTGTCATCAAAATAAATCTCATAAATGAAAACGGATAATATCTCTCACTACCTGTCATAGCAAATAGATTACCATAGGCTTGGGAAAGGATCGAAAACCTCCTCCACTAGGCGTAAGCACCAAAGATAAACTATCAAAGAGGGCTTTTAAATGGGTTATAACATTAGGTGTAGGGAAAAGGAAAACACGATTTGGTTGGATAAAGGATATTTTACTGGTGGCTAGTTAAAGATCTTGATCAATTACATGTACTATACAATGTTGCTAAGCCAAGACTAGACTCGATCTTAAGCTAGAAACGAAATAACAAAATAACAAAAATATAAAACAAACATAAAATGAAACGGGATGGTAGTCCGTATGTTTTTTTCTATTTTTCATTTTCTCTTTTTTTTTTTTTTTTTTTTTTTTTTTTTTTTGTTTTTTTTTTGATTTTTTTTTTTTTTTTTTTTTTTTTTTTTTTTTTTTTGCATACACTTTTACCCTACCATCCAAAATAATACATCATAGGGGCGTTGCATCCCCCTTACACTTGAACTTTTACATAACTTTACAAATACTAATCTAATGACTCGAATTAAGATAATTGAAAAACTTGGAGTACTTTTAAAACATTTAGCACATATGGGGGTAATAAATGATCTTCCCCATTACTCCATTACACTAGTACTTTACCCATGAGTCCCAATCGTCCAAAACAATATGTACAAGGATATGACTCGACTTAGCAACCATGTAATCAACTAGATAATTAACTTGGGTTTAAACAAATGTTGTAACAATAATGCACTAAAAATGAGTGCATACAAGGTAGGCTAAGGCGATTTGGGTGTACATTTAAGTGGGGTGTAACAAATTCTTCCTTTAAGTAAAATGCTTAAAGGTCGAAACGAAAAGATATGCTCTGAGGGGTGTACTAGGGGTATCGTGTACTAAAAATGAGTACAACGCAAAGGGTGTGGGAGAATTACTTGACCAATGTAGCCAATGTAATTATAACAAAAACACAGGTGTAAAACAATGGGTTAATCCTAATGCCTCTTATCATGTAGTAAATCTAACTACACGAATGTAGTCTCACTTGTGGCCTTGGAATGGTCCTAACGCAAGTTCTAGAATCTAAGTGCTACCGATACACACATCATAGCATAAATGCTTTTCCTACCAATTCTAGGGGCGAACCTCACATATTTGGAGGTGGAAAATTTTTTAGTGGTACGGCTTTTTGTGCTAGTCATATAACTCCTAACCGTGAGACGCTCATTAAGATCAAAGTTTCACTCCTATATGTTGTAAAAAATTTTAAATTTGGCACTAAAATTGCCCTAACAAGTATTTATCTCAGTTTTATTACACATCTACTATTAAACAAACAAAAATCAAGCGCAATTGTATTCTCTAAAATCGTACTTTTACCCTCCCTTACACTTAAGATGAACATTGTCCCCAATGTTCAAATAACAAGATGTAAAAGCAAAAAGTAAAAGAATGAAATCAAATACTCCCCTGATTCGCTCGGTGGATAATGAAGTAACATGGTTAGATCTTCTTCCAAGGTAATGTTGAAGCTTCATGACTAATGCATCGCCGTAAGCTTGATCCAACAAACATTTCCTTGTCCAAAATAACCTGTTAAACCTGAGAAAACAAACACGAAAACCTGCATAACATCGGCGGGATAAACTCTATATATAAGGATATAATGCTTGTGGAATGATAATTTTGCAGATTCCTGGAGATTATAAGTTAGAGATTTAATAAAAACTTTTTATGAAAACAAAACTTTCAAAAACTTTCAGAAAATTAAACCTGACGCCGTCAGGTTGTAAAGCCTGACGCCGTCAGATATGATCTGACAGAATTCTCATGTTAAGTTTCCGAAAATTTTTTGGAAAAACCTATACCTTACTTCCTGGAAATCCTGCAAAACATCATCATGACTCGATACAAGCATTTGACTCAAACAAATACTAATATGTATGTTAATTTAATATTATTATGATTCATGTTCATTTGTGTTCTAATAAACCGGTTTGGATTTCCCTTACACTTATCTTTTGCAAAATACCTTTATATGTAGTTAAGACGAAGTTAAAAACAAGATAAAGCATTTTCACAAATTACTTTTGAACATGAATCAATAATAATAAAACTTAAACACACATACGGAAACAAATAAAATCAAACAAACAAATAAATAAACACACAAAGCAAATAAAACTTGGGTTGCCTCCCAAGAAGCGCTTGTTTTTGTTCGAGTCACGAGCCTGACTCTACCCTTATTTAACGGATAAAGGAGAGGTTTTTCCTACACTTAGGATTAAGTGCGGGTGATAGTAGCGATACACACCATCTTGGTGGAAGTATGCCGCGTGGGGAAAGAGTGGTGGATGAATTATATTCTCAAAGGGGTGTGCTCCTTTCATCATAACCTTACCTAGTTCACTTTGGTCAATGGGTGAATTAAAGTGATCTCCTAAAAAGGGATCATTTTCTAACAACTTCGAGAGACTCCTAATTGGGAATCCATCTTGACCCAATAGACCCGGTTTAAACCCATAATGTTTCTTGTGATCAATCATGAATGGGTGATGTAGACATGTAAGGTCATTTTTCACTCCTATATTGTCTTCCTCACTACAAGGCTTAATGTCTACAACCTTAAACTTAAGACTACCCGGACTATATGTTTTGATGGGTGGATCGGGACCTAATTCAATTCCTAAATTTTCATCCAAGGATGGAAGATTAGGTAACGATTTTGGTTGAGGCTCCGGCTCATCAGAACTAGGAACTTCCATAGGACTAAAAGAGAGGTTGTGATCACTAAAAGCATTCAAACCTATTTCTTCTAGTTGTGTTTGGTCCAAGGGCTCTACCTCTATTGGGGTTCCTATAGTCTCCTTAACTTCTTCCGGGTAAGTCACGGGCGGTGTGTGTGCCTCAAATGATGGTAGGACTTGTGGGGTACTTGGTGGGCTTATGTTACTTACATCATCATTCCTTATGTCAAGATCACCTATATCCTCATCATGTGTTTTAGTAGGATCTAACCCTAACATTTTCCCAAGTATCTCAAGTGCTTCTCTAGGCATCTCAACTTCTATGTCCGAATCATAAGGATCATCCTCAATATTCTGACTGCTATATTCAAATTGCCCAAAAGATTCATCATGTGTTTCTTGAGATTCATCGTCATCGATCATAAAACCTAGGTCTTTTTGATCAATGTGATCATGCTCGGCTAGATCCTCCATCACATCAAGATCACCTAAGTGTTCACCCTGTATTATGGTAGTGCCTAACCATGACATGCAGCTAGGTGGCTCAACTCTACCCTCGTCCCCAAACAAACTTGTTTCATGATCCTTGAAATTTGTGGTCAATTGATTTGTATTAATGTTTGTTGGGTTGTCTACCATATAATAATATTGGGCACAATTCTCAATAGCTTCCCATGCTTTCTCAGCACTTAATTCCCTAATATCCCTGCCGGCAATATGGTAAATGTCCCTTTGGGCATGTCGGTCGACATGATTGTAAAAGATTTGAGTTAGGGACCAAAAATCGAAGTTATGATGAGGGACTTTTTGGAGTAAATATTTAAAACGAGTCCATGCATCATAGAGAGGTTCATCTTTATGTTGTTTAAACATCAAGATGTCATATGGAGTGGGTGAATTACGTGGTTGGTGGTATGGTGGATTCGCGTTCTCCATAATGGTGAATGGAAGAGTCAATGGAAATTACGAACAAACAAACAAAGAAAATAGATAGACTAAAGAAAACCTAGAAAAAATAAAATAAAAATCTCACTAGAAAGGAATCTAGTGAGTAGACCTAATAGAAATAAAAATTCAACCTAAACAATAACTATTCCCCGGCAGCGGCGCCAAAAACTTGATTGCGTGGTTTTGTAACCTTACAACAGGTTTTACCTCTCGAGGGATCTCAAGAGGCTTACAACCCCACCAGGCAGTGTACCTGACCGATGTAGTATAGTGTAGTGGTAAGTACGGGGGATTGATCGTTCTCCACAGGGAATAGTGTTCGTTAGGTGTGAAAGGCTACTCTAATTAGGTCTAAGGGTTGAGGAAGATTCTTTTTATGTTTTTATAATTTTATGAAAGCAAGTAAAATCTCGGGTTTGAAGAAGTGGGCGGAATTAGTTGCTAGTCAACTAACCCAAATTACTACGAATGCAATAAAATTAAATAACTGAAAATAAAATGTGGTGAGAAACTTATGTGTAGAGAAATGTGTTTACTTAGATTTCCTTACTCCCTAACTATCTTTTACCGGTTAATTAGTGTGTATTAGTCGCGTGGATGACGGGTGTATTCCTTAATACCATTCGTGGGGTGGCGTACTTACTTCCCCAACTCTACAAGCTCCTACTTCACTCCTATGTTGAGCCGGCTAGGAAGCTCCTAACATGGGATCACTAGAATTCGCTTGTGCATTAAATACAACCATAAAAACCTTTAGTACGCATTTGGTTCATGTTTCTTAAGACGTTCAAGCAAGTTACCGAATAGGAAGTTAGCCAGTTTTCTTAAGCCTAACATAGATAAACAATCATCCAATACAACTAATAACACACTAACAACCAATAATCAATAGCTAGGTTTCATTAGATCTAAGCAAACACAAGATAAATTTAGCCTAACATGTTAATCAAAAGACAAGAATAAGATAGAATCAAACAACACATAGACATATTGAATGATTAATTGATAACTTATCTTTCAATGAAACATGGAAGATCTCAAGGCAAAAAGCCCTGAAAAAGTAGCTAAAATCGTCTTAGGGTTTTCTCCCAAAATTCCACACACTAAGCTCTCGCAATGACAAAAAATTAGAAAACTATATATAGACTTTTGGATCTGACGGCGTCACCTTATGGAGTGTGACGCCGTCACCTCGCCGCTTTTAGGGTTCCCGGATGACCTTCTTGACGCCGTCCCTCTTTAGCTTCTCAAAAATCCATTCTGGCTTATCAAGGCTTGACGCCGTCGAACCTTGAACGTGACGCCGTCCCCTTATGATTTAAGCCGTGACGCCCTTGATCAAGTTAAAGCGTGACGCCGTCAGAATTCACATGCTATTTTCACTGGCCCGTCATGAGTAAATTTCACGTCCAACTTTTCTTGCCAAAGCATGACGCCGTCCAGAGTAAATTGTGACGCCGTCAAAGGTAACTTTCAGCCGATTCTTGAGACTTTGTCGTTTTCTTCACTTTTATGCTCCAAAAACGTCCAAAATGCCTCCTTTTCCAGATTTCTCCTCAAAAGTACCTAAAATGACAAAAGGAACGATTTAGGGCGATATTTGATCAAATAAATACGATTTAGGGCTTAAATGACCCCTTAAAAGCGGTACACTTTTCGCCTCATCAATTATCACATCTAATGACTTTTACTTTCTTGTCTACTTGGTTTTCTATCTGAGTAATGAAATCCTTAAGGATGCTTGATGTCTCATCCTTAGTAGCTAAAAAGAAAACCCATGTAAATCTACTATAGTCATCAGTAATAACTAGACAATATCTCTTATGCATTATGCTCATTACTGAAACAGGTCCAAATAAGTCCATATGAAGCATAAACAAAGATTGATTGATAGAGTTAAAAATCTTGGGCTTACAAGTGGCTTTGTGT
Source organism: Artemisia tridentata subsp. tridentata (assembly GCA_021014915.2). Classification (NCBI taxonomy): domain Eukaryota; kingdom Viridiplantae; phylum Streptophyta; class Magnoliopsida; order Asterales; family Asteraceae; genus Artemisia; species Artemisia tridentata. The sequence continues at coordinate 58,936,226 of CP139508.1, read as the reverse complement.
TGTTTGCCTTTTAGACAAGCAATGCATGTTTGATGGTTTTCAAATCTTTTGTGAGGTAAACCTCTTACCAAACCATTCTTAACAATTTTATTTATGGTTTTGAAATTAATATGACCAAGCCTTCTATGCCATTTCATTGATTCATCCAATGTGGCCTTTGCAACAAGACAAGTTAAATTCCTTTTAGGAATAATGTTCTTCATGTCTATACTGTACATATTTCCCTTTCTAGGAATTCTAAGAAGTACTTGACTTTCATTAGGCATCTTAAAATCAGGAGAAAGTACAAGACATTTAGTCTCACAGAAAAGAACATTGTTCTTTTTGTCACACATTTGTGAGACACTAAAAAGATTATAATTTAGCTCTTTTACATAGTACACATCTTCAAAATCTAAATTTCCGGTTTTGGTTGTACCTTTACCAAAAATTTTGCCACGAACACCCCCTCCAAAGGTAACATATCCTCCATTGAATGATTGAAAATCTGAAAGATAAGACATGTTTCCTGTCATGTTCCTTGAACATCCACTATCTGAGAATCCTTGATCTTCTTGTTGATCATTTGAATGTTCATGCACATAAATAAGAGTGTTAGTTTCTTTTGGGGATCCAAGCCATTACTGACTTGGATCTGCCTCTTCCATCAATATAATTCAATCTTTTAAGGACAGTTGATGCAACATTGGATTTAAGAATCCAACATGCTGAGGCCTTAACAGCATTTGCCTTGTTTCCCTTAGCAGCAGGATGAACCACACGCTTAGCAGCAGAATCTGCTAACTTTGTAGTTCTACCCTTTGGTTTCCAAATTTATTTTTGGACCACTGCTTTTGTTTGAATGAGCCTTAGAACAGTTGTTGGTGCATGTTTGAAAGTTGTTTTCGCACCATTAGCTGTTGATTTTGGGTTAATAGTCATAAATGGTCGAGCAGTAGAATGAACTTGTTTAGCAGCAGGAACCATATGTGTAGCAGCAGGATCTGAGTTTGAGCCAGACTTGTTTTTGACTACTCTGTGGTTTGCTTTCTTAGAACTAGAGTGAAAGTGAGATTTAGGTGTTTGCCTTTTGTGGTTCACTCAATGGTTTTCATACCCAGTTACCCATTGGTTGCAGAAAGCTGCAAGATGGTCAAAACTACCACATGTGTAACAAGCTTTATTATAAAAAGCAAAGTCATCACCTAATTGGTTAGACTTGAGGTTGTTCCAATTCCTTTGGTTACCTCTGGGCTTGTTGGTGGTTCTATATTGCTCACAATATCTAATTGGTTGCCTAACATGCTTAATTTTTGATTTAGGCCTATCAGTATTGTGTTTGACTATCTTAGGAACACTGGTTCCTACTTTCTTAACCACTTCAGGTTTAGACATAACCTGTTCTTCATCATCATCACTATCAGTTGTACAATCTTCAACAACTATAGCATCTCCTTTCTTAACAAAGGACACCTTGTCCTGATAAAGTAAAGTTTTATCTAAACTTTTACTTATCTTTTCTACCTTAAGGCTCTTACTAGCCTTAGAACCATATTCCATGATTGGTTCTTGAAACTCAGCTAAACCTTTATGTGCTAAGTCAACACCTGGAGGTGAATGAACACCTCTGTATGGTGGAGGGACAGTTTTATAACCTAAACCTGAATTAGCTTTATCAATTACTTGAGCTTCCCAAATTTTATTCATTCCTTCTGAGGCATGAGCTAAAGCATCTATAGTAATCTTAACATTTTCAGTTTTATTATTGGCTTCAGATAATTGTTTACTTTGATCATTAAGTAATTCATCTCTAAATGCTGTTCCTCTTTTTAAAGCATTTAAGTCATCAGTAAACGTAGATTCATTCTTTTGAAAATGTTGGATTTGTTTTTCTAAAACTCCTACACATCTCTTATGATTAGCTAAATTGTGAAGGGCATCAATTAACTCTTCTCTAAAAGCATCAAATCTCTTTTTAATGTCTTCATAATTTTTAAGATTAGGACATGAATTAGTACAAGTAGGAATGGCATCTACCTCTAAATCAGAAGAGGCCATTAGAGCAAATTCATTGGCCATAAGAGCAGCATTTGGTGGTGCTTCCTCTTCAACAGCCATAGAGCTCCAATCATATCCAATACCATCAATAGCCAGCATAGCCTTTGGCTCTTCCACCAGTACTTCTTTCATCCTCTCTTGCTTATACCATGTGTTCCTATTATCCTGCTTCCTTGGGCTTCTACATTCTTTAGCAAAGTGTCCCAACCTATGACAGTTAAAACATTCCACTTTCTTCTTATCAAACCCAACAGTATCATTACCATTTATGGTAATTTGCTTTCCAGTTTTTTGCCAAAACTTCTTAGCCCTCATGCTAAGTAAAGCAACTTGCCACTTAATATCCATCTCTTCCAAATCATCACCATCTACCTGCTCAAGGACTTCATGATTTAGAGGAGAACCACTAGATTGACTGGTTATAAAGGCATAAAATGTTGGATCTCCAAGTCCAGCAACATCCTTTTGTAAACTAGCAGAAGGACCACCATAAGTAGCATTAGAAACACTTTCAGCTTCATCTACCTCTTCTGAATGACTAACATTGGGAGTTGACAAAAATGCCACATTCCCAGAACTAGTACCATGATTTCCACCCCTTTTTAGACTTTGTTCAACAATTTTAAAGTTGTTGAACAAATCATTAAGTTTCATTGTTTCAATTTCTGGTTTGTTCATCCAGACAATAACATGAGTATGGAATTCATCAGGTAGACTTTTTAAGAACTTCATGTTGAGATCTTCCTTCTCTGTCTCAACACCCAACACAGCTAACTGACTGACAAGCTTGTGTAATCTTGAAAACAGCTTATCAAGAGATTCATTACTAAAAGCAGTAAAGTTTTCAAATTGATGCTTTAGCAATGTCTTCTGTGTCTTTTTGGTAGTTTCATTACCACCAAACCATGCACAAATCTCTTCAAAAAGAGTTTTTGCATCAAGATATTTGCTAAAAGATAGCATCTGCTCACCAGGAATGGTCATAAGCAACAAGTTTCTTGCTTTCTGATCATTTCTCTTTTGTATCTTTTCTTCATTTGAGACTGGTCCAGTATTTCTTTTTCTAACTGTTTTCCCTTCAACAAGAACATCTGAATAGACTAGAGTGAAGGAATCACCATACTGAATTATATCCCAAAGAGCATAATCTTGAACCATAAAATATTGCTCAATTCTCATCCTCCAAAACTCAAACTCATTCGGTTTGATCATGGGCAACTTTGCAGCACCATTGGTTTGAACATCTTGTACATCCATTTCTGTTTCATCTAAAAACAACTATATCAGCCTTGCTCTGATACCACTTGTTAGGATTGGACACACGGTTAAGGTGGTTAAACCTTGTGACTTTGTGTGTATGATATGTTGTGTTAATATGATTAAGTGCGCGGAATTCACTCAATCACACTTAGAAGGTTGTGTATGTTATGGAAATGGAATTGTTATGTTTGTTAGTTAGCAATGAACACATAAAGATTATCACCAAACGATTCAATATTATTAATGATAATAATACGAGTGATCTTGAAATATCACTAGGGTTACAACCTTGAATCTTAAGTTTTTCTAACTTGTGATATATTTGTGTTTGTTCTTCTATAATAGTTATATGTTCTTACTTAAAACACAAGTCTAAGATCTCTTTTATAGTCCAAGAGATCTATTACAATATTGTATAAAGTCTAGCCGACTTACTTTGTTAACTTATCTCTTGAGTGAGTCAGTACATAAGATACAACATGTATCTGTGTACACAACTTGTTAACTAAGCACATGGGGTAAGATATTATCTACCGTATATTGTTGACCAAAATACAAATAATATCTTTTCAATCTTATCTACTCAGCAGCAGAATGTTCACTAGCAGCAGCAATGAGTTTATCGCTAGCAGCAGGATCAATCATAATAACAGAAGGATCAACAGCAGCAGAATGCTAAGCCTAGTAGCAGAATCATTTATCGCTAGCAGCAGAATCAAATGTTCTAGCAGCAGGAACAACATTAGCAGCAGAATCATTTATCGCTAGCAGCAGAATCACACTTAACGTTTTTCTTTGAATAGAATCCGATATTTAACTTCTTGAATATTTAATTCCCAACATAAAGTACAATATTTTTATATATACTTCGATAATATATTACACTAATTAATGATTAGGGATTTGCTATAAAACTTATTTAAGAAATATAATTAACAACTCAGGAATTTTCTATAAAACTTATATATATGAAATATTTATGTATCGATGAACGAACAAACAAGACATAAACATAAGAATATGAAATAAGATAAAATATTATCGTCCACCAACTTTTGAAAAGACTTCATGTTGTCTCATTCAACATTTAATCATCAACAAAACACTTGCAAAACAAATATTAAAATCACGTATATAAGAATACGAATACTGAAACTTGACGTATTCACCTAGGTTGCGTGTCGGAGCATTCTATCAACTATACTTGATTTGTTTTCCATCCAGACTGCTCAGGTGAGTCAAAGCCCCTCTTTTCTTCTTTTGAACTCTTTGGGCAAGATACATGCTCGTTTTATCTACAAATCTTACTCGTTTTACTCGATTGATGAAAATTATTGAAACTTATTATATGCTGAACACAAGTAACTTACTGTACGTTATCCTGATTATTATTGCCTAAATTAACTGTTGCCATTTAAAAAGTCCCTCGATCATGCACCATTAATCACTTTCGGGTGAGCGCGAATATAGTGAATAGATCTATTGGAATTGACGACCCATTTGTACTAGCCGGATGGATTTCCTTAGTGTTAGCCGGATAGACAAATGCACTTTATTTGAATTCAATAAAGAGTTTGGTAGACTCCTACTCGAGGGCATTATTACTCTCATTTAATTATGTTAGTAATTACTTAAACCTATTAACGTTTTGCGTGTCATGAGGCTTAGTGCAATAATTATATTTACCCATAATTGTATTCGTTGCAATTATCCTCTTAAACTTGAAACTTGTGTTCAACTGATTTGCTTACAGACATTATGGAATTACTCAACTTTTAACTATTGAAATCAACTGATTTATTTATAAACTCTATGAACTCACAAACCTTTGTGTTGACACTTTTAGCATGTTTATCTCAGGTCCATAATGAACAAGGATGGCAAGGAGGAGCACAGATATATCAAGAATGCTATAAATTTTATTATCATTTGAAAAGTTAATCTTATAAATCTTACAACTAATTGGACCTAATTTGTAAACTCTGATATTTATGAAATTCGAATGATAAATCTTTTAAAACGACACAAATAGAGATTGTTTTCTATTACTATAATTGTTATACTGTCGAGTAACACCCAACTTAAATTCCGCTACGTATCACGAAATTGGGGGTGTTACCGTTGTACAAATCATTGAGTGTCATCTTCTCCAGTTCAGGCTTGTTGCTCCAAACAACAACATGAGTGTTCCATTCAGCAGACAAACTATTGGGAAACTTTATGTTTATGTCTTCTTGTGGAATCACTATGTTCAAACTAGCAAGTTGGCTAACAATCCTCTGTAGCCTGTTAAAGACATGATCAAGAGTATCAGTGCTTGTGGCACTAAAATTCTCATAGCTTTGCTTCAGTAGTTTTTTTGTGCCTTCTTAGTTACTTCATTGCCACCAAACCTCTCTACAATTGCTGCAAAAAGGGTCTTTGCAGTCTCATAATGACTAAAGTTCAACACCTGATCATTGGGAATTGCCATGAGTAACAGACTCTTGGCTTTGAGATAATTCTTCTTCTTGATTCTTTCATCATTAGTGACTGGTTCAGTGTTGAGTTTAGTAGTTTTGGAACCATCAGCAAGTGTTTCTTCAGAAGTTGTTGGTTCAAAGGAATCACCATAAGTAAAATAGATGGTATAAATCTCAACAAGAAAGTGATGATAAACATCATATATATATATATATATATATTATATATATATATATATATATATATATATATATATATATATATATATATATATATATATATATATATATATATATATATATATATTCATGAAGAATGAACTCTTAAATATTGCTAAGTTTAGTGTTAGATCACTATTAATATGTTGAGAAATTGGTGGATGAACTAGGATTAGTTTTGGAGTTGTTGTTAAGTGGTTATGATAACAAGAAGGCTAGGAAAACTATTTTGACACTTTTAGAAAGCAATCTCTCCCATTAGACCTTCTACAGAAAACTCAGTAGCTTGTTGGAAAGTTTAGGCTAGAAATATAGAAAATTGACTCAATAACAATAACTTAGCCGCTTGAATGAGTTAAAACGGGCTTATAACGAAAAAGATACGTTAGTTTTAATTTATGCGACGAAAACTAAATTTTCTGAAAATGTTGGTGCTGTTTGGAATTTTTGAATGTTAAAAACTGATGTTAAAAGTTAACTTGACTAGCCGAGACACTAAAAACATGTTAGTATACTTAAATACGAACCCGGAGATATATAAAAGTTAAGAAACGGAGCTACGACGAGAAAGTTATGGCCTAAAGAAGATTACGACGACATATAGGTTTGACAGCTTATTTTTGCTATTAGAAAAAGCTGATGGAAATGTGTAAAATGGATTTTGGACACTTTAGGGTGTATTTTGGCTAAAATGACGTAAGCGAAAATGGTAGAACATTATGTATACTTATTAGGCGCGTTAGAGATTTTCAAAATACCTATTAACAAGATGACAATAGTTTAATCACGAGATTAACAAGTTACGTTTTTCTAAAAAGGGTGATTTTCCAAATAAAAGATCACATTGACACAACTACATTTTTAATGATAAATATTACAACAAACATGTACAAGTGATAAAGTAGAGTATGAACTTGCGTGTATGTCCTTGTATTCGAACCTAAGACATATGAATTATTGAGGTCGTGATTAGGATTATCGGACTCTATTCACCGTTTACCAAATTACCATCCGAGATTTGCTTTAGCTGAGGTGAGTTCCATAACCCCGGTTTTTACATTATTTGTATCTTATTTTAAAACCCTCGGGGTGGGAATACATTGCTTATTTTTTTTACACACGTATTAAAACCGTTACTTTGCCTAAGTTACCGCATTGCCATTAAAGTCCCTCTTGAATCATGAACCGTTAATTACTTGTAAGCGCGGATGCTATGAATAGATCTATTTGGGTTGACACCCTCATCTTAGTTGGTCGCGCCAACTTGTCAAACGGACGCATATTGTTAGGAATTAAATATTCCATAGATTTGATGATCACAAACAAGAAGAATGAAACATATACTATACTGAAATGATAAGCAAAATACAACCTGCTGCTAGTGTTAGACAACCTGCTGCTAGTGTTAACAAGGTACTGCTAGTGTATTTTAAGGTACGGTTAGTACAAGAAAGGTACTGCCAGTGCAAACTGGAAGGTACTGCTAGTTCAGAGCTCAGAGCAAGGTACTGCTAGTTCATAGCAAAGGTACTGCTAGTGCAATAAGGTACTGCTAGTACAAACGAAGCTGCTGTTGATCAGTGAGTCATACTGCTGCTACAAGGATAAGAACGAAGAAGATATTTATTTTGTATGAGTCATGTTTATACAAAATATAATATCTAGATATTTTATCAAGTCATCAAGTTGAACACTCAAGATACATGTTGTATCCTATTGACTTGACACATGTTAAAGCAAGTGGATGACTAAAGACTTATCAAGTTTGTAATGATCTCCTTATGTTATAAAAGGAAGATCATACCCCTTAGATAAAAGTGTGTCACTATGTGATTAGTGATCACCAAAGTGCTTAGTACTCTCAAATTACAACAACACAAAGTTGGGTTAAAATGTAAAGACTTAAAGAGTGTGTGTGGGAACATCAGTATGATGAACATTGGACATGGGGTCTAATGTTGTTAGGTTTGTTTAGCCTCAAGGATCTTTGATCCCTGATTAGAGTGTAATCGTACTACCAATGATCAAGTAGTATTGGGGCTAATGAAATAACAAACGGTGAATTCCACAAAACCTTGTTGTGATAGTATTGTATTCTTTGTTTGAATATTCTGCCAATATTATCATCATGCTAGTAATAGACAAAATCCTATATCAAATGCTTAACAGCCTAGAGCTTATAAACGATCACGTAGCTTGTTTTAGTAGAAGAAAGTTGGTCTAAAATGAGCTTTCCACAGTTGGTATCAGAGCGGGGGGGGGGGGGGGGGGGGGGGGGGGTTTAGGAAAAGAAAAGGTTTTAGCTTAAGAAAGAAGAAAAATTCGTCTTTGCTTAATTCTTTGCAACTTTCTGCAGAGCAGTTTTGCAAAGGCTATAACTCCTTCGTTAACCGTTGGATTGGGCTGAAATTTTTGTTGAAGGTTCTTGGTATATCATGGTAGATTCTGACCGGAGGGATCTTCAATCTGAGCCTTAGGTTGCAAGATATGCATCATTGAATACTGCTGCAGAAACAGTTGAGGTATTGTCGAATTTTTGGTTTTCTTTCAAAGTTCACACACATAGGGGAAGAATCACACACAGAAGAGAGTTGGTTCTTAAAATATAAAAAGGATTTTTTATCAATTTATTATTGGTGAAAAAGGTCATTAGTTGCTTATTTGAAGTTGAGGTTAAATTTTTTAAAATTGTGTTTTATCATATCTTTTGTTGAGAAGATAACTTGTTTGTGCTTCAAGAAGTTATGACAGAGACTTGTTAAATCTAGTTTTCATAGGTCAAGGGGAGGATGGACGAAGACCTAGTTAACTATCACTTAAAGGAGTTGCTTTGTCGCGCTCAGTGTCTCATAGGAAATGAGGATTTAGTCAAGATTCAAAGTCAGTTTTAGTACAAGATATAAGACACAAGTTTGGTTTATTTTATTTCATCAACGAGTTGGTAATGGTTGGTTTTTCTTCATCAGTCATAAAAGCCTACAGAATTAAAGATTCGAAATGGTTAACATATGGGTTTCAGGGGAAGCTTAAATGTTTAGATGTATAACCATTTATTGTATTTGTGCAACACCACAAGGGAAAGTTATTGATTCTTATTATTGTGGATAGTATTGCTATTGATAGTTTAAAATTTTACTATCTCAAGTTCATTTTTAGTGCGGAAAGCTTAATGGAGGGTAATTTGAGATATTAGAAGGATAGATTGGATTTGTAATATTATTTTGTAGTTGTAAAAATCATATTTGTAATATTCTCTATTTTTTTGATAACAAAAGGGGGAAGAGACGTGGTGGATAGCATAGATTAAGGGGAAGACAGTATGGTTTCATTCATGGTGAGATTTAGTTATCTCAATTTCTCTACTTCGTCTAGGGAAATTCGTACAAGAACGTGTTTGTTTTGTAATCATCAAATAGGGGAAGATTGTAAGGAATTAAATATTCCATAGATTTGATGATTACAAACAAGAAGAATGAAACATATACTATACTGAAATGATAAGCAAAATACAACTTGCTGCTAGTGTTAGACAACCTGCTGCTAGTGTTAACAAGGTACTGCTAGTGTATTTTAAGGTACGGTTAGTACAAGAAAGGTACTGCCAGTGCAAACTGGAAGGTACTGCTAGTTCAGAGCTCAGAGCAAGGTACTGCTAGTTCATAGCAAAGGTACTGCTAGTGCAATAAGGTACTGCTAGTACAAACGAAGCTGCTGCTGATCAGTGAGTCATACTGCTGCTACAAGGATAAGAACGAAGAAGATATTTATTTTGTATGAGTCATGTTTATACAAAATATAATATCTAGATATTTTATCAAGTCATCAAGTTGAACACTCAAGATACATGTTGTATCCTATTGACTTGACACATGTTAAAGCAAGTGGATGACTAAAGACTTATCAAGTTTGTAATGATCTCCTTATGTTATAAAAGGAAGATCATACCCCTTAGATAAAAGTGTGTCACTATGTGATTAGTGATCACCAAAGTGCTTCGTACTCTCAAATTACAACAACACAAAGTTGTGTTAAAATGTAAAGACTTAAAGAGTGTGTGTGGGAACATCAGTATGATGAACATTGGACATGGGGTCTAATGTTGTTAGGTTTGTTTAGCCTCAAGGATCTTTGATCCCTGATTAGAGTGTAATCGTACTACCAATGATCAAGTAGTATTGGGGCTAATGAAATAACAAACCGTGAATTCCACAAAACCTTGTTGTGATAGTATTGTATTCTTTGTTTGAATATTCCGCCAATATTATCATCATGCTAGTAATAGACAAAATCCTATATCAAAGGCTTAACAGCCTAGAGCTTATAAATGATCATGTAGCTTGTTTTAGTAGAAGAAAGTTGGTCTAAAACGAGCTTTCCACACATATCATTCGGATTCTTTCCGAATGTCTGGCAAACACTAATTTGTGGCATTAGTATTATTATGCTTGATTGCATACCAGTACGTCGAGATTCGGGGTCATGAGGTTAGGGCATTGTATATTATTTTTGGCTATGACATTATATTTATTGTGATCGTCATGCTATTGAAATCTTGTGGTCCACACTTTAATTATTTACTTAAACCTATGAACTCACCAACAATTATGTTGACCTTTTTAGCGTGTATTCTCAGGTAACTAGATGATAATAATCATCCTTGTATTGAGCACACTAGAGTCACATTTGGAAGCACATCATGATGAAGATTTTCTTTGCATTATTTAAGTGTTTGATTATGTATTAAAACCTTACATTTTGATGGTGAACTCTGATATTTATGTTTTGTTAAATGTTATGTTTAAATCAAACGCTTGTTTTAAAATGACTCACTTAGAGGTCATTCTTTATTTCCCTGTACTTTGTTATCAAGGAACATCACGCCGCCGTAATTCCATTCCGCTGCAATCCAGATTTTGGGGGTGTGACAATAGATATCAAAACAGGCCACAAACAGGTAAAAGTCTAAAAAGTGATAAGTTGGCTTGATCTTCCTGGGTTTGAAAGGACAAACCTATAGAAAACCTTCATAACCTGAAAAGTCAAAACAAAATAGGCACAAATGACATTGGTTTGACATACACAAATACTATTTCAAACTTCTCTTTTCGTTACATCCTCATCTTTTTGTAACAAACTCAAATTACCTGCTGATGTAGCTTTATGCATAAGCAAACATATAAGTAGTTCTACTGAGCAACCAAAAACACAACACAAGAAATAAGTTTAGTTTCAAGCTACAAATTATTCAAAACTGTTTATGATGTTTGTACCTGATAACCAATTTAACACTTGCAGAAACAAAATACGCACTAATCTCTTCTACTTAACTTCTTTGGGGATGTTTAACTGCATAATCTTTTCTAAATTACTTAATGCAACACTTCCCTGCATCTGCTATAGATACCATTCTCAATTAGTTTATAGATACCATTCTCAATTAGTTTTGCCATTTTCACGGGTAATGAGCGGATAATAGTATATGCGTGACAATGTATAAAAGAGCATCAAGTATTCAGCTGTAATGGCTGTGACATCATGTTTTAGGTAGCACACTTGCGTACAACTGTTACCTGTGCTTTTGCTTTTGCCAATGCTAGTTTAATACCCCCTTCCTAATGGAGACTACAATCAACTAAGCAAAAGATAAACCTATATATGCACAAACCATTGTAGTATGACTTCTACTCAATGAGGTCAACAACCGTAAACAATTTCATGCTACATTTTATCAAGGGTCTAACAAGGCATTTCTGCCTACTAACTGTCAGAAGAAATGGTTAATATAACCTATCTTAATAAATAAAGAGTTTGATAGTGTATCATAAATTATCGAGAATCAGGCAACGGCGATTGACTAAAGTGCTTGGCCCGTTTTACACATTTTACAACCTAATTTTCCACCCTCACAATATCAACCAATCAAAAAGATCATGAAATCCTTACCAGTAGAAGTTCACAGCTACATAAATGTATTAGTAACTATAATATAACCACCCAGGCATATATTATGTGTTATATAATATGATATCAAACTACCATAATTGCTACCAAGTACATAAAATGATGATAGTTCATAAAAACGTACTTACTTGACCATTGTATACAGTAAACCGTCAATGTACCTAATAATCAGAAACCTTGAATGTGTTCATCAGCAACAACAATAAAACAACTAAAATTAATCAGAATTAGACAACACAAAACCATGGAAAATAGTGCAACAAAAGAACTATTTTTGTACCCAGTTGGTTGTACCCGGTCGTTGTGCTCTGCTGCAGCTGGTGTAAGGTCTACTGTTGCACACTCAAATAATAACCGCCCATCCGTAATAGAGCTATGTCTATTGCGTGAAAGTTAGAGTACTCAAATCAAACAAATAAATAAAACAGAAGGTATTTCTAGAGTAATGTATACATGTTTGTTTGCTACAAAGATAGATGAGCACCACTTTATTATTATTGATGAACTTAATATTATAGTCGATATTTACCATGTGACATAACCAACAACTATACACATGCTTTAAGATAAAGTGTGAACTCAAGAACTGGGCTTACATGATGTGTATTGAATGACCGGTCTCTGATAATGTTGATGAGAAAGAATGCTGTAAAGGTACCTACATTCAAACATGACTTACAGAAAGTTAGAAACCAAAAAAACAATTAAATAAACATATAGGCACGCTAGACTTCTATAAAATTCTAGTGGAAACAATTAATAACTTGAAAACAATTAATTTGCATACCTTGTCAAACCTCAACAGCCTATGATCGAGGTTAGAAACTACATACTGCTTCAGCATGCAAAACCCTAATTCACAAATTAAATGGTACGAAAAAATTATATAATATATAGTAATAAACATACCTTCATGATCAAAATCATTGATAGTACGTGGCTTTGATTGTGTTTAATCAAAATCATTCAATTATCTGATGATGATGATGATTATGATGATGATGATGACGATGGCTTAATTTTATCGAATGACTTTAGGTTTTGGTTTTTTTATTTTTATTTTATTTTTATTTTTTTTTGACGAAAATAAAGATAAATTGCGGTGGCTGATATTTAGGGATACGTTTTTTATCAAATCATTAATTATAGACGTAATCAATTCCATAATTTTCTCCTGTTTTGAATTGACAACGTTATTAGTATGTTCAAGGTGAAGTTCCTTGCATGTACGGATATCAGTGAAGTTCCTTGATGTGGCTTTAACATTGACGATATCTAATCTTATGTGAAGAAGAATAGCTATCAGATTACCAAAAAATAAAGTAATCTTAAAGTTCATTAATCATTCAGTCATTTTCTAAACATGATCATGTATATCGCAATAAAAATTAATCAATGTGATGTGATATAGCACAAAAAATCAGAAACTACAAATCTTAAACACACTAACCTTTAATAAGTGATTGAAAATCGTGGAACAATGATACCAGTTACACTTCAGTTGGAGAAGACATGCAAGCAAATGAGAACCCTTTAGCATTTCTCCATCACTTTGACTTGTTAACTTTTTAGTTAACTTTTAGCTTAAATGGGATAAACAAAATTCCAAAGGCATAAAAAGAAAAACGCTTAAACCTGTGATATAGTTGATCATGGAGAAATGCAGATACTAAAATTTGAATTTGTTGGATCAGGGGTCAGATCAAGTTCCATAAAAATAAGTGAGTGGGTAAAATAGTTGATTAAAGCTATACCTTCTGCTGATGTTTCAATGGAAAAGTAGTAGGGTATTTGGATTGCACCATTGCATGGCCTTTTAGTGAGAACATTGGTGCACTAATGGCACCCTGCGGGATTACCTGAAAAAAAGACCCCAAATGCATTATCAAATTGAAGATGGTTGTTTTAATTACGCTAAAAGAATAACAAAAGAGTTGGATCGAGTATAGATGGCAAAACAGGCTACAAACAGGTAAAAGTCTAAAAAGTGATAAGTTGGCTTGATCTTCCTGGGTTTGAAAGGACAAACCTATAGAAAACCTTCATAACCTGAAAAGTCAAAACAAAATAGGCACAAATGACATTGGTTTGACATACACAAATACTATTTCAGACTTTCTTTTCGTTATCATCATCATCTTTTTTGTAACAAACTCAAATTACCTGCTGATGTAGCTTTATGCAGAAGCAAACATATAAGTAGTTCTACTGAGCAACCGAAAACACAACACATGAAATAAGTTTAGTTTCAAGCTACTAATTATTCAAAACTGTTTATGATGTTTGTACCTGATAACCAATTTAACACTTGCAGATACAAAATACGCACTAATCTCTTCTACTTAACTTCTTTGGGGCTGTTTAACTGCAAAATCTTTTCTAAATTACTAAATGCAACACTTCCCTGCATCTGCTATAGATACCATTCTCAATTAGTTTTGACATTTTCACGGGTAATGAGCGGATAATAGTATATGCGTGACAATGTATAAAAGAGCATCAAGTATTCAGCTGTAATGGTTGTGACATCATGTTTTAGGTAGCACACTTGTGTATAGCTGTTACCATTGCTTTTGCTTTTGCCAATGCTAGTTTAATACCCCCTTCCTAATGACTACAATCAACTGATCAAAAGATAAACCTATATATGCATAAACCATTGTAGTATGACTTCTACTCAATGTGGTCAACAACCGTAAACAATTTCATGCTACATTTTATCAGGGGTCTGCCTAAGTGTTTCTGCCTACTAACTGTCAGAAGAAACGATTAATAACATAACCTATCTTAATAAATAAAGAGTTTGATAGCGTATCATAAATTGTCAAGAATCAAGCAACGGCGATTGACTAAAGTGCTTGGCCAGTTTTACCCATTTTACAACCTACTTTTTCACCCTCACAATATCAACCAATCTAAAAGATCATGAAATCCTTACCAGCAGAAGTTCACAGCTTCATAAATGGATTAGTAACTGTAATATAACCACCCATGCATATATTATGTGGTATATAATATGAGATGAAACTACCATAATTGCTACCAACTACATAAAATGATAATAGTTCATAAAAAACATACTTACTTGACCATTGTATATAGTAAACCATCAATGTACCTAATAATCAGAAACCTTGAATTTGTCCATCAGCAACAACAATAAAACAACTAAAATTAATCAGAATT
Source organism: Artemisia tridentata subsp. tridentata (assembly GCA_021014915.2). NCBI lineage: Eukaryota > Viridiplantae > Streptophyta > Magnoliopsida > Asterales > Asteraceae > Artemisia > Artemisia tridentata. Next base: position 58,921,101 of record CP139508.1, on the reverse strand, counting down.
AGACAACACAAAACTATGGAAAATAGTGCAACAAAAGAAAACTTACAAACAGAGACTTGTTTGTACCTAGTCGTTGTGCCCTGCTGCAGCTGGTGTAAGGTCTACTGTTTTACACTCAAATAATAAGCGCCCATCCGTAATAGAGCTATGTCTATTGTGTGAAAGTTAGAGTACTCAAATCAAATAAATAAATATAATAGAAGGTATTTGTAGAGTAATGTATACATGTTTGTTTGCTACAAAAAAAAAGATGAGCACCACTTTATTATTATTGATGAACTTAATATTATAGTTAGTACTGCTGGTACTGTTAACCTGGTCAAAGGTGAAATCATGGTAATCTAGTACTATCAGATTCTGTAAAAAAAAAACGAACCACCTGGTGACCTAACAATTAACACATCAATTAATTGGCAACACTTATAAGGTATAAGAAGATGGAAATTATCATTACTAAGTTTAAAGGAGCAGTACTAACTTCTGAGAAATCCTTTCTTTCTCGTCCACTCAGGGGGATGCGGACACGCCTGTGCGGATTACAATCCTAGTTAAAGGTGAAATCATGGTAATCCAGTATTCAAAAACCAGATTAAGTTGTAGCATGTTGGTTGGATCAATGCAGCCATTAAACTAAAAGAAAATGTAATAATCGAAACACCTACGAATTCAAAAATCAAAAAAAAAACAGAAAATGGAATACCCACCCTATGATCGAGGTTATAAACTGCATGTTGATCCCAGATAAGCTTAACGATCTTGTTAATTATCTTAGATAAATATCTAAGACAATAAGTATAGAAACTGTTCTTGTAACAACAACTATTAATTACTGTGTGGAATTTAGTAATTAATCTTAAGAAGAGTTTTCAACGAACACAAAAGAATTCTCAATAAACACTTCAATATATTACGGTTACTCAAAAGAAACAGGGTTACAAATAACCTTGAAATGTTAAGACTCTTACAAAACAAATGACACTTTGTTTACCCATGCTTTGATTACTTGACTCACAACTCAAGTAATACTGTAAGAGATGAGATCTCTAACTCTAATACTAGATTCTCCTTTTATAATCTAAGGAGACCTAACTAAACATGTACATATTGTACCACTATACATTATATATTAAAATGTAATCAAGTGTCTTTTACTTTACAGCCATCATCATACCACTCCATGTGTATTGTACTTTAAAGTAGTAGAACCAATCATTCCTGAACCGCCCCATGATCACTAAGATGTATTAAATAATCACCAACTATTAGTATAATACATCTCAGTTTGTCATTTACCAGCAGCAAAATGATGTACCTCAGCAGTAGTATGAGAATGCCCAGCAGCAGTATGACACTTAGCGTATTCTTCAGTATTGGACTTTTTCCTTAGCAGTAGTATGACAGAACTAGCAGCAGTATGATTATGCTTAGCAGCAGTATGATACTTGGCATATTTTCTATTAAGTATACAAAGAAGTATTGTGATACCTTAGTAGCAGCTTCCTTAAAACCCAACAATCCTCCCCTAAACTTGATATTTTCTCCTAAAATCATCAAGTTTCTTCAAAGTATGAATCAACCACTAGGAGGATGCTTCCAAACACTTAATGCTGTTGTGAGGTCTTTGATTTTAGCACTTTTCTATACTTCTCCACTAACTCATAAGCTTGATGATCTGAAAGAAATGCTCTCTGTAACTTTAACTTCCTAGGTTGTAGCATCTGAGTAATCATAGCAGTATTGTTGGTGAAAGGGTAGTCTTTTTCCACCAGCATGTACACACTTATACCACTACCAACCAATTCATGTACTCCACAAGACTGATACAGATACCATTTATGGACGTTTTTCGAAATTAGCAAATCCTTCCATTCAATATCTCTTTCATCAGGCTCAAACATATTCTTCAAATAGTAATAGTTTAGCCTTTCATATACTATCTCTGGTCTTGTCTACCCATACCATTTCTTATACAACCTCCAAAGTTGTACTACATCATCCCTATCCATGTAATGTAACATCTGTGTGAATCTGATAAACTTTTGACACAATCCATTCGATCTCTTGATTTCCCACCATGGTTCACTTCCGTCTCTTACATCTTGAGTATAGGAGATGATTGGATATTTTCTTGTCAAAGGAACTGCATTGGTTATCTCAGGTTCAGGTTATGGTTTATGATCTGTAAACTCCATAATCCTCTTCATGTCCTCTGCAGTCACCTCTTCAGAATTACTCTCTGAATCACTATACTTGATTGGAACTATTCTCTTCCTCTTCTTTGCTCTACTCTTCAGCCTTTTACCTGTTCTTTTTACTCCAATTATTAACTCAGGCTTCTCCTCTTTTACTTCCTCCTTTTTCTCCTCAACTCCTTCTTTCTTTTTCTCAGCATCAGTTACAATCTCTTTCTCTTTCACAACCTCAGGCACTTTATTAAATTCAGGATCCAGATAAGCCCTTGGTGCCACTTACATCCTTGTGAACTTTTTGATTTCTGCATCTGTCACATGCTCAACTAGTCTGTTTAGTTTTGCATGTTCTTCAAAGTAAGCCCTCTTAATAGCAGCTCTACTCATTCCCCTTAAATCTTTTGTTGTCCAGTAAGCCTGATGCATCAGATACATCTTCATGTAATTAAGCTCCTTAGCTCTTGTAGGCTTTTTCTTTTTGTACTCTCCCTTTTTCTGATTTTGCTTCTTTCTAAATTCACCAAGCATAGCCTCTATAGCATTTTATCTCTCATCAGGAGTGTATCCTTCTCTCTCCTCCTTCTGAGTTTTCATTGCAATCTCCCTATCTGCATCCTCTTGCCTTTTCCTCTCCAACTCATCCTCTGCCTCCCACTGAGCTTTCATTCGACCTAACATATTCTTCATCAGTTTCACTCTGTTGTGCTTTGGCAGCAGCATCCATAAACTTAAACTTCTTCTTTGGTTCTTCAATCAAGATGCTTTTGCCTTTATCTTTTGATGAAATAGTGGATTGTGTAGGTTTAAATGTGGGTGCAGGCTCTCTTATTTCTACTCCTTTGGCTTTTGGTTTTGTAGGTTGTGGTGCAGGTTTAGTTAAAGTTTGTTGTGGTGTTGATGTAGCAGTAGTTTTGAGTGTAGGGATTTATTTTGGTAATTTTTGTTGTGGTGTTGTTGTTGTTTTGGCTCTAAGATTCATCATGATTTGGGCTATGGGTATAGTATCTTCACTTGATTCAGAAGCAGCAACATCCTTTTCTTCAGCAGTAGAATGCTTAGCAGCACTATGTTCTGCACCAGCAGCAGAATCTTTAAGCCCAGCAACACTTTGATTTACACAAGCAACAGTATGTTCTGTATCAGCAGCAGAATCATCCTGTGCCTTCTTCTCACCAACACTAGCAGCATCATCACTCCTAACACTTTTCTCAACTGCTTCCAACACTACCTCATTCCCAGACTTTTCCTTCACCACAAATTCATGTATTGTTTCACCACTATCCACATCATTCTCATCATTTGCTTCACCCATATCCACATCACCAGCAGCACCTTCAACAACATTTTCATTCTTTTCAATTTCCACCTCCCCTGACTCCTTCACAACTTCATCTATACCCACATCTTCATTCCTCCCCTGTTTGGGAGCATCCTCCCCCAAACCAGGCTTGGAAATAGCCATCTTTGTTTTTACCCTTGAAGTCCTTGATCTTTGAATACCCTCAAGATGTTTTACCCTCTGCTTGAGCCTTCTTATTTCTCCACCTTGAGTAGATTTCACCAAGTTTAACTGCTTCCTGAGATCAAGTACTTCTTGTTTGAGACCTAGCACTTCAGATGACAATTTTGTACAAGTTGCCGTCAATTCTTTGATAAGTTTAATACTACCCTCCTCACTTCGGTCTGTATTACCTGACCTGAGAGGTGATTCATTGGGTTTGGCCTTTTGTACAGGGTTATCCATCAATTCATGAGTTACATTTCTACCCTCATCACTTCGGTCTGTGTTACTTGACCTGAGAAGTGATTCATTGAGTATAAACTCAGCATCAAACCTTGTTTGACTAACTGAGCCTCCCATTTGAGCCATTTGGCTAGGGTTTCCATCATCTGTTTTAGGTTCCTGAGAACTTTTCACAGTTGATGTTGCCATGGTTGAGGTCTTAATTATGTTGACACTGTCCTGTTCAGGTTGTGAGCCTGGAACAGCAATGTCAGCCTCTTCCATATTGTTACCTCCATCACCTGTGACACCCTCATTTACATCCCGATCAACACTAAGATGAGGCCTCTCAGTGTTATCATCATTTGGTTGGGATTGGTGAAATGGTTCAGGTGAATTTATGGGTTGGTTGGCAGCAAGTTGGAGCATATATGGGGTGAGTGGAGTAATAGTTCCAGAGAATCCAGTCCCATTTATTCTAAGGTAAGAGAACATTTTACTACCAAGTTCAGGAGTAGGTTCAGTTCCCCTATGTTCCAAAGGTTCTCTTAATTTATTGTTGATAATAAGTTGTAAAAACCTTGGGTAAGCAAAAACTTCTCCAGAAATCTGCTTTTTCAACCCCTCAAAGATCATAGCCGAAAAATTGAATGGTTGTCCTAAAGCTAGATAAATCAAAGCCGAAGCTTGAGATGCACTAAATTCACTCCAACCAGTGGTTTTAAGGCTAAGACAGTGTAGAATAGTATGAATAAGGAATTTCCATTGTGGGCAGAGTAGGCGTTTAAAAATTTTGACATTATCATTTGGCCTCTCATACCCAATTTGTTCAAGACCCTCAAAAATTTTGGATGTAGGAAGACAAGTTGTTGCTTCCTCATCTGCAAGTTGGAGAATTCTTCTTACAGATGATTCAGTAAAAACTATTCTTTGTTCATCCACTGTTGCTATTAACCTTTCTCTCCCATGTTTAGTTTCAATGTTAATGGTAGACCAAAACATTCTCATGTGAGATTTATATATGGTGGGATTCACTTTTAACGCATACCTTATGTGTGATGCATTAAGAAAGTCAATGGCTTTAGTGAAACCCTCTGCGTCTGGAACCCTTTAAAGAAATGCGACTTGATTGTGGTCTTTGGAGAATGTTCTTTGTGCCATTGAATTTTGGTTTGAATTTGGGGGTTTTGTGAATCTTTTGATTGGAAGTATGTTAGGGCTTGTAATTGAATTGGGGGTTTGTAACCTTTTGAAACCGTTTAGGGTTTTGAATTTGATTTGGGCGCACACATTTAATGAGGTGATTAAATTTGGGGGTTTATAACCGTTAGGGTTGAGTTGGCGCCAAAGTTACAAAATAGACCCTGTTCTTTCAAACTAAGCAGCAGAATGCTGAAAGTTGTAAAACTCAGCAGTAGAACCCTAGCAGCAGAATCTTTTGCCTAGCAGCAGAATCTTTTGCCTTAGCAGCAGAATGTCTGCTTATCTTTTCCAAACACCTTTAATTTCAAATTTTGAAGATCAAACACCGTTAGCTTATGAAATCTGCATCTTTCTTTGAATTTTCCTAAAAAAGATTAGAATTTTTTTTTTAAATACAAACAATTTTTCTATTCCAAAGATGCAAATCAATCTAGATAATCTAACAAACTTCACAATCTTCACAAAAACATAGTTATACTTTGCAGCAGAATGGACACTTAGCAGCAGAATAAGTATAACTAGCAGCAGAACATAACACGCCTTCTAAGCAAGCAGCAAAACCAACTTATTGACTAATAACAACATAAATCCTTTTAAAATTTTAACAAAAACATAAAGAGATGAGAAATTTATTCAAAGATTCATCATCCCAATAGCAACAATTATGAATTGAAATCTACCCACATCAAAACCTTTTGTGAGCAAATCTGCAACATTATTGTCAGTATGGATTTTGAGAATTTGAATTAGTTTCTTTTCATAATAATCTCTTATAAAGTGATGTCTTATCTCAATATGTTTTGTTTCAAAGTGAAAAACAGGATATTTAATGATACACATTGTGCTGCTATTATCAATATGAATTTTGGTGTTCAAGAAATTGTACCCATAATCCAGTAGTTGATTCTGAATCCAGAGCATTTGTCCACAGCAACTAGAAGCAGCAACATACTCAGCTTCAGTTGTTGAGTTTTCCACCACAGTTTGTTTCTTGCATTGCCATGAAATCAACCTGTGTCCAAGGAATTGACACCCTCCTGTGATTGATTTCCTATCTAAACATGCTCCAGCATAATCACTATCTGAGTATGCTTCCAGATGAAATGGTGAATCTTTTGGATACCAAAGTCCCAACCTAGGTTGACTCTTTAGATATCTAAAGATTCTCTTGACTGCATTCAAGTGTGAAATTTTAGGGGATACTTGAAATCTGGCACAAGCACACACAGCAAACATGATGTCTGGCCTGGAAGCAGTTAGATACATCAATGAACCAATCATTGACCTGTAAGTATGCACATCAAATTCTTCACCTTCTTCATCTCTGAGTAGAGGCTTATTTTTCTCCATTGTTGTCTTTACTGGCTTTACATCAGAAAAGCCAAACTTCTTGAGAATATCATCCACATACTTGTCTTGACTAATGAAGATCCCAGCCTCCATTTGCTTAACTTGAAGCCCCAAAAAGAAAGTAAGTTCCCCCATAGAACTCATTTGAAATCTTCTATGCATGAGCTTCTCAAATTCTGCACATAACACCTTATTTGTAGAGCCAAAAATGATGTCATCAACATACACTTGAACTAACAAGATATCATTTTTGTCTTTCTTGATGAACAAAGTCTTGTCAATAGTTCCTCTGTGGAAGCCATTGTTTAACAAGTACTTTGATAAGGTGTCATACCAAGCTCTTGGAGCTTGATGTAAACCATATAGTGCCTTATCCACCTTGTAAACCTTCACATCCAGGTGGTTGTTGGACACAAACTTCTTCATCAATTGTCCCATAAAGAAAAGCACTTTTCACATCCACTTGATACACAGTGAAGTTCATGTATGAAGCATAAGCTAGAAACAATCTGATAGCTTCTATTCTTGCTACAGGAGCAAATACTTTATCATAATCAATGTCTTCTTGTTGTGTGTATCCTTGAGCCACCAATCTTGCTTTGTTTCTAATCACAATTCCCCTTTCATCCTTTTTACATCTAAACACCCATTTAGTTCTAATTGCCCTTTTTCCACTAGGCAAATCAACCAATGTCCAGACTTCTGGATGCTTGAACTGCAGCAATTCTTCTTACATTGCTTACACCCAGCTTTCATCTTGTAATGCTTTGCAAGCATTCTTTGGTTCTATTTGTGATAGAAAACAAGCAAACATACAACTTTGAAGATCTTTGTGGCTGTTTCTTTGATGAATGATTTGAGCAAATAAACCTTCATCAACAAGGTCTCTCAAACCTTTTGACTGACTTCTTGTATGAACAGCAACTTCAGCATCACCTATGATCTTCTCCTTTGGGTAATCCTTGTGTATTCTTGTGGTTGGAGTAGGAGAAACAGGAATAACAGTCTCCATATTGGAGAGATCAACTCTTGCTCCAAACACATCTAAAGCTTCATCATCAGTCTCTTCATATATTCTGACCAATTTATGTACATCAGAATCATCAGAAAATTCATCATCATCTATAGGAGCTTTAACAGCTAGGCATAGCAGCAGAATCTTTTGGTGCAGCAGCAGAATGTTTTGGCTTAGCAGCAGAATGCCCTGTGCCAGAAGTAGAATCATACATACTACTGCCAGCTTTATTTCCCATATTCTCATCAATTGTTGACTCTTCAACTATCTTTTCAGCAACATTCTTGCCATCATTAACATGTTCATCATGACTTGCAGCCTTCCCCTTGGGTACTGCATCATGAACAGCAGCATCTTGTGAACTCTTCATCTCATTAAGCTTCCATTTTTCCACCAAGATGAATTCTTCATCAGATGCATCTTTTGTACCTGCATTAGAATATGCTTCTGGACCTGCAGATTTGTTAGTTGCACCTGCTAGCATTGGCTCATAATTCATACTCTTGGTGAGTGAGTCAATATCAAAAAGCCAATCAGGTCCTTTTCCTGCAACATTAGGTGTGGTTTCATTAAACCTAACATGCAGGTTTTCTTCCACATGCATAGTTCTTTTATTGAATACCCTAAAAGCCTTGCTATTTGTAGAGTACCCAACAAAGAAACCATGATCTGCTTTCTCATCAAATTTTCCTAGGTGGTCAATGGTATTTAAGATAGTAACAGGACACCCAAATGGTTTCAAGAAATCTATCATAGGCTTCCTACCATGCAATAATTCATAAGGGGTCTTGTTATGAGGCTTAACTACTTTACTCCTATTTTGCACAAAACAAGCATTATTGACTACTTTCGCCCAAAAATTAGTAGGTAATTTTGATTCAGACAACATAGTCCTAGCAGCCTCAATTAGTGTCCTATTTCTCCTCTCAGCAACACCATTTTGTTAAGGAGTTCTAGCTACACTAAACTGTCTTAAGATACCTTTTTCCACACAGAACTGATTCATCACATTGTTCTTAAATTCAGTTCCATTGTCACATCTGATTACTTTAACTTTTTGATTAACTAGGTTTTCTATTCTAGTTATGAAAGCCTTAAGAATGCTAGAGGTTTCATCTTTAGTTGCTAGAAAGAATACACAAGTAAATCTACTATAGTCATCTGTGACAGCTAAGCAATACATCTTTTTATTCAAACTTTTGACAAAAGTTGGTCCGAATATGTCCATATGCAGCATATACAGGGGTTCAGAAATGGTGTTCACAAATTTGGTCTTACAAGAGGCTCTGTGTTGCTTGCCCATTTGACAAGCAATACAGGTTTCAGGATTTTCAAAAACTTTTGTAGGTAACCATCTCACAAGGTTCCCTTTAACCAATTGATTAATAGTTTTGAAATTTAAATGGCCAAGCCTTCTATGCCAAATTTTGGATTCATTAATAGTAGCCTTGGCAAATAGACAAGTTAAAGCTCTTTTGGGAACTATGTTCTTTATGTCTACACTGTATATGTTGTTTGTTCTAGGGACTTTAAGTAGCACAGATGAATCATCAGGCAACTTAAAATTAGGAGACAAAACAAGACAGTCAGTATCTGTAAAAAGAACAAAATTCCTATTATCACACATTTGTGAGACACTAAAGAGATTGTACTTAAGTCCCTTTACTAAGTATACTTTCTCAAAGTCCAATTTCCCTGTTTTTATTGTACCTTTGCCAACTATCTTTCCTCCCTTGGAGTCATTACCAAAAGCAACATATCCACCATCTACAGCTTCAAAATCTTCAAGGTTGCTTTTCTCTCCAGTCATGTGTGCTGAGCATCCACTATCAAATATGCATTTGTCCTTTAATTCCTGTGATAAATTGCCCTGAATACAAAGTAAGAGAATTAGTTTCTCTTGGGGACCCAAGCCATTACTGACTTGGATCTGCCTTGTGCATCATTGTAGTCAAATTTCTTCAAGTCCAATGATGCACTGCTGGAAATATGATTTAAATCAGTTGATTTAGGTTTCCATACCCAGCAAGCTGAGGCCTTAACAACATAAAAATGATTGCCCACAACAGTGTGTATCAATGCTCTAGGCTTACCAGCAGAATCTGCTTTTTCCTTAGCAGTAGGAACAATTTTGTTCCTTTAAATGGGCTTTTCAGTTGTTATCATCATAGAATAACCAGAGTTAATTAAAACTTGTCTAGGAACCATGTTTGTTTTGGAGTGAGGGTGAGTTTTTCTAGAAAAGTTATTATGATTCACCCTAGTATTTTGATTCCAAATTGGTTTTTGGTAGTAATAGCAATCTTCTTGAAGATGCTCAAAGCTACCACAACTATAACATGCCTTCTTGAGTAATTGAAAATTTCTACCCAACTTTTGTGAAATTAGATTGTTCCAATTTCTATGATTTCCTCTAGGCAAGTTATTAGTTGTCCTAGGATTTTCTCTAGGTTTCTCATTATATTCAGCCATTTTCCTAGATATTTTTCTTCCAAACCTAGGTTTAACAAACTTGACTTGTTTAACCTTAGTTTCAACAGGTGGTTCTTCTACCTTTTTAAGCTTTTCCTCAACCTGTTCATCATCTGACTTCCAATCTTCAATGATTGGTGCATCAGAGACTAACTCTTTTTCTACCTTAGGTGTTTCATTGTTTGATTTACTTGTTTCACCTAAAGGTTTTGCATCTATTTCAGTTATTATAGACAATTCCTTCCTAGGAGGTGCAAAAGCACTTAAGAGTGGGGGTGGTACTTCAGGATAACCTACACCACTCCCTCTCCTCATTAATTGACTTACAATTGCCTTTTTAATACCATCAGATGCAAATTGTTGTTTTTCAACTCTAACAACATTTTTTTCTTTATCAGCTAAAGCTATATCTCTATCTTGTTCAGCTTTTTCAAGTTTTTTATTAAGAAAATTTATTTCACGATCTTTCTTAAAAACTTCACCTTTTAGAATATTAACTTTTTCAGCATACTGATCTTCAATTTATCTAAGGAAAACAATTTTTTCTTCTAATGATTTTAAACCATGTTTATACCCTAAGTTTTCAAGTTTTAGTTTTTCAACTTCAACTCTTAAACTTTCATTCCTAGAATTTAGTTCTACAACAGTATCTAAGAATGATTTAAATGAACAAGTGGAATCATTTGATACCTCAGAATCTGAACCAGAGGAACAGTAACCCGTAAGAGCAAACTGTTGTTCTTTTGGTTCTTCTTCAGCTATCAACGCATAGTTGGGTCCTTCCTTAGCTTGGTCACTCCAGTCAAACTCTCCCAAGCTATCACATGACAGCATAGCAGTTGCAGCTTCTTCATTTGGAACCTGCCTTGTATTATCTTTGATCTGCTTGGGTGCTCTGCATTCTCTTGCAAAGTGACCTTTTCTCTAGAAATTGTAACACTCAATCTTGGACTTATCAAATCCAGCATTGTTGTGTTTCTTGTATTGTAGTTCCTTACCAGTCTTCTTCAAGAACCTCCTTGCCCTCATAGTCAACATTGCCATCTGCCACTTCAGATCCATTTCTTCAAGATCATCATGATCAATTTGATCTAGATCTTGATTCGTAATTGGAGTACGTGTGGTAAGCTCAGCCAGGAAAACACAAATAGCAGCATCACTGATGTTGTCACTATTTGAGTTAGCAGAAGTATAATTTGTACTAGCAGCAGAACCAAAATGACTAGCAACAGAATGGTTCTCTTGAGAGCTACCAGAACTTTTGATGTTTGAAGACACAAAAGCTTGATTGTGTGCACTAGAAGATGAACTGGATGAACTTTTGACTTCAAATTCATATACCTTCAGGTTGTTGTATAAATCATCCAGGCTCATTGTTTCAAAGTCTGCTTTGTTTCTAAAGACCACAGTGTGTGTGCTCCACTCAGAAGACAAGCTTCTGAGAAACTTGAGATTGACATCTTCTTGATCCACAGTAACCTTTAGGAGAGCCAATTGACTTACTAGCTTCTACAATCGATCATAAGTACCATCAATGTTCTCAGAACTTAAAGCTACAAAAGTTTCAAACTGATGCTTTAGTAAGTTCTTTCTTGACTTCTTTGTTGCATCATTTCCACCAAACCTGAGTTCAATGGCTTCCATCAATTCTTTAGCAGACTCTACTTTGCTAAAAATTAATTTATATGCATTTGGTATCCCCATCAAAAGAATATTGTGAGTTTTTATCTCCAGTCTTCTTTGAGCTTTTTCTTCATTAGTTACTATGGGCATAGGTTTCCCATTAGCACCCTTACTAGGTAAGGTATCCCCATTCTGAATGACTTCCCGCATGGAGTAGTCAACCATCTTTATGTACTGCTGGATCCTCATCTTCCAGAGTTCATACTCATCAGCTCTGAGCATGGGTACCTTTGATGCAGTCACTATATGAGTAGTTGGAGTTTCACATTCCATTGCTTCAGCTGAGTTGAGTTGAACTAGCAAAACTTCTTCTTGATTTCAGGTTCTAGATCACAAGCTCTGATACCACTTATTGATCCCAGATGAGCTTAACGATCTTGTTAATTATCTTAGATAAATATTGTTGACATAAATAAATGCCTAAAAACATTATCAATATTTATTCATATCTCTATGTTTTGATGATCACAAAATGTAAACTCATTAAAACATAAACTTATAAATTAAACAAGTATTTAGTTGTAAATATTCACTTCTACAACTTAAATCACTTAAGGTATGAATGAACTAATGCTTAATGCATTATATGATTAAAGGAACATTTCCTTAAAAATTAGATTTTTTATAAAACATCAAAAACATTTTATATATTTTTGAAAAACATTTTTGGTATTAAATAAAAATGTTTAATCTTTTATAAAAATATGAATTAAAATTTTTAACCAAAATCAGTTAAAATGTTCCAGAAAAACCTTCCCCACAAAAGGACAAAATTGGCCAACGTTCAGTAGGGGCGGCCCCCTTAATTTTGCTAGGTGGCCCCCTTAAAATTAAGGGGACCGCCCCCTATTTAAGGGGACCGCCCCCGCTCTAGTAGGCTCCAGCTGTCCAGTTTTTCTACCTATAAATACCTGCCTTCCCCTGGATTTTTACTTACCTTTTGCACACAAAAACTTTCTGTTTTAAATCCTTGTATATACATTTCAAAATCCTTTGATCATATCTTATTAAGCATTGGTTTCTAAGTGATCCAAGCTTCCTACATTCAAGTGCAAAAGAAGAATACTCCTTCAACATCTAAAGAAGAAGTATTGCAACTTAGCTATCTAAGTTGTGTGTGTCATCATTCATTTGTATATAAGTTGTATACTTGTTAGATAGTTGTGTATATAATTATTTGGGATAGGTTAGTGTAAGTAGTGAAGTTGTGTAGTTAAGGTGTATAAGTAGTGAAGGTGTGAAGAAGTAGAAGTGTACATAGGTTGTGCTAAGTTGTGAAGAAGGTGTGAAGCCGTAGTATATAAGTTGTGAAGAAGTTGTGAATAAGTCGTGAAGTAGTCTTGAAGAAGTAGTCGTGAGGAAGTAGTCGTGAAGAAGAAGTCATGAAGTAGTCGTGAAGAAGAAGTCGTGAAAAAGAAGTTGTGAAGAAGGTGTGATTAAGTTGTGTATAAGTTGTGAGATTGGTTCTAGCTACGATTAGAACTCGACATCTAGCTTTGTGTTGTTAAGCCAGTGTAAGCTAAAGTTGTGTAAGGTTTTCTCCGCCATAAGGGAGCTTGTTGACATAGTGAAGAAAACTCTCGAGTTAGGTGCTCGGGGAGTGGAGTAGGGCAAAGAAGGTGACCTTGTAGCCGAACCACTATAAATCTCTTGTGTCTCGGTTAGATCTTTCCATCTCTATCTTTCATTTAATTTACTTTACTTTACTTGCATTACTTACTTATATTTATCTATACTTGTTCATATTGTTTAAGAATTGAAGTCACATAATATCGAATCGAAGTTTTTAAAAGTAAACAAAAGTTTTCAAAATAAAATTTAAAAAGACGTAAAACTATTCAACCCCCCCTTCTAGTTTTCCACAATTGGTATCAAGAGCCACGTCAAACAAGATTTTTAAAATAAATTGTATTTTAAAACTTGAAACGATCTATGGAATCTGAAAAATATTTAGAAGGGCAATCTATGCAAAGACCACCACTATTTGAAAGTGATGGATTTTTATATTGGAAAAATCGATTCGAAACTTATGTGAAGTCAAAAGATCTAGATCTTTGGCATGTTATTACTAATGGTGATTTTTTACCTATTCAATATAATTTAGAAACTAAAAAGGATGAAGTAGTATCTTTTGAAAAACAAAATGATGATTTAAAAAGAAAACTTTCTAAAAATAATGAGGCTAAAATGGTTATTTATAATGCGTTACCACGTAAAGAATACGAAAGAATCTTTATGTGCGAAACCGCAAAAGAAATTTGGAACTCTTTACTAATAACTCACCAAGGTAATAGTCAAGTCAAAGATAATAAAATAGATCTTCTTGTTCAACAATATGAACAATTCACGATTCCGGAAGAGGAATCAATTGATAATGCATTTGCTAGGTTTAACACAATCATCACAAGTTTAAAGGCACTTGATGAGAGTTTTTCTAGTAAGAATTTTGTCAGAAAATTTCTTAGGGCTCTTCATCCAAAATGGCGAGCTAAAGTTATGGCGATTGAAGAATCGAAGAACTTGTCAACTCTTCAACTTGACGAGTTGATTGGCAACTTGAAGGTCCACGAAGCAATAATCAAGAAAGACTCCGAGATGATCAAAGGAAAGAAAGAACAAAGCAAGTCAATCGCGTTGAAAGCTAGGAAAGCATCAAGTGACGAGGATAGCTCAACCTCCGAAAGTGATGATGAAGAATATGCCATGGCCGTAAGAGACTTCAAGAAGTTCTTCAAAAGACGAGGAAGATTCTTTAGACAACCATATGACGAAAGAAATACATTCCAAAGAAACAAAGACGACAAAGGTAGCAAGAGTGAGAGGAAGTGTTTTAAGTGCGGTGATCCAAATCATCTCATTGGAAGATGTCCAATGATGTCAAAGGAGCAAAATCAAAAGGGGTTCGTTGGAGGAGCATGGAGTGATAGTGATGAAGATGAAAAAGAGACTACAAAGGAGGAGAAATGTCTTATGGCTAAGACATCGAATGAGGTACGTTCCAAAACCGAATACTTTAGTGATGAAATTTTATTATTAGATGAAAAAGACCTAGATAACGAATATAATAGGTTATGCATATTAGGTCAAAAAGTAATGAGTAAAAATAAATCACTAAAACTCATAAATAACAAATTAGAAAAAGAAATACTAGATTAAAAATTAAACTACATAACTTAGAAAAAGGTAAAGAAGTTTTTGAATGTAAAACATGTCAAGAAACTAAAAATAAAAATGAAATACTTAAGGAAGAAATTTGTAAACTTAAAAAATTTGAAAATAGTAGTAATTCACTTAGGGAAATGATAAGCATTCAAAGAGCATCGGGAGATAAAACCGGACTAGGATTTAATTCAAATAATGTTTCAACAAGTGAAAATAAAAATGTTAAGTTTGAATGTCAATCTAGTGAACAAAAACCATTAGAGTCAAAACCTAAGTATATACTTATAAAAGATAGAAAAATACCTATTTCGAGTGATGAGGAAGTAAAAAGTGTTTATAAACCATCATTAAAAGCCAAAACCGGATTTTCTAAACCGAAATTATGATAAAAAACACCTCCCTTAAGAAGACCACATAATCCTCACCCTTGACCTAAATCTCCTCAACCTAGAAGAAATAAAAATCGACAAAAACCTCATAATAATAATAATTACCCAATGTGGAATTATCCAAATCCACCAAGCTTCAATCCTTGGGGAATACTTCCACCATATATGCATCCTAGTCAATTGCAACCCATGTTTGGTTCAAACAACTTTGGATCAATGAGACAATGGGGACCAAGTGGCTAAATTCCTAACTCATTGGGAAATCGGCATCTCCTCTTTGATTGACTTCTACAAGTCAACCTAAACACTTTGAAGCGTTTGAAGAATAATCTTCTGAATAGACTAAAAGGTACGCTTTCTTTTTAAGTTTGGTGTTATAATATATGCTTAGATTAATGACTAGTTATTTCATGCCTATTTAGCTCGTAATGCCTAGTTATATATATATATAGACATAATAGCTTATATGAATAACCTAGAGTCACTAGCTATTTTCCCTTTGGCCCTCTTTAGCAATACCTTTTAAAATGGAAATCTTCTATGTCCACTTTTAGAAAACTCATGGTGATGAAGTGAAATGAGTTGAGTGGATTAATCATTAACATAGAAGTAGGATTAGAAAACTATGGATGAAACAAGCTCTCGAAGATTATGGCATTAAGTTAGATAAGTGTGCGACAACAAAGGAGCTATAGATGTTAGGTTATACCCCATTCAACACTCTCACATCAAACCTATAGAATTTAGTCGTCACTTCCTTATGACCCTAGGATATGTAGAAAAGGGTAGCATGTGACAATAGCCTTAACCAATTCCCTTGAGCATGAGATCATTAACAACCATTTTTTCATTAATGTTATTTTTTTTTCAAAATATGCAAAAACTTCACATTTTGGAAAAATGATTTTTCAAATGATTATGTCATCTTTCTATTAACATGTTTTACTATCTCATTTTTTTTTTCCATAATCCTATTTTGATCAAAGTCAAAGATTGGGAATTTCTTTTTACTCATTCTTCATAAACACATTTTTAAATAAAACCCCATCTATTTTATTCAAATTACTTTAACATCTACATAAAAACCCACTTTCAAACATTGTTGAATAATGCTAAAAACATTTTTTTTAAATCATGCATGGTGATCTCATATTCGTCATCTATATTTATATACATGACATTTAAAAGTGAAGTAAGGCAAATCAAGCGGACCATGGTTTGTCTATTAAGATTTTGTTTGTAACAAATCTAGAAGTCCATGCTATCTTAAGTTCCCATTTATTGCACATAGGCACACTTTAGGATCCCTCTAATAGTTCATTAATTGGTGTAGTTTATTGTTTCATTAGGATCCCTCACATAGGCACATATAATTAAGAAAATACTTGGTGTAGTTTATTGTTTCCTAGTTTATATATATTACTTGCTTGATGAGTATGTTTACATGCTAGATGATATTACTTGCTTGATGAGTATGTTAGCATGATATATGAAATTACTTGTTTGCTTAATCCCTTTAATTAATATGACTTGCATGCATAATACATACTTTATTGCCTCAAAGAGTGGGACTTGCCTGAAACCAAAAGCTCAAAACATAGCCCTCCTTACCCATCTCTGCAGAAAAACTCATTTCTGGAACTCAGAAAGACACCAGATGGGCGGCCCCCTTAATTATTAAGGCGGCCCCCTTAATTATTAAGGGGACCGGCCATCTGCTGGACGGGTTCACAGAAATTTTTTTTTCTGCTTTTTAGCCCATTTCATCCTGCACTTCCCCAAAATTCACAAACACACTTTGTCCCTATCATCCAAACATCCATCCCAAATAACAACCTCAACCTCCACCTTCATTCCAATCAACACATCTCAACCTCAAACCAACTCCCATGAAACCTTCGAAAATCCTCATCATTTTGGTCAACCATCAAACTTTCCCTCACCATCAAATAACTAAGCCCTATCCACATGCGTTCCGCCCCAAAACAAATTTTTTTTGTCGCAAGCAAGCCCAATCACCCTCTTTGGCAATATTAAGACTATTAGTATCTTTACTTATGTTGTAATTCTTATGTTTTAAGCATTTTGTGTGATATAATGATGATTCATGTGTTATACATGATCATCTTGAATGCATAAATAGATTATTTGCTTGTTTTAAATATTTCTGCTATGCATATATATGTCTTGCTATGTGTTTGCCATGATTGTTGTCTTTATATTCCATAGTTTGCTATAGATGTGTTGTTTCATCTTTTTGTTTCATTGTGATATATATATATATATATATATATATATATATATATATATATATATATATATATATATATATATATATATATAATGTATATATGCCTATGACATGCTTAAAATATGATCTTAGTAGTCTACATATAAACATTGTTCCTCTTAACATGTTATTGCTACTATTAAACCATTCCAAATGAACATGATTCAAATAAAGCTTGCTGCAAACACAACTCAAAAATTGACCCCTACACTTACTTTTATTAAACCCATCTGAGTTTGGAATATTATCACTAAACCTCAAAACCTTACCCAAAACAACCACACTTTCATAACAAAAATTCCCTCCAAATTTAAAACCCAAGACACCATGCTATCACCAAAATCCTCCATTTCCAATTCCTCCAAGAAACACAAAATAGTCATCATATCACCCATAAATGACCACTTCAACAAACACCTTCTCATTGACCTCACTAAAGAAGACAACACCACTCCATTACCACCACCTAAATGTTCATCTCCAAATGCACATAATTCACCACAAACAACACCACCACCAACATCCCCACCATATATCACTACTCATACATTGAGCACATATTAACCAACCCATCACCACCACCACCTCTTCTTTTTGGTTGCAAGCTTTATGGGAATCATGTGCTTTTGGGATGATTATGTAGTATCATTAGTTGTTTTGTTTGAATGTTTGCATGCCTTATGTTGTAATTCACTTGGTTGTGTATTTATACACAACACTTTATTAAATGCATGATCTTATTCTATATGCTTGCTTATTGTTTGAATGTTTGCATGTCTTATGTTACATATACTTGTAGTATCATTAGTTGTTTTGTTTGAATGTTTGCATGCCTTATGTTGCATATACTTGTGCTTCTAATATTTTTCTTGCAAGCGTTCCATAGCTCGTTTCCTTGGTGCCCCCAAACGAGGGGGAGTACACATCAAGGGGGAGTTTTCGTCCCGACAAATTTCACGTTTGAATTTTGTCGGCTTAACCTTTTTGATTCTACAAAAAGGGGGAGAAGTGAATGTAAATTCACTAAATACTTGTCTAAAAATAAACTTTTTGGTTTAATGAGTTTAGGTTTTGTAATCATCAAAAAGGGGGAGATTGTTGACATAAATAAATGCCTAAAAACATTATCAATATTTATTCATATCTCTATGTTTTGATGATCACAAAATGTAAACTCATTAAAACATAAACTTATAAATTAAACAAGTACTTAGTTGTAAATATTCACTTCTACAACTAAAATCACTTAAGGTATGAATGAACTAATGCTTAATGCATTATATGATCAAAAGAAAATTTCTTTAAAAACTAGATATTTTATAAAACATCAAAAACATTTTATATATTTTTGAAAAACATTTTTGGTATTAAATAAAAATGTTTAATCTTTTATAAAAATATGAATTCAAATTTTTAACCAAAATCAGTTAAAATGTTCCAGAAAAACCTTCCCCACAAAAGGACAAAATTAGCCAACGTTCAGTAGGGGCGGCCCCCTTAATTTTGCTAGGCGGCCCCCTTAAAATTAAGGGGACCGCCCCCGCTCCAGTAGGCTCCAGCTGTCCAGTTTTTCTCCCTATAAATACCTGTCTTCCCCTGGATTTTTACTCACCTTTTGCACACTAAAACTTTCTGTTTTAAATCCTTGTATATACATTTCAAAATCCTTTGATCATATCTTATTAAGCATTGGTTTCTAAGTGATCCAAGCTTCCTACATTCAAGTGCAAAAGAAGAATACTCCTTCAACATCTAGAGAAGAAGTATTGCAACTTAGCTATCTAAGTTGTGTGTGTCATCATTCATTTGTATATAAGTTGTATATTTGTTAGATAGTTGTGTAAGGTTTTCTCCGCCATAAGGGAGCTTGTTGACATAGTGAAGAAAACTCTCGAGTTAGGTGCTCGGGGAGTGGAGTAGGGCAAGGAAGGTGACCTTGTAGCCGAACCACTATAAATCTCTTGTGTCTCGGTTAGATCTTTCCATCTCTATCTTTCATTTGATTTACTTTACTTTACTTGCATTACTTACTTATATTTATCTATACTTGTTCATATTGTTTAAGAATTGAAGTCACATAATATCGAATCGAAGTTTTTAAAAGTAAACAAAAGTTTTCAAAATAAAATTTAAAAAGACGTAAAACTATTCAACCCCCTTCTAGTTTTCCACAAATATCTAAGACAATAAGTTTAGAAATTGTTCTTGTAACAACAACTATTAATTACTACGCAGAATTTAGTAATTAATCTTAAGAAGAGTTTTCAACGAACACAAAAGAATTCTCAATAAACACTTCAATATAGTACGGTTACTCAAAAGCAACAGGGTTACAAATAACCTTGAAATGTTACGACTCTTACAAAACAAATGACACTTTGTTTAACCACGCTTTGATTACTTGACTCACAACTCAAGTAATACTGTAAGAGATGAGATCTCTAACTCTAATACTAGACTCTCCTTTTATAATCTAAGGAGACCTAACTAAACATGTACCTACTGTACCACTATACATTATATATTAAAAAGTAATCAAGTGTCTTTTACTTTACAACCATCACCATACCACTCCATGTGTATTGTACTTTAAAGTAGTAGAACCCATCATTCCTGAACCGCCTCATGATCACTAAGATGTATTAAATAATCACCAACTATTAGTAAAATATATCTCAGTTTGTCGTCTACCAGTAGCAGAATGATGTACCTCAGCAGTAGTATGAGAATGCCCAGCAGCAGTATGACAATTAGCGTATTCTTCAGTATTGGACTTTTTCCTTAGCAGCAGTATGACAAAACTAGCAGCAGTATGATACTTGGCATATTTTCTATTAAGTATACAAAGAAGTATTGTGATACCTTAGCAGCAGCTTCTTTAAAACCCAACACTGCATACTGCTTCAGCATGCAAAACCCTAATTCACAAATTAAATGGTACGAAAAATTATATAATATATCATAATAAACATACCTTCTTGATCAAAGTCATTGATAGTACGTGGCTTTGATTGTGTTTGATCAAAAAAATTCGATTATCCGATGATGATGATGATGATGATGATGATGATGATGATGATGATGATGATGATGATGATGATGATGATGATGATGGCTTAATTTTATCGAATGATTTTAGGTTTTGGTTTTATTTTTTTATTTTTTTTTTGACGAAAATACAGATAAATTGTGGTGGTTGATATTTAGGGATACGATTTTTTTATCAAATCACTAATTATAGATATAATCAATTCCATAATTTTCTCCTGTTTTGAATTGACAACGTTATTAGTCCATGCAATATCAATTATGAATGGGAAATTTTTATCACAACCATTGGATTGCTCCAATGGTTGAGGTGTTGTTTATTTGTGCCTCCCATCCCAAGTTTGAATCTTGGTAACTCCCTTTTTACCCAAATTAAATCCGGAATTTATGAAAGGAAAATGATGACGTGGCCTTTGACGTGGACTTATTTTGTGATGATATGTCTTTAACTAGTCATATATATATATATATATATATATATATATATATATATATATATATATATATATATATATATATATATATAGGGTGGGGATACAATGAGAAGGGGCTTAAAATGAGAAGGATGAGAAGTCATCTCAACCATTGATTTAGAGTGGCAATATTAAAAAAGCGGAGTGGTTGTTTTGTAAATACTGCAAAGTTGAAGGGCAAACATGTATCAATAAAAACTAACCACAAAATCAATAACCCTTCCACTTCCACGAGATACAATCTGTACATCATTTCCCCCCAAAATTTCACACTTTTCTCTCTCAAAATCTCACACACAAAAATTCACCAAATAAAAACACGCACTAAATTCATTCAGATTGTTACTGCATCATACCTATGGTGAAGACGAATCTCAATCGATTTAAACATCCTCGTAAGTTAATTACAAACCCTAAACTTGTTACTAAATCATTTTGTTAATTTTTTCTTACTAAAATCGTGTTTTTGTTTCTTCAGTAAATTAGAAAAGGTATTAGATTTATTATGATGCAGTAGGGTTTAGGAACAAAATATAGAAAAAAGTAGATACAAAACGTGTTTAGCAAAGGTGCATACAAGGTGTTTGATAAAATGTCTCAACTAGACTTTATAAATGTGATGCACTAAATTTACATTGTGATGCAGTTTTTTTGTATGCTGATACATTTGTATTAAATATTATGATAAAGTAGGTTTTTATTTTAATTATGATGTTGTAGGTTATTGTGGCAACAAAAGGTGTTTCTGAAAGTAATAAACATTTAAAATACGTTTTCAGTATATTAGTATTTTTTTGATGATGAAATTGATGATAAAAAATGATGCATTAGGTTATATTTTGTATGTTTGATGCAGCTGTAGTAATTATTTGATGCAGTAATTACTTGTTTGTGCAATATAATGCTAGATTAGGTTACATGCAGAGCATTTTAGGTGTCTAAAAGTGTTTGTGTGTGTTCGTATGCTTGATGCAGTTATGGTAAATGATGTGATGCAGTAGTTACTTGTTTGTGCAATATATTGCTAGATTATGTTATGCGAAGAGCGTTTAAGTGTCAAAAAGTATCTTTGTGTGTGGTTGTGTGCTTGATGCAGCTGTCGTAATAATGTGATGCAGTAGTTACTTGTTTGTGCAATATAATGTTAGATTAGGTTACGCAGAGAGTGTTTTAGGTGTCGAAAAGTGTATGTGTTTGTGTTTGTGTGCTTGATGCAGTTGTGGTAATGATGTGATGCAGTATGTTCTTGTATGTGTCATATAAGTCTAGATTAGCTCATGCGTGTAGTGTTTTAAGTGTTTAAAAAAATTTATGCATGTCTTTGAATGCATGATGCAGTAGTTGTAATGAAGTGATGCGGTTAGTTCTTGTATGTGTCATATAAGTCTAGATTAGGCCAGACACGTAGTGTTTTAAGTGTCGAAAAGTGTTGCGTATGTGTTTGATTTATTGATGAAGTTGGTGTAATGCAGTGATGCAGTAGGTTCTTGTATGTGGCATATAAGTCTAGATTAGGTTAGCCGCGTAGTGTTTAAATTGTCGAAATGTGTTTGGTGTGTTTGAATGATTGATGCAGCTGGTATGATGCAGTGATGCAGTAAGTTTATGTACGTGGCATATAAGTCTAGATTAGGTTAGGCGCGCAAGTGTTTTAAGTGTCGAAAAGTGTTTGTCTATATGTTTGATTGGTTGATGCAATATTTGTAAAGTTGTGATGCAGTAGGTTCTTGTATGTGTCATTTAAGTATAGATTAAGTTAGGCTTGCAGTGCATTGCCGTCTTTATTCTACTGCATCACTATTTATTTGTTACTGCATCATAGTTTATATTCTACGGCATTACTATATTTATTCTACTAAATCACTCTCTATTTGTTACTGCATCACTTTTTATTTGTTACCGCATCACAGTTTAATGTGCTATTAATGCAGCTGGTTTGATGAAGTAATGCAGTAGGGAATAATTTGTAGCGTATGCGTTTAGATTAATTTACGCGCAGAGTGTCTTAGTTGTCGAAAAATTCTTAGTTTAGATTAATTTACGCGCAGAGTGTCTTAGTTTAGATTAATATGTGGCGTATTTGTGTCTTATTGATGCAAGCATGAACTTGTGTGTGGAGTTTGAATCTATGTTAGGTTACGCCCAGAGTATTTAAGTCTTTGATGCATATTGGATTAAAGGCCATCTTGATATATTGCAGGCCATCACCTATTCCTGGACCTGCTCTTGATGAACTAATTGTTTCAGCCACAGATCCCATCAGTTTGTCTCTGTTTAATAAAAATAATTTCATTTATTATTGTATGGCATCTACTTATATCTTCATTCTGTTGATGATCAGGTGTCAGATTGATGCTGAAAATGGGATGGCGGGGGGGTCAGTCGATAAAAAACTCAAAAACCTAATGCACATTACGGTATGTTCTTCGAGTGTCGGTAGCATATCTTATACAAACCTGCTTGAAACATCGAATAAAATTGTCTTCTTCAAAAATGTAAAATTCTATCAAAAGGATGCAGTCAGAAGAAAAAAAGATGTCACAACTTATAATTTCAGGTCCTTTTCAAGCTCCAAAATTTTAATATTCATATCGGGAAATTACTATTCATCATTTTACTATTCATCATTTTTGAAGTCAGTTTGAGACTTTGAGAAGTTTTCAAAAATTTTACAATTCACATGACACTATTCATTCCCAGAGAGAAATCATTGTTCATGATCATCATTCATCATTTCGTAAACAAGATTTACGGGTATTCAAAATGCGCGTAACCAGGAAGGTTTAGCTGCGTATTCATGCATCATCAGTAAAGACACGTCATTTAGACTAGAGTAGTCTACATATCATCAGTAACATCATCATCATATTAAGTCATGCACGGGTTTGTGTGTTTTTTATTTACGTATGTTCGTTTATTTGTTAAACGTTACCACTCAGTCATTACTAATAACATTATACCCAAATACTCTCGACTATGATCCTAATATATTTTCATGCTAATTTTAATGATATAAAGTTTATATTATTACCTTACCCGGTGTTTTTAAACCTTTGGCTATATTTCCCGGTATACGCTTATAACCGTCGCGGTTTGCGATATTTCATCACGATCATTATTTTAACATCCAATACTTATCAGAAATGTGAATTTACAATTTTTACAACTTCGTCGTATTTTATTTCAACTTGTCACGATTTATTTTCAGTTAACCCGGTACCCGATAACATCTAAAATATACACTAACTAATCAATACTTGCAAAATATCATCTAACTAACCAAAAATCTTCATCTTATCCATCTTTTGTGCCATGTGCCGCCCCTCCTAGTCACTTCCCTTTTCCTAACAAGTTAAAAATCCCATTTAATGTTCCATGTATAATTAACTTGATTAAATTTTCACTTCAACACATAGTCTCATTTCACAAGCAAAAATCAAACTATCCTCTCTTTTGCTCTTCTAAACCCACAGAATCAAGAGACCAAGAAGAAGAAACCATAAATTTTCCTAGTTCAAGTGTTTAACAAGTCCATTTTAACATCCTTGTTAGAGTTTTGAAATAAAAACTCCAAGGTTGTAGATCTTTTTCATCCAAACTCATTTAATCTTCAAGTAAGTTCAAGAACCTATTTTTATCATGTTATACTTTCATTTGATCCATGTGGTTATGAGTTTTCAAGTTATTATAGTTTAAAATGCAAGTTACTTATGTTTATGATACCATTTTTCTTTTAAACTATCTCTAAACACTAGATCTACTAGTTTTATTAACATCCTCATGAAACCCATTATTTTTGGTGGTGTTTAAGACCCATGACGCCCGAAGAGGTGTATGGTAGGATTAGTGTATTTGTGGAATTGCTTTGAAGTAGTTTGATCAATCCTTGAACCAAGAAAATGAGTTTTTAACGTATATATAAACCTACTGTCCAAAAATGCAAAGTCTGGAAAAATCAGTAAACATGGCGTTATTTTGGCCTTCATATTTAGAAAGTACTTTCAAAAACAAAAACGTGGGCTTTGAAATGAGTTAAAACCGAGTTATAACAAAGGAGATATGGATTTTCAAAGTTAGTCGACAAAAAGCAAATTTCCTGAAAAATGCAGGCTGTTGGGCCGAACTTCAAGGGACAAAACGAGATGTTAGATGCTATCTAGACGAGCCAACCGACTGAAAATATGTTAGTTCATAGTGGTACAAACCCGTGGATATAAAGAACGTTGAAAACGGACTTGTAACGACCGAGTTATGAATTTTTGAAAAGTCGACGAACTATACTCATTTTGACAGCATCATTATAACTCATACATTTTATAAGTATAAACTGTTTTTGCAAGACACCATGTTGCGAGCCATTTTCCCGTTGAACGAGTCAGTTTTGAGCCATAAACTCCTTTGGGTGAAATGAAGTATACCCGGCCTATTTTCCAAATCAATCAACCGTTAGTTGATCGGACTTATAACGAGTAAGATATGATTTTTCCAGTATCCCCGAAAACAGCCATTATTTGAAAATAAAGTCTAAGTGTAAAGTCTAGTATTTTTGCAAGTCACTAAGTTGATAGCCGATTTTCTTTATGATCGAGGCGCGTTTGATCAAAAGTCAAATGAGACGGCATTAAGATCATGTTACAAGGTTTTCAGAAACGTCGAGTTTTACCGCCAACACTTAACGTTCAATATTTCACGACTAGTTCTACGATGCCGTTTGGGCATATTTTCACAAGTTGTAAAAAGTGTTATTTTGCGACGAAACCATTATATTTGACGATAAAACACCAAATGAGGATCATGGAGTACCGTTTCAACATATTTACACGAAAAATAGTTTATGACTTAAAGAAACGTCAAAAATGTATTTTTCGACGATAAACATTATTTTCAAAATTAACGAGTGGTATCGTTAACATACGTATTTGCATGTGTAGCATCATTTCATTGCTTACAATAGATCATAGCATTCATGTTAGGTCGCGGTTAGAGACCGAGCCTCATATCATCATATCCATATTTATCATTGTTGCTAGCGCATCAGGTGAGTTTCATAGCCCCTCCTTTTATACGTTTTATAATCGTTTTGGGGGAGAATACATGCTCGTTTTCATCTAAATGTATACTTGATTTACCTGAATTTGCTACTTGTTTAATCAAACCACTATTTGCTCTACTCATGAATTTGATATTCATTCGAATGTATTGTATATTCACTTGTATCATACTTAATTCTCATTACCCATGGACCCAAGCACTTTAAACAATTATGCCTGCTTAACCGAATGAATCGGCACCAACACTATGTACATACATGACAGAATGAACGGGTCACATAACCGAATGTACGGGTAACATGACAGAATGAACGGGTCACACGACAGAATGAACTGGTCACATAACCGAATGAATTGGTCACGTAACCGAATGTACTGGTCAAACCATATGTACTTCAAAACTTGTGGTCCACATATTACTTTGTTCACTCAAACCAAATCATATTTGGCAATGGGTTGTAAACACACAGGTTGCAAGTCTTGAATGGGCGGGACTTGGAACTGGGTGGATTTACAATGCCTTTGCTGGGAAAATCTTCATTAAAAGGCTTTACATTTTTCATAAACTCTATGAACTCACCAACCTCGTGTTGACACTTTTAGCATGTATTTTCATGTATAAGCAATAGCACGCTACTGGAGGTTTTTGGCAGGGCATGGAATGGTCATAGAAGACTCTGATAAACATTTGGGACCGTTTTACTTATTTTAAAGGGCCTATTTTCGCACTACTTTTAACAATGTAAATTGAACACTTTTGTCAAACAATTTTATTCTAAATGGTTGAGATGAAAACCGTTCTTTGCACTTGTGTTGTGATACCAATTGAGTTACACCCCAGCGACATGTATGCTTCCGCTGGACCCGATTTTGGGGGTGTGACAGATTGGTATCAGAGCCTTGGCTATAGAGAACTGGGTGATTTTAAATCCTAGACTATAGCTACATTTACAAAAACATTACCCTATGACTGCCACGTGCCTGCCTGCCAAGCTGATGCCTCATTTGTGGTTTGTTGCTGACATATTTAATGAGATTTATGTCTTATTATCAAATCATTTATACCCAGTTATTCTCATTGATTACTACAGTTGTCTTTCATATAAGCATGCTCACATATCGTACACGTCTCAGCGTTACGCCTTTCCCTTGCGTAGCTTCATCATTCGGCCTTGAGTTTAGTCACTTGCCTTAGCCTTTCAAAACGTCTTTTCAAATGTGAAGAACATAGTATTAGTATAACTGAGCTGAGTATTTCAAAATTCATTGCACCTCGGTGGAATATAGACTGGTCATCTATATTCGACCCGGGACAGTGGGACATAGGCTGACCACCTATGCCCGACTCAGAGATGAATTTTGCAATACTGAGGACAGTTATAATAGAATTATGGCCGGGTTGCAATCCTACTCGATTTCCAAAGGTTTCAATTCATGTGTGTGTACATAATCATTGCAAGAACATTCACATCCATATCACCTCATGAACCACCGCCTAGAAGCGAGCCAGTTAATCATAACGCAACTTCCAATTTTCACTGTATGACAAACCACATAGAGCACATACTTTTCAGAAACATCTTATTTACGTATCACTCTTCTTTTCTTGGGTTGAAGAATCATGCCACCCAAAAGAAGTACTCCTACTATGACACCCGCCCAGATCAGAAAGCTGGTTGCCGACAGTATAAAGGCAGCACTGGTGACTGAAAGAGCTGCCGTAGCTGCAGCCGCTGCTGAAGCCGCTTCTCGGGCAGAAACCGCAGAAGCTGCAGGACAGACTACTAATGGTGCCAATGGCCGTAAATGTATGTACAAGGACTTCAAGAGTGGTGATCCCCCAAATTTCAAAGGCACTGAAGGAGCCACTACTATGATTCATTGGTTCGAGAAGATAGAGTCTGTGTTTCTCCTATGCAACTGTCCAGAGGAGTACAAACGTAAAGTTTGCTACTAGTACGCTTGTTGAGGAAGCTATGTCATGGTGGACTTCTTATGCAAAGCCCATGGGAATGGAAAATGCTCAAAAGCATACATGCGATGAATTCAAGAAGCTGATATCTAAGAAGTTTTGTCCACGCACCGAGATAAAGAAGTTGGAAACAGAGTTTTATGAGTTAGTGACAGCAGGTAATGATATCGAGGCGTATATCAGAAGGTTTCAGGAGTTGGCTGTGTTGTGTCCAACTATGGTTCCGGATAATGAGAAGCTGCTGGAAAATTTCATTGGAGGACTACCCCACAACATTCGTGGAGATGTGCTTTCTTCTGACCCACAGACGATGGACGAGGCAATCAGAATGTCCCAGAAGCTTATGGCTCAGGAAGTAAAGAAAGGAACTACTTCCAACAACAACCCCAGCAACAACGAAAACAAGAGGAAAAGGGATGACAACCAAATGAAAGATCAAGTTCAACAGTCAAACAAAGAACATGATGTGGTTAAGGCCTACGTTGCGGGATCAAGTGAAGAGAAAGGATATGTAGGCACTTTACCCAAGTGCAACAAGTGTCAGTTTCACCACAATGGACCTTGCCCCACTCAATGTGGAAACTGCCAAAAGGTCGGACACAAAGCAAAGGATTGCAAGGCTCCCATCCTCATAATGCATCAGAAAGTCACGGTAACCTGTCATGAGTGTGGAGTAATTGGACATTTCAAGAGTGAATGCCCAGAGCTGAGAAACCAGAATGGAGGAGGAGCTCGTTAAAGTGCGAAGATCATCAGGACAACAACAACAATGACAACGTTTAGGAGGGGAACTCCTGCCTTACAAATAAACCAAAGCCTAAACTCTCTGGTGTTGTATCTCTTTTATGTTTCACTTTAAACTCTATCGTATAAGTTTCATGTACTATTACGAATTCCTATCTAATGAATGTTTAATCTTTTATCATCGCAATGCGACTCCAATATCCATATCTTTTCACCGAATCCACCCCAGAGATCAACATGAACTGAATTCAGGGACTGAATTCCTTTAACGGGTGGAGACTGTCACAACTTATAATTTCAGGTCCTTTTCAAGCTCCAAAATTTTACTATTCATCTCAGGAAATTACTATTCATCATTTTACTATTCATCATTTTTGAAGTCAGTTTGAGACTTTAAGAAGTTTTCAAAAATTTTACTATTCACATGACACTATTCATTCCCGGAGGGAAATCATTGTTCATGATCATCATTCATCATTTCGTAAACAAGATTTACGGGTATTCAAAATGCGCGTAACCAGGAAGGTTTAGCTGCGTATTCATGCATCATCAGTAAAGACACGTCATTTAGACTAGAGTAGTCTACATATCATCAGTAACATCATCATCATATTAAGTCATGCACGGGTTTGTGTGTTTTTTATTTACGTATGTTCGTTTATTTGTTAAACGTTACCACTCAGTCATTACTAATAACATTATACCCAAATACTCCCGACTATGATCCTAATATATTTTCATGCTAATTTTAATGATATAAAGTTTATATTATTACCTTACCCGGTGTTTTTAAACCTTTGGCTATATTTCCCGGTATACGCTTATAACCGTCGCGGTTTGCGATATTTCATCACGATCATTATTTTAACATCCAATACTTATCAGAAATGTGAATTTACAATTTTTACAACTTCGTCGTATTTTATTTCAACTTGTCACGATTTATTTTCAGCTAACCCGGTACCCGATAACATCTAAAATATACACTAACTAATCAATACTTGCAAAATATCATCTAACTAACCAAAAATCTTCATCTTATCCATCTTTTGTGCCATGTGCCGCCCCTCCTAGTCACTTCCCTTTTCCTAACAAGTTAAAAATCCCATTTAATGTTCCATGTATAATTAACTTGATTAAATTTTCACTTCAACACAGTCTTATTTCACTAGCAAAAATCAAACTATCCTCTCTTTTGCTCTTCTAAACCCACGGAATCAAGAGACCAAGAAGAAGAAACCATAAATTTTCCTAGTTCAAGTGTTTAACAAGTCCATTTTAACATCCTTGTTAGAGTTTTGAAATAAAAACTCCAAGGTTGTAGATCTTTTTCATCCAAACTCATTTAATCTTCAAGTAAGTTCAAGAACCTATTTTTATCATGTTATACTTTCATTTGATCCATGTGGTTATGAGTTTTCAAGTTATTATAGTTTAAAATGCAAGTTACTTATGTTTATGATACCATTTTTCTTTTAAACTATCTCTAAACACTAGATCTACTAGTTTTATTAACATCCTCATGAAACCCATTATTTTTTGTGGTGTTTAAGACCCATGACTCCCTAAGAGGTGTATGGTAGGATTAGTGTATTTGTGGAATTGCTTTGAAGTAGTTTGATCAATCCTTGAACCAAGAAAATGAGTTTTTAACGTATATATAAACCTACTGTCCAAAAATGCAAAGTCTGGAAAAATCAGTAAACATGGCGTTATTTTGGCCTTCATATTTAGAAAGTGCTTTCAAAAAAAAACGTGGGCTTTGAAATGAGTTAAAACCGAGTTATAACGAAGGAGATATGGATTTTCAAAGTTAGTCGACAAAAAGCAAATTTCCTGAAAAATGCATGCTGTTGGGCCGAACTTCAAGGGACAAAACGAGACGTTAGATGCTATCTAGACGAGCCAACCGACTGAAAATATGTTAGTTCATAGTGGTACGAACCCGTGGATATAAAGAACGTTGAAAACGGACTTGTAACCACCGAGTTATGAATTTTTGAAAAGTCGACGAACTATACTCATTTTGACAGCATCATTATAACTCATACATTTTCTAAGTATAAACTGTTTTTGCAAGACACCATGTTGCGAGCCATTTTCCCGTTGAACGAGTCAGTTTTGAGCCATAAACTTCTTTGGGTGAAATGAAGTATACCCGGCCTATTTTCCAAATCAATCAACCGTTAGTTGATCGGACTTATAACGAGTAAGATATGATTTTTCCAGTATCCCCGAAAACAGCCATTATATGAAAATAAAGTCTAAGTGTAAAGTCTAGTATTTTTGCATGTCACTAAGTTGATAGCCGATTTTCTTTATGATCGAGGCGCGTTTGATCAAAAGTCAAATGAGACGGCATTAAGATCATGTTACAAGGTTTTCAGAAACGTCGAGTTTTACCGCCAACACTTAACGTTCAATATTTCACGACTAGTTCTACGAGGCCGTTTGGGCATATTTTCACAAGTTGTAAAAAGTGTTATTTTGCGACGAAACCATTATATTTGACGATAAAACACCAAATGAGGATCATGGAGTACCGTTTCAACATATTTACACGAAAAGTATTTTATGACTTAACGAGACGTCAAAAATGTATTTTTCGATGATAAACATTATTTTCAAAATTAACGAGTGGTATCGTTAACATACGTATTTGCATGTGTAGCATCATTTCATTGCTTACAATAGATCATATCATTCATGTTAGGTCGCGGTTAGAGACCGAGCCTCATATCATCATATCCATATTTATCATTGTTGCTAGCGCATCAGGTGAGTTTCATAGCCCCTCCTTTTATACGTTTTATAATCGTTTTGGGGGAGAATACATGCTCGTTTTCATCTAAATGTATACTTGATTTACCTGAATTTGCTACTTGTTTAATCAAACCACTATTTGCTCTACTCATGAATTTGTTATTCATTCGAATGTATTGTATATTCACTTGTATCATACTTAATTCTCATTACCCATGGACCCAAGCACTTTAAACAATTATGCCTGCTTAACCGAATGAACCGGCACCAACACTATGTACATACATGACAGAATGAACGGGTCACATAACCGAATGTACGGGTAACATGACAGAATGAACGGGTCACACGACAGAATGAACTGGTCACATAACCGAATGAATTGGTCACGTAACCGAATGTACTGGTCAAACCATATGTACTTCAAAACTTGTGGTCCACATATTACTTTGTTCACTCAAACCAAATCATATTTGGCAATGGGTTGTAAACACACAGGTTGCAAGTCTTGAATGGGCGGGACTTGGAACTGGGTGGATTTACAATGCCTTTGCTGGAAAAATCTTCATTCAAAGGCTTTACATTTTTCATAAACTCTATGAACTCACCAACCTCGTGTTGACACTTTTAGCATGTATTTTCAGGTATAAGCAATAGCACGCTACTGGAGGTTTTTGGCAGGGCATGGCATGATCATAGAAGACTCTGATAAACATTTGGGACCGTTTTACTTATTTTAAAGGGCCTATTTCCGCACTACTTTTAACAATGTAAATTGAACACTTTTGTCAAACAATTTTATTCTAAATGGTTGAGATGAAAACCGTTCTTTGCACTTGTGTTGTGATACCAATTGAGTTACACCCCAACGACATGTATGCTTCCGCTGGACCCGATTTTGGGGGTGTGACAAAAGACGACGTGCTCATCAATGATTATTTCTAATTGCATATGCTCGTAGGGAAGGTAGAAAAGCGTTTCTTGCTCTTTCTGAAGATGCAAAAGCACATGCTCCAGATTCCAAGGATGCTGAAGATGCCATAGATATCAGTCAGTTACCAAAAAGTACTCCAGTGCGTATTTTATCTTGAAACTGCAGCATTGAATAATAAGAGTTGTATATTATTACTTTCCAAGCTCAAATCAATAACATTGTATATCTTAACCTTTGAAGTAAACAAGCAATAACAATGTAGGCAGAGTTCAACTTTGCAAAGGTACATTATTTGTGGTACTGTAACCTTGATTTAATCAAGCAATACCTACATACTTTTCTTGATTTGATAAGGATTCCAAGATTATATTGCTCATCTTGTATTTTTTATTCTAGTTGTTGATTGTCAATAGAATCATTAAGCATGCATAAATTAATAGAATGCAGAGTCGTGCTAAGTGCCTACATGATTTTAGGTTATACCAATGTAGTTTTTAGTGGTCAAGGGGACCGTGAGACCGCATTAGCCAACTCTGCCAAGAAGTTTATCCAAGAGTTTGAGTTAATGATTGACATAATACTAAATGGATCTTCACATTGCACCTTTCGGTCTCAGCTTGAAGCTTATGATGTAGCATGGTGCTCCTACTTGAATAGTTTTGTTATATGGAAGGTTAAGGATGTCGAGTCTTTAGAGAAGGATTTGGTGAGGGCTGCCTGTCAGATGGAAATCTCTATGATGCGAAAATACAAGCCAACACCTAAAGCAAATGATATTGCCCTTGCAAATGATGTAAAATCTCTTCAGAAACAGGTTCTTTAATTTGCCTTGCGCTCTTTTACTAGTTCTAATATAAAAGGCATTGCAGAATTTAGTTAAGGTGACTAAATAGGTGCATTTCTGCCCGGGGGTGGGTAATAGGTGAAAACATATGTTGAATTGACGTGAAACTTGAATACAATTTTGTTTTTTTGGGTTAAAACTAAATAGGTGCATTTAATTGAATACAATCTTTTATTATCAATTAGTGTGTCACATAATATTACAGAAATTATATTATTTCGTTCTTGAATACAATTTTGTTTTTTTGGGTAACCATTGTTCCGACCTTTTGGCCAACTAGAACTCACCTCCACAGAGTCACAGACTTAAGCCACTTAAAGTCCTCTCATTTGGGGAGGTTAGTGGGGCCACTTCAGGTTTGTTTCCACCAAGTATGGTTAGAACTTCAGACCTCTCACATTTTAGTGATGACTCACGAGCTCTTGCTAGCTCAGCCCACCTTGGGTGGTCATAATCTAGTTTTTTGATAAAATGATTAGGAGTGCATATCCATGACTTTTACCGCATTTGATCTGTTGTGGAAAAAAAAAAAAACGGATAGACGTATTACTAATTAATGGTCGAAATTCCCACCTCTAGATTTCAATATCCTTACTTAATGTGTTTTGGGCTCTCCCGATGCAGGCTACAGAACATCAGAAATTGTTGGGGGAAAAATAATGCATCTGAGTGGAGAGGCTGGCATGGTGCGTTTACGGAATGCTCTTTCTGACACACGAAGACATTACTCTAAATCAAAGGAGGAGAGCAGCTCTGTTGAGCCACCAGTCACACATATTGTGCCTTCTAATGCTGGCCAGATGGGAGAAGCGGTAGTATAGATCAATTACCATTTCCGGACCATGATAGCATGTCGCCACTTGAAGACACAGGCTTATCTGTTGCTAGTGGTTCAGGTTTGGTAGCCAATTCTGATGGTGAGATGATGGGGATGGAGAATGTATTTATTGTGAATGAGTTTCTTCATGGGCGGCGTTATGGGGATAATGATAGTTTAAATATCACTGATGAAAACCAAAAGGTACTCAAAGTTGGTTTTAATTACCAGCAATTATCGCCGTTCTTCATTTCTTTTTTAATTTCCAGAATCTAATCATCTATATTAGCAAGATATTAAAAAAACCCAAGGGATCCGAAGTTGGCAAGACAACTAAGGTACTTCCACTGTAGTGGATATTAGTAGTAAAACAAACACTAGCAAGCAAGATTAAAGCTCTTCACCTTTGCTGACCACAGGTACGCGAAACAGTGGAGAAAGCATTCTGGGATGGTATCTCTGATTCTGTACAACAGGAAAAGTATGATCATGTTGTTGTATTGATGAAGGAGGTGAGGGATGAGCTATGTGAGATGTCTCCTAAGACCAGGAAACAAGAGATTCTGGAAGTTATTGATCTTGATATTCTGTCTCAGGTAGCCTTTTTACTATATACTTTCATTTGTTTGGTTAGATACTAAATTGTTTATAAGTTTTTTATTTTATTTCTCAGTTGTTGAGTTCCCGTTGTTTGGACATGAAATATCTTGGGACAATCATGGAGTTTGCAGTAGTGAGCTTGCGGAAGCTTTCAGCGATAGCTAACGAAGATCAACTGAAACAATCTCACGAGAAATTCATCTCAGAACTGGCTCAGCTATCTTCATTTCCAGATGAAAATTGCAGAAATGTGTTTTACATGTGCTGCTTGATTTGTATCGTAAATGATTTTGTATGCTTGAATGTTTGTCTGATGCGCTAGTAATTGGTATGAGATACAATAGCTTTTAAATTGGTACGAAAGTGCTTTTGTATGCTTGAATGTTTGTCTGATGCACTAGTAATTGTCATAAGTTGAATGTTTGTCTCCGCGTATGAATATGAGTTAGGTTAGATGTAGTTTGCGTCATGTGCGAAAGTGATTTTGAGTGCCTGATTTTTTATCTGATGCACTAGCAATTGGTATGAGATGGAGTAGCATTTGCTGCATCACAGTTCATATTCTACTGCATCAATGCTTATTTTTTACTGAATCAATGCTTATTTCTTACTGCATTAATCTTTATATGTTACTGCATCATACTTTATATTATACTGCATCAATGCTTACTTATTAGTGCATCTCAAATGTGATGTGATATATGTTACCGCATCAATGCTTATTTGTTACTGCATCAATGCCTATTTCTTATTGCATCAATCTTGGAAGACAATGTACAATGGAATAGACTGTGGCATCTTTGTCAGGAGGCATATGGAAACATATGTTGGTCGTGGTGTATTTTTGCATGAATTCAAGAAGGAAAATGCTGGTTAAAAATAACAACTGAATATGCTTCGCGCCAAGTACTTGGTAAAGATATTACTCATCAGTTTTAATGTTAAGAAGATGGAATTGCTGAAAGCATCATAAGCATACTCGAAGAAGCAAGAAAAGAGCTTTAAGATTTTAACAAATACTTGTGTCATAGTGGATCAAAATTTGATGAAAAGGTTTAACGAAACATTATTCAAGACTGTTGAGGGCTGATATGGCATTTGTGTAGGGATTAGTTTAAAACTGAAAAATCTTTTGGATGTGTTTTACTGAATGATTAGTGTTTCTATGGTACTTTTACATTTGGTTAATGTTTGCTGAAAAGTAAGTGCATTTACTTTCAATGATTAGTCTTTTTATTACTTTTATTTATGGTTGTGTTTGATTATTATGGAATATTGAATACCATGTTGCATTTGATTGATAAGTGTGATGCACTAACAATACTAGTGCATCACAGTGTATAAATCTAGTGCATCAAGGCATAATATTTAAATTATGAAAAAGCCACTAAAGCAAAAATCCCCAAGTACTATTCCATTGCATCTCATTATGATATTACTGCATCATTATGTTATTTTACATCAAAGTATTATCACTATGTTATTCTACTACATCACATTAATACTTAACTACATCACTGTGTTTTTATACTGCATCACATGGTATAAGCTACTGCATCACAATGTTTAAGTTACTGAATCACCGATGTGTATTTATAGATCTAACCTATACACTAACTCTAACGGGTAGTGTACCCGATCAATGAAGCTAGTGGGGTAAGTAAGAGCCGTTTGTCAGGAGTGAATTACTAATATACTAACCCTAAAGATATTCTAACTACTTAAATAACCTAAACTAACGCAAAGGGGAGTCCAACCTGAGAGACTGACATGAGTTTGGTTACTAATTATCTGGAAAACAATTAAATAAACTAAATAATGCTAGACAAACGATAGAAGTAAGAAGGCATTTAATTATATAAATTCACTGCACCATAATGATGTATCATACTACTACATCACAATAATACTTTAGTGCATTGTTGTGTTATTATACTATCATCACAATGTATAATGTAATGCATCACAATGTATAATCTACTGCATCACTATGTATATTATGGTGAATCACAATACACTATACAAAAAATGCTATACTTAGATAGTATTACTCCATCAATATCTATGCATCACAGTGATGTATCATACTACTGCATCACAATAATACTTTAGTGCATTGCTGTGTTATTATCTCCCATCATAATGTATAATCTTCTGAATCACTATGTATATCATACTGCATCGCAAATTCGCAATACACTAAACAAAAAATGCTATACATAGATAGTATTACTGCATCATAATATTACATATTACTGCATCACTATGTTATCTAACTATATCAAAGTATTATCACTATTTTATACTACAACATCACAATATTATTCTACTGCATCACAGTAATACTTAACTGCATCATTGTGTTATTATACTGCATCACAAGGTATAATTTACTGCATCACAATGTATAAGTTACTGCATCAATATGTAAACAAAATGCCAATGAAGGCCAATACAAGAGAGATTTGCAAAACACCTTATTTGTAAAAGGAATACAAAGAAAACAACATGCCCATGAAGGGCAGCCAGATCCAATTCAATAGCTACTTGAAATACAAAATTATCAGTAAATAGTTTTGAAACGAATGTAGTTTGAACGGCAACATTAACTAAATGACAGAAAAGTGAAGATCATTTTATTCCCACACCTGCTGCAAGGATCATCTGTTAGCTTTAATGATGTTCCTTAACTTCAAAGAGGCCATCTGGACCTGAAATAACAGTAGAAATAAGACCCAATATTAGATCATCAGTGATGAATTGTCTTCATGGATCAAATAAATGCATCACAAATGAAACACTTGTATTTCTCCTATATTAATACCCAATCTAAGCAAACTGATGTGCATAAATAACATGACTGGCAACATTAAATAGCTCATCCAGCTATTTCATGCCAAATAAATAAATATATATTCAACGTTCAGTTATCCCGTGTACAATGATAACCTATGTTCAAGGCAAATCACCTAAGGCGGTCATAAACAATCTTAAATTTACTATTCCACTACATCTAGCATATGTGCTGTTATGAAACATTTTGAAGGAAGAGCTTAGAGGTCTGCTTGTAATATGCCTAAATCATCTCAAAGGTTTCATCATGCCTGCTTATGTACCTTGCTTATAGCTCTACCCGAAACAATATATTCATCTGCCTTTATCCTAAGATAACTTCTTTCAGTCACAGTGACAATCTCTAAAAA
Organism: Artemisia tridentata subsp. tridentata; assembly: GCA_021014915.2. Taxonomy (NCBI): domain Eukaryota; kingdom Viridiplantae; phylum Streptophyta; class Magnoliopsida; order Asterales; family Asteraceae; genus Artemisia; species Artemisia tridentata. Next base: position 58,883,176 of record CP139508.1, on the reverse strand, counting down.
ACAACTTCATTCCATTTCACTCTGCTGTCAACAGCAATTTGAGACTCCAAAACATGGTTTGGTGATGTAAATATACAAGATTCAAGCTTAGTTTTTCAAATTTATAAGAAAAAATAAAAAAAGGATGGTTTCACGTAACTGGTGACGTTCAAATAATGATAGTGAGACATTCCAAACTAGTTGGAAAGACACAATGTTCAGGCACAATAGCAAAATCTAAGTGAGAACCTAACTAACTATCCATGAGAAGCTGCCGTATGAACAAAGAAAAATTCTAAATTCTAAATTTGAAACTCAGTTCATGTTTAAAGAAAACAAGATAGAGGCAAAAAGAAAAAAGAAAAAACACTAACTTGCATTACTAATGCAGAACTATACCACAGTGAATGAACTGTATACCTCAGGTGCGGAGGTTAATTCAGTAATTTCGTCTCCTAGAGAAGCTATAGCTAAAACGAGAAAGCCTTCTGGTCGGTCAGCAGCTGTGTACCCATATCGAGCAGCTTCTGCAGCTGCATCAGAACAGACGATTGCCCTGCCAAACTGTAGAAGAAAAACACACATCAGTTACTTCAGTGATGCATAACACGTGATAAAAACTTCAACGCAAATGAAGATACTTGCCATATATCCTGAAACCGGCAGTGCGCATACAGCTGGCAAAAATCCTTTGTGCATGTGCCTCACTAGGTTGGAAGTTCTTGTTCCTAAAATTTAACATCTTAAAGTGAACAAAGAGAATCTGCAACATTACCAAGTTAAACTACAATTTTTGTTTAGGTTTCTTACCACACCATAAAAGCACTTTATTTTGCTTCTTCTTCATTTCATCATACGATGGTCCCGCACTTACTTCCACTTCAAAGATGTTCTCAACCGATACTCCATAGCTCTGAAACCATAAACTAGATAAGAAACCAACGACAATGAATAAACATAAGACACAGTATATAGAAAATGGATCTTACGATCTCCCCAACTTTCACAGGCTCATAGGTCTTCTCAACATATTTTAGAATCATAGCGTAGTCCTCTGATTATTTTTCCAACGGCGAAATGGAGCATCCTAACCTCTTATACCACTCAAACAGCGGGTCATCGAGTGTATCACCACTCATCTCCTCTACAATCCTTGATGCCACATTTATGTCCCGCACACCCTCAAGCACAGATGCAACCTAAATTCAAAAACAGATACTCTTACAATATTAGTAACAACCAGTAGATGACGATTCAAACCCGTAAGTAAAATATTCTTACATGATCTGCCACTTCTTGGTGATCTCTGAAGTGAAAAGGCCTTGCTGAATGCAATAGTGTGAACCATCTCTGACTGATATCTGACCATACAGCCTTTGCTGGCTGCTCCTCATCTTCATCTTCCATTGTTGCGAATTTTTCCACAAATTCTACTAGAACCTATTCGCCTAAAAATGGGTTTTTCAAACATTAACAAAAGGTGGATCCTGTAATTAAAAAATTTTCAAATTGAACATGAACGTACATCTTTTTATATGCAAATCAGTGAGCATGGCCACAGGTAGATCAAGTGCATCGAGTCCCATCTCCATCAAAGCATACCTATATATCTCTTGACTGCACAAGACCTTCATGAAATTAGCCACAAATGGATCCAGCTTGCAGTGAGCTGCAGCTGCCCCAAGCTGCCTAAGTGCCAGGCCACCATATCTCACATCATACCCATCATCCTACATGAAATGGAACTTTTAAGCTTTTCTCAGAGATCGGATTTTTTTGTTTTATCACTGAATGGAGCACAACTCACCATGTCGATTAGGTAAAACTTCCGAGGCTTCTTTTCAATCTTCTTCTTCCTTTCCCATGCCTCAAACTCATTTCCAGTCAACTCTTCGAACAGCTTCGTCCACATCCTCAAGCTCTTCAACTCATTCTTCTCCACGTGGGTCCGCACCAACTCTGCCTCTCAGAAAGTACAAATGCAATCGGTTCTCCGGGACCATGATAAGTTGCATAACACAGTTGTACAAACGGAAAATGCAAAGTTGTACAAGATCCCGTCTTTCTCAAAGATAACACCACCTTCTTTGTCTAACTTGCTATCTTTGTGTACCCCTCTTTTTCCATACATCTTGATCTGCAAGAATCAAACAAACCCAATAAAAATTTATAGCAAATTTATCAAAAGCAAGGCGGAAATTGAAAAAAAAAAAAAAAAAAAAAAAAAAAAAAAAAAAAAAAAAAAGGGATCTTCACTTCGGCATTTAGAGATTCTAAAGCCTCATGACTTGGGTCTAGTTGATCCCGTGGGATTCCTTTTCCGTCAACAGCAAGATCACTAACAACATCATAAGCATCCAAACGCATCGGTTCCATTTTATCAATGCTATCACTTAGCCAAGCTTCACGTACCACAGGTATGCCTCGCTGTCTATTCAATTTCAAGAAAGTTCAATAGTTAATGTCAGATTGAGATTAAATAGCTAACATATTATGAATTAAGGCTGGAGTAATTGGTAGTAACTGAGGAAATTTATCTACTTACAATGCTTCTGTAACTTTGGAAGAGCCTCCTCGATCTCGCTCCGTTGGAGGCACAACTAGATAGGTCACCCCTAGTGCAAAAAGATATCCGTGGTTATTAAAAAAATCTAACAGCAACAAACTAAATGCTAGCTACTAGTTTCTCATGAGAACTAATTAGTACCAATGACATGGTTGGCCACTTTCCCTCCGTGCTTGTCGATTTTAGACTTCCAATCTTGCTGCAAGATCGTCAAAATAGTAAGACAATACGTAAATCTAGGTGATGGGTAGGATTGCTCATCAACCCTGACGTGCTTTTAAAAATTAGAATCTTGAGATAAGCCAAGCGAAAAACTTACGTCACTTAAAACTATTTATAAATCTTGCATCAAAACACACAAGACAGGCATGCAGTTATAATAACAGTCTTACAGCCAAATATTATTCTACTGCATCACAATGTTATTCTACTGCATCACAATATTATTCTACTGCATCACAGTAATACTTAGCTGCATCATTGTGTTATTCTACTGCATCACGATATTATTCTATTGCATCACAATAATACTTAACTGCATCATTGTGTTATTATACTGCATCACAAGGTATAATTTACTGTATCACAATGTATAAGTTACTGCATCAGTATGTATATTCTGAAGTCTAAACTTACAAGCCTACATTCTAAACTTATTTTTTTTAATTATTTCACATATAAATCTAAACCAGTATATCTAGCATCAAAAAACCATTATATCTAGCATCCATACCGATCTCAAGTCCAAAGTTACAAGCCTACATTCTAAACTTATTTTTTTAATTAATTCACATATAAGTCTAAACCAGTATATCTAGCATCCATACCGATCTTACGAAACAAAACTCACATACTATCTCAACTATAGAAAGATTCATATGTTACGATATCCCCAATCTGTTAACTAAAGCAACCTAGCTTTCACATTCTACTAAAACAATTACTCAATATCAAAACGCTAATGAACTTTGTAATTCTCAAAAGTAAATAAACCAAATGTGATTAAGTCATAGCAGTACAATTATACTAAAACAAACTACTGGATATCACAATTTAACTGGAATATATACTAAATGCGATCAAAGTAACAACAACCTGAGTATCACCAGGCGCAAGTAATATTTTTTATCTGAGTAACAAATGTAATAAGTTATAGAGTTCAATTTAACATTCAAAATCAAAATGTAGTGATATTTTATTGGGTTCAATTTACATCTATATTTGCCACAAAAACTTACTCCATCATTATTTCATTAACACTTTATACACATACAACTACACATACAAGCTTTTTCCACTGAAAAATGACTAAAACAATTAAAGATTTAAAAGCTAATGCATCACAGAGTAAACTTAGTGCATCATAGTTATAAAATATCACCAAGACATTTTATTAAACACCTTCTGTGCAGCTTTACTATAAACATTTTGTATATATTTCTTTCAGATCTAGACACTTTGAATATAACATATCTAGATTAATAACAACAAAAAACAAACAAATTATTCAAAATAAATCAATGAACATCATGTACATGCAAAAGAGGATCAATATACCCATATTAATTAACACTAACAGTTAACTACAATTAAAAGACCTTACATTCAAATTGAATAATTAATCTGGTTACATCTTCGGCCCGGTAGTGAACGGTCGGCGTTAAATGATGAATGGTGGGGAAGGCGGTGGTGAATGGTGGTGAAGGCGCTGGTGAGTGGTGGATTGAATGAGGAGAACAGGGATGATGGAGGGAATGAGGAAGGCGTAGTTGAGGATAGAAGTATAAATGATGAAAATACCCATAAGAGTATTAGAAAAAGGTGGGACTAATTGGGACAGGTGTCAGCTCCTAGTTGCTTCCTAACCTTCTCATTATAAGGACTCTTCTCAAAATATCCCATCTATATATCTATTATATATATATATATATATACATATATATATATATATATATATATATATATATATATATATATATATATATATATATATATATATTGTGGTATACACTTTTAATGTGAAAAACAATATCACACTTGTAAGGCATAGGATCAACAAGTGTAGATGATAACTAGCATTAATTAAATAACTCATTCATAATGGCAATTTTGTAAATAAATAAATTATAAGTGGCATTTTGACACAACACATATGAAACACAATAGGATAGTTGCGTTAATTGCTTTTACGTTCTGATAAAATCATTAATTTTTACTCGTAAATTGTGATCACGTAAACCAACTTTTAATAAAACGAGCAATGCGACGATCCGCCGCGTTGCTGCAGGGCGACTATTTTGTGATAAGTTTCCGTAGTTGAACCGTAAAAGTTTCGCTTCGTTTCTTTTGCTTCTCCAGCCTAATTGGCGTTTGACATGGAAGAAACAATCTTTCTAATGTAGTTTTTAATTTATCGGATGCTGTGTTGGACTGCTATAAGTATCACGTTTTTCCGGCTTGCTTTTTGACTTATCTCAAATTGCTTCTCAGCTAGCTAACAAAAGTGGTACCTAGCAATGTATCTAGCAAAAGGTATGAAGGTTACATCGTGAAGAACATGTTGCACAAATTTGGTTTGTATTTATTTGTTTATTTATATATAGTGCAAAGTTTATGTGCGGCGGGGTGCAAAACATCTGATTCATGTTAGGTCAGATACTTCACTTCAAGCTTAAACCTGTTTGATAGCCTGATTGTATCTTTAATCAATTTGTGATAGATATTACAACTTTGTTTGTTGGTGTATAGAATAAGTTCTAAGCAAAATAACAATCGAATTTTACACAGATTGTGTTTAAATTGTTCCAAACATGCAAATCATTGATTCTACTTGTAAATGTAAAATCCCTCCAAGTATCTGACCAGCACTATTCCATGCAAAATTGTTTGCACTGGTTGTAGTGATTGCTGCGACCGCGCCCCTTTTCTTTCTATTTTCTCTTAGTCAAGCTTAATCCTCTTGCATGTATGTGTCTTGCGAACAGAATCGACAAAGAACGATTACCACCAAACAGGTTCTTTGTTTTACAGTTCCTTCCATTCCTTTGTTCTGTAAAAATAAAAATTACCTTAGACTAAGTAACTAAGAAGATACCTCCTGAGATCTTTAACTAATAATGGTGGATAAGGAGCATATTTTTTACCTATACTTTATATTGTTATTGCAAAATAGGCATGATATATTGAAGGTGAATGGTCCAGATAGAGCATGATAATCTGCGACACAAAATAATTTCTGGGTCGATAGCTATACATAACGCTATTGTTAATATATTTGATTGATTAAACTTTAGCAATCTAATAAGAATGAAAACGTACTGAATGAGTAAAGCATCGTTTGCTTCGACTTGTAACCTGCTTTGAACGCTTTAAGACAACAATTAAAGTAGCTATGCTGCAACTTCCTTTAGACAGCTACAACCTGAAATCAAAGGCCAAATAGTGAAGGATGAAATATGTATATGATAATTATTAAACTTTAATTATCTGTTTTTTGAATTTAAAGTAGTTCACAATCATTTATGATTTTCACACTTGTGTATGTATTCAATGTGTGCATGGGAAATATAATGAAGTCTTTTGATATTCCTTTTTCAGTTAGGTTTTGCCTATATAAGTAAGTCATTTAGGTGATCTAAAATACATATCTAATCTAATATCTAAAAGAAAATGGCTGGGACTCCTCACTTTGATAAACTAAAAGAACTTTGCGGTTCTGACGATGTTAAGCATTGTTTTAAGGCTCTGTTTTTGCAAGAAGAAACAGAAAATGAAGTCTTTATTAGAGAATTGGGTGAAAAGTGCGATTATTTGAGGGCTAAGATTGGTGTGAAAGATGACATAATGTAGGAAAGTAGATCTTTTGGGCCGTCTCATGATGTTGCTGCTGATGGGCTCGAGTGATTGACAGAAGCACAGCAGACAGATCGTGAGATCTTAACTGCTTTGATTAAGGTGCTGGATTTGGCACGTGAAGCAAGAGCTCAAAAGAAGCATCACGTGTTTGTGATGGAACAGCACGATTAGGATAAGCTGGTGTTGTTTTTTAAAGTATTTCATATCTATCGTTTTTATGTTAATGGTTTATTATGAATCGTATTAATGAATTGGGTTGATGTTTTAGAAGTTATTAATTAATGTTTCGATTTTTTTTTTAGTGCTATTTAACTGATGTTCATAGCAATAAGAATCTTAAAATACTGACAAAAGCAAATATCTAAATCATAAAGTATGAACAAACCTAATACATGCAAAAAACAGCTACATAGGCAAAAGACGGACAGTTTATTTGCTATGCTTTGCACCATTACCGATGCGTAGTAAAAAATGTAAAGATCTACAAATAAGTAAAGCAGATAACCATAAAAAAATAAAGAAAAAGAAACAGTGTTCACTCTATTATTGGAAGCAAATTTTCATGGCTGTATGCTAATTACTCGTATTTTTTACTGTTTTGGAGCCTAGCATGGTTAAAGATAACACAGTGAAAGTAGAATACTAATGGACAGTTTTTGAGAATAGTAATGGACAGTTTTTGTTTTTTTCATAGCAATGTTTTGTTTCTAAAGGTTTTTTTTATTTCTTATCTAACAGCGATAGATCACGGGATTTTTTTTACTTTTTGGAGTTGGGCTGTCTATTTAAGAAAGGCTTGACTCAGATTTATTTTCACAGTAAAATTTTATAATTTGCAAATAAAAGTAAGAACACAGAATGTCTACACATCCCAGATGTGATCAACTTAGAGTTGAAGCAAACTCTAACAATTGGTCTCAGATGTTAGTGTTGTATTGTCGGAAATCTGCAATTGAAGATATTCAGATGGCACAGCAGATGAATACAATATGTGCAAGATTGGTCGGTGTCACTCGTGAAAGGCAAATTTTATTCTAGAACTACAAAGTATTGGAAACATTTATACGTAGAAAACAGCCGAGTTCCTTAAGCAGGAACACGCGAAAGATGAGCAGAAAGTGATGCAAATGCGTATTTTGACAGCAGAGCTAGAGGTGAATGCTCGCAATAAAGATATTTTTATTCAAAAACTTAATGGTGTTATAGATTTCTCGGCGTCTATTTAGTGTTAATTTTTGTTGATGCTTGTATTTTTAGTTATCTTGTAATGTTTTCATGAAGTGTTTTTTAATGTTTATGATGTGGTAATACTATGTTGATTGAAATAATTTTATAAAACTAATGCATTGACAGCAACAACTGATGTTAGAAAGTAATTGCAAAGCATAAATAAAAATTACCATGAACTGATGCAAAATCATAATCGAATTTGGTTTGGAATTCAGAAATAAACTCCTTTGAGGTGTTTATTTTTCCTGTTACAAAAGATCATAGTGCATGAGTAATTATAAGCAAAATTAAAGAAATGCTAAAATTTACAAAACTGTTATCAACATGATTATTCTTCCAACCATAAGTGAAGCAAAAAAAAAATCTTGCACTTTTAGCAATCAGACTCTCTATTTGCATATACGTAAATGTAGTGATACAATTGTTTTTGGTCAATAATATTGTTGAATTACGAAGGAAAGATGGGAAACGGAAGAGGATGTTGCGAAGAAGCAATTTCCTTTAAATTACCTGTCACACCATTCTCTTCGGTTTCGCACCTTTCTTTACGAACTTAACTGTATTGTTGATCAGAGACATTTGTGCTACTATAATTATGAATATGCGAACAAACATTAGCTATGCTATTCAGAAAAAAATACTTGCACTTTCTCGATCTCTCTACAGTTTCTTTCGTCGTTTGAACTTGCTTTATGCAATAGCTTGTACGAAGCAAATTGGTAGATTGTTCAAATGATGAAAGGAACTGTATGGATGGGAATATAAAATGATTAACTATGCATTAAAAAAAGTATCAATATATAGTTGAGTATATGAAAGTTAAGATAATGACAAAGTATGAATGGTCCTACTTACGCTGAGTTATATGCGAGTTGGTTTTCTTGTTAAAACTGATGATCATCATTAAATTTACGACGGAAGAATCTGAGAGTATAGGATTTAATCTGTTTCATACATAAAAACTGTTAGCAACCAATGAAAAGAAAAAGTGACTGAAACATGCAAATGATAGCAGCGCTTATCTTTGGTTGATTCTGTAACCAGTACCTATTCCTGTTGCTGGCGATGGTCGTTTGATTATTCTTCGGCAGTAGCAAGAAAAAATAACAAAGAGTTAGCAAATAAATAGCAAAAGTTTGTATTTTGTTTCTGTTATGGTACAAATGTCTTTGCATATTCATAAATGTGGTTTTGCAACATCTTAACAGGTTTTATGAATATACAGAGTTTAAAAAATTAGCAAATAAAGGGAAGCTGAAAGTACCTATGTTTGTTGTAGAAAAATACATCGATTCTAAAAAAGTGTGTGAGTATTAGGATTCATGTTGAATGAGATAATGAAGGAGTGTGGCTTGTCATGAACAATGCACACTATATCATTATCACAATCAACATGCTTCAATTATTAGGACCTATCTATCTAACGATATATATAGGCTCCATTGGCTAATTAGTTTAGGGCCTACATATGTTGTTAGATAGATCTGCCCTAATAATCGATACTTTATACCCAATGTCTATTTTAGCAACTTATAGATGGGTACATTATTTTGTAGATGGATGGTTTTAAGTAATAAAAAAGCATGGAATTTAAAAAACAACATAGCCGACTTTTCTAAGGTTCTTTACAATTCCTTTTGATGTTTCAACTCTCTTTGTGCAAATACCTGCATGAGGTAATTTGCTAGATTGTTGAAATAGTAAAAAGAATTGTACAGGACCTTAGAATAAGTAAGCATGTTGAAGTTCTATAGTCATTTATTAAATTAAACCATCCATCGACAAAATAATGTAATTATCTAATATATAACATGGTATTTTCAACTTCTCTTTAAAATACTTTTATAGAATCGATAGTTATAATTTTTGATTAATTCTTACAAAGAGAAATTTTTATAAGGTATGCGATAAATTTTTTGCATTCAAAGATGGTGGAGGAGATAACAAAAACACTAACGAGTGTGATAAAAATAAAAAGATCAGCTATTGTTACAAATTCTTTTTTTTTTAACAAACGCGTTAGTGTTTTGTCATCTCTTATACCATCTTTGAACACGAAAATTTTGATCGCATGCATTTAATGAAAAGAGGTTACAGTTTTTTTCACTGACTCTTAAAAACTCGGCTGAGATCTGAGTAAAAAATTTAATATATTTCAATTTGGTACCTGTCCACTGCCAACTGTACAGACCGGGATTTTGCACTGTTTTTGATATAAACTGCTGGCTGCAGAAACCTGACAAGCAAGAAAAACGTATAAATTATTGATGCGAATACAGTACATAAATGAATTCAAATAATACTTAACTTGTGTTTATTGCCGTATTTGTCTGTGCAAACCTGAAAAGCAGGAAAATACATATAAATTATCCATGCAAATACAGTAAACGTGAAATCTGTATAGCCTGAATGTCAACATAGTTGGAAATTCTTACCTCTCTTTCCAGTTCCTTTTGTTAGTTCCATTGGACTTTATACAATAGCCTGCATCAGACACATTGCTAGCCTACTGTAGTAACAAAAGGAACTGGAGAAGAAAGGTAAGACCATGCAACTACATTAAACGTCGTATGCTCCTTCACGTACTTGCAACTCTGGTGACATACATGGTACTAATGAACAATATGTTTCAATTACGAAGGAAAGATAGGAAACGGAAGAGGATGTTGTGGAGAAGTAATTTGCTCCGAATTACTTATCATAGCATTCTCTTTTGTTTGCTATCTTTCTTTCCGAATCGGATCCTATTGTTGATGAGTACCTTATATGCCACTGCAGTTATGAGCATGTGAAAAAGGCATGTTCATGACAGCCACATTGCGCCACATTTAACAGCGTATGCTCGTCAAGAAAAGTGTGTTGATCAACAGCACGATGCAGTTCGGGAAGATCAGTGGGAAATGAAATAGGATAATGCTAAGAAGCAATCTAGATGAGATCACTTTTAACACAATCCTATTCCGTTTCGCACCAATCTTCCGAAATTACATCGTACTGTCCATCAAAGCCTCTTGTGGGATTCATTGTACGAAAGTAGGCACATCCAACATCGTTCGTTCCTTTGAGCAAAAGCGATGGTTAACAATACGGCTGAATTCTCGAAAATCAGTGAGAAGCGAAATAGCATAGTGTAAAGAAGCGATATGCATCAAATTACTTGTAAGACTATACTATTTCGCTTCGCACTAATCTTCGAGAATTGCATCCCGTTGTTAAGCACCGCCTTTTGTTACATGGTATATTATTGTGACAATGTTGTATTGTTCATAGGTAAACAGTTTTAGAGAACTCGGTCAGTTTAAACAACAGGATCCGGATACACCATTCCACAACGATGTATATAGGTTCTATTGTTTAAACTGAGCAACTTCGTTAAGATTATACGCATATACATGTGTATATATATATATATATATATATACATATATATATATATATATATATATATATATATATATATATATATATATATTATATATATATATATATATATATATATATAAGACTTATTAAATATATACAAACTTTTTTTTGGATGCCTATCTTTGTTATTAATTTTCCTAGTAAAAGGTTTAACCTTTCAGTAGAAGAATTAATAACAAAGATATGCACCCAAAAAAAAGTGTGTATATATTTATGTATTTTACATGTTATATATATATATATATATAAATGTATCAGCTGTGTATATCTATATTAGTTTATGGATGCTGAAATTACATAATACAAAAGAATGTTACTGAAAACAGAACATAATTACCCTTTCCAGGTTTCTTCACAATTCTTTCTTTTGTTCGAACTCCGGCTATGCAAATGGTTACAGCTGAGGTGCAGTTGTTATCAATCCAAGCTTTTTACTATAAAAAATAGGGAACAGCAAAAGTTAAGTATACTAAATTTCAGATTAACAGTTTTGATATAAAAAAAAAGTAAATAAGAAACTTACTTGAAGGGATATAGGTAAAAGAATAGAGTGATTACTGAAGATTGTAGGCATGCAGTAAATAATCTGAAGGATACGAAAATATTATTAAACGATGCATATGTATACAGTAAGTATGAAAGTAGACAGCAAAATTTTAGCGATACTTAACTTTTGCTCTTTGGTGTATGTGACCGCGCAAACCTGAGCGATAAAAAAATATAAATAAATTATGCATACGAACACAGTTAGTATGAAAATACTTACAGACTATGAATGGTGAGTGCACATACCATGTAAATACAGGAGTTGTTCAGAGCAGAATCCTTATGCTGATGACCGGGAAGTTTTAATATTCGAATAACATTCATGTTTTCTTGGAGTCGGTTAAATGTAGTAAAGCACATTAATGTGAAAAGTTGTTTCATACAAAAACACTGACAAAGTATCAATGATGGATGTATGTACCATACAAAATCGGCAGTAGTCGTGCATCTGCAGTAGCCGGTTGGTGACCATACATCCATCATTGATATTCTGCCTGTTTTTTATTCATGGTTTAGGTTTGGAAAGAACCTGCAAAGTCTATCTTGAATGTAAATAAATCATGTATATGAATACGGTTAGTATGAAAATACTTACAGACTATGAATGGTGAGTGCACATACCATGTAAATACAGGAGTTGTTCTGAGCAGAACCTTTATGTCAATCACCGGGAAATTTTAATATTCGAATAACATTCATGTTTTCTTTCAAGCCGGTTAAATGTAGTGAGGCAGCTCAACGTGAAAAGCTTCTTCGTACAAAAACACCTACAAAGTATCAATGATGGATGTATGCACCATACAAAATCAGCAGTAGTTGTGCATCTGCAGTAGCCGGTTGGTGGCCATACATCCGTCACTGATATTCTGCCTGTTTTTGATTCATGGTTCAGGTTTGGACACAACCTGCAGAGTCTATCTTGAATGCATAACTATAATAGTCACAGATCGTACAAATGTTTTGTTTATAAACTATATTATCTGGCTCAGATATGTGAAGAAGGTTAATATCAGTCGAGAAATAAATACACCCGGCACGGTTGCAAATCTAAAAATTTGCCCTGCCAAGAGCCAGGGATTCACTTCTCTAATCGGAGCCACAGATTCATCAAAACTTATTGTTCAGCATGTATTATCTATTATATAATACAGCGTCACAAAACGATACAATGTTGCCGTTTTGTTTATAAAGTATATCATCTGGCTCAGATCTGTGAAGAATGTTAGAATTTTGCCATAGGTGCAAGCAGAGGCAGTTGCATAACAGTAAGGATGCCATCACGCCATCTGGTGATTGCTATGCCAGTCTAATAACCTATATCACTGTACTGGTATTAATGACTGGTCGCAAGAAGTGAATACACCTGGCACGGTTGCAAATCTGAAAACTTGCCCTGCCAAGAGCTAGGGATTTACTTCTTTAGTAGCAGCCACAGATTCATCACAGCCTACAGATATAAAAATAACTAAAGCAGATAACTAAAAAAAGTTATTGGCAGCAGATAGGGCAAAAAAGACGAATAACGTCAAAATAATTGAGCTAGTAACTACCACAAATAGATCAAAAGAAATAGAACATATAGAAAGTTGCAGATACATATGCCTATACGCTACAGCCTGAGATCATAGCTACCAATGAAAATTTGAGAAGAGGAACTGCGCAGGTACCGACAAAACCACAGCGAGAAGACACGTATAACTGTCCAGTGTATTCTATTATTAGCAAGTATTGCCAAATGCGTAGAAAAAACAGGAGGCTCAGATATAGAGATAAAAAGATCAACATTAAACGTACGCCATGGCTGCAACCACAATTTTGGTTACCCTGCCAAGTAGCGCGTGGTCAGGAAATGTAAGTTGAGAAAATTATCATCATCGCCTTAGTAACTACCGCAAATAAATGAGGTAGGTAAGGGCGGATTTATCTCAAAATTATTGACATAGTAACTACCACAAATGGGCCAAACGAAACGGAAGGGACAAACCATGAGCCCAAAACGCTACAGTCAGCCCGAAATGACAGCACTGTAGTCGTTTTGTGACGCTGTATTATATAATACAGAAACAGTCTAAGTTAAGGGTGGTTTCAAAACAGGGCCGGTTGCATAGTTAGTATTTATACTATGCCATCCGGTAATTTCCTCGCCGATACCCTCACATTTTTTCAACGAACAAACGTTTGGAAACCAAACGTGAAAATACCACTTGATATAGCACTCATACCTGGTATCCCTACTAATAACAGGTATAAGTGACATATGAAGCAGACAAACAACAGCACTGTAGTCATTTTTAGACGCACATCATGATAATCATTTTACATAGTCGTTTTCTGACACTCTAACCGTCATTTTTCAATAAAACTGAGTTTTTATTCAGCAGCAAAGTTTTTTAACTGTGTTGACAAACAAAGAATAGAACTTTTTTACCCAGAAAGGCATAAAGCATGATCAAACCCAATATGACACCAAAAAATCACATTTTTTTACCCACAAAGTTAAAAGATACATTCAAAACATTTAAAGTTCTAAATCATAAAGCATGATCAAACCCAATATCACACCAAAAAACAGACAACCGAACATCCACATATAAATCATAAACAATTCGATAAATCATAAAAGGTACAGTCAAAACACCTAAAGATCTAAATCATATAGCATGAACAAACCCAATATCACACCAAAGAGCATATACATGAAAAAGAGATGCAAAAAAAAAAAATAAATAATAATAATAAAAAAAAAATAAGTAAATAAAAAAAAAATAACACACATAAACCGTTCGATAGATCATACATAAAGCATAAGCAACATCTAAACTTCTAAATCATAAAAATAAGAAAAGCAGATAAACGCAAAAGTTATCGGCAGCAGGTAGGGCAAAGAAGACGCCAGAAGCTGCGCAAATAAATGAGGTAGGTAAGGGCGGAGTTATCTCAAAATTATTGAGATAGCAACTACCACAAATGGGCCAAACGAAACGGAAGGGACAAACCATGAGCCCAAAATGCAACAGTCAGCCCGAAACGGAAGCACTGTAGTCGTTTTGTGACGCTGTATTATATAATAGATAATTGCAGACACTAAAATTTCCATGTGTTTAGTCAACTTTATCATTTGATTTGTAGGATGTGTGATGCAAAAGTAATACAGTTGATGACAAATGATAAACTAGTTTGACATCTTTGATACATGTATAGTGACACACTAAAATTTTAGTCTCATTTTTACTAACACGCTATGTTTATCACACAAATTTTCTTGATACATATGTAGTGACACGCCAAAAATTTTTAAAACGTTTGTAGTGACACTAATTTTTATGACACATTTTAATGACAAATTAAGTTTTTTGAGACACTTAGTTTCGTAATACATTTTAGTGACACAAAAAAAATTTAAACGTTTGTAGTGACACACTAATTTTTAAGACACATTTTAGTGATAATTTAAGTTTTTTGACACACTTAGTTTCATAATATATTTTAGTGACACAAAAAAAATATAAATAAAACGTTTGTAGTGACACCCTAATTTTTATGACACATTTTAATGACCAATTAAGTATTTTTGATACACTTAGTTTCATAATACATTTAGTGACACTTTTTTTATTTTTATTTATTTATTTTTTTAACATTTACATTGACACACTAATTTTTATGACACATTTTAATGACAAATTAAGTTTTTTTTTTTCTTTTTTTTTTTTTTTACACACTTAGTTAAATAATACATGTATAAGGGGCTAACAATGTACGCTAAAAAAAAAAACCATCCAAACTTCAAGGCACTATCAGTTCTATCAACACAACAATTATGTTCAACATTAGAACTTAGAGTGGGAGGTATGCATGTCTGGTGGGTGGCGCCATGGCCACCAACCCAATTCTTTCGACGGCGCATGGTTACGTGGGTGGCGTCATGACTGCTCCCGCAGTGGTGGCCAGCCCACGCCATGGGTTCTTCGTTGTTTTATTTATTTATTTATTTATTTATTTATTTTATTTATTTATTTATTTTAATTTGAACGTTGGGTGACGCCTATTTTGCCAAAAATACCATTTTTTTAAAAAATTTTTACCCCTTAGAAATCCTATAAATACCTCCTTATTCTATCATTTTTCACACGTTGTTGCAATTTAATTTATACTTCAATAATACTCAACTTTCTTTCAATTATGGATCCAAACAATCCCAACAACACCTATCACGACCTTTATGATGTTTACTTTCAAGACGACCGAGAGCGATATCTTCAGGATTATGCGGCATATGAACAATTTGTAGCTCTGTGTGATCAAGAAGCCGGAGGATCGGGATCGGGTCCTAAGAGGACGAGGGAATACATACCACGTGATCGAGAAGAAGCGGACAAGACCTTGTGGAGCATGTATGAAAACTTAATTACTGGTTTGTAATTTTTATTTCTTGTTTACATACTATGTTTTCTATTTTTAAGTAATTTTTTTTTTTTTTTTTTTTTTTTTTTTTTTTTTTTTTAATTTAATGAATTTTATTTTATTTTAATAATATTGTGTATGTTTTATTTTATGTAAAAAAAATAAAAATAAAAAAAAATAAAAAAAATCCTATGGCATCACATTTTCTGGTGCCAACGGTAACGGCCAGAATGTGGTGTCATGGGGTTTCTGGTGTCATAGAGACTTTTACTGACGTGGCATCACTTTTTTGGCCATGGCTTGAAGCCATGACACGAGAGTACCCAGCGCTCTTAAATGAATATCTAACTAATAAACAATGAACTATCATATACTTTTTAAACACTCCCTCCGTCTCAAAATTATTGTCCCCGTTTTATTTTTTTGGTCTTTTTTTTCTCAACTTTAACTATAAATATTTTTGTTTGCGTTATACAATAATTGATAAAAATAATACCAATGAACTATCATTTACTTTTTAAATACTCCCTCCGTCTCAAAATTATTGTCCCCGTTTTACTTTTTCGGTATTTCTTTCTCAAATTTGAATATAAATATTTTTGTTTGCGTTATACAATAATTGATGAAAATAATACCAATGAAAATACGTTTAAAACTCAACCCGTTCATATATTTTGCATCAAGTATTATGTAATATAAACAAAAATACGTAAGGTCAAAGTTGAAAAATAAAGACAAAAAAAGTAAAAAGGGAACAATTATTTTGGAACGGAGATACTAATAACAAAGGAACTCTCCTCCATAACAATGGGACATTAAAATAATATAGAACTTAAATGAATATCTAATGCATATACTTCAAAACCATTGTTGATACAACATACACAATACGTAAAACCATCTGATACACACATACTTAACCTGTTAACCAATCAAACAAACCAAAATACTTAACATTCAAAAAACATAAACGAAGATCTACTGAGTGATGCGAGGCGAAAGGCAGCGCTTAAGGATTCTTACCCAGATTCCGATGGCGGAAAAGTTTTTTTACACATATTTGGACGGTAGAACTAGTGTTAAAGAGTCGAGCTTTTAACGAGCTACTTGAGCTCGTTTAACTCGAGCTCAAGCTTAAAGTTGCCGAGCTCGAGTCGAGATTGAACAAAACATAGTGCTCGATTAGTTAAACGAGCCGAGCCTTAATAGTTAATATTCGGCTCTGCTCGTTCGAAAGCTCGTTTGGTTACCTGAGTCGAACGAGCTAAACGAGTCGAACGAGCTAAACGAGTCGAACATGCTAGTCAAGCCAAAGTCTTTTTTCCAAAATATCATAATCAAATTACATAAATGTTTTATTAAATATAACAATACAACCTGAGCTCAAAAGCATAATTGTTACACCCCGTGCCCGCTTAGACCAAAATTTAAAACTTTTTACGTGAAAACGCTTGACTTTTACAGACATCCGGTTACTCTTTTGACTACTGACAAAAATCTATAAATATTCAAACTTTGAGACTATTTTTAAATGAAACTAGACTCAAATATCTTCAAAACGACGGGTGGCACGACCCGTGACGACTTACGAATCAAAAGATATGATTTTTCAAAGTTGTCGAAAAACTGCCCAGCGACCTCCATCCAATCGGATCGCCAGCCATCCGATCGGAAGGAAGGTTCTGTCCAGATTTTGCATTTTCAAAATCCCCACTCGAAAGTCCGACCTCCCGAACTCGAAACCTAACCAAACATTTCAGATTTTTTTAATATGCCCTTGGGCTCATTTCTAAACAAAAACATTTGTCGTTTGACCACCCGGAATAGTACTTTGAATTTTGATGGGTTATGCATAAAACCCATTTTGACCCATTACACAACAAAACCACTTATACCACTTCAATTTCTTACCAAACTTAACCAAAAGCATTAAATTAACATAACAAACATATTCCAAGGGCACTTGACCCGTTTACAACCCAAAATGGGTAAAAACACACTTAATCCAAACACCCCCTTCAACTTTAACCATAAACCATTTAATATACTTGGACACACCGTTGACCACCCAAACATCACGACGACCTTGACACACACTATACAAATCATAATAAAGACTCTCGGGGGTACAACCTTGCCTCGAGCTCGGTATTCTACCTAGCTCCTAAAGCTTATTATCTTCCAAACCGCTTCCATATCCTTAAGCTATAATCCAAGCCAAGCTATCTTCATCGCTGTTGATGCAAATAATGTTCTAAAAACGTTATTTATATCTTTCGATTACTTCACGTTTTGAGGAAGACAAAATGTGAAATCACGATACGTTAAAATTAACTTAAACAAGTCTTTAATCGGAAGATCCCGTTTCTACGCAAATCACTCTTGAACAAAGTTACAACTTGAACTAGTGATCAAAGAAGTGAATTTATGTT
Organism: Artemisia tridentata subsp. tridentata; assembly: GCA_021014915.2. Taxonomy (NCBI): domain Eukaryota; kingdom Viridiplantae; phylum Streptophyta; class Magnoliopsida; order Asterales; family Asteraceae; genus Artemisia; species Artemisia tridentata. Next base: position 58,864,741 of record CP139508.1, on the reverse strand, counting down.
TTGAAAATTCACATTTTAAATGGGACAAAACATTTTTTCAAAAATACACATGACAAATTATTTTTGAAATATTAAGAAATGTTTTAATGGAAAAATAAGTTTGAAAATCACAACAGCTATTTTCCCCCCAAAATATGCTCCAACCTTCCCCAAATAAGTTTTCACCAGAAAAGACAAAATTTGGAGCGTCCTAGTCTACCACGGCTCCACGGTACCGTTAAATTTAACGGAGCCGTGGTGTATTTAAAGGAGCCGTCCGTACCATTTTTTCTGTAACGTTCAGATTTTCTTTGCCTATAAATACCCACCCCTTTCACAGTTTTTAGGCATCCTTTCACACACAAAACTTTCTGAGTTGAATACTCTCTTCACACTTTCTTTCTTAGATCATTTAGGTTAGTTTTTCTTTTGTTCAAGAGTGATCCAATCATCCTTCAAGTGATCATCTTCATTACTCTTCACTTGCAAGAGAAGAACACAAGTATCCAAGTTGATACAAGGTGTTATCATTCCTCTTCATTAGCAAGAGAAGAACACAAGTATCCAAGTAGATACAAGGTGTTGTCATCCCTCTTCATTAGCAAGAGAAGAACTCAAGATCTTCAAGAAGACAAGAGTTGTAGTGGTTAGGTTTTGTAACACTTGTTACATCCTTGTTGTATCTTAGCATACATCAAGATTATCTTTCTTTTGTGAGAGTGTGAGTGAAGATCATTGTGATCTTAAGAGATAGTGAAGATCTCTTGAAGCCATTGGGCTTGTGTGTGAGTAGTCAAAGGATCTAGAGTAGTTAGATTGAGTAGAGTGAAGTGAGAGTTGATCTTAGTGATCGTGTTGAGATCGTGGTGATCTCTTGTAGCCATTAGGGCTTGTGTGATAGGTCACGTGGACCTTGGTAGATTGGTGCTAGCTAAGATTAGCACTCGACATTTAGCTTAGTGTCGGTAATAGGATAAGCGACGTGTACGGTTTTCTCCGCCTGAAGGGAGGTTGTTGACATAGTGCTTGAAACTCTCGAGTGTGGTACTCGGGGAGTGGAGTAGGGCGAAGAAGAGCTTCGTAGCCGAACCACTATAAATCCTTTGTCTCGGTTTGATCTTTCCAACTCTACTCTTTACTTTCATTATTTTATATTTGTTAGTTTAGTGTGTAGTTCATATTGGTGTTGATTGATTACATATAGAGTTCGAATCAAAGTTTCCAATAACCAACTTTTAAAACAAGATTTTTAAAAGAATTTTAAACCGGTAAACTATTCAACCCCCCTTCTAGTTTCCCACAATTGGTATCAGAAGCCACGTCAGTCAAGATTTTAAAGTATATTGTATTTTAAAACTTGAATCGATCAATGGATTCCGACAAATATCTAGAAGGGCAATCTATGCAAAGACCACCACTTTTCGAAACCGATAGTTTTATTTATTGGAAAACAAGATTCGAAACGTATGTGAAATCAAAAGACATTGATCTTTGGCATGTTATTACCGAGGGTGACTTTCAACCTATTCAAATGAATCCGGAAACTAAAAAGGATGAAATAGTTTCTTATGATAAACAAAGTGATGAACTTAAAAGGAAATTAGCCAAAAATAATGAGGCTAAAATGATGATTTATAATGCTTTGCCTAAAAAGGAATTTGAAAGAATTTTTATGTGTAATACGGCAAAAGATATTTGGAAAACTTTGTTAGTCACTCACCAAGGTAATAACCAAGTCAAAGAGAACAAGGTAGATCTTCTTGTTCAACAATATGAACAATTTTCCATTACGGAAGATGAATCTATAGATAATGCTTTTGCTAGATTCAATACTATTATTACTAGTCTTAATGCTCTTGATGAAGGTTACTCTAGCAAGAATTATGTTAGGAAGTTCCTTAGGGCTCTACATCCTAAATGGAGAGCAAAGGTTACCGCCATTGAAGAGTCAAAGGACTTGGCGATGTTGTCACTCGATGAACTTATAGGAAACTTGAAAGTTCACGAGATGATAATTAAGAAAGACTCCGATATAGTCAAAGGAAAAAGCGAGAGAGTTAGATCTCTAGCATTGAAAGCCAAGAAGGAGTCTAGTGATGAGGAATGTTCGAGTTCATATAGTGAAGATGAGGAATATGCATTAGCGGTTAGGAACTTTAAAAATTCTTTAGGAGAAGAGGTAGGTTCGTTAGGAAACCTCGTGATGAGAAGAAGACATCACAAAAGAACCATGCTGAAAAGAAAGGGACAAGTGATAGGAAATGCTTTAGATGTGGAGATCCTAATCACCTCATAGGAGAGTGTCCCAAGCCACCGAAAGTCAACAACCAACGAGCTCTCATAGGAGGCTCCTGGAGCGATAGCGGTGATGATGAAGAAAAGAAGCCCAAGGACGAAACATGTCTAATGGCTCATGCTTCTAATGAGGTACGTTACGACTACCCTAATTTCATAGATGACAACTCGTCAATAGATGATAACATACTACATGACGAACATAATAATCTATGCAAAATCGTTTCAAAAATGTTAAGTAGAAACAAATCACTAAAGTCAAAATTGCATGAACTCGAAGTGAAAATCTTAGAACTAAAGGATCAAGTCAAAGGACTTGAAAGAAACAAAGAAATAGACGTAGGATGTGAGTCATGCATAAGTCTTCGATTAGAAAATGAAAAACTTAAGGAAAATGAAATTAGGATAACTAGATTCAAAAAGAATACAGAAAATGTTTTGACAGATAAAACAAATCTTGTAAAATCATTCAAACCTACTGATTCTGTCAAATCCCAAGACGGCACCATTAAAGGTACCAACGGTACAATTAAATTTAATGGAACCGTGGTACCGTCTGGTGCTGGGGACAGAACTGAGTCGAATCTCAAAAACAAATCAAGTCCTAAACCAACTCACATAGTTGTTAATGGCACAAAGGTCTCAATTGCTAGTATAGAGGAAGTTAAGAGATTTTACAAACCCATGTCAAAACCCAAACCTGGATTTGTAAAACCTAACACAAGGCCTAAGACTCCCCCACCTAGAAAAACAAACACTCCCAAACCTCGGTCAAGAACTCCTTTACCGAGACGTAACTATAGAATACAAAGCTTTCCAAGTAACTATCCCGTAACTTGGAATGACTGTCAACTGCAAAGTTACTTGCCATGGGAAATTTGTCCTCAATTTCAACATCCTAACCACATGCAAGAAATGCATGGGATATTTAATGCTAACCACTATGGACCCATGAGATATTGGGGACCAAATGTTTGAATGTTTGTCTCATGCAATAGATATGCTTGGGAATTGACTTGGAGCCTGACGAATGGGTCAAGGATAGTGGATGCACTAACCACATGACGGGCAACCGAAGTTTATTCTCATCATACAAGGCATACAACGGAGGTAATGTCACTTTCGGTAGCAAACTTAAGGGCAATATTATAGGCAAAGGTACGATTACTCAAGACTCTCTCATTATTAGAAATGTTGAGCACGTAGATAACTTAGGTTTTAACTTACTTAGCATTAGTCAAATGGTAGATAATAAGTGTAGAGTCATATTCTCTGAAGAGGGTAGTGAGATCATTAAGAATGGGAAAACCATAGGCAAAGGAGTTAGGAAAAACGGCTTATTTGTCATGAAGATAGGAAATAAGCCTGAAGATAAGATTTGTCTAGCAACTATAGATGATCATACCACTCTGTGGCATAGGAGACTAGGTCATGCCAATATGCGCCTTATACAATCATTGGCATCTAAGGAACTAGTTAGAAACCTACCTAAGATTAAGTTCGACTAACACTTTTGTGACGCTTATAAAGTTGGAAAACAAGCTCATTCTAGTCACAAAGCTAAGAATATGGTCTCGACCTCTAGATGCCTAGAACTACTTCACATGGACTTATTCGGTCCATCCGCCGTACGGAGCTACGGAGGAAATCTCTACACCTTAGTAATAGTTGATGACTACTCTAGGTATACTTGGACTAGATTTCTTAAGAATAAGACTCAAGGCTTTGAGGAATTTGAAATCTTTAGTAAGAAAGTCCAAAATCAACTAGGATGTACAATAGTTTCTATTAGGACGGATCATGGTCGGGAATTTGATAATGAAGTGCAATTTGGAGTATATTGTGATGCTAATGGTATTACTCATAATTTCTCGGCTCCACGCACTCCTCAATCAAATGGGGTAGTTGAGCGGAAAAATTGTACTCTACAAGAAATGAGTAGAACGATGTTGAATGAACAATCAATTCCGCATAAGTTTTGGTGTAATGCGGTGGACACCTCAACTTACATTCTAAATAGGATTCTAATTAGACCTATCCTAGGAAAAACCCCATATGAAATCATGAAAGGAAGAAAACCTTCTCTTGATTACTTTAGAGTGTTTGGAAGCAAATGCTTCATACTAAACACTAAAGATTACCTCACCAAGTTTGACCCAAAGTCTTACGAAGGTGTATTCCTAGGTTACTCCCAAAATAGTAAAGCCTACGTTGTCCTAAATAGAGAAACCTCAAAAGTCGAAGAATCACTCAACGTGACATTCGATGAAAGTCCTCCACAATCTAAGACATCACCATTGGTTGAAGATGACTTAGATGAGGATAAAGCCATTAAGGTTAATGGCAAGAAAACCCTAGAAGATGACATTGAGGATGAAATAGTTGAAGGTGACGAAATTGTCAACATTAAGGAATCCAAAAACCATCCTATTGAAAATGTCATAGGTAACCTAAACCAAAGAACCCTTAGGTCACAAGCACAAAACAAAAGTAACTTCTTTTGTTTCATATCTACCGTAGAACCTAAGAATGTAGGTGAAGCAATTAAGGATGAAAGTTGGATAGTTGCCATGCAGGAGGAACTAAATCAATTCACCGCAAACCAAGTTTGGGATTTAGTACCTCTTCCTAGAAATCAAACTATCATAGGAACTAAATGGGTGTTTAGAAACAAACTCGACGAAAATGGCGTCGTAGTTAGGAATAAGGCAAGGTTGGTAGCACAAGGCTACAACCAACAAGAGGGAATAGATTATGATGAAACCTATGCACCCGTAGCTAGATTAGAATCAATTAGAATACTCCTCGCCTATGCAGGTGCCTTAGACTTTAAGCTATACCAAATGTACGTGAAGAGTGCGTTCCTTAATGGTTATATCAACGAGGAGGTGTATGTTGCGCAACCTCCGGGATTCGTTGATTTCGAATGTCTGAATCATGTTTATAAACTCAAGAAAGCACTCTATGGTCTTAAACAAGCTTCTAAAGCTTGGTATGATAGACTAAAAGCCTTCCTGATTGAACATGAATATACCATGGGAAAGGTTGATAACACACTCTTCACAAAGAAAAGAAATTCACATCTCATCATTGTTCAAATATATGTCGACGACATTATATTTGGATCAACTTGTCAAGAGATGTGCGATGATTTCTCAAAAATCATGCACGACGAGTTTGAGATGAGCATGATGGGTGAATTAAATTTCTTCCTTGGTTTATAAATTAAACAAATGGAAGATGGCATCTTCTTTAATCAAGCTAAGTATAGTAAAGAGATGCTTAAGAAATTTAGCTTAGAAGAGTCTAAGTCCATGAAAATTCCCATGTCCACGGAAATAAAACTCACGATAGATGAAGAAGGTGAGTCCGTGGATAGCACTAAGTATAGAGGTATGATAGGAAGTTTACTATACCTCACGGCAAGTAGGCCCGACATCATGTTTAGTGTCTGCCTTTGTGCTCGCTTCCAAGAGGATCCCAAAACCTCTCACCTTGAAGCAGTTAAGCGTATCTTCCGATACATTAAAGGCACTATACACTTGGGATTATTTTATCCCAAGGGGACCGGTGTAGAAACTGTTGTCTATGCCGACTCTGATCATGCGGGAGATTATGTGGATCGAAAAAGTACGAGTGGCGTTTGTACCTTCATGGGTTGTTGTATAACTTCTTGGTTCTCCAAGAAACAAACGGCTCTTGCTATCTCCACGACCGAAGCCGAGTACGTAAGCGCCGGAAAGGCATGTCAACAAGCACTATGGATGAAACAAGCTCTTATAAACTATGACATCCATCTAGATGACGTTCCCATTATGTGCGATAATAAAGGTGCTATTGACTTGAGTAAAAACCCCGTTCAACACTCCCGTACCAAACACATCGAAATCCGCCACCACTTCCTTCGCGATAATGTTCAGAAAGGAAACATTTCCATTGAGAAAGTTCCTTCTTAGGACAACATCGCAAACATCCTAACCAAACCTCTCAAACGAGAATCCTTTAATTATCTCTGTCTAGGTATAGGAATGATGGAACATATTCCATAAGTCTCATGACTCTTGAAGTCATCTCGTGAGTCTCGTGGAGTTTAGTTTAGGTCTCCCTAGTCAAAAGAATTTGTTGGGTACAAATTCTTTCCTCGTGACAATAGGTCTCACTAAAACAGCGAGACTTGTTCGTCAAAAATCAAAATGGGACAGAAAACAGTCCCAGCAGATCACGGCTCCACTAAATGTGGCACGGCACCGTTAAATTTAACGGTACCGTGGAACCGTGCATCTGGAACATTCCGTATTTCAGTTCCCCTTTTCCACACTACTCATTCCAAACCCTCATAACCTCAGCAACTGCTGTCATAACTTAACCTCACACCCAACACTTAATTACATCCCTTCAAGATCATATTCAAGACATTGAGCTTCAAGATCCTAAATCATTTTCACCCTTTTTCAACAAAAATTGTAAGTCACCTTACTCCAATTTTTTTTTTAATTTTGGGTCTAGGGTTTATGCATTGATGAAAATTGAATTGGGGTTTTTTCAATTCTTTTTAGGAAATTTTCAATTCGAAGTCATCAACACCAAAACATTTCAAAATCTTTGGTACCAAAAACATTGAGGTTACCAAAACACCCCAATTCCATCATTTTCAAGATCTCACGAAACTAGGACCATGAAATTGTTCTTTTCATGTATTGTTGATGCAAACTAAAAACATCTTTTCATGCATACATGATCTCACGAATAATGATCGAATTACATAATCAATATGTATTTTTCGACATATTTGTTTGAGCAAAAGTAAAATTAGGAGTGTTAGGGTCATCTCATTTTTTTTGTGAGTCGAGATTACCGCACCTCCACATAGTTTGCATTTAGGTACACACTAGGCATGTGCATAATGCAACTATTCTACACTCTAATTTTTCCTTCAATTTTTTTTGGAAACAAAAATGTCTCATGAATATGATTTTGATCATCTCCTAACCGATACCTACACACCCGAAATTTCACAAGAACCCACAACTCCCGGTAACCACATTCGTGCCTATGTCAATCTTGAAACCCGTCGGTTTCATGAAGGCCGTGTCGTTGATTCGTCCCTAATTTACCATCGGGACATCAACACTTCCTTTAGAGCTATAGGATTCGATTGTCTACTCCACATTAACGAGAACTTTTGTCCTCGTTTTGTGTTGGAGTTCTTTCGACAAGTTGAACTCGTACGTAACGAGGATCAATCTTTGTCACTTTGGTTTTGGGTCCAAAACTTCAAATTCGTCCCAACTCTTAAGCAATTTGCTCAGATCCTTCGAATACCCAATCATGGGCAATGTGCCTATACTGAAGATTGGTTTCTTGAGTCTCTCTTTCACTATCGTGAGGAGAATAGTCCGTACTGTTCGTACTTACCCTCTCCATCCGAACTAACCAAACTCATCCGTACTTATAAGTACCCCCTCTTACCCTAATCCAACGAAAATTCGTTTGGAAGAGGTTCGTCATGAACTACTTTCTTGGGCAGTCATCCTGCGAGAAAATGTTCTAAGTCTCACAGGAAATTGTGAGCAACTCCCGGCGTGTTGTGCTCATATGATTTACTGTCTCCTAACCCAACAACCATACAACCTCGCTTACTTCTTCGCTAAGCGAATTGTCCATCTCAAGGGTAACAAGAATAAATTGATAACCTATGGGATGTTCCTAACCCGTCTCTATCACCATCTCATGAACCTACACCCTTACCTCAACGGTCCTCAATACTCCCTTGTCAAACCCATCATGCAACCCATAAACGAGTCACATGTTTCATCAATCCTCATTTCCGAATCCTCCACCCATTATGCACCCTTTGATGATCCAAATCATGAAAATGAGACTCATGCTCAAGACAAGAGTATGCCAAGAATGGGGGAATGCTCAAGTCATAAGTGTTGAAGAAATCTATGTTTCTTATTAGGATTTATCTTTGAATGAATGCTAATTGATTTATTGCATGCTTAACTATCTCCTTGCCTAATCAATCAATATGATATTTGGATGATAGCTTATTTTCTCCCTTCTTATTGCATGCTTATCATTATCTTAGGAAACTACATAATAGCCTTTATGTGCTAGTTGTAGCTTAAATGGGACACTTTAGGAAAACAAGTACCTAGTGAGTTGAGGCACTATCATTTCCAGGAATTAGTTCCCCTAGAAAACATCCCTCTAGCTGCCCAGAACTAACCTGCACAGAAATCTTCTTGCAAACAGTGGAACGGTACCATTAAATATGGACGGTACAGTTAAATTTAACGGTATCGTGGGTCATTTAAAGGAACCGTATCCCTGTTTGACGAATTTTTACTGTTCCTACCAAAAACCCTACACCCCTAACCTCAAACCTGCAAATATTTGCAAACCTAACACACCCTAGGATTCTCTTCCTACACCATAGGATCAACTTTAATTCAAATTTCACCCAACTTGCCTATTTAAGGCCTCACCCTTGCAAGCTTATCTTGCACTTCACCTTCAACCTCCCATCACACAAACACCATGTCCTCCACACATGGTTCAACCTCTCAAATCTCCAAGAAACCTAGGATAACCGTAAAACCACCCTCAAAACCACTCTTTGTGGATCTCACAAAAGATGATGAAGCTATGACACCACCTTCCCAACCCACTCCATACTCACCATCACCACCTTATGCACCATCTAAAACATCATCTACCTACACAACATCTTCATCATCCTACTACACTACATCATCAATGGAGTACACACCATCCCCCTTAACTCCATTGGACAATGCCATGCCAATTTCACCTCCAACAAACCTACCACAATCACCATCTCCTATCATGGCACAACCCAATCAACCACATCCCTTTGATTTACATAGTGCTAATTGCCTATGTTGTCTCCATAACCATAACCTCATCTATTTCTTAAGAGACGAGATTCATTTCATGTTCTACTTTATAGAACATCTCTTAACACCACCACCACCCCAAATGGGGCCCCAATCTCCACCACCTCCCAACCCACAATAGGTCTTTAGGAGCCCTCTTGGAAATGAAACATGCCTCTAGTCATTAGGGATTTATGCTTATCATTGTCTCTTTTATGTTTCCATGAAGTCATATCCATGTATGACATTTATTTTCTTTTAATGAATGAATGGGTTTTTATGAGGGTTGTTCATTATCATTTTTAGCTCCTAGCTATTTTTTTTCTTATGTCGTTGGATATTTGTCATAATGTGCTACTTGTTACATATTATATAAGTATCTTCTAACTTTGTTTTGTAGCAAGAATCATTGCTCGATTCCTTTGTGTTCTCCAAATGAGGGGGAGTACACATCAAGGGGGGGCCTTTGTCACCTTTTTGATTAGACAAAAAGGGGGAGAAATGGGAGTAAACTCATTAAAAACTTGTTAAAACTAATTTTAACTTAACATGAGTTTATATTTTGTCATCATCAAAAAGGGGGAGATTGTTGATGCAAATAATGTTCTAAAAACGTTATTTATATCTTTCTATTACTTCACATTTTGAGGATGACAAAATCTGAAATCACGATACGTTAAAATTAACGTAAACAAGTCTTTAATCGGAAGATCCCGTTTCTACGCAAATCACTCTTGAACAAAGTTACAACTTGAACTAGTGATCAAAGAAGTGAATTTATGTTTTGAAAATTCATATTTTAAATGGGACAAAACATTTTTTCAAAAATACACATGACAAATTATTTTTGAAATATTAAGAAATGTTTTAATGGAAAAATAAGTTTGAAAATCACAACAGCTATTTTTCCCCCCAAAATCAGTTCCAACCTTCCCCAAATAAGTTTTCACCAGAAAAGACAAAATTTGGAGCGTCCTAGTCTACCACGGCTCCACGGTACCGTTAAATTTAACGGAGCCGTGGTGTATTTAAAGGAGCCGTCCGTACCATTTTTTCTGTAACGTTCAGATTTTCTTTGCCTATAAATACCCACCCCTTTAACTGTTTTTAGGCATCCTTTCACACACAAAACTTTCTGAGTTGAATACTCTCTTCACACTTTCTTTCTTAGATCATTTAGGTTAGTTTTTCTTTTGTTCAAGAGTGATCCAATCATCCTTCAAGTGATCCTCTTCATTCCTCTTCACTTGCAAGAGAAGAACACAAGTATCCAAGTTGATACAAGGTGTTATCATTCCTCTTCATTAGCAAGAGAAGAACACAAGTATCCAAGTAGATACAAGGTGTTGTCATCCCTCTTCATTAGCAAGAGAAGAACTCAAGATCTTCAAGAAGACAAAAGTTGTAGTGGTTAGGTTTTGTAACACTTGTTACATCCTTGTTGTATCTTAGCATACATCAAGATTATCTTTCTTTTGTGAGAGTGTGAGTGAAGATCATTGTGATCTTAAGAGATAGTGAAGATCTCTTGAAGCCATTGGGCTTGTGTGTGAGTAGTCAAAGGATCTAGAGTAGTTAGATTGAGTAGAGTGAAGTGAGAGTTGATCTTAGTGATCGTGTTGAGATCGTGGTGATCTCTTGTAGCCATTAGGGCTTGTGTGATTGGTCATGTGGACCTTGGTAGATTGTTACTAGCTAAGATTAGCACTCGACATTTAGCTTAGTGTCGGTAATAGGATAAGCGACGTGTACGGTTTTCTCCGCCTGAAGGGAGGTTGTTGACATAGTGCTTGAAACTCTCGAGTGTGGTACTCGGGGAGTGGAGTAGGGTGAAGAAGAGCTTCGTAGCCGAACCACTATAAATCCTTTGTCTCGGTTTGATCTTTCCAACTCTACTCTTTACTTTCATTATTTTATATTTGTTAGTTTAGTGTGTAGTTCATATTGGTGTTGATTGATTACTTATAGAGTTCGAATCAAAGTTTCCAATAACCAACTTTTAAAACAAGATTTTTAAAAGAATTTTAAACCGGTAAACTATTCAACCCCCTTTCTAGTTTCCCACAATCGCAATTTACCTACAAAACATTAACAACTAAAAGGGTAAGCTTACACTTATTAAGTAACCCGACATAAAATATATCTCATACACATATTCCCACATGAGCATCATAATCACATTAAAGCTTCTAAGCTACATCATACCATTCATATCATACATAACTTCATAACATAATCACATCTATTCATCACAACCATAATCAACAACATACCTTAACTAGTCCAAATCCAACAAGCTAATCATAAACTTAGTCAAGATCACTAGCCATCCATCCTTAGCTTACAACCATTTTAAATCCAACTCTCATACTCTTATACAACCACAATACATACATGATAAATACATATATAATACATGTTTTAATGGGAGTTACTTACCTTCAATCCAAGCTAACTATCATATCATTATTTCACCACCATCATCATCATCCTCACTAGTCACCATCATCATCATCGTGATATCCATTACTATGATTATAAATCTCCACAATATACCAAGACCTAACAACATAATGATTAACATCATGAACAAGGGTTAACATAACCCACCATAACCTACTCATCTTTCTTTCTACATCATTAATTGATCATATCTTGATCAATTGATGATTTCCCACTTTATTCATAAACCTTAACTACATTGAATCAAGGATCATAAATACTTACTTGAGTAGAAGTGCTTGTCCATGGATTATCCTTTGCATAATACCTTTATCATCATCATCATTAGACCATCAAGACCCTCTCCTTCCCTCCTTTTTCTTATCACAGCCGACCCACACACACTCTATCTAAAATAATGGTGGAAGGGTCTCGAGTATCCTGGATATAATTTGTTAGGTGTTAAGTTTTGTCCTTTGGCAAGAATGGCCCCTCAAGTCTCTTTCCTCCTATTTTAGCCACAACTAACTTATAACACAATTGGCATATGACAACTTAAGCCCTTGAAGTCCATTTCCTATCTATTTGTGGCACATAATACTTTCCGTAACTTTATAACACATATTTTGACTATCACTTGACTATCGGGTTTGACTTTTCACGTAACTTTGTTGACCAACAAATCACATTAAACCTTAGTTCACTCTTCTAGGATGGGGCCTAGTTGTATCTGGGATACGAGTCTAACAATTCTACCCCCTTATTTAGATTTCGTCCCCAAAATCTGTCATTCTTTACTATCCATAACGTAATCACCTTATAAATCTCATTCCTAGCACATAATTTCCTAGTTTATCTAATGCAACGATCTAAGTGATCTTGCAACTCGGTGCATACTTTAACACATCACACGCCCTTAATCCCCATTGCTTTCCGCTTACTTTTAGAACCATACAACTCTTACTTAGATATTTGCGTAATACGAGACACACTCTCTATAACTAGTTATCATTCTAATCCGTTCTATTACCGATACATCACATTTCCACATGCTTATGCTATATTCTCATTCTTTGACTACACGTTACTAGGGGAAAACTAAACTATTTGACTTTTCGTAAATAAACTTGGCTAATGCTTTCACGTTCTATCAACACTACTTAATCACCTCTTTTACGTCTCTACAATTTCCTCATCTCCTCCACTCATTTATTCATGCCATTTTTTATTAACTTCTAAGGCATATAGAAATATTACATGAATTAGCTTTGTAGCACCATACTTTAACATTTGTCGTCACATTACACATGACATTTATCATCAACTATTTCCATTACTCACATCTTGCACCACGGCACAATTACGTATTATAACATTTTGAAACATCATTACAATTCCTTAATTTCTTCAACTTAAACTTAACACTCAGAACATAGGTCCTCCTAAATCTCACTAAAAGGCATACTTTAATCTTAATCCTCCTATCTTAGTCCTTATAACTTCTAACTAATTCTAGACTTCCATTTTCTACTCCCCTAACTGTAACACCCCAACCCGACAAGGGTAGAGATGTCACAATAATGGTTTCATATCAGAACAAACACAAGCATATGACATAAATAATACAATTGAATTTCAATGGTTACAATGGAAAATTTGAAACTACAAGGTTACAAATGAGAAATACAATAATTTATAAGTCTGAATATAAGCTCTTCTAGTCATCTCTAATCCAAGGTAGCTAGTAAGTCTTCTAAGTCCAAGGTACTCTCCACTCATACCCAGCTTCCAAACTAAAACCTGCCGCAAGAAAAGAATTGTGGCTGAGCTACGAAAGCTCAGTGAACAGATATAACGATAGCAAAGCAGTAATAATGAGATAGTGGAGTAAGTGAAACCATGCAAGGTATAACAAGAGTTGGGAAAGCAAGAAAGATAAAAGGTTATGCAGATATATCAAGAGTTAAGAAATAGTTACAATAGATAAGAGTAAAGGGAACAGTAATCCCAACCCGAGCCCAAGTCAAATCAAATCAAGTCAAGTATCAAGTCAAGTATATATCCGGAGGGGTGACCTCAGAATTACTAAGTACAAGGTCATAAGGTAAAGTAAACAGAAATCCACTACGAGCCCAGAAACAGATCATATCATAATAATGTAACCATATAAGCATATAGAGGGGAAACCTCTCAGAATACCAGATAATATGAGGGGAGTCCTCAATCAATAAATGGAGTAGCTAGCTCCCAGAAATGTGAAAGACGTGTAACGCACACACCATCAGTCACCAGAAATAACAGAATATAACAGATACAGAAACAGAATATAGAAAACAAATCTAGGATGCATCCATACGCCCAAGGTGGCCAAAGTCTGCCTCTACGTAACAAATCAAATCAAGTCAGGGACGGGATAGGTCATCACTCTCCTACCCTAGAGTCATGCCATCGGTGCATCAATGATATGGACATGAAACCCTCATGCCTAGTGAATGGCTCGTAGTCTCAAACTGTGGGTCAAGGGTCAAGTATCAAATGTCCAAGTATCCAGTTCAAGTTTCATATCAAGTGGTTCAAGTCCAATTTCTATTTCAATTATATCAGAAAGTTCATATCAGATGGTTCATATCAAAGGGTCATATCAGATGGTTCAATATCAGATGGTTCAATATCATAGGGTTCGATATCAGATGGTTCAATATCATAGGGTTCAATATCAGATGGTTCAATATCAGAGGGATCATAGCAAAGGTTCATAGCAAGGTTCAAATCAAAGTTCATACCAAAGGTTTATAATCAAAGTTTCATAGCAACAGTTCATTAAAAAAGGTTTCTATTAAAAGTCCATTTAAAGCAATCTTTCAATAATGGTTTTCATAAAAATGATCTTACAAAATAGTTTTCATAAAAATGGTCTTTCAAAACGGTTTTCATAAAGATAGTCTTAAAATAGTTTTCTTAAAGCTTTTAGTAACCTTCATTTAAAAGTGGTATCATATCTATTTAAAATAGCTTTTCTGAACACTTTCATATATAATTAAGAAAGGTTTTCACATCTAGTTACCAAAATCAAATGAACCTTCAAAGTATCAAGTGATTCAAATATTCATGTTACAGGGTGATGAACGAGTCATATCAAGTATCAAGGGAACATGGCAAGGTTCGATTATCAAGGTTCGCAAATCAAGGGAAGCATACCAAAGGCATAGATCAAATAAGAAAGCCCCAAATAAGAAGGCTCAGATCATAATCAAACCAATATAGAAAGATGTAAGTGAAACATGAAAGACGAATCAAAGTATAAGGGAACATAGCAATGGCTTAGGGAATCCTATAATGAATCAGAAATCCAGAATGTCATGAGAACGAAGGCACCCTTACTGAATAAGGGTAGAATATCTGTACCTTATATCGCAAGTGAAAACACATCTACAAATACCAAGATCGGAAACAAACTCCATCTTCAGTGAATCTACACGAATACATGGTCGTCTTACAATTAATATCTTATTTAAATCAGATTTCTCGTTTTAGTCGGCTTTCTATTTTTAGCAGGTTTCCTCAATTAGCAAGTTTCTATTTTTAGAAAGTTTCCTTATTTAGCAAGTTTCCACAAATAGCAAATCGCCATAATTAGACAAATTCCATAAGGTAATTAGGTTAAGTCATCAATTAATTATTATTATGCAAATAGGGTTCATTTTAGCAAGTCATGATAGTTTAGGGTTAAATATGACAAGTTTCTATATTTTAGGGTTTCAAATGTACATATGCCAAAGTTAAGGTCCAAAATGCAAATATTACAAGTTATTCATTTTAATCCATAAGTTACCCATATTAACGATTCTAATCCTTTAACTTTAACCATTTTACAAGTTAGACCCTCAAGTTAATTAAATTACAAATTAAACCCTCATCTTAATCCTTTAACTTTAACGCATAATACCCTCATCTTATAATTTTTACGACATAACCCTGGTCCAATCTATCTTACAAAAATAACCCCCATGTTTATAAAATTACAAAACACACCCTACACTTTTTATATTCCAATCGGTATTAACAAAAAAGTACAAACCCTAACCCTAAATTTCCTAATCATCATTACAACCTTAAAATGCATTAATTAGAGCAGATCTAACATCAAAATTTAAACCCTAACCCATTCGACATGTTTTCTTATTTTTTGAATCCCTTTTTACCCGGTTTGAACAAAAACTCGCCATTGTTGATTTAAGCTTCGATCATTACAAATATCATTTTTCCAGAATCATATGACATGTATAGGACCCAAATAAATTATATACAAAACCCAGAAAAGTCGCATGAACAGTTTTAGGTTTTATTCACTTTTTTGGTATATAGATTTATCAAGAATTATCTAGCGTGCATGGATTGTCATAGCCATTTTAGCGATCCAGAAATCTCGGCTAGAATGATCGGATGATGCGTGGAGATTTTGTACCACTCGACTAGAATAATACGACGTCAACAAAACTCCAACGAGCACAATAGCGATCCAGAAATCTCGAAACTATTTTTACCACCTTCCTTGCACTTGAAAGAGTCCAGGAAAAATAATTGACAGCCTCCGAAAAGTCGTGGGAGGTTTTGGTGAGTTTTTTTTGTGTCGTTATAGGCTTTACCGAATAGAATAAAAGGGAAATAATTATAAACCGCGTGAATAAGGGAGGAGAGGGCATGATTTTCGGCACATGAGTAAATGTGATATAAATCTCTGATTTTGTAATTGATTTCCTTATTTAGTGGATGTTTATCTCTTAATTTATACATTTTAAATATAAAACAATTAATTAAACATATATAATTATGTATTTCCGGCCTACATTATATTTTTTTGTGTGACAAGTATTTTTGTACATGTAAAATATTAAAACGTTGTAACAAGAATTATCTTACTTCATATGTTGTTAATTTCCAAGAGTTTGGGATTCATTTGGTATTTTATGTACTTATTAATTGAAATTTAAAGTTACAAGGGTAATTTGGTAATTTTGCATGTTTTGAAATGTTGGGTTTTACAACTTCTTCCCCTCTAAAAGAAAATTTTCGTCCTCGAAATTTGAAGTCGCAAGGTTAGACGAAGTCGTAGCAAATCGCAAAAGATCGTCACAAACATTCTCACGCCCGGGGAGGTTCTTCCAAAAAGGATCTTCCGACCAAATAGTTTCTCATGACTCAATCAAAAAAAGGTGGGTTCAAATTAGAAGGAGACAAATTTGGTTGATTCTGATCACAAGGTCCATGCAACATAAAATGGATGATAGGTGAATTTTCTGGAAAGCTTATATGGAATACGAACAAGATTTCAAATGAAATTAACTGTATCAACAGTAGAAAGCTCAACAAGAGTTCAAGATTTATAACGGAGGTCAACAGAATGCAAAACGAGAGTCCAAACTCATCCAGATATCTAATGAACGAAGGCAGAGTATACGCATAGGTAGAATGAACCTAAAGTCTCACTAATCACGGATAATCCAACGAAGATCAAATTCTAAACTTCTTAGGTACTCCTCAAGATATCCTATGGCCACAATGAGTGCACGTTATATGGTGTAAGTATTATCACATTGATCAGGCGTCATAATACTAGCACCACATAAATATGCCTTCATGATGATAACACTTTATCTCGAGTCGTGAGCGAAACAACCTATCTTAATCCACCTAGTACTTCTACAGTGTCAGAGGTCAACAAAATCAACTATCATAGTCAAGAGGGAAAACAAAACTACTCGCAAGAGTATCGGAATCCCAGATTGCCTAGCAGAAGTAAAGTACGCCGTCCACAAGCATCAGATCTTCCACAATTCGCCAAAATTCCCCAAAACAATGCCATCATCGATCATACGAAAAATAAACACGGAACTGAAATGCTTCTAGGGAACTTAAATCATTAGAGGATCTTATTACTATATAACGAAACTTAAGTGAGTCAATGGAAGTGAAAGTTAGTCGTCAATAACTTCGGCCTTCACAGAATCAATTCTTCCAAACATAAAAGGTCTGATTCAAAAATCCGTTCATTCAAAACATCCAATCTCTTCAAGTCTGGTTAATCTGTCTTCGTTTGTCCATCAATCTGGAAGTGAAACCAAAATCGTGAACTTGTGTCTGGTTCATCAAGCCTCCTGCAGTTCTTCTTGGAATATGATGTAGTAATGTGAATTTTTGGCACGATCTTTAAATTCCTTCATCATCCAGTCTGCTTCCGCTCTCAATTCATCTTAGTACAACCAAGATGAATAGGGGAGTGAGACTGCACGTCTTCATCAGTTCCAGGTTCGCCATCTTGACTAGATTTTCTGCATCGCCAACACTTCTGTCTTGTAAGAAATGTCTTCGCTCTCCAGGGTAGCCACCGCTGTCGTCAACTCCAGGTCAGGTATTGAAGTAATTCTTCTAATATGGTTCTAGTTGTCTTGATGCATACGCAAAACCTTCTGTGCTGCAAGGGAGTATAACCGAGTCTCTTTCTGAAATTGTCCCCAAAATTTGTTCCGCCTGAAGGTATGGAAGCTAATTTCTATTTTAGCTTTTCCAAAACTCCATTCTCAATCAAACTAAGCTGTTTCTCTCGGTTCACGAAATTTATCAATGGTAACGCAAGTTGTAAGCATCTTCCAGAATTCTTCTGCAAAGTTTAAAGGATTTCAGTTCTCCATTCTGTTATCGGTTTTGACCACTTGGTGATAGTTTCAAAACTTGTGGGATTTAAAGAGACATCCTCAATCAAGAACACCGTTGTCTCAACAAATATCAACCTCCCAGAATGCACAAATGATCGTCAAATTTCTAACAAAGTGCAAAAATGATTTTCATGCTCTTCCTCGTCTCGAATGTACTATTAAGTCATACAATGACCATTTGTCCAAGCACTCACGAGAAAACATCATTTATCAAATTCACAAAACAGTCAGAGCTTTAGCTAATACTATTAGCGTCACTAACCGTCATAGCAGTCGTTACGAATATGGAAGGCGATTCCAAGAATAACCTCAATTCATAGTTCCATCTGAAAGAAACTTCGCGCTCTGAACAGATACATAGTCGTTTCAGGGTGGAGAAAATAATGGTTTCTAATAGCAATACAGTTCAGCTTCCAGTAATCAATACATGTCCCCTGTCACCATCCTTCTTTATCGCGAACAAAACTGAGACACGCCCAGAAGATACACCAAAGCAAACTCACTTCCTTGTCTTTGGTTGCTACTCTTCCCGGTTGCTCAAATCAACTGGTATGATCCCGGACACATCTGAAAGACATCTTCGCTTGGTGACTAGACAATCTCTCGGTATCATGTTAAATCCTACTTCACACTCCGGTGGAAAACTTGGTGGTTCAACCAGGAATCATATTCAGAAAACTCAGGGTGCCAAGTAAACTCTCAAGATAAGGTTCATTCATTGGTGTACGAAATGGGTTCTAGGAAAACTTCATAACCGCGAAAGTAACACACGAGTCTCCAGAGTAATAGTGATAGCCAAAAGTTTAACAATCGGTAATCACGGTAGGGAGTTCAAAATTGTTTTCAAACGCCAAGGTGAGACATAGGAGGATAGTTGTCAATATTTAGAATGCTCAATCAACCAATTCCTTATCATAATAAAATCGAAGTTAACTATCCAAGGAAAAACAGATCAACATGGCAAATCTTATCGGTTCAAAAGTGAGAGGGAAACATTCTTATACTCGTGGTTAAACACCACAAGACTTCACATAGGGACAGAGATGGGTAAGACGAAATCAAATAGCGTCGGAAGATTCATAGATACTTATCAAAAGCAAAAGACAAATAACAGAATGTATCAAGTACGTCATCGCCATGGAGATTCTCAGAATGCCCGAAGAGGCATCAAAATGATTAAAAAAAGGATTCAGAGGTCAGAGTCGGAATCTGAAGATAAGGATCAAATAGTGTCAGGCAAGTACTGGGCAATTTTCAATGCCTTCAAGATTTTAGGTTTCAAATCTTAGGTGGTGCAAAGCATAAGCTTTCAATGTCCAAAAGTGATCTCAACAGGCTTTAACCAAAAGCAAGGCACGAATCAGAGTGATGCAGAAGCAATGATACTTAAACAAATGCCTTATAGTCTACCCATTCCTCACTGGTAAAAACTTAAGTTCATATTAAGAAATCTTAAAGCAAGTTCTCAAGGTGTTTTCCTATGTTCTTACAGTGGAAGCCTAATGGTCCAAAACTCACAGGCCAAGGGTAAATGTATTACGAGTCGCAGCCTGTTTCTCTGATACCATAAATTGTAATACCCCAACTCGACAAGGGTAGAGATGTCACAATAATGGTTTCATATCAGAACAAACATACGCATATGACATAAATAATACAATTGAATTTCAATGGTTACAATGGAAAATCTGAAACTACAAGGTTACAAATGAGAAATACAATAATTTCTAAGTCTGAATATAAGCTCTTCTAGTCATCTCTCATCCAAGGTAGCTAGTAAGTCTTCTAAGTCCAGGGTACTCTCCACTCATACCCAGCTTCCAAACTAAAACCTGCCGCAGGAAAAGAATTGCGGCTGATCTACGAAAGCTCAGTGAACAGATATAACGATAGCAAAGCAGTAATAATGAGATAGTGGAGTAAGTGAAACCATGCAAGGTATAACAAGAGTTGGGAAAGCAAGAAAGATAAAAGGTTATGCAGATATATCAAGAGTTAAGAAATAGTTACAATAGATAAGAGTAAAGGGAACAGTAATCCCAACCCGAGCGCAAGTCAAATCAAGTCAAGTCAAGTATCAAGTCAAGTATGTATCCGGAGGGGTGACCTCGGAATTACTAATTACAAGGTCATAAGGTAAAGTAAACAGAAATCCACTACAAGCCCAGAAACAGAACATATCATAATAATGTAACCATATAAGCATATAGAGGGGAGACCTCTCAGAATACCAGATAATATGAGGGGAGTACTCAATAAATAAATAGAGTAGCTAGCTCCCAGAAATGTGAAAGACGTGTATCGCACACACCATCAGTCACCAGAAATAACAGAATATAACAGATACAGAAACAGAATACAGAAAACAAATCTAGGATGCATCCATACGCCCCAGGTGGCCAAAGTCTGCCTCTACGTAACAAATCAAATCAAGTCAGGGACGGGATAGGTCATCACTCTCCTACCCTAGAGTCATGCCATCGGTGCATCAATGACATGGACATGAAACCCTCATGCCTAGTGAATGGCTCGTAGTCTCAAACTGTGGGTCAAGGGTCAAGTATCAAATGTCCAAGTATCCAGTTCAAGTTTCATATCAAGTGGTTCAAGTCCAATTTCTATTTCAATTATATCAGAAAGTTCATATCAGATGGTTCATATCAAAGGGTCATATCAGATGGTTCAATATCAGATGGTTCAATATCAGATGGTTCAATATCATAGGGTTCAATATCAGATGGTTCAATATCAGAGGGTTCAATATCAGATGGTTCAATATCAGAGGGATCATAGCAAAGGTTCATACAAGGTTCAAATCAAAGTTCATACCAAAGGTTTATAATCAAAGTTTCATAGCAACAGTTCATTAAAAAAGGTTTCTATTAAAAGTCCATTTAAAGCAATCTTTCAATAATGGTTTTCATAAAAATGATCTTACAAAATAGTTTTCATAAAAATGGTCTTTCAAAACGGTTTTCATAAAGATAGTCTTAAAATAGTTTTCTTAAAGCTTTTAGTAACCTTCATTTAAAAGTGGTATCATATCTATTTAAAATAGCTTTTCTGAACACTTTCATATATAATTAAGAAAGGTTTTCACATCTAGTTACCAAAATCAAATGAACCTTCAAAGTATCAAGTGATTCAAATATTCATGTTACAGGGTGATGAACGAGTCATATCAAGTATCAAGGGAACATGGCAAGGTTCGATTATCAAGGTTCGCAAATCAAGGGAAGCATACCAAAGGCATAGATCAAATAAGAAAGCCCCAAATAAGAAGGCTCAGATCATAATCAAACCAATATAGAAAGATGTAAGTGAAACATGAAGGACGAATCAAAGTATAAGGGAACATAGCAATGGCTTAGGGAATCCTATAATGAATCAGAAATCCAGAATGTCATGAGAACGAAGGCACCCTTACTGAATAAGGGTAGAATATCTGTACCTTATACCACAAGTGAAAACACATCTAGAAATACCAAGATCGGAAACAAACTCCATCTTCAGCGAATCTACACGAATACATGGTTGTCTTACAATTAATATCTTATTTAAATCAGATTTCTCGTTTTAGTCGGCTTTCTATTTTTAGCAGGTTTCCTCAATTAGCAAGTTTCTATTTTTAGAAAGTTTCCTTATTTAGCAAGTTTCCAAAAATAGCAAATCGCCATAATTAGACAAATTCCATAAGGTAATTAGGTTAAGTCATCAATTAATTATTATTATGAAAATAGGGTTCATTTTAGCAAGTCATGATAGTTTAGGGTTAAATATGACAAGTTTCTATATTTTAGGGTTTCAAATGTACATATGCCAAAGTTAAGGTCCAAAATGCAAATATTACAAGTAATTCATTTTAATCCATAAGTTACCCATATTAACGATTCTAATCCTTTAACTTTAACCATTTTACAAGTTAAACCCTCAAGTTAATTAAATTACAAATTAAACCCTTTATTTAAATAAATTGTAAATCGATCCATTTAATATTCATTATTTACACATTAAGCCCTTTATTTTACAAAATTACACAATTCACCCATTACATAATTAATTATACGAGACACCCCTCAACTTCCAGAATTTACAAAACAGCCCTTCTATTTTATGATTTTCAATTCGAAATGCATATTACATAATTTACCAATTAAACCTTTTAGTTACCAATTTTACGCATAATACCCTCATCTTATAATTTTTACGACATAACCCTGGTCCAAACTATCTTACAAAAATAACCCCTATGTTTATAAAATTACAAAACACACCCCACACTTTTTATTTTCCAATCGGTATTAACAAAAAAGTACAAACCCTAACCCTAAATTTCCCAATCATCACCAATCATCATTACAACCTTAAAATGCATTAATTAGACCAGATCTAACATCAAAATTTAAACCCTAACCCATTCGACATGTTTTCTTATTTTTCGAATCCCTTTTTACCCGGTTTGAACAAAAATTCGCCATGGTTGATTTAAGCTTCGATCATTACAAATATCATTTTTACAGAATCATATGACATGTATAGGACCCAAATAAATTATATACGAAACCCAGAAAATTCGCATGAACAGTTTTAGGTTTTATTCACGTTTTTGGTATATAGATTTATCAAGAATTATCTAGCGTGCATGGATCGTCATAGCCATTTTATATGGATCATATATGATGTAAAAAGAGTCACAAAAATACCAGATAGCTTATAGATTGATCGGATGAGGCGTGGAGATTTTGTACCACTCGGCTAGAATAATACGACATCAACAAAACTCCAACGAGCACAATAGCGATCCAGAAATCTCGAAACTATTTTTACCACCTTCCTTGCACTTGAAAGAGTCCAGGAAAAATAATTGACAGCCTTCAAAAAGTCGTGGGAGGTTTTGGTGAGTTTTTTTTTGTGTCGTTATAGGGTTTACCGAATAGAATAAAAGGGAAATAATTATAAACCGTGTGAATATGGGAGGAGAGGGCATGATTTTCGGCCCATGAGTAATTGTGATATAAATCTCTGATTTTGTAATTGATTTCCTTATTTAATGGATGTTTATCTCTTAATTTATACATTTTAAATATAAAACAATTAATTAAACATATATAATTATGTATTTCCGGCCTACATTATATTTTTGTGTGTGACAAGTATTTTTGTACATGTAAAATATTAAAACGTTGTAACAAGAATTATCTTACTTCATATGTTGTTAATTTCCAAGAGTTTGGGATTCATTTGGTGTTTTATGTACTTATTAATTGAAATTTAAAGTTACAAGGGTAATTTGGTAATTTTGCATGTTTTGAAATTTTGGGTTTTACACTAACCCTACTCGTGCCATGTCGGAAACACATAAGCCCACTCATTTATACTTCCTCCTTTACTTGGAGAGGCGTCCCAATCGATGTAAATCAAGAAATATAAACTTATGGTTATGTACTTCCGACATAACACTACTACTCCTATTTCCCAATTTAACTTTTATTCTTTCATCTTGTTTATACTTCTTATTTCCGTTTTAGACTTGGATCCATATCATTAACACATTCATTATGGGGATATTTTTATTGCCAAGGATGTAGGCAACCCCATTTGCCGATGAAGGCAATACGTTTTATCCCGAAGGATCTTTAACATATCCCGAAGGATTCCTTAACATTCATTAAATTGGTCATCCCAAAGGATACCACTTCTAACGTTCACCCCGAAGGATCATTATTATTCATCCCTAAGGATCTTTACCATTCACACTCTATCACTTTCACATTATAACATTGGATCCAAGCTATTAACGTTTTAACATACACACATTATCTCATCCATTTTATTTAGTGAACGCAAGCTCATAGAGCATATGAACCTGCTTGTTATAACTACAAATTTTCTATGTGCTTATCGTCCTACATTCTTAATCCGCAGTAATCTTTCTCACATCCTTACTTTACCCTTTAGCCTATCCGCCTTTTTTCCATGTTTAAACCTTACATAGGCTTAACTACATTCGTTAGCATCATTCCTTCTTCCTACACATTTTGGTCATTTACACATTTTTATCATGTTTTATTTACCACTAGTTTCGTTTTAATAAGCACCGCTAATGAGGCACATTAGCCGTGATAATGATAATTTCAAGTCATTACCTTAACTTCATACCTAATCCTATCATTCTCACTTATGTTCTTAACCTTTCACATTCTTATTCTCATCCCTTAACTCATCTCATTACTTATCTATGCGATTAGAGCAATGCCGCTCTTGGTCATCCTTTACGCATCATTTTGCTTTAGTCTCATTCTATAACTTTTAATTTATTAGACATTTATCAATCAACACGTCAAGTCGTTCTCACTTTCATTACATATCACCATAACATCGTTATCATTACTACATGTTCATGCACATGCTCAATCCTCCTACCTACTCATCTCATTCTCATTTACATTCTTAGCTTATCACATCTAGCCTTTAGCATTCAAACTTTTTCGTTTAAGTTCCATCCTATATATATATATATATATATATATATATATATATATATATATATAGACACACACACACACACACACATATATATATATATATATATATATATATATATCTACATATTATATATAACAGTATGCGCATGACGTCATCAAATGCAGGATTGATGAATAAGCGCTGGATTGATGACTAATCATGCTCTTAATCCACCTAAGCATGCCACCTAAGCAATATTTGACCAAATAAAATTCGTATGTTGACTTTTAATTCCGAAATTTTAAAAATGACCATAGTGAGATTCGAACATGCATCTTTAGGTTAACATGGAAACGTCTCAACCAATGGAACCAAGCCATTGATTGTGATGAAGCACCTAAAACAAAAAAGATATACTAGAGAAAAGAGCAATTTAAATTATCAAGCATATCTTTTCCTTAAATATAGTTATGCAATATTAATTATATGAGATAATTAGGAGAATCCCTACAAGTTAGCCAACCCTAATCAAAACATACAGGAAAAAAATATGCAATTCATTCATAATATATTTTTTCTCCTCTTCTAATGTTCGGTTTACATTTTTTTTTCTTCATCACAGGTTTGCAACCATGAATGCTTGACATCCCATGTAATGTTTCTTTGATCTATTAATTAAAATTATGCATTATTCTAATTAAGTATAACAACTCTTTTTCTTCATCACAGGTTTGCAATATTTTTAGTTAATATCCACCTTTTATTCATTGATCACACAAAACCATCATCGAATTCCTTTATTTTCTCTAATGCTCATCTACTGACTTTTTTAGGTGTTCATGTATTAGAGCCAATTAATTATAATTTGCCAGGTTTGTGAGTTGTTATTTTATAGAAAATAAATTGATTCTTTTGTTTGATTGTGAACAGGTTATTGGGTACTCCTCTTCTTATTTGGATTATTGTTATTTATTTGTTTCATTAATACTGCTGGCTCAAGAAAGTTAATACTGTTAGCTTTGTCGGATATATTGTTAGTACTGCCAGCTTTGTCAGATATAGGACAAAGTGCAGATTTGGTACTCGGTTGGTTTAAAGATCTCGGACGACACACATGTAATGGGGTATGTTCTTCTTTTTAATTTTTATAATCGTTTAAAATACTGGATACTTAACAATCAAACCTCTGACCAAATAGGAGGTTAAACTTAAAACCATTCAGATATGTTCCTTTAGTTCAAACTTAAAAAATCACCACAAGTGATGCATTTCAGTTGGTTGGAAATTTCTTTTATTTATTTGTCACAAGCACAGACCTTGATGACTCATTATGTCGCTATTTGGTGTGGCAGCTGCTGAGGATGATGAGTTGGGTCCTGATGGTAAGAAAATCTGGCAAGGATTTCATCTGCCATAATTACTGAGCTAACGGATTGCAATGATGCACTTTCACAGCAAAGGAAGAAAAGACAGGTACTCTATCCATTATTCTCTATCATGTTATTGCGTCTCAGTATATCGCTATTAAAAGTGAAAGACACAAATTTCACTTGTCATTCTTATACTCTATTTCAGGTTCCTCCCACATTGGCTCCCTTGGATGCTATCGAGATGTATACGCAACTCAGTAGTTATCCTCTTCACAAAAAAAACAAAGCTGGCATTTTGTCTATAGATGTCCATCAATCAAAGGTACACATTTTCAATTCATACTTATGCATCTGTTCTGTATCTTCTTAGACATCTTTTCCCTTTGTTGATATGATTTTGAGCTTCCTGTGAGATGAAATGTTTTTAGTATGATTAAAACGCGTGCAAGTACAAAACTGTTGTGATGTTTGAAAAAATTTCAGTATTTGAAACTGATATATAAAACATATATAACTCTTACTCATGTGAGTACTAATCCAATAAAATACAAATCACTATTTAAATATCATGTTAAGAAAAGGCATGGCAATGTAGTGTAGTTGGATGGACCTAAATCCATGTGTATTGACCTTTTATATGCTATCTTCAGATACATGATCATGTGAATATTTCTTGAATGTAGACTGGGTTACTAAGTGCATATGTTATTAAAAAGCTATACTTTGGAAGGTATATCGATTAAGTTTCATAACTGTTGCAGTTTAGTTAATGACAAACATCGATGTTTGATGAATAACACATGTACTTTATTGGGCTTGCTATATTATAAGCATTCAATGGACCGAGAAGTTGCTATCATGATATTAATGGCTTACATGTCATATATGGTAGCTGAAGTAAGAATTTCCTCCATGTTTAAGTTTGAAAGCTGATGTTGTTTTCTTCTGTATGGTTAATAACTCTCAATCCGTGCTGCATTTATTCTATTTGAGTGGCATTCTCACAGTGTTCTTCTGTGGAATTGTGATGTCACATTACACGTGGCATAATGTCACATAAAAATCAAGAGTCACTACCAAGTATAGTCCATGTTTACAATATAAACAAGTGCAAAATAATGAATGGTTAAAATTGTTTCTCTTTTCAGGCATGCGTTTGCAACGCTGTCATTTATTTTGGAGCTGTTTATCTTTCTTTATGTTGGTATGGATGCTTTAGATATTGAAAAGTGGAGCTTTGTACAAGACAGGTATTGTTTGATAAATACTATTCAAATTGTGTTAACACGTTCTTTTGATAGTCATGCATCTCACTGTTCTTTTGATCTGTCAGCCCTGGAAAATCTATTGGAGTGAGCCCTAGAAAATCTATTGTATATATAAATACAATGTGGTTGTGTTTCTGTTGTGAAGGATTGATGACCGTAGGTTAATGGTGCAGAATTGTATGGTGAGTTATTCATGGTTATGGCATTTGATTTCTAAAAGGATGACCTTATTAGCTTATCATTTTTTGAGAATGAATAGATGTGGTATATTTCAGCTTATTTCTCTAATAGAAGTTTTTTATGAAGCACTGCAGGACCGAGCTACTGGAAGTGGGGGCCCCCACTAATCGCACCATTAGTATTTCCTAGAATAGGTTAGCTGGAATCGCACCATTATAAGCAGTCCAAAAACCACCAGATGTAGGGGTGCAGGGTGGCCAGCTACCTACTGCAAGTGGGGGTATAGAGTAGCCATAGCCACCAGAAATCAAGCCATAAGAATTATCGCTCCCATTACCACTTGAAGGCGGACAATAATCTGCTGCATTAAGAAGCCACAGCACCATATCTCTCAATGGACGTGTCCCCATCATAATCTGCAGTATCATATGTATCATAATGCGAGCACTCATTGTTGTTTTCACTCCTGAAATTACGACCACCGAACTCGCTAGATCCAGTTGTTCTCACAGTAACAAATATGAAAATAATCAATTCTAGAACACAATGCCAAACACCCCTTGAACGTATCCTAATTGGAATGTATTTGCTTTGTTTGCAGATAATCATAGGGAGACAGTGACACAAGTTCCTTGATAGCAACGAGAACATTGGTTTCGTATTTCATGCAAGAAGTCTGATGATTATGAGAAAAAGCCAAAAGCGAAAGCTAAGTTCAAGAAAGTAGACTAACTCTGAATTCAATATTTGCACTTTGCAGGCCACATTATAATTTAAATTTGCAGAGTATTTCTGTAAACGGACAAACTTTGTCCATTGATCCATCAACATTTTCAATATCCGATAACCAAGGAGGAACTATTATTGATTCAGGAACCTTTA
Organism: Artemisia tridentata subsp. tridentata; assembly: GCA_021014915.2. Taxonomy (NCBI): domain Eukaryota; kingdom Viridiplantae; phylum Streptophyta; class Magnoliopsida; order Asterales; family Asteraceae; genus Artemisia; species Artemisia tridentata. Next base: position 58,836,245 of record CP139508.1, on the reverse strand, counting down.
TGCAGTTGGGTTACAGAATATATATAATTCCGGATATGTGTAATAACTTTGGGTTGGATATTTTAGGAGTAATACAAAAAAGTTAACACAAGCAAATAAGATAGCAAAGAAAATATATTTGCAGGATATCTATTATTTGACCCATTATATAGATATTTATACTGATTGTCACTGATTGTCATGTGGTAGATTTATAACAGCGGATATTCAAACCAACTTCACAAAATAGCAAAGCTAACACAAGAAAAAATGGTCTAACATGCAGAAAAAAAGCTAATCCAAACATTGTGTTTATGAGCTTATGAAGTTATGAGACATGATCCTTTTGAGGTAGAAGGGTGTTTGGATTAACCTTATTTTAAATGTTACAGTAAACCGTCATTTTCACCAACCATTGTGCTTGAAAAAAAAGGAAGAATATAGAAAAGGAAGATACCAACAGATTGTTTGTTCTTAATTTTATGATACTTCTTCGGTTCTCACAAGCGTTTGCTGATGTTTGTGACCTTTTATTGATGCTTGCCTTTCTGATATGGATTATACACGATACAATCTGTGGAACTTCTGAGACTCGCGAATTTCTATCTATCTAAGTAAGTCACCTAATTTGATTTCCCTTTGCTATTTCTTTCACTTTTGTCGTTGTCTTACAATTAAAATATCCCCATTAAGCATATTAGATTCATGGATTCGGGTACCAAAAAACAGAAAGATGGAAAATAACACTGGATAATGAGACGAAACTCATTTTTGGCATGTTCACACAGGTTGACCCTATAGTAGCCGATGATTTTCCTGAGCACTATTTCAATTTTGCTGCATACAATGAAGTTGAATCTTGAGTAGATGTGAAAAACTAAATACTTACAGGTATTCTCACTTACCAAAAAGGGAGTCCCAAATTTTCACATTTCTAAAACTCTTTTCTACATCAACAGACTATATAGGAATCATCCAAAGTGTCGGTAAATCCAAAAAACATGGAAGTGCTACCATGAATAGATTGACAGTCAGAAATATCAACATCCAAAACCTAAAGTGAGTACTTTTGTCCGTTCTTTTACTATTTTAATAGCGACATACACAAACTAAACCGACCATCAGTCTTCCAGTGGCAATACCCTTACATTCACCTTATGGAATGAAATGGTGACAAACTTTGAAAAAGACCAGTACATGGAGCTACCAAAACAAGTTGTTATAGCTGTTAGCTCATGCTATGTGAAAAGAAATACAGGTACATCTAAAATCTAAAAATCTTTGAACGCATATATATTCGTATATCTTCTGTATGTCCAACATTTTTGCAGTCATAGGAATATTGCAACTGTCAAGATCACCAGCTACACGCTATGAAAATTTGGACCATTTGGGTTGTTACCTTTGGCGTCTAATGATATAACTGAACAAACTACTAACGTCTTTAGAATTTTCAAAAAAATGGACGATATGCTGTGCTAATGTGCAGTGATCAAAGCCGGTTAGTTTTCTATAACTCGAATTATACCGCATGTAGAAATGAAGCTTCAGATTGGTAATTTGATATTGGTGTAGAATCGCTGAAAGGTGATTGAGAATTCAGAGTCCTTGCTCCCTCTATGCAATACCACTGGCATTCAGAAACACTGAATAGAGCTGAGGAGGTACTTCTGGTGCAAGCGCCTGTAATAGGTAACCATTTCTCTTTTCTTTGATCCTGTGGAGGCCACTTCTTTTCCTCAAGAAACTGGCTAGGTCTCATAGGCCCATTTCTGATTCTTAAGTCACATGGAGGCAACTTTTTTGAACCGAAGGGTGTCTTGTGCATGTGTTTCATATTATCTTTCATTGTATTGTTCCCATATGCAATTCGCTTCTCAGCGATGAAGACATTAAACTTTGGTTGGATAGCCACTGCTGGTGCCTTGGGTGAAAATGCATAAAAACATACATTACAAAATTTCTCAGAATTCGAATAATTAGACAAAGATTTATGTGTGGAAAACTAGAAGGGGGGTTGAATAGTTTTACGTATTTTTAAAATTTATTATGAAAACTTTATTTTCTTTTTAAAACTTAGATTCGAATTTATGTGATCTCAATTCTTGAACAATATGAACAATACGCATATAAGTAAATATAACTAAGTAATGCAAGTATGGTAATAAAATGAAATGAAAGCTAGAGATGGAAAGATCTAACCGAGAGACAAGAGATTTATAGTGGTTTGGCTACAAGGACACCTTCCTTGCCCTACTCCACTCCCCGAGCACCTAACTCGAGAGTTTTCTTCACTATGTCAACAAGCTCCCTTATGGCGGAGAAAACCTTTACACAACTTTGGCTTACACCGGCTTAACGACACAAAGCTAGATGTCGAGTTCTAATCGTAGCTAGAACCAATCTCACACCTTAAACACGACTTAATCACACCTTCTTCTTCACGACTAGTTCACGACTTCTTCACGACTTCTTCACAACTTCTTCACGACTTCTTCACGACTTCTTCACGACACTTCACGACTAACCACAACCTATGCTCACTACTACTTCTTCACACCTTCACTACTTACACACCTTAACAACACAACTTCTCTACTTACACACTAACCTATCCCAAATAATTATACACACAACTATCTAATAACAATACACAACTTATATACAAATATATGTGATGACACCAACAACTTAGGTATCTAAGTTGCAATACTTCTTCTCTAGTTGTTGAAGGAGTATTCTTCTTTTGCACTTGAATGGAGGAAGCTTGGATCACTTAGAAACCAAAGCTTAAGATTATATGATCAAAGGATTTTGAAGATATGAAATGTGATTTAAAACAGAAAGTTTTAGTGTGCAAAAGGTGAGTAAAAGTCCAGGAGAAGACTGGTATTTATAGGAGAAAAATTAGACAGCTGGAAGTCTACTGGAGCGGGGGCGGTCCCCTTAAATAGGGGGCGGTCCCCTTAATAATTAAGGGGGCCGCCTAGTAAAATTAAGGGGGCCGCCCCTTCTGTCCGTTGGCCAATTTTGTCCTTTTGTGGGGAAGGTTTTTCTGGAACATTTTAACTGATTTTGGTTAAAAATTTGAATTCATATTTTTATAAAAGATTAAACATTTTTATTTAATGCCAAAAATGTTTTTCAAAAATATATAAAATGTTTTTGATGTTTTATAAAAAATCTAGTTATTAAGAAAATGTTCCTTTGATCATATAATGCATTAAGCACTTGTTTATTCATACCTTAAGTGATTAAGTTGTAGAAATAGATATTTGCAACTAAATACTTGTTTACGTCATAATTTTCCGATTACTGATTTTACATTTTGTGATTATCAAAACGTAGAGATATCGAGAAATATTAATAACGTGTTTAGGCATTATTTATATCAACAATCTCCCCCTTTTTGATGATTACAAAACTTAAACTTATTAAATCCAAAAATTTATTTTTGGACAAGTATTAAGTGAGTTTACATTAGAATCAACGAATCAAAAAGGTTATGTGATGAAGCGAAAAGTGTACCGCTTTTAGGGGGTCATTTAAGCCCTAAATCGTATTTATTTGATCAAATATTGCCCTAAATCGTTCCTTTTGTCATTTTAGGTACTTTGGAGAAGAAATCTGGAAAAGGAAGCATTTTGGACGTTTTTGGAGCATAAAAGTGAAGAAAACGACAAAGTCTCAAAATCGGCTGAAAAGTGCCTTTGACGGCGTCAGAAATGTCCCCAGACGGCGTCATGGCTTGGCAAGAAAAAGGTGGATATGAAAATTACTCATGATAAGCCAGAAGAATTTTGCATAGGAATTCTGACGGCGTCACCCTTTGGAGTGATCAAGGTCGTCACGGCTTAATTTAAAGAGGGACGGCGTCATGCCTATATTCTGACGGCGTCAGCTTCTGATAGGCCAGAACGGATTTTGGAGGTTTAAAGGGAGACGGCGTCAAGAAGGCCATCACGTGTTATCTAGTCACAACTTGCGCGCGCGGTAGCTGTTACTGTTTTGGCCATAAAATCCTCATACGAACTCGGATTTAGGTGATTCAAAAGGCCACGCGATCGGGACGAAAAGATCTACAATTTGGTAAAAAATTGGATGTGACGGCGTCACTTGTTAAGGCTGACGCCGTCAGAACCCCTCGAACAGTAAACTGCCTATAAATACAACATCATAACTTCATTATTTGTAAGCCCTAAACCCTAAGTCCGATTCTAGGGTTTAGGTAGGTGTTTTTCCAGCAATTTAGAGGGTCCTAATCATGCCATAAACATCTTGTAATGGTTTGTTTATCGATTCAATCTTATGTTATGTCTTCAATTATGATTATTGTTGATTGCTCTTCATTAATTATGCTAGGCTAAATCACCTTGTGTCTACTTATGATTGTGTGAAACTTGTGTATAACTAATTAGATCTTATTGATTTCTTGTTGATGTGTGTGTCCATCTCCATCAATTAGGGCGTGACAACTTCAATAGATCTAGTTGGTTTAGTTTATAATTCTTGTTTCCTATTGTCTCTTGTTTGATTGGGTGATATCGATGTTAGGCTTAAGAAAACTGGCTAACCTCCTATACGGTAACTTGCTTGAACGTCTTAAGAAACATGAACCAATGCGTACTAGGTTTATTTGGTTGTATTTAATGCATGAGCGAATTCTAGTGATCCCATGTTAGGAGCTTCTTAGCCGGCTCGACATAGGAGTGAAGTAGGAGCTTATAGAGTTGGGGAAGTACGTACGCCACCCCACGATTGGTATTAAGGAATACAACCCGTCAATTAAAACAAGGTGTGACAATTCAATAGGTAGAATTGGATAGCTAGCAAGGAGTAACATATCATAGGTAGACATGCTTCATTTCCCTTGTAGAACCCTAGTTTACTTTTCTTGCATATTAGTTTAATTAGTAGCTTTTGGGTTAGTTGATTAGCAACTAATTCCGCCCCTTCTTCCAAAACCAGAGATTTTTACTTGCTTTCCATAAAATATAAAAATACAAAAAGAATCATCCCTAACCCTTAGACCTATTAGAGTAGTTTTTCATACCTAACGAACACTATTCCCTGTGGAGAACGATCAATCCCCCGTACTTACCACTACACTATACTACATCGGTCAGGTACACTGCCTGGTGGGGTTGTAAGCCTCTTGAGATCCCTCGAGAGGTAAAACCTGTTGTAAGGTTGCAAAACCCACGCAATCAAGTTTTTAGCGCCGCTGCCGGGGAGTAGTTATTGCTTAGGTTGAAATTTTATTTTTATTAGGTCTACTCACAAGATTCCTATCAAGTGAGATATTTTCTTTTTATTTTGTAGCTTTCTCGTAGTCTATCTTTTCTTTGTGATTTTGTTTGTAATTTGCTTCAAATGGACTTTTCACTTAGATTTCTAAGATTGCAAGATATGGTTGAGTGGCTAGAACACCAAGAAGTTCAAAATACCTCATTTAGAGACACTTATGAATCATATGAGCCTTCACCTAGGATAGATTCTTATGAACAACCTCCATGTTTAGGATCTTGTTTTAGTGAGGCTAATAGGAAAAGCGACCTAGTTTGCCAAGGAATTGTGGATAGAGCCGTATCAATAAACCATAAGTTGGATGAAGCACTAGGTTTGTTATTATCACTACCTAAGAAAACAATTGATGAGGATATAGGTGATCTTGACACGTGGAATGATGAGGTAAATAACATAAGCCCACAAAATACTCAACCATCATTTGAGGCACCCACACCACCCGTGACTTACCCGGAAGAAGTAGAAGAGACTTTAGGAATCCCGATGGAGGTAGAATCCTTGGACCAAGCACCACTAGAGGATATAGGTTTGAATACTTATAGTGATAACCTTACTCTTAGTTCTAGGGAATTTCCTAGTGTTGATGAAACGGAACCTCAACCTTTACACAACTTTCCATCCTTAGATTTACATCTAGGAGACAAAAGAGGAACCGACCCACCCATCAACCAATATTATCCGGGTAGTTTTAGGATGAAGGAAGCCATTCACTCACCCCCTTCACCTCACGTGGCATATTCACACCCTAAGGGTGTGTATCGCTACTTCCACCCGCACTTAATCTTAAGTGTAGGGAAAACCTCCCCTATTTCCGTTAAATAAGGGTAGAGTCAGGCTCGTGACTCGAACAAAAACAAGCGCTTCTTGGGAGGCAACCCAAGCTTTATTTGTTTGTTTGTTTGTTTGTTTGTTTGATTTTATTTGTTTCCGTATGCAAGTTTAATTGTTATTGTTTGTGCTCATGTTTCAAAGAAAATTGTGAAAATGCTTTATTTTGTTTTTAACTTCGTCTTAACTACATATAAAGGTATTTTGCAAAAGATAAGTGTAAGGGAATCCAAATTTGTTTACAAGAACAAGATTGAACATGAATCACAACAATATTAAATGAGCATGCATACTAGTAATTGTTAGAGTCAAATGCTTGTATTGATTCATAATGAATATTTTGCAGGATTTCCAGGAAGTGAGGCATAAGTTTTTCCAGAAATTTTCCGGAAACTAACCATAAAATTTATGCAGGTCACTTCTGACGGCGTCAAGGTTAACACCTGACGGCGTCAAGTGTAAAATTCTAGAAATTTTGCAAGTTTTGTTTTTCTACCGGAGTCATAAAGTTTTTGTTAAATCTTTAGTTTTATAAACTCCAGGAAATCTGCAAATATTCATTCTACAAGCATTATATCTTTAATCGTTTTGTTTTTATTTCTAAGTCTGGAATTACATCTAGTTGTGAGTTTTCTTTGTTCAGGTTGATGCTTTGGGTTTTTTGTGTTTGTTTTCTCAGGTTTAACAGGTTATATTGGACAAGAAGATGATTTATATTTCGGAAGGGAAGCTTTCAACGTTCATTTTCTTGGAGGAGGATTTAACCATGTTACCAGATTATCCACATCGAACGAATCAGGGGAGTATTTGTTTTCATTCTTTTACCTTATTTACTTTTACATCCTTTGAATGAACATTGGGGACAATGTTCAGCTTAAGTGTAAGGGGAGGGTAAATGATGATACCTTAGAGAATACAATTGCACTTGATTTTTGTTTGTTTGATGGTAGATGTGTAATAAAACTGAGATAAATACCTGTTAAGGCAATTTTAGTGCCAAATTTAAATTTTTTTTACAACATATAGGAGTGAAACTTTGATCTTAATGAGCGTCTCACGGATAGGAGTTATATGACTAGCACAAAAACCGTACCACTAAAAAATTTTCCACCCCCAAATATGTGAGGTTCGCCCCTAGAATTGGTAGGAAAAGCATTTATGCTATGATGTGTGTACCGGTAGCACTTAGATTCTAGAACTTGCGTTAGGACCATTCCAAGGCCACAAGTGAGACTACATTCGTGTAGTTAGATTTACTACATGATAAGAGGCATTAGGATTAACCCATTGTTTTACACCTGTGATTTTGTTATAATTACGTTGGCTACATTGGTCAAGTAATTCTCCCACACCCTTTGCGTTGTACTCATTTTTAGTACACGATACCCCTAGTACACCCCTCAGAGCCTATCTTTTCGTTTCGACCTTTAAGCATTTTACTTAAAGGAAGAATTTGTTACACCCCACTAAAATGTACACCCAAATCGCCTTGGCCTACCTTGTATGCACTCAGTTTTTGTGCATTATTGTGACAACATTTGTTTAAACCCCAAGTTAATTATCTAGTTGATTACATGGTTGCTAAGTCGAGTCATATCCTTGTACATATTGTTTTGGGACGATTGGGACTCATGGGTAAAGTACTAGTGTAATGGAGTAATGGGGTAAAACATCTTTTATTACCCCCATATGTGCTAAATAGTTTAAAAAGTACTCCAAGTGTTTTGATTATCTTAATTCGAGTCATTAGAATAGTTAATTATAAAGTTATGCAAAAGTTCAAGTGTAAGGGGAATACAACGCCCCTATGATGTATTATTTTGGATGGTAAGGCAAAAGTGTATGCAAAAAAAAAAAAAAAAGAAAAAATCAAGAATAATACAAAAAAAAAAAAAAAAAAAAAAAAAAAAAAAAAAAAAAAAAGAGAAAAAGAAAAATAGAAAAAACATACGGACTACCATCCCGTTTCATTTTATGTTTATTTTATGTTTTTGTTATTTTGTTTTTAGCTTAAGATTGAGTCGAGTCTTGTCTTAGCAGCATTGTATAGTACATGTAATTGATCAAGATCTTTAACTCGCCACCAGTAAAATATCCCTTATCCAACAAAACCGTGTTTTCCTTTTCCCTACACCTAACGTTATAACCCGTTTAAAAGCCCTCTTTGATAGTTTATCTTAGGTGCTTACGCCTAGTGGAGGAGGTTTTTGATCCTTTCCCAAGCCTATGGTAATCTATTTGCTATGACAGGTAGTGAGAGATATTATCCGTTTTCATTTATGAGATTTATTTTGATGACACTTGAGAGATGTGAGTATCTAAACACTACTTGTGAGGTGCTAGTTTGTAATCTCCGTGCTTATTATGATTAAAGTGGAACGAATAATTGTTGTAATTACTTTTATGTTAGCATTAAATGACCCCTAACTTGTATTTTGATTAGAATAAAAGCGCATTTGCTTGAGGACAAGCAAATCTCAAGTGTAAGGGTTTTTGATGAAGCGAAAAGTGTACCGCTTTTAGGGGGTCATTTAAGCCCTAAATCGTATTTATTTGATCAAATATTGCCCTAAATCGTTCCTTTTGTCATTTTAGGTACTTTGGAGAAGAAATCTGGAAAAGGAAGCATTTTGGACGTTTTTGGAGCATAAAAGTGAAGAAAACGACAAAGTCTCAAAATCGGCTGAAAAGTGCCTTTGACGGCGTCAGAAATGTCCCCAGACGGCGTCATGGCTTGGCAAGAAAAAGGTGGATATGAAAATTACTCATGATAAGCCAGAAGAATTTTGCATAGGAATTCTGACGGCGTCACCCTTTGGAGTGATCAAGGTCGTCACGGCTTAATTTAAAGAGGGACGGCGTCATGCCTATATTCTGACGGCGTCAGCTTCTGATAGGCCAGAACGGATTTTGGAGGTTTAAAGGGAGACGGCGTCAAGAAGGCCATCACGTGTTATCTAGTCACAACTTGCGCGCGCGGTAGCTGTTACTGTTTTGGCCATAAAATCCTCATACGAACTCGGATTTAGGTGATTCAAAAGGCCACGCGATCGGGAAGAAAAGATCTACAATTTGGTGAAAAATTGGATGTGACGGCGTCACTTGTTAAGGCTGACGCCGTCAGAACCCCTCGAACAGTAAACTGCCTATAAATACAACATCATAACTTCATTATTTGTAAGCCCTAAACCCTAAGTCCGATTCTAGGGTTTAGGTAGGTGTTTTTCCAGCAACTTAGAGGGTCCTAATCATGCCATAAACATCTTGTAATGGTTTGTTTATCGATTCAATCTTATGTTATGTCTTCAATTATGATTATTGTTGATTGCTCTTCATTAATTATGCTAGGCTAAATCACCTTGTGTCTACTTATGATTGTGTGAAACTTGTGTATAACTAATTAGATCTTATTGATTTCTTGTTGATGTGTGTGTCCATCTCCATCAATTAGGGCGTGACAACTTCAATAGATCTAGTTGGTTTAGTTTATAATTCTTGTTTCCTATTGTCTCTTGTTTGATTGGGTGATATCGATGTTAGGCTTAAGAAAACTGGCTAACCTCCTATACGGTAACTTGCTTGAACGTCTTAAGAAACATGAACCAATGCGTACTAGGTTTATTTGGTTGTATTTAATGCATGAGCGAATTCTAGTGATCCCATGTTAGGAGCTTCTTAGCCGGCTCGACATAGGAGTGAAGTAGGAGCTTATAGAGTTGGGGAAGTACGTACGCCACCCCACGATTGGTATTAAGGAATACATCCCGTCAATTAAAACAAGGTGTGACAATTCAATAGGTAGAATTGGATAGCTAGCAAGGAGTAACATATCATAGGTAGACATGCTTCATTTCCCTTGTAGAACCCTAGTTTACTTTTCTTGCATATTAGTTTAATTAGTAGCTTTTGGGTTAGTTGATTAGCAACTAATTCCGCCCCTTCTTCCAAAACCAGAGATTTTTACTTGCTTTCCATAAAATATAAAAATACAAAAAGAATCATCCCTAACCCTTAGACCTATTAGAGTAGTTTTTCATACCTAACGAACACTATTCCCTGTGGAGAACGATCAATCCCCCGTACTTACCACTACACTATACTACATCGGTCAGGTACACTGCCTGGTGGGGTTGTAAGCCTCTTGAGATCCCTCGAGAGGTAAAACCTGTTGTAAGGTTGCAAAACCCACGCATCATTATGCCGACAAGTTTTAGAAATTAAATTTTTCGGGACGAGAACTCCCCCTTGATGGTTACTCCCCCTCGTTCGAGGGCACCAAGGAGACGAGCTATGGAAATCTTGGCTGCAAAAACAAGTTAGGAGACACAAGATACATATAGCAAAAATATTTAGAACAACCAACTAATACATTCAAGATGATCATATAAAATATGAATCATCATTACATTACATAAAATACTTGAAACATAATGATTACAACAAAACTAGAAATACTAAAGCATCTCATATTGCCAAAGAGAGCGATTGGACTTGCTTGCAACAAAAGGGTGAGGGATTTTATTTTGAGGCGGAAAGCATGTGGATGGGTTTTAGTTATTTGATGGTGAGGGAAATGGAGCGGATCCATTGATGTTATATCGTTGTAGTGGAGGAATGGGATAGGGACGAGTGAGTAGATATTCGATCCAAGAAATATCTTCACTTAGGTGGAGGATTTGTTTTTGAAGGAAGATGCAACAAGGGCAATAGTGGGTGTGGTTTGTAACTTGATCCAAGTTAAGAGAGTGGGGTAGGAAATTTGAGTAAGGTGAGGATGGAGGTTGTCCCTTGTTGCGTTGTGTGAGGTGCATAGCAAGGAGATCATTTAGATCATGGATTTGGTTAATCTCTTCATGAAGCTTATGTCTTTCATGAATGGGGATTTGGTTATTTGGTGGAAATAGATGGTATTGGGGTGAAAGGTTTGATGTTTGACCAAGGTGATGAGGGTTTTCAAGTATTCCATTGAAGTTGGTTTGAGGTTTAGGTGAGTAGTTTGGAATGAATGTGGATGTTTGGCCAAAATGGTAGGGTTTGTGAAATGGTTCAATGGAGTGAGGTTGTGATCTTGGAGAGTAGTTGGGGATGAATGATGATGGAGGTGTTGGTTGTCTAGTTGTAATGGGCTTGCGGTGAGGGTTAGGTTTTCTTTTCCACCCGGGTTTTAAGGTCATCCTTGCTAGCTTAGAGGTTTTTGGTTTTGGGTTGATTGAGGAAGACATGATGAGATGATTGAATGTGGTGAGATATGGGGTTATTTATAGTGGAGGATTTGTGTTGTTTAGGAATGAAAAGGTTTGTTGGGTGATTAGGACAAAATATGTTTGTGAATTTGGGGAAGTATAGGATCAAATGGGCTAAAAAGCATAAAAAGATTCTCTGAACCCGTCCAGCAGATGGTCGGTCCCCTTAATTATGGGCGGTCCTCTTAATAATTAAGGGGGCCGCCTTATGAATTAAGGGGGCCGCCTATCTGGTACCTTTCTGGGTTCCAGAAATGGGTTCTTCTGCAGAAATAGGTGATGATGGCTATGTTTTGAGCTTTTGGTTTTAGGCAAGTCCCACTCTTTGAGGCAATAGAAAAACATATTAAGCATACATGGCATAAATAAATAAACAAGCAATAATTAATGTCTAGCAATTAAGAGAATTAAGGAACCTAATCATCTAAGGCAAGGGTAAAGAAGCAAAGGCACTAGAAACTAATGGGGAATAGGTGATGGAACAAATGTGATTAATAAGATTGTTCTAGTGTGTGCCTATATGCAACAAATGTGGAGATGTGATTGTTTCGACTCCTAAATGCAAAAATTTCCTAAGAAACAATCCAAGGTCTCCTCGATTTGATTTTGCTCAATATATGAATATCAAAGAAGTATATATTAGATTATATACTTTGACAAGTCATGTGAGATCTTTATGCATGAAAAAAAGGTTTTTAGCATTATTCAACAATGTAAGAAAAATGTGGTTTCCTAGATGTGAGAATGATTTGTTGAAAATAAATTGGGTTTTATTTATAAATATGTTTATGCAAGAAAATATCCCAATCTTTTATTTTGTTCAAAACAGATTCCTAGACTCAGATGAGAGGAAACAAAGAAAAAGAAAAAAAAAATATTTTACAGTCAGATGGCCGGTCCCCTTAATGACTAGCCGGTCCCCTTAATAATTAAGGGGGCCGCCTTTATAACATTAAGGGGTCCGCCCATCTGGAAAAAAAAATTTACCAAAAATTCAGAAAATTCAGTCAATTTGTTCCATCATTCCTAGGCCTAAACGTAAGTGGTTAAAGAGTTCACGCTTAAGGGGCTTAGTAAATATGTCTGCTAAGTTATCTTCCGATGCAACCTTTTCTATAGATATGTTTCCTTTTTGAACGTTATCGCGGAGGAAGTGGTGGCGTATTTCTATATGTTTAGTCCTAGAGTGTTGAACGGGATTCTTACTTAAATCTATAGCACCTTTATTATCACACATAATTGGGACATCATCTAACCTAATGCCATAGTCTACGAGAGCTTGTTTCATCCATAGTGCTTGTTGACATGCCTTTCCAGCGCTTACATATTCGGCTTCTGTGGTAGAAATAGCAAGAGTGGTTTGCTTCTTCGAGAACCAAGATGTTAGACAACATCCCATTAACGTGCAAATTCCGCTAGTACTTTTTCTATCCACGTAGTCTCCCACATGATTCGAATCCGCATAGACGATGGTTTCTATGCCCGATCCCTTAGGATACCATAATCCTAAGTGTATAGTGCCTTTAATGTATCGGAAGATACGCTTAACCGCTTCTAGGTGAGAGGTTTTGAGATCCTCTTGAAAGCGAGCACAAAGGCAGACACTAAACATGATATCCGGTCTACTTGCCGTTAAGTATAGTAAACTACCTATCATTCCTCTATATTTAGTGTTTTCTACGGACTCACCCTCTTCATCTCTTGTGAGTTTTACTTCCGTAGACATTGGTGTCTTCATGGGCTTAGCATCTTCTAATCCAAATTTTTTAAGCATTTCCTTAATGTACTTAGATTGATTAAAAAATATTCCATCTTCTAATTGTTTTATTTGTAATCCTAGGAAGAAATTAAGTTCACCCATCATACTCATCTCAAACTCATCATGCATGATTTTGGCGAATTCATCACACATATCCTGATAAGTCGATCCAAATATAATGTCGTCGACATATATTTAGACAATGATGAGATTTGGGCTTTTCTTTTTCGTGAAAAGAGTGTTATCTAACATTCCCATGGAATAATCATGTTTAATAAGAAATGCCTTTAATCGGTCATACCAAGCCTTGGGAGCTTGTTTGAGTCCATATAAAGCTTTCTTGAGTTTATAAACATAATCAGGTTTTGCGAAGTCAATGAATCCTGGAGGTTGTGCCACGTATACCTCCTCATTGATAAAACCGTTAAGGAATACACTTTTCACGTCCATTTGAAATAACTTAAAATCTAGGGCGCATGCATAGGCAAGTAGTATTCTTATAGATTCTAATCTAGCTACGGGGGCATAAGTTTCGTCATAATCTATTCCTTCTTGTTGATTATATCCTTGGGCAACTAGCCTAGCTTTGTTCCTAGTAACTATTCCATTTTCATCTAACTTATTTCTATAAACCCACTTAGTTCCTATGATGGTCATGTTCATGGGATTTGGGACTAGTTCCCAAACGTCATTGGTCTTAAATTGATTTAGTTCTTCTTGCATAGCCATAACCCAACTTTCATCTTTTAATGCCTCATTTATATTTTTAGGTTCTATAGTTGATAGGAAACAAAAGAAGTTATTTTTATCTTGAGCTTGTTATCTAAGGGTTCTTTGATTTAAGTTTCCTATTATATTATCTAATGGGTGTGATTTAGATTCCTTAACATTTACTATTTCGTCTTCACCTAATATTATATCTTCATTATTATTACCTAAGGGTTTAATTTTACTAACCTCAATAGCTTCTTCTTCAACTAGGTCATCATCTTCTAGGGGCAATGTCTTAGGTGGTGGTGGAGTTTCATCAAATGTTACATTTAAGGACTCTTCTACTTTCATAGTGTGTTTATTAAGTATTATGTATGCTTTACTATTTTGGGAATACCCTAGAAAGATTCCTTCGTACGACTTAGGATCAAACTTAGTAAGGTAATCTTTTGTATTGAGAACAAAACATTTGCTCCCGAATACCCTAAAGTAGTTTAGATTAGGTTTTCTACCTCTTAATAACTCATATGGGGTTTTTCCTAATATTCTCCTAATTGAGACTCTATTTATTATATATGTTGATGTATCTACGGCATGGCACCAAAATTTTTGTGGGATAGATTGTTCATTTAGCATTGTTCTACTCATTTCTTGTAAGGTTCGATTCTTTCTTTCTACTACCCCATTTGATTGTGGAGTGCGAGGAGCGGAAAAATTGTGAGATATCCCATTTAAATCACAATATTTTCCGAATTGCACTTCATTATCAAATTCCCGACCATGGTCCGTCCTAATTGCTACTATAGAACATCCTAATTTATTTTGAATCATTTTACTAAAAATTTCAAATTTATTAAAGGCTTCGGTTTTATCACTTAAAAAACTAGTCCACGTGTATCGTGAATAGTCATCTACAATTACTAAGGTATAACGATTACCTCCGTAACTCCGCACAGCGGTTGGTGTCACACCCCCAAAATTGGGTTCAGCGGAAGCTTTCGCATCGCTGGGGTGCAACTCAATTGGTATCACAACACAAGTGCAAAGAACGGTTTTCATTTCAATTATTTAGAACAACCTTGTTTAACAAAAATGTTGAATTTACATTGTTAAAAGTAGTGCGGAAATAGGCCCTTTAAAATAGGTAAAACGGTCCCAAATGTGTGTCAGAGTCTTCTATGACCATGCCATGCCCTGCCAAAAGCCTCCGGTAGCGTGCTAATGCTTAATACCTGAAAATACATGCTAACAAGTGTCAACACAAGGTTGGTGAGTTCATAGAGTTTATTGTAAAATGTAATGCCTTCGGATGAAGGTTTTCCCAGCAAAGGCATTGTAAATCCACCCAGTTCCAAGT
Source organism: Artemisia tridentata subsp. tridentata (assembly GCA_021014915.2). Classification (NCBI taxonomy): domain Eukaryota; kingdom Viridiplantae; phylum Streptophyta; class Magnoliopsida; order Asterales; family Asteraceae; genus Artemisia; species Artemisia tridentata. The sequence goes on along the minus strand of CP139508.1, from coordinate 58,821,061 downwards.
CCTATCCATAGCAAGACTTGCAACCTGTGTGTTTACAACCCATTGCCAAATATGATTTGGTTTATGTTACTGAAATGTTACACGGAAACCACAAGTATAAGTTTATGACAAACTGCCACATAAAATGATACAATATCTCTTAAGCTCATGACCCCGAAGCTAGACTGAATGATTTGCCCCAACTGAGTGCTTTGCCAAACACCCTGGAATGGATCAAATGTAATGCGTTCGTATGACAATTGGTGCTACCAACCCGAACGGAGGTGTCACCCTCAATAGATCTATTCACACACCCTCGCTTGCTCACAATTAACGGTTCATGATAATAGGGGACTATAACTTGGCAATGAGGTAACTTAAGCAATGTAATGAATTTATATACTTTGGTCCGCATGAAAAATGGTACAATGTATTCTCCCCCGAGAGATTTGAAATGATGTAATAACTTGAAAACCGGGTAAATGAAAACTCTCGTTAATCCTTAGAAGATTAAAGTGCTTGTGAAAAATATTTGAACATGTATTCTCCCCCAAAACGTAATCCAAAACGTATAAAGGTAGGGGCTATGGAACTCACCTGATGCGATAGCAACAAAGACAGATATGAATATGCTGAAATTAGGCTCGGTCTCTAACCGCGACCTAACATGAATGATATGATCTATTGTAAGCAATGAAATGATGCTACACATGCAAATACGTATGTTATCGATACCACCCGATGATTTTGGAAAATAATGTTTATCGTCGAAAAATACATTTTTGACGTCTCGGCAAGTCATAAACTACTTTTCGTGTAAATATGTTGAAATGATACTCTATGATCCTCGTTTGGTGTTTTATAGTCAAATATAATAGTTTCGTCGCAAAATAACTCTTTTTATAACTTGTGAAAATGTGACCAAACGGCCTCGCAAAACCAGCCGTAAAATATTGTACGTTAAGAGTTAGAAATAGAACTTGACGTTTTTGAAAACCTTGTAACATGATCTCACAGCCGTCTCATTTGAGTTTTGATCATACACGTCACGATCATAAAGAAAATCGGCTCTCAATATCGTTACTTGAAAATATAATGTTCAACACTTAGAAAAATTCTATTATAGTAAAAGCTGTCAAAATAATAACTTTGAAAGGATTTTTGGGTAAAAAGATGAGGTCGTAGTTTATTCGTTATAAGTCTATTCGACGAACGGCCAATTGATTTAAAAAGCTTGCTGGGAGATCTTGATTTCATATGAAAACGGCTCGGACTCAAACCATACCAATCATGGATAAAAACAGTCGTGAAAATGGTGTCTCGCAAAGACAGTTTTGCGGCAAGTTTATATTAGTAAAAGCTGATGGAATTATATACTTTTCGCCGGATTTTAAACACTTGTATCTTTTTCGTTATAAGCTCGTTTTCTATGTTCTTTATATCCCCGGAATCGTGGGACAACATACTAATATATTTTTGATAAGTCGGGATGGCTAGATCAAGTTTTATGCCCCAAAACAGCCCGTGAAAAACTGTGACAGCAGTGAGTTTTTCTGAAAATATAGTTTTCCTCGTTAACTCGTATTTGGTATAACTTTCACGTCGTAAGGGCTCTTTTAGTGATTCAAAAGGCTACGGTTTCGTTTTTGAAAGTATTTTCTGAATATCTAACCCAAAATTTCCCAGAAACCCCTGAAGTTTCCACGTTTGGCAAAAATGGACAGCAACAATGTTTTACAAAAATACTTTTCGTTGTTAAACTTCGGAAAACCATATCTCCTTCGTTATTAACTCGTTTTTATCCCCGTTTTCGGCCATAGTTTCGTCTCGGAATGTATTTTCTAAATCTTTGGTCCAAAGTTACCCAAAACCCACTGAGTTTCCCACGTTTTGCAAAAATGGACAGTAGGTATATATATTGTTCAAAACTTGGTTTCCTAGTTTCTAACTTGTACAAAAACCTTCCAATCAACAACCAAACATCTCTTAATCTACCATACACCTTCTTAGGGTGTCATGGGGTCCTAGACTTCACAAAATATTGTAGGATTCAAGGGGATGATCATAGGATTAATATATATTCATAAAAACCATGAAAACTTGTAAAGTGGTATAATTAACATATGTAACTTGCATGTTTAACCATAATAACTTGAAAATACATGATGATAATGATCAAATGAAGGTATGAGATGATGAAAAAGATGTTCTTGAACTTACTTGAAGATTGATGAGTTTGGATGAAAAAGATCACAACCTTGGAGTTTTTATCGCAAAACTCTAACAAGGACGATATAAGGAACTTGTATAACACTCGATCTTGGAAAAATTACGGGATCTCCTTGATCCTTGTGGTGTGCCGTGAGCTAGAGAGAAGAAAGGAGGAGAGTGTTTTGTGATTTTTGTGAAAATAAAACTAGTTAAGACTTTTTATAGTCCAATGGCATTTTGGTAATTTTGATGGAAGGGTAAAATGGTAATTTCACTAGGTTTTTGAAATATCTAGCTATTTTTCAGAAAATATCTATATATTTTAGGCTGGATACTTATCTTGACTTACGGAGTGAGTTTTGGTCCCGATAATTGCTAACTGTAAGTCGTAAAGTCACAAAACATAAAACCGGGTATCCTAAAATTCCTAAATTCATGAAAATGTCACGGAAGGTGGAAAACATATATTTCTCTTGTTGGTAATGTTGTTTGGACATATCGGGATGCCTAAATGACGTTTAAACCTTAAAGTAAGTCTCGGACACGGTTTCGTGATTCTTGCAGAAATTATCCGACGAGTGCCAAAATCTCGGGTTATCATTAAAATAGTTTAACTTACGAGAATATGAAATAAAAATTTTGGGAATGAATAGTGAAAATGAATAGTAACTCGTGAATAGTAAAATTGTCGAGGTTCGGAAAAATGGCCTGAAATTACGAATTGTCACAGTCTCCACCCGTTACGGGAATTCAGTTAGTGTTGGTCTCTGGAGTGGATCCGGTGAAAGGTGTAGATATTTGAGCTGCATCTGGTCTTCCCGCTCCCATATAAACTTAGGACCTCTGCGAGAATTCTAGCGAACCTTAACGATAAGAATTTGACTCTGCTTCAACTGTTTGACCTCATGGTCTATGATTTCTGTTGTTTCCTTCACATATTTGTGCTTATTGTCGAGCTGAATTTCTTCCAATGGAATTTCAGGCGTTTCGTTTGAAAAACATTTCTTGAGGTTTGAGACATGAAACGTGTTATGTATGCTGTTGAGCTCTGACGGAAGCTCCAGTCCGTATGCCAGTCGGCCGATTACAGTTACAGTCATTAATGGTCCAAGGTACCTAGGGTTCTCTTTCCCGTGTTCTCACAATTGTATCATGCTTTTCCAATGTTTCTGAAATTGTGTCATGCCTTTCCAAGGCAAGGCTTTCAACGTAACTCGTTCCACAGTTAGAATTCTAATGATTTGCTGCTTAGGGGTACCTAATCCCAATGATTTTGCATCCTGAGTTGGCCTAACTTTTCTAGTGTTCTCTTGTTGCTTGTAACTGATTCTTGACTTGTACACTTTCCTTTGTTGTTTCACGATTGGGTTCTAGCCTAGTGAATTGGACTTCCTGATTTTTGGTCTGTCAGTAGGTAATTGGTACTTCCACCACAGGGTGTCTTAAAGAGTATAGTCTTTGTATTGGTGTGATGGCTATTGTTGAAGGTGAAATCTGTCAATGTCAAAGGTTTACTCCAAACAATTTAAGGTTAATTCTATGGTACTGAGCAAGTCCTATAGGGATTGGATAGTTCTCTTCAATGTTCGTTGGTCTGAGGATGGTAGATTGTGCATACATCTGATTGGGTAAGGATATCTTAAAGGGATTGTCAGAACTTTGCCTCCAACCTAAAATTCTAATGGTTTGCGTCGAACATCGACGTAACTTTTCGGTCGGCTTCTAGCTGTTTTAAATCTTTCTCAAATCCGAATCATCTTTTATGTGGTTTCGCGAACCATGTCTGAACTAGTGAGTTGTACTTGACCAACTTCGGTCCAACAAACAGGGGACCGACACCTTCGACCATAGAGTGCCTTGAATGGTGCTGCTTTTATGCCCATGTGATAATTGTTGTTATAAGAGGACTCGATCAATGGCAAATGGTTAGTCCCAACCATTTCCAAAATCAATCACATATGCCCTGAGCATATCTTCCGATGTTTGAATCATTCTCTTGCTCTGACCATCGGTCCGAGGATGATAGGCATTGCTCATGTCTAACTTGCTTCTAGATGAATCTTGTAATGATTGCCAGTGAGTTGAAATAAAGTGACTATCTAGGTCAGGGATGATGGAAATTGGTTCACCGTGCCTTAAAACTATTTCCTTGACCTAAAGTCTGGTAAACTGTTCCATAGTATAAGTCTCTCCGATTGGAATGGAATGGACTGATCCGGTGGGACTATCGATGATCACCCAAATAGCTCCTAAACTGCCTGATGTCTTGGGAAGCTTAATGAAAATATCTATTGTAATACGTTCTCATTTCCACTGAGGAATTTCTGGTTGCTGAAGTAATCCTAATGGTTTCTGGTACTCGGCTTTTACTTTAGCGCAAGTAAGGCATTTGCTAACCTACAAAGCTATGTTTGCTTTCACATTCGGCCACCAATAAAGTTTCGTTGAGATCCTGATACATCTTATCCGAACTTGGGTGAATGGAGTACATCGACTTGTGAGACTCGTGCATGATTAACTCTCGTATTCCACCATAGAGAGATATCCAGTTTCTATCCTTGAAGCACAATACTCTGTCTGACCTCTTTACTAACCCATTTGCATTCTTTGGCATACCATAGGGTTTTGTCATTCTGTCGGTTTTCTTCCTTGAGTGCCTTAACTTGAGTCTCGAGGATTTGTGATGGTAAAGGTGAAATGATGGTCATTCCCAATGATCTGACTCTCAACGGCTTGAGATTGGGTTATGGTTAGCTGACGTGCTTCTAGACTGCGGTTCATAAGGTGATGCAGGTGTGAATGTTCTTGCAACGATTGTGTATACACACAAGAAGTTTTGAAACTTTTATAAATTAAGTAGGAATGCAAACCGGACATAATTTTATTATAATTGCTCTCAGTATTGCAAAATTCATCTCTGAGCGGGGCATAGGTAGTCAGCCTATGTCCAACTGTCCCGGGTTGAATATAGATGACGAGTCTATATTCCACCGAGGTTCAATGAAGTTTAAAATACTCAGCTCAGTTATAGTAATACTAGGTCCTTCACATTTGAAGAGATGTTCTGATGGGCTAAGGAAAAGGACCAAACTCGTGGTCGAATGATGAAACTATGTAAGAAAAAGGCGTAACGCTGAAACGTATACGATATGTATGCATGCTTATGTGGAGACAACTATAGTAATCAACTATAATAAGTGAGTATGAATGATTTGATAATAAGACACAAATCTTATTAAATATGACAGCAACAAACCACAATTGAGGCATCAGCTTGGCAGGCAGGCACGTGGCGGTCATAGGGTTAAGTTTTTGTAAGTGTAGCTATAGTTTAGGTTTTAAAATCACCCAGTTCTCTATAGCCAAGGCTCTGATACCAATCTGTCACACCCCCAAAATCGGGTTCAGCGGAAGCTTTCGCATCGCTGGGGTGCAACTCAATTGGTATCACAACACAAGTGCAAAGAACGGTTTTCATTTCAATTATTTAGAACAACCTTGTTTAACAAAAATGTTGAATTTACATTGTTAAAAGTAGTGCAGAAATAGGCCCTTTAAAATAGGTAAAACGGTCCCAAATGTGTGTCAGAGTCTTCTATGACCATGCCATGCCCTGCCAAAAGCCTCCGGTAGCGTGCTAATGCTTAATACCTGAAAATACATGCTAACAAGTGTCAACACAAGGTTGGTGAGTTCATAGAGTTTATTGTAAAATGTAATGCCTTCGGATGAAGGTTTTCCCAGCAAAGGCATTGTAAATCCACCCAGTTCCAAGTCCTGTCCATAGCAAGACTTGCAACCTGTGTGTTTACAACCCATTGCCAAATATGATTTGGTTTATGTTACTAAAATGTTACACGGAAACCACAAGTATAAGTTTATGACAAACTGCCACATAAAATGATACAATATCTCTTAAGCTCATGACCCCGAAGCTAGACTGAATGATTTGCCCCAACTGAGTGCTTTGCCAAACACCCTGGAATGGATCAAATGTAATGCGTTCGTATGACAATTGGTGCTACCAACCCGAACGGAGGTGTCACCCTCAATAGATCTATTCACACACCCTCGCTTGCTCACAATTAACGGTTCATGATAATAGGGGACTATAACTTGGCAATGAGGTAACTTAAGCAATGTAATGAATTTATATACTTTGGTCCGCATGAAAAATGGTACAATGTATTCTCCCCCGAGAGATTTGAAATGATGTAATAACTTGAAAACCGAGGCTATGAAAACTCTCGTTAATCCTTAGAAGATTAAAGTGCTTGTGAAAAATATTTGAACATGTATTCTCCCCCAAAACGTAATCTAAAACGTATAAAGGTAGGGGCTATGGAACTCACCTGATGCGATAGCAACAAAGACAGATATGAATATGCTGAAATTAGGCTCGGTCTCTAACCGCGACCTAACATGAATGATATGATCTATTGTAAGCAATGAAATGATGCTACACATGCAAATACGTATGTTATCGATACCACCCGATGATTTTGGAAAATAATGTTTATCGTCGAAAAATACATTTTTGACGTCTCGGCAAGTCATAAACTACTTTTCGTGTAAATATGTTGAAATGATACTCTATGATCCTCGTTTGGTGTTTTATAGTCAAATATAATAGTTTCGTCGCAAAATAACTCTTTTTATAACTTGTGAAAATGTGACCAAACGGCCTCGCAAAACCAGCCGTAAAATATTGTACGTTAAGAGTTAGAAATAGAACTTGACGTTTTTGAAAACCTTGTAACATGATCTCACAGCCGTCTCATTTGAGTTTTGATCATACACGTCACGATCATAAAGAAAATCGGCTCTCAATATCGTTACTTGAAAATATAATGTTCAACACTTAGAAAAATTCTATTATAGTAAAAGCTGTCAAAATAATAACTTTGAAAGGATTTTTGGGTAAAAAGATGAGGTCGTAGTTTATTCGTTATAAGTCTATTCGACGAACGGCCAATTGATTTAAAAAGCTTGCTGGGAGATCTTGATTTCATATGAAAACGGCTCGGACTCAAACCATACCAATCATGGATAAAAACAGTCATGAAAATGGTGTCTCGCAAAGACAGTTTTGCGGCAAGTTTATATTAGTAAAAGCTGATGGAATTATATACTTTTCGCCGGATTTTAAACACTTGTATCTTTTTCGTTATAAGCTCGTTTTCTATGTTTTTTATATCCCCGGAATCGTGGGACAACATACTAATATATTTTTGATAATTCGGGACGGCTAGATCAAGTTTTATGCCCCAAAACAGCCCGTGAAAAACTGTGACAGCAGTGAGTTTTTCTGAAAATATAGTTTTCCTCGTTAACTCGTATTTGGTATAACTTTCACGTCGTAAGGGCTCTTTTAGTGATTCAAAAGGCTACGGTTTTGTTTTTGAAAGTATTTTCTGAATATCTAACCCAAAATTTCCCAGAAACCCCTGAAGTTTCCACGTTTGGCAAAAATGGACAGCAACAATGTTTTACAAAAATACTTTTCGTTGTTAAACTTCGGAAAACCATATCTCCTTCGTTATTAACTCGTTTTTATCCCCGTTTTCGGCCATAGTTTCGTCTCGGAATGTATTTTCTAAATCTTTGGTCCAAAGTTACCCAAAACCCACTGAGTTTCCCACGTTTTGCAAAAATGGACAGTAGGTATATATATTGTTCAAAACTTGGTTTCCTAGTTTCTAACTTGTACAAAAACCTTCCAATCAACAACCAAACATCTCTTAATCTACCATACACCTTCTTAGGGTGTCATGGGGTCCTAGACTTCACAAAATATTGTAGGATTCAAGGGGATGATCATAGGATTAATATATATTCATAAAAACCATGAAAACTTGTAAAGTGGTATAATTAACATATGTAACTTGCATGTTTAACCATAATAACTTGAAAATACATGATGATAATGATCAAATGAAGGTATGAGATGATGAAAAAGATGTTCTTGAACTTACTTGAAGATTGATGAGTTTGGATGAAAAAGATCACAACCTTGGAGTTTTTATCGCAAAACTCTAACAAGGACGATATAAGGAACTTGTATAACACTCGATCTTGGAAAAATTACGGGATCTCCTTGATCCTTGTGGTGTGCCGTGAGCTAGAGAGAAGAAAGGAGGAGAGTGTTTTGTGATTTTTGTGAAAATAAAACTAGTTAAGACTTTTTATAGTCCAATGGCATTTTGGAAATTTTGATGGAAGGGTAAAATGGTAATTTCACTAGGTTTTTGAAATATCTAGATATTTTTCAGAAAATATCTATATATTTTAGGCTGGATACTTATCTTGACTTACGGAGTGAGTTTTGGTCCCGATAATTGCTAACTGTAAGTCGTAAAGTCACAAAACTTAAAACCGGGTATCCTAAAATTCCTAAATTCATGAAAATGTCACGGAAGGTGGAAAACATATATTTCTCTTGTTGGTAATGTTGTTTGGACATATCGGGATGCCTAAATGATGTTTAAACCTTAAAGTAAGTCTCGGACACGGTTTCGTGATTTTTGCAGAAATTATCCGACGAGTGCCAAAATCTCGGGTTATCATTAAAATAGTTTAACTTACGAGAATATGAAATAAAAAATTTTGGAATGAATAGTGAAAATGAATAGTAACTCATGAATAGTAAAATTGTCGAGGTTCGGAAAAATGGCCTGAAATTACGAATTGTCACAGTTGGACCAAAAAGGTCCATGTGTAATAATTCTAGGCATCTAGTGGTGGAGACTATATTCTTAGCTTTGTGACTAGCATGTGCTTGCTTTCCTATTTTACATGCATCGCAAAAGTGTTGGTCATATCTTAGGTTAGGCAAGTTTCTAACTAATTCTTTAGAGGCTAGGGATTGTATTTGTTGCATATTTGCGTGACCTAATCTTCTATGCCACAAAGTAGAGTTTTCATTTAAGGTTGCTAGACATATTTTATCTTCCGGTTTATTTCCTAGCTTCATAACATATACGCCACCTTTCCTAACTCCTCTACCTATGACCTTTCCGTCCTTAACTATTTCGCTATCTTTACTTGTAAAAGTAACCCTACACTTATTATCGCATATTTTTCCTATACTAAGCAAGTTATATGTTAAGTTATCTACATGCTCAACATTTTCAATAGTTAGGGAGTCTTGAGAGATCGTACCTTTGCCAATGATTTTTCCACGAAAATCACTACCGAAAATAACGTTACCTCCGTTGTATGCCTTGTAGGAGGAGAATAGCTTCCGGTTTCCCGTCATGTGCTTCGAGCAACCGCTATCCTTAATCCATTCGTCGGGCTCCAAATTTATTCCTAGACATATTTCATCGGTGGCTTGAGCTACAAGGCACTTTTCGTCTTTTACTTTGTCCGCTTCATCTTTGTCGCTATCGCTCCATGTTCCACTAACAAATGTGCTTTCGTAATCATAACCCGGTGGCTTTGGACATTCACCAATGAGATGGTTTTGACTTCCACATCTAAAGCACTTTCTTTTCCCGTAGTTATCATTTCTATTTCTTTGTAGCGATCTTCTTTCATCTCGCGGTTGTCTCGTGAATCTTCCTCGTCTCTTGAAGAATTTCTTGAATTCTCTAACGGCCATTGCATATTCTTCGTCTTCACTCTCGTCACTCGAATCATCGTCATTACTAAGTTCCTTTTTGGCTTTTAGCGCGAGAGACTTGATTTGATCTTTCTTGCTCTTGACCGTTTCCGAGTCCCTTTTTATAATTTCTTCATGAACTTTTAAGTTGCCAATAAGCTCGTCAAGTGATAACGTTATCAAGTTCTTTGACTCTTCAATCGCCGTGACCTTTGCGCGCCATTTCGGATGTAATGCCCTAAGAAATTTCCTTACACAATTTTTGCTAGAAAAAGTCTCATCAAGTGCTTTTAAACTTGTGATGATTGTGTTAAATTTAGCAAATGCATTATCAATAGATTCCTCTTCAGGAATTGTAAATTGTTCATATTGTTGTACAAGAAGATCTATTTTATTATCTTTGACTTGACTATTACCTTGGTGAGTGATTAGTAAAGAATCCCAAATATCTTTTGCGGTTTGACACATAAAAATTCTTTCATATTCTTTGCGTGGTAACGCATTATAAATGACCATTTTAGCTTCATTATTTTTCGCTAGTTTCCTTTTTAAATCATCATTTTGTTTTTCAAAAGGTACAATTTCATCTAATTTAGTTAGGGTATTATATTGAATAGGGGGAAAATCACCATAGGTAATAACATGCCAAAGATCAAGATCCTTTGATTTCACATAAGTTTCGAATCTATTTTTCCAATAAAGAAAACCATCACTTTCAAATAGTGGTGGTCTTTGCATAGATTGCCCTTCTAAATATTTTAAAGATTCCATAGATCGTTTCAAGTTTTAAAATACAGTTAATTTTAAAAATCTTGTTTAACCTGGCTCTGATACCAATTGTGGAAAACTAGAAGGGGGGTTGAATAGTTTTACGTCTTTTTAAAATTTATTATGAAAACTTTATTTTCTTTTTAAAACTTAGATTCGAATTTATGTGATCTCAATTCTTGAACAATATGAACAATACGTATATAAGTAAATATAACTAAGTAATGCAAGTATGGTAATAAAATGAAATGAAAGCTAGAGATGGAAAGATCTAACCGAGAGACAAGAGATTTATAGTAGTTCGGCTACAAGGATACCTTCCTTGCCCTACTCCACTCCCCGAGCACCTAACTCGAGAGTTTTCTTCACTATGTCAACAAGCTCCCTTATGGCGGAGAAAACCTTTACACAACTTTGGCTTACACCGGCTTAACGACACAAAGCTAGATGTCGAGTTCTAATCGTAGCTAGAACCAATCTCACACCTTAAACACGACTTAATCACACCTTCTTCTTCACGACTAGTTCACGACTTCTTCACGACTTCTTCACAACTTCTTCACGACTTCTTCACGACTTCTTCACGACACTTCACAACTAACCACAACCTATGTTCACTACTACTTCTTCACACCTTCACTACTTACACACCTTAACAACACAACTTCTCTACTTACACACTAACCTATCCCAAATAATTATACACACAACTATCTAATAACAATACACAACTTATATACAAATATATGTGATGACACCAACAACTTAGGTATCTAAGTTGCAATACTTCTTCTCTAGTTGTTGAAGGAGTATTCTTCTTTTGCACTTGAATGGAGGAAGCTTGGATCACTTAGAAACCAAAGCTTAAGATTATATGATCAAAGGATTTTGAAGATATGAAATGTGATTTAAAACAGAAAGTTTTAGTGTGCAAAAGGTGAGTAAAAGTCCAGGAGAAGACTGGTATTTATAGGAGAAAAATTGGACAGCTGGAAGTCTACTGGAGCGGGGGCGGTCCCCTTAAATAGGGGGCGGTCCCCTTAATAATTAAGGGGGCCGCCTAGTAAAATTAAGGGGGCCGCCCCTTCTATCCGTTGGCCAATTTTGTCCTTTTGTGGGGAAGGTTTTTCTGGAACATTTTAACTGATTTTGGTTAAAAATTTGAATTCATATTTTTATAAAAGATTAAACATTTTTATTTAATGCCAAAAATGTTTTTCAAAAATATATATAATGTTTTTGATGTTTTATAAAAAATCTAGTTATTAAGAAAATGTTCCTTTGATCATATAATGCATTAAGCACTTGTTTATTCATACCTTAAGTGATTAAGTTGTAGAAATAGATATTTACAACTAAATACTTGTTTACGTCATAATTTTCTGATTAATGATTTTACATTTTGTGATTATCAAAACGTAGAGATATCGAGAAATATTAATAACGTGTTTAGGCATTATTTATATCAACATTATGCTTAGACTGAGGTGATCACAAGGTCACATATAAGTATACGTAAACTATTAGGTTCTACTCCGGTTATATATGCTAATATTATTTTTTATAACAGTAATAGTGGCTAATCACTTAATCAGTAGTGAAGATCTATCTTGGAATAATAAAATTTCTCTTATTGATATTTGTAAAGGTTGCTCTAAAGCGGTGGAGATTGGAGTCCAATTTTAGCCAAGATTAGACATTGATGCTTTCTTCAATGAATTTGGCTGAAGGCAACAAGGTATATATGACTGGATGTTGTTTTTTTCGAGATAATATTTCCTCTTATGTGCTTCAATGACGAGGATCAAGCCCTATGGGAGGAAGACCCACATGAATATGTGAGGAATGGTTATGGTTAGTGTTCCGCATATGATTTCTGCTCACTTTCATTGTATGACCTATTTAATAAGCTTTCATACTATTGTGCAGATATTATTGAAGACCTATACAGTCCTAGGATTGTAACAATGGACTTTGTGAGTGAGTTGGTAAGAAAACTTGGAAAAGAAAACCTTCCGAAGTTTATATTATTCATTGTGGAGATTTTCAAGAGGTATCCCTACCTTTATATCATCTAATATATGCAATATGATGAATATGCACGTTGAGATGTAGTTCAGTAACAAGCCAAACACCCCTTAATCTATTAACTAATGATTAAAGATACTGAAGATGCCTTTGGATCAGTGACTTATCGGTCATCTCTCAAACTTTGTAAGTCATGACATCTTAAATTATTGTAGTGATTCTATAAATATCAGCCAAATCCCATATTTTTAACTCCATGGCCAACCAAATTTAAATAAGAATCCCTTGTCTAAATTTTTCTCATTGCAACCATGGCACATTCGGGTTTACAGTTACTAAATATTTTTTCTGTTTTGATGGTGAGTGCTGAGAACTTTAAACCTATGATGTTTGGCCCATTGTTTCATCGTGTATTCCTATTTCCAGATATCTTAGCACTGAATACCTTCTTTGGCACAACAACAGTGTTATATTGTTTGAATACATGAGAACTTCCATATTGCTAATTTGAAAATAGCAAATATTTATTTCTACTTTATTCTGAAGTGGAGTCAATGGCGAAACCATCAGCATAGCAGACTGTGATACCAAGTGATCATCAAGTGAAGACAATAGCCGTTTGGTATTAATGTGTTGTACTGATGCATTTGACAAAATGGATGTCAGAGATTAGGTAACCATCTCACCTTTGGAACCTAAATTGTTATATTTTTGTTAAAATCACAATAATTCCTACTGTTATAGTTCAACTTGGTTTGCCTGATGCAAGTTCTGACACTACAAATACAAGTGCCATGCAACACATGGGTCACCAAAAAAAACAAAATATCATTAGGGTGAAATATCATTAGTTAGAGTATCTTCGCATGTGAAGAATATTAGCAAGGAATGAACTTATGAGATTATCAGCAGATTTAAGTTTTGTTAGAGATATTCACTCTATATTGAAGATTTGATGTGAAATTGTTTCTTTTGCATTTTTCCATTACATTTAGAATCTTAATGTATGTTATTAATGAGTCTATGGTGTCTAACTTAAAATATATTCTATTATTTTGGTTAACTGTTGCAGTACCAGGTCAAAGTCAGGCGCTTCAATGAAATGTGCCGGCTGTTAAGATTCTTGAATGAAGGTGTCAATCAGGCATCTTGGCCCATCTATGATTTAGTGAATGCAATATTCATGTAAATAAGTTTCTAAACAAGAAGGTTGTCAAGCTTCATATTTTCTCTCATATTTGATAAACGTATATTTCTTTTTGTTCTTAATCCATTCAATATATAATTTAGAATGTCAATATCTTTAATTTTTTGTCAACTTACTTTTTTCAACGATAATCACAAGTCATGCCCGCCCATCGGTCGGGCTTATATGCCCGGGAGGGCTTACAAGTCATGCCCGCCCATTGGGCGGGCTTTGAAGTCTAGTATATATATATATATATATATATATATATATATATATATATATATATATATATATATATATATATACTAGACTTCATGGCCCGCCCGATGGGCAGGCATGACTTATAAGCCCTCCCGGGCGAGGTTTTAGACTTCAAAGCCCGTCCAAAGGGCGGGCATGATTTATATTTATTGTTTACATTTTTTTTGTTTAGCTAAATATTGGTGTTAAAAATTTGTTTATTATACAAATATTTTTAAAAGAATTTGACTGAAATATCAAACTATCGCCCAAAGAAACTACATGCCCTTGTTCATCATCCTTAAAATTTAAAATAACTAACCTGATCCATTTTCTTGATAAAACCATAAATTATTTTCCAGTGTGCAATTACATAAATGTGGATGCCACTAAGAGTACCATGTTTTCATTATAATAGGAAACATACAATTTTAATGTTCTAAATGGACAAGGAAGCCTGCAAAAGAATGCACAAATAGTAACAAACACACGCGCCACTACAGAAAGTTCATTAAGCACTTAAAGGGGTGTTTGGGAAACTGTAACAACAGTGTCTGCTTATATTTGGCACTATGACAACAACAATTTTTGACCCATTAACTTCAAAATAAAAAAATATCCAGTTTAAATTACAAAGAAATATTGTGTATATGGTTGGACTTGGGTGTAAATATAATGCCACATAAAACATTAGATACCATAAGATGAGGGTCTTCTTTTCTGAATGTTAATATTCTTTATTACCAATTATTTTTAGGGGAAAGGAAGTGGGCGCCTAACGAAAGCAAAGTAAGTGTAGCATATAAACCTTTGACATCATCATTATAAACACTTGAGCAGCAAGCTTGAATATGAATAGCAGTTCAGTAGCTGTAGGAACAATAATGGCATAACCATTAAACCCTTTATCTTTCAGAGCTTCAATCATCATAAATCCTGCAACCACCTACAATATGTGTTTAAAGTGTGATACAAATTGATAGGACAACTCAAGGATGAACTTTGAAAATAATATCATACAGCATACCTGTGACACCATTGTTGCCCATGCTGCTCCAACAATACCATAGCCCAAGAATAAGCACAGAACCATGTCACCAATGTCATTGATAATACTTGCAATTGTAGTTTAGTTTCCGGCTTTGAAGTTGCAAGCGAATGCTCATCCCTCCAACCTTTAAACACAGAACCGAAACCCCCTTCTCCAAGTACACTATGTGGCCGGAAGTTCCTCATCGTGTTTTTAAGCTCACTGAAGGTGAGGTCTGAATGTTTGATTGAAACTGATTATTTGCCTATTTAAAAACAATTAGCACTTAAAAAAGCTGGTTGGTATATGCTTATTTTCTAAGCAGATAAGTAAGCAATTCCAAACACCACATTCATAATGCTTATGGCAACAGACTCACAAATAGGATCAAGAAATGCGTACGGATGTTCATACTATCTAATACATCGAGACCATGTTCAAACATACATGTAAAAGACCCAAAAAATTTCAATTTTGTAGATTGCTTATCGATTTTAGAGACCCACATAACGTGACAGGTCAATATCGTTAATCAGAGATTGACCAACAGGAAACACTTGTTGCCTTTCAATCCTCAACCCATAATACATTGGGCCGATGTGACCTGCAAATGTAGCACAAACCATTATTTACATAACTAAAGTAATGGATTGAAATATGACTATGAATCTAATAAATGTATTTACCATTATCACAATGTGCCCTTTTTCATGCCAAACAACTCCAGGATCATTTCCTTCATGAATCTACCAATATTGCATATCCATGTCTAATCGAGAAATAATTCTAAGAAATTCAAGATTACCTCAACAAAGTAAGTATTGTTCTCAAATAGCTTCACAATCCATTCATTGGCATGTACCTTCTCATCATCAATGAAATATTGCGCTTTTATAAATCACCAACTTAGACCAAAGAACCCTAAACAATAATCAACAAAAATCAAACACATATAATAAAAATAAGAAGAGATTAAGATTAAACTTCATCATAAGAACCAAACAATTCAATCGTGATTTGGTCTGCATGGAAGAAAATGCTACAGATATATATTTCCTGAAATTTTAACGTAATTTTAACTAATTATAAGCGTTGAGAAAAGTTACACTCTAATTAACCTTTTTGAGGTTGTTTACCTGCATAATCTCTTCAAAAAATTACCTCCCTTCATTTACTACAGATACCATTCTCAATTAGTTTTGACATTTTCATAGGTAGTGTGCGGTTGATGGTATCTATGTCACAATGTATAGAAGAGCATCAAGTATTCAGTTGCGATGGCTGCAACATCGTGTGCCAAGTATCACACTTGCATACAGCTACCCGCCATTGCCACTCTATGGAAGGCGACCCTGCTACCCTTCCTAATGGATACAACCATCAACTGATCTTAAGATAAACCTATATATGCACAAACAGTTTCAGTAAAACTTACACTCGATTTGGTCAATAATTGCAAACTATTTTATGCTAAATTCTATCATAAAGCACTTATTTTTAAGCCTTCTATCATAGAAACAAAAGTTTTGACCATCACAACAGTAACATTGTGATCATCTCAACTGATATCAGTTGTTTGACTCATAATGGTCAGCTTTAAATTGGTTACTGTAGTAGTTAGTCATATCAACTGATATCAGTTGTTTATTTGAGCCACACACTATCTGTTGAGATGGTCAAAATTTTTGAAAACACACGATGAACAATGCTCATGAAGCAGTATGTACTATTTTTCATGCATGATTAATCCTTTATATACACATATTCAGTATCTAATTTTGATCGTTTTTCAGCTAGCAAATTAAAACAGTGAGCTTGAAATGACTACCTGTCCCCTAAGCAATGTCAACCTAACTTTGGGTAGTGATGAATACATCGACAGACACCTGTAAAATATTCATGATCGTACACACAATTTGGTAAAGTAAAAGCACAATGGCTGAATCTCATAAAAAAGGTCGCAAAAATGCAAATCAGATAAAGGTTCACCTGGTACTCTGCAAATTCATAGTCTTGTCTGCTGGTTAAAGTAATTTATGAGGTTCCTGCAGTATAAGAACCAAAAAAAATCATATTGACCTCGCACATTTGAGCTTGAATCATAGTGGTTTCTCCCCAATGTGATAAACATAAGAAAAACGATTTAATAAATAAGATCAACCTCGCACCTTTCAGCTTGAATCATAGTGGATTCTCCCTAATCTACTAACTGTATGTTGAAATAAACCTGTAATAACACCATTTCAGATTTCAGTATGCACGATAACAACATCAATTCAAATTATCCATATTCTTAGTCTTACATTCAGTATGAGGAGTTAAATGCCTAAGGGAGAAAAACTCATAAAAGCTTCCAAGCTAAGGACACGAATTACTCAGCTCTTCGTCCCCATCAACATCCTTCGTCGCCTTCTGCTTCTTCAGAACCAACTCCAGAACCACAGCCACATGCTGTTTTCCACACTACATCAATGAGTACAATATTAAATCCCACATACTAATTAATCGACAACAAAAAACACTAAAATCAAACTTGAACCACAAACTTCATATACATTTTAAATCAAATATGAGGTAAGCCTTAGGGTTTCAAAGAGCTTTCTAAGCTAAGGTGTTTTCGTATATGCATTGCTTCCTTCATTTTTTTAATTTGATTCCACTCTCCGTAACCTTAATGTTTATCCCAAACCTTTCTTGAGATATATCAGCATATAGCAGTCTATCTTGGTTGAAGCCATGTGCTCTTGCCTATGAAATACACATATGCAAAACATAAATGTAATCGTCTGTGTGTACCCGGTATATCGACATGGTATGTTTATCATAAGTTTGTGTTTCCACCTACATCTATTGTTAGATACCAAAATTTTTGAATTTTGAATTCTTTAACTCGAAGGCAAAGTGAACCCTGCCACCATACCTTCGGCTATGATCATGCCTTCGATGCCCCTTTCTTCATAAGTACGGTACGTGTATGAACTTCTTCTCCTACTGCGGCTACAGCTACACCTTTTTCTGGACGTATGAAATAGATGTTGTGCCAATTCCCTGACAAAAATAGCAAACTTAGAACAATGCAACATACATCAAATGAAAAACTGCCAAATCTTAGCACGTTAGTGCTTGTTTAAGACGAAAACTAACTTACACCAAAAATCTCTTGGCTTGGGACAACCTCAAATGCTCGTAGTGGAACACCTACTGCCTTAACATCTAACACATCTAAAACAATTCCCATAAGCATGTATAGTTGAGTAATGCCACTAACCTCTACCTGCAATTCCTCCTCTAATGCCCTTGATCCTAGTCACATTTTCTACCAAATTATATCAAAAATATTAAAATCATTCTAAGCAAAAAAATAACATATACCGAATGAGATTAAAATCATTTAATGCAAATATGAAAGCACAAACTAAAAATAATGCTGACAGATTATGCGGTACTGGATCAGACCATCTTTGGCAAATCTGCCCCTCCTCATTAATGTACTTAAACATAATCTTTTCATGAGTTTTCTTCCATGCCCTATACCTCTTGGGGGTAATAAGATAATGAAGAACTTGAAGTGCATCTTGTTTCTTCCCAACGTTTATCAGTTCTGAATTCACGCATCAGCAAACGTGAGTTTCACTTAGACTTCTATACCGAAACTGAGCACGAAATATATGTATGTTTCTGAAAGATATAAAAACTAACGCAACTTCATGTAAATGTAACTATTTTTCGATGCAGAAATTTGTTGATGAAACAAAAAACATGTAAAAAAACCAAGACAACGCTATTGCATAAACACCAATATATAAACACAATGTATTCTTAGTTCAAATAAAACGTCATTGAATATACTACCTTTGGATTGTGAAACAACATTAGAAACAGCTTTGTCCAACGATTTGGTTGCTTGTATCCTAGTCTGTTTCTTCCTGGAATCATTGTGACTAATAAAGTAATTGAAAATATTATATATACCGAATGATCTTGTCCATTTGAATCGCAGCCATTGTTAAAACCCTAAAAAGGTTTTGGAAGAAAAAGAGATGTATTACGTAATTATGCTATGTTGACGCTTCTCCGAGTTGGGTAGATTTAGGGTTTTGTGGAGAGGTAAAGAACTGCAGCTGATACACAACCCCATTCCATCAATAGAAAAGACCCTATATGAAGAACTTGAAGTGCATCTTGTTTCTTCCCAACGTTTATCAGTTCTGAATTCACGCATCAGCAAACGTGAGTTTCACTTAGACTTCTATACCGAAACTGAGCACGAAATATATGCATGTTTCTGAAAGATATAAAAACTAACGCAACTTCATGTAAATGTAACTATTTTTCGATGCAGAAATTTGTTGATGAAACAAAAAACATGTAAAAAAACCAAGACAACGCTATTGCATAAACACCAATATATAAACACAATGTATTCTTAGTTCAAATAAAACGTCATTGAATATACTACCTTTGGATTGTGAAACAACATTAGAAACAGCTGTGTCCAACGATTTGGTTGCTTGTATCCTAGTCTGTTTCTTCCTGGAATCATTGTGACTAATAAAGTAATTGAAAAGATTATATATACCGAATGATCTTGTCCATTTGAATCGCAGCCATTGTTAAAACTCTAAAAATGTTTTGGAAGAAAAAGAGATGTATTACGTAATTATGCTATGTTGACGCCTCTCCGAGTTGGGTAGATTTAGGGTTTTGTAGAGAGGTAAAGAACTGAATATAAGATGTTTTTACTTTATTGAAACATGAATGTACTACAAAATAAATCTTATATGCTTTAAATATATACTAAAAAATCTTATATGCCTATAATTAAGTTGTGTATATATCAAAAACTTTTAAATGTTTTTTTAAGCATGATATACGCCATTGAATATAAGATGTTTTTACTTTATTGAAACATGAATGTACTACAAAATAAATCTTATATGCTTTAAATATATACTAAAAAAAATGTATATCTTCTAAAAATTAACAATATTTTCGGGTATATATATGTATAAGAAAGCATATACTAATCTATTCCATAATTATAGCTTAGCAACATCATTTTTTTAAGCATGACATAAATATTTTCTTATGTAGATCACAAAAAAATGTTTAGTCCATTGGTTGAAGTATTCGTATGTGGATCAAATGGCCAGGGTTCAATTCTTGCAAAGGCCAATTTTAATTAAATTTTTAAATGCGAAATTTCTAGCAAAATCAATAATGCTTATGTGGCAAATCCGAATTTTCTACTAAAATCAATAATGCTTATGTGGCAAATCCGAAATTTAAAAAAATAAATAAATAATGCTTATGTGGCAAGAAAATCGTAAATTTTAAACAAAATGTGCTTAGGTGGAATTATGACATGGCATTAATGGGCAATCTAACAATTGATGACGTCATGCGCATATTGTTATATATATTATGTATATATATATATATATATATATATATATATATATATATATATATATATATATATATATATATATATATATATAACAGGAGGTGTTACACGTAGATAATGCCACATAAACGCCACCTCAATGCCAAATATTCATCTTAATGTCCATGTCATCAAATTTGTGCCATGTAAGCAATTTTTTTTATTAAATTCGGTTTATTTATTTTTTTTGCAAAAAAACACCTGCATGGATTCGAACTCAAGACCATGCATATAATATGTGGTATCTTAACCACTGAACCACTACAACTTTTTTGGAGATATTTTGTAACTCTAAAGCTATAAACCTGTGCAATTTATTATTTTTGCTAATTCACATGTATCTGATTAACGTGCACACACAAAACCCTAAAACAAAAAATCCCGAACCAAAAAACAAACAGACATTCATTAAGAAAGAAAAAAAAATGAGCCGCCATCATCATCATCATCATCATAATTTCAATGGAACTCGGTTGAAGAAATATTGATCCAAAGGTATGTTATGATTATATAGTATCAACTTTCAAACATAGATAAACTACTGTAATCAAAAAGTAAAAGAAAACTTTTTCGCATAGATTGGAAAATGAGTTATATTAATCATTTTTTAGTGCCACCTCCTCAATGCCCAAACACGAATACTGGATGATGTAAAAAATGATTGTGCTGGAAATTATCATCAATAAATATTTTAAGATCAAATTAAAGGGTATTTCTAGGTGATGATAAGGATCATCAGCGATACTGATTAATCAGAAGCCGACGCCTTCACTTATACTTTGGAGTCTTCCTAGCTGTGCTGGAAATCAGGTATGGTATTCACTTATTCACTTAAAATTTTGGTACATTTTGATATCAATTTGTGTTCTGCTTATAGATGTTAATGTGGTCTTTGATGTTGTTTTAAGTAGCTTACCAACAGATTTAGTTTTCTTAGTGATTTTGGAAGTTGGTTTTTTGACTTTAGAAGTCAAAATTGTGGCACTTATAGTGGAAAGATGATATATGCACCATATTTAGTATGGGTGTTTATGGTGGAATATAATCATATAACTTTTTTTGGTTTATTGGGATTGTATACACCTTTGAAAATAAGCGGTTATTGACATGCTAATATGATGGGCTTTATCTACATGTGAAAAATTGAGTTCAAAACGATTAGTACTGCTACCTTAACGAGTTAGTACTGTTCGAGGTAATTTGTACTGCTGCGTATTACTTGATATATTTTTTAGTATTTTGAATTCAAGGTACCTTTATCATTATTTCAGAGTATGCAACTACAACATTGAAGGAGTGTATGTTGCACTTACCTTCTGTTCGTGAAGTGCAAGAAAAAAGGATTCGTGCTGCTATGAATACGAAAAAATATGAACTCATTTAGAGGAAAAGCTAACTGAATCCAATAAAAGGCTTTCAAAAGGTCGCGACTTTTTCATTTTTATGTGTTTTTTTATCTATTATTTTTTGTGATATAATTTGCGGGTTTTAAATTCGTTTTTTATCCATAGTAGCGAATAATTTGTTTAGACTTGCTGTTTGATTATGTGGTTTCGGTTTACGTGAACTTTCTTTCATTGGCCTACAATCATTTAGCATAAAAATAGATCCGAGTGATCGCTCTCTCTTCTGAGAACGTGACTATGTTTAAGCTACATGTATGTGGTTATTGCAATTTCAATAAGTTTTTATGGTATGAGAATGATGGACATATCGATTGTAAGTGCCTGTTCAATTGACATTTTTTTCATTTCACCCGTTTGACCATTTTAAGATAACCGTAATAACATTGTAAAGTTTATCTAATCATAATTTAGCACCTCTTTTAGGCTGCTGCTAATGTTTTGTCTCAGTCCCGGCAACCAGCAAGTGGTATCTCACTGAAAAAAGACCTAATGGGTCAAAACAGGTGGGTTGGACCAAAACTTTTTAAATCCAACATTTGAAAGTTACATTGCTAAACGCAAACAGGTTTAGCTTCCTATTTTTAGTTAAAAAAAATGCAAGAGTTATCGGAAAGGGTATTCCTTATTTGCTTTTGGTATATATCAGTTATGAAGTTGTTTGAAATGAGAGATGCTGTTATGAGTTTGGTTCTGTGTTGCATGTCTCCAGTAGCCCAAAATTACAAATAATATTGCCTGTGTTCATTAATGATTTATTACCTCGCTTAAACCCCAAAAATATGATTGGAGGAGGCTGATGAGGCGAAAAGTGTACCGCTTTTAAGGGGTCATTTAAGCCTTAAATCGTATTTATTTGATCAAATATCGCCCTAAATCGTTCCTTTTGTCATTTTAGGTACTTTTGAGGAGAAATCTGGAAAAGGAGGCATTTTGGACGTTTTTGGAGCATTAAAGTGAAGAAAACGGCAAAGTCTCAAAAATCGGCTAAAAGTTACCTTTGACGGCGTCACAATTTACTCTAGACGGCGTCATGCCTTGGCAAGAAAAAGTGGACGTGAAATTTACTCATGATAAGCCAGTGAAAATAGCATGTGAATTCTGACGGCGTCACGCTTTAACTTGATCAAGGGCGTCACGGCTTAAATCAAAAGGGGACGGCGTCACGTTCAAGGTTCGACGGCGTCAAGCCTTGATAAGCCAGAATGGATTTTTGAAGAGCTAAAGAGGGACGGCGTCAAGAAGGTCACCCGGGAACCCTAGAAGCGGCGAGGTGACGGCGTCACAATCCATAAGGTGACGCCGTCAGATCCAAAAGTCTATATATAGTTTTCTAATTTTTTGTCATTAGGGAGAGCTTAGTGTGTGGAATTTTGGGAGAAAACCCTAAGACGATTTTGGCTTCTTTTTCAAGGCTTTTTGCCTTGAGATCTTCCATGTTACATTGAAAGATAAGTTATCAATTAATCATTCAATATGTCTATGTGTTGTTTGATTCTATCTTATTCTTGTCTTTTATTTAACATGTTAGGCTAATTTTATCTTGTGTTTGCTTAGATCTAATGAAACCTAGCTATTGATTATTGGTTATTAGTGTGTTATTAGTTGTATTGGATGATTGTTTATCTATGTTAGGCTTAAGAAAACTGGCTAACTTCCTATTCGGTAACTTGCTTGAACGTCTTAAGAAACATGAACCAAATGCGTACTAAAGGTTTTTATGGTTGTATTTAATGCACAAGCGAATTCTAGTGATCCCATGTTAGGAGCTTCCTAGCCGGCTCGACATAGGAGTGAAGTAGGAGCTTGTAGAGTTGGGGAAGTAAGTACGCCGCCCCACGAATGGTATTAAGGAATACACCCGTCATCCACGCGACTAATACACACTAATTAACCGGTAAAAGATAGTTAGGGAGTAAGGAAATCTAAGTAAACACATTTCTCTACACATAAGTTTCTCACCACATTTTCATTTTTGTTATTTTATTTTATTTGCATCCGTAGTAAATTTGGGTTAGTTGACTAGCAACTAATTCCGCCCACTCTTTCAAACCCGAGATTTTACTTGCTTTCATAAAAATTATAAAAACATAAAAAGAATCTTCCTCAACCCTTAGACCTAATTAGAGTAGTCTTTCACACCTAACGAACACTATTCCCTGTGGAGAACGATCAATCCCCCGTACTTACCACTACACTATACTACATCGGTCAGGTACACTGCCTGGTGGGGTTGTAAGCCTCTTGAGATCCCTCGAGAGGTAAAACCTGTTGTAAGGTTACAAAACCACGCATCAAGTTTTTGGCGCCGTTGCCGGGGAGTAGTTATTGCTTAGGTTGAAATTTTATTTTTATTAGGTCTACTCACAAGATTCCTATCAAGTGAGATTTTTTCTTTTTATTTTGTAGCTTTCTCGTAGTTTATCTTTTCTTTGTGATTTTGTTTGTAATTTGCTTCAAATGGACTTTTCACTTAGTGATGCGTGGTTTTGCGACCTTACAACAGGTTTTAACTCTCAAGGGATCTTGAGAGGCTTACAACCCCACCAGGCAGTGTACCTGACCGATGTAGTATAGTGTAGTGGTAAGTACGGGGGATTGATCGTTCTCCACAGGGAATAGTGTTCGTTAGGTGTGAAAAACTACTCTTAATTAGGTCTAAAGGTGAGGGATGATTCTTTTTGTATTTTTATATTTTATGGAAAGCAAGTAAAAATCTCTGGTTTTGGAAGAAGGGGCGGAATTAGTTGCTAATCAACTAACCCAAAAGCTACTAATTAAACTAATATGCAAGAAAATTAAACTAGGGTTCTACAAGGGAAATGAAGCATGTCTACCTATGATGTATTACTCCTTGCTAGCTATCCAATTCTACCTATTGAATTGTCACACCTTGTTTTAATTAACGGGTTGTATTCCTTAATACCATTCGTGGGGTGGCGTACGTACTTCCCCAACTCTATAAGCTCCTACTTCACTCCTATGTCGAGCCGGCTAAGAAGCTCCTAACATGGGATCACTAGAATTCGCTCATGCATTAAATACAACCAAATAAACCTAGTACGCATTGGTTCATGTTTCTTAAGATGCTCAAGCAAGTTACCGTATAGGAGGTTAGCCAGTTTTCTTAAGCCTAACATCGATGTCACCCAATCAAAACAAGAAACAATAGGAAGCAAGAATTATAAACTAAACCAACTAGATCTATTGAAGTTGTCACGCCCTAATTGATGGAGATGGACACACACATCAACAAGAAATCAATAAGATCTAATTGATTATATACAAGTTTCATACAATCATAAGTAGACACAAGGTGATTTAGCCAAGCATAATTAATGAAGAGCAATCAACAATGATCATAATTGAAGACATAACATAAGATTGAATCGATAAACAAACCATTACAAGATGTTTATGGCATGATTAGGACCCTCTAAGTTGCTGGAGAAACACCTACCTAAACCCTAGAATCGGACTTAGGGTTTAGGGCTTACAAAAAATGAAGTTATGATGTTGTATTTATAGGCAGTTTACTGTCCGAGGGGTTCTGACGGCGTCAGCCTTAACAAGTGACGGCGTCAGCTCCCCTTTTTCACCAAATTGTAGATATTTTCATCCCGATTCCGTGGCCTCTTGAATCACCAAAATCCGAGTTCGTATGAAGATTTTATGGCCAAAACAGTAACAGCTACTCCGCGCGCGAGTTGTGATTGTCTTGATTAACATGTGGCGGTTTCACTAAGGTTCCTTCTCGTGTAAGAATACTTTGACGCCGTCACTCTATATCATCTGACGTCGTCAGGATGAGTCCTGACGCCGTCACCTTCAAGATCTTCTGGGCCGTCTCTCTTTAAATTAAACCGTGACGACCTTGATCACTCCAAAGGGTGACGCCGTCAGAATTCCAATGCAAATTTCTCTGGCTTATCATGAGTAATTTTCATATCCACCACTTTTGCCAAGCCATGACGCCGTCAGGAGGAATTTCTGACGCCGTCAAAGGTACTTTCCAGCACATTTTTGAGACTTTGTCGTTTTCTTCACTTTTATGCTCCAAAAACGTCCAAAATGCTTCCTTTTCCAGATTTCTTCTCCAAAGTACCTAAAATGACAAAAGGAACGATTTAGGGCAATATTTGATCAAATAAATACGATTTAGGGCTTAAATGACCCCTAAAAGCGGTACACTTTTCGCTTCATCAAATACCCTTACACTTGAGATTTGCTTGTCCTCAAGCAAATGTGCTTTTATTCTAATCAAAATACAAGTTAGGGGTCATTTAATGCTAACATAAAAGTAATTACAACAAATATTCATTCCACTTTAATCATAATAAGCACGGAGATTACAAACTAGCACCTCACAAGTAGTGTTTAGATACTCACATCTCTCAAGTGTCATCAAAATAAATCTCATAAATGAAAACGGATAATATCTCTCACTACCTGTCATAGCAAATAGATTACCATAGGCTTGGGAAAGGATCGAAAACCTCCTCCACTAGACGTAAGCACCTAAGATAAACTATCAAAGAGGGCTTTTAAATGGGTTATAATGTTAGGTGTAGGAAAAAGGAAAACACGGTTTTGTTGGATAAAGGATATTTTACTGGTGGCGAGTTAAAGATCTTGATCAATTACATGTACTATACAATGTTGCTAAGCCAAGACTCGACTCAATCTTAAGCTAATGAAATAAAATAACAAAAACATAAAATAAACATAAAATAAAACGGGATGGTAGTCCGTATGTTTTTTCTATTTTTCTTTTTCTCATTTTTTTGTGTTTTTCTTGATTTTTTTTTTTTTTTTTTTTTTTTTTTTTTTTTTGCATACACTTTTACCCTACCATCCAAAATAATACATCATAGGGGCATTGCATCCCCCTTACACTTGAATTTTTACATAACTTTACAAATACTAATCTAATGACTCGAATTAAGATAATTGAAAAACTTGGAGTACTTTTAAAATATTTAGCACATATGGGGGTAATAAATGATGTTCTTCCCCGTTACTCCATTACACTAGTACTTTACCCATGAGTCCCAATCGTCCCAAAACAATATGTACAAGGATATGACTCGACTTAGCAACCATGTAATCAATTAGATAATTAACTTGGGTTTAAACAAATGTTGTAACAATAATGCACTAAAGATGAGTGCATACAAGGTAGGCTAAGGCGATTTGGGTGTACATTTAAGTGGGGTGTAAACAAATTCTTCCTTTAAGTAAAATGCTTAAAGGTCGAAACGAAAAGATAGGCTCTGAGGGGTGTACTAGGGGTATCGTGTACTAAAAATGAGTACAACGCAAAGGGTGTGGGAGAATTACTTGACCAATGTAGCCAACGTAATTATAACAAAATCACAGGTGTAAAACAATGGGTTAATCCTAATGCCTCTTATCATGTAGTAAATCTAACTACACGAATGTAGTCTCACTTGTGGCCTCGGAATGTTCCTAACGCAAGTTCTAGAATCTAAGTGCTACCGGTACACACATCATAGCATGAATGCTTTTCCTACCAATTCTAGGGGCGAACCTCACATATTTGGGGGTGGAAAATTTTTTTAGTGGTACGGTTTTTTTTGCTAGTCATATAACTCCTATCCGTGAGACGCTCATTAAGATCAAAGTTTCACTCCTATATGTTGTAAAAAATTTTAAATTTGGCACTAAAATTACCTTAACAAGTATTTCTCTCAGTTTTATTACACATCTACTATTAAACAAACAAAAATCAAGCGTAATAGTATTCTCTAAAAATCGTACTTTTACCCCCCTTACACTTAAGATGAACATTGTCCCCAATGTTCAAATAACAAGATGTAAAAGTAAAAAGTAAAAGAATGAAATCAAATACTCCCCTGATTCGCTCGGTGGATAATGAAGTAACATGGTTAGATCTTCTTCCAAGGTAATGTTGATGCTTCAAGACTAAAGCAGCGCCAAAAGCTAGATTCCACATACATCTCCTTGTCCAAAATAACCTGTTAATCCTGAGAAAACAAACAAGAAAAACCAAAGCATCAAACCGAACAAAGACAACTCACAACTAGGTGTAATTCCAGACTTAGAAATAAAACAATAACAGATATAATGCTTGCGGAATGAATGTTTTGCAGGTTCCTGGAGTTTATAAGTTAGAGATTTAATAAAAACTTTTTATGAAAACAAAACTTTCAAAAATTTCAGAAAATTAAAACCTGACGCCGTCAGGTTGTAATGCCTGACGCCGTCAGAAATGATCTGACAGAATTCTCATGTTAAGTTTCCGGAAAATTTCTGAAAAACCTATACCTCATTTCCTGGAAATCCTGCAAAATATCATTATGACTCGGTACAAGCATTTGACTCAAACAAATACTAATATGTATGTTAATTTAATATTATTATGATTCATGTTCATTTGTTCTAATAAACCGATTTGACTTTCCCTTACACTTATCTTTTGCAAAATACCTTTATATGTAGTTAAGACGAAGTTAAAAACAAAATAAAGCATTTTCACAATTTAGTTTTGAACATGAATCAATAATAATAAAAATTAAACATACATACGGAAGCAAATAAAATCAAACAAACAAATAAATAAACACACAAAGCAAATAAAGCTTGGGTTGCCTCCCAAGAAGCGCTTGTTTTTGTTCGAGTCACGAGCCTGACTCTACCCTTATTTAACAAAAATAGGGGAGGTTTTCCCTACACTTAGGATTAAGTGCGGGTGAAAGTAGCGATACACACCCTTAGGGTGTGAATATGCCACGTGAGGTGAAGGGGGTGAGTGAATGGCTTCCTTCATCCTAAAACTACCCGAATAATATTGGTTGATGGGTGGGTCAGTTCCCCTTTTTTCTCCTAGATGTAAATCTAAGGATGAAAAGTTGTGTAAAGGTTGAGGTTCCAATTCATCAACACTAGGAAATCCCCTAGAACTATGAGTAAGGTCATCACTAAAAGTGTGCAAACCTATATCCTCTAGTTGTGCTTGGTCCAAGGGTTCTACCTCCATCGGGATTCCTAAAGTCTCTTCTACTTCTTCCGGGTAAGTCACGGGCGGTGTGGGTGCCTCAAATGATGGTTGAGTATTTTGTGGGCTTATGGTGTTTACCTCATTATTCCATGTGTCAAGATCACCTATATCCTCGTCAATTGTTTTCTTAGGTAGTGATAATAACAAACCTAGTGCTTCATCCAACTTATGATTTATTGATACGGCTCTATCCACAATTCCTTGGCAAACTAGGTCGCTTTTCCTATTAGCCTCACTAAAACAAGATCCTAAACATGGAGGTTGTTCATAAGAATCTATCCTAGGTGAAGGCTCATATGATTCATAAGTGTCTCTAAATGAGATATTTTGAACTTCTTGGTGTTCTAGCCACTCAACCATATCTTGCAATCTTAGAAATCTAAGTGAAAAGTCCATTTGAAGCAAATTACAAACAAAATTACAAAGAAAAGATAGACTTACGAGAAAGCTACAAAATAAAAAGAAAAAATCTCACTTGATAGGAATCTTGTGAGTAGACCTAATAAAAATAAAATTTCAACCTAAGCAATAACTATTCCCCGGCAGCGGCGCCAAAAACTTGATGCGTGGTTTTGCGACCTTACAACAGGTTTTACCTCTCAAGGGATCTTGAGAGGCTTACAACCCCACCAGGCAGTGTACCTGACCGATGTAGTATAGTGTAGTGGTAAGTACGGGGGATTGATCGTTCTCCACAGGGAATAGTGTTCGTTAGGTGTGAAAAACTACTCTTAATTAGGTCTAAAGGTGAGGGATGATTCTTTTTGTATTTTTATATTTTATGGAAAGCAAGTAAAAATCTCTGGTTTTGGAAGAAGGGGCGGAATTAGTTGCTAATCAACTAACCCAAAAGCTACTAATTAAACTAATATGCAAGAAAAGTAAACTAGGGTTCTACAAGGGAAATGAAGCATGTCTACCTATGATGTATTACTCCTTGCTAGCTATCCAATTCTACCTATTGAATTGTCACACCTTGTTTTAATTAACGGGTTGTATTCCTTAATACCATTCGTGGGGTGGCGTACGTACTTCCCCAACTCTATAAGCTCCTACTTCACTCCTATGTCGAGCCGGCTAAGAAGCTCCTAACATGGGATCACTAGAATTCGCTCATGCATTAAATACAACCAAATAAACCTAGTACGCATTGGTTCATGTTTCTTAAGACGCTCAAGCAAGTTACCGTATAGGAGGTTAGCCAGTTTTCTTAAGCCTAACATCGATGTCACCCAATCAAAACAAGAAACAATAGGAAGCAAGAATTATAAACTAAACCAACTAGATCTATTGAAGTTGTCACGCCCTAATTGATGGAGATGGACACACACATCAACAAGAAATCAATAAGATCTAATTGATTATATACAAGTTTCATACAATCATAAGTAGACAAAAGGTGATTTAGCCAAGCATAATTAATGAAGAGCAATCAACAATGATCATAATTGAAGACATAACATAAGATTGAATCGATAAACAAACCATTACAAGATGTTTATGGCATGATTAGGACCCTCTAAGTTGTTGGAGAAACACCTACCTAAACCCTAGAATCGGACTTAGGGTTTAGGGCTTACAAAAAATGAAGTTATGATGTTGTATTTATAGGCAGTTTACTGTCCGAGGGGTTCTGACGGCGTCAGCCTTAACAAGTGACGGCGTCAGCTCCCCTTTTTCACCAAATTGTAGATCTTTTCATCCCGATTCCGTGGCCTCTTGAATCACCAAAATCCGAGTTCGTATGAAGATTTTATGGCCAAAACAGTAACAGCTACTCCGCGCGCGAGTTGTGATTGTCTTGATTAACATGTGGCGGTTTCACTAAGGTTCCTTCTCGTGTAAGAATACTTTGACGCCGTCACTCTATATCATCTGACGTCGTCAGGATGAGTCCTGACGCCGTCACCTTCAAGATCTTCTGGGCCGTCTCTCTTTAAATTAAACCGTGACGACCTTGATCACTCCAAAGGGTGACGCCGTCAGAATTCCAATGCAAATTTCTCTGGCTTATCATGAGTAATTTTCATATCCACCACTTTTGCCAAGCCATGACGCCGTCAGGAGGAATTTCTGACACCGTCAAAGGTACTTTCCAGCACATTTTTGAGACTTTGTCGTTTTCTTCACTTTTATGCTCCAAAAACGTCCAAAATGCTTCCTTTTTCAGATTTCTTCTCCAAAGTACCTAAAATGACAAAAGGAACGATTTAGGGCAATATTTGATCAAATAAATACGATTTAGGGCTTAAATGACCCCCTAAAAGCGGTACACTTTTCGCTTCATCACTTAGACTTCTAAGATTGCAAGATATGGTTGAGTGGCTAGAACACCAAGGAGTTCAAAATACCTCATTTAGAGACACCTATGAATCATATGAGCCTTCACCTAGGATAGATTCTTATGAACAACCTCCATGTTTAGGATCTCATCTTAGTGAGGCCAATAGGAAAAGCGACCTAGTTTGCCAAGGAATTGTGGATAGAGCCGAAGCAATAAATCATAAGTTGGATGAAGCGCTAGGTTTGTTATCATCACTACCTAAGAAAACAATTGATGAGGATATAGGTGATCTTGACATGTGGAATGATGAGGTAAACACCATAAGCCGACAAAATACTCAACCATCATTTGAGGCACCCACACCGCCCGTGACTTACCCGGAAGAAGTAGAAGAGACTTTAGGAATCCCGATGGAGGTAGAACCCTTGGACCAAGCACAACTAGAGGATATAGGTTTGAACACTTTTAGTGATGACCTTACTCTTAGTTCTAGGGAATTTCCTAGTGTTGATGAGCCAGAACCTCAACATTTACACAACTTTTCATCCTTAGATTTACATCTAGGAGACAAAAGAGGAACCGACCCACCCATAAACCAATATTATCCGGGTAGTTTTAGGATGAAGGAAGCCATTCACTCACCCCCTTCACCTCACGTGGCATATTTCCACCCTAAGGGTGTGTATCGCTACTTCCACCCGCACTTAATCCTAAGTGTAGGGAAAACCTCCCTTATTTCCGTTAAATAAGGGTAGAGTCAGGCTCGTGACTCGAACAAAAACAAGCGCTTCTTGGGAGGCAACCCAAGCTTTATTTTTTTGTTTGTTTGTTTGTTTGTTTGTTTGTTTGATTTTATTTGTTTCCGTATGCAAGTTTAATTGTTATTGTTTGTGCTCATGTTTCAAAGTAAATTGTGAAAATGCTTTATTTTGTTTTTAACTTCGTCTTAACTACATATAAAGGTATTTTGCAAAAGATAAGTGTAAGGGAATCCAAATTTGTTTACAAGAACAAGATTGAACATGAATCACAACAATATTAAATGAGCATGCATACTAGTAATTGTTAGAGTCAAATGCTTGTATCGAGTCATAATGAATATTTTGCAGGATTTCCAGGAAGTGAGGCATAAGTTTTTCCAGAAATTTTCCGGAAACTAACCATAAAATTTCTGCAGGTCACTTCTGACGGCGTCAAGTGTAAAATTCTGGAAATTTTGCAAGTTTTATTTTTCTACCGGAGTCATAAAGTTTTTGTTAAATCTTTAGTTTTATAAACTCCAGGAAATCTGAAAATATTCATTCTACAAGCATTATATCCTTAATCGTTTTGTTTTTATTTCTAAGTCTGGAATTACATCTAGTTGTGAGTTTTCTTTGTTCAGGTTGATGCTTTGGGTTTTTAGTGTTTGTTTTCTCAGGTTTAACAGGTTATATTGGACAAGAAGATGATTTATATTTCGGAAGGGAAGCTTTCAACGTTCATTTTCTTGGAGGAGGATTTAACCATGTTACCGGATTATCCACATCGAACGAATCAGGGGAGTATTTGTTTTCATTCTTTTACCTTATTTACTGTTACATCCTTTGAATGAACATTGGGGACAATGTTCAGCTTAAGTGTAAGGGGAGGGTAAATGATGATACCTTAGAGAATACAATTGCACTTGATTTTTGTTTGTTTGATGGTAGATGTGTAATAAAACTGAGATAAATACTTGTTAGGGCAATTTTAGTGCCAAATTTAAAATTTTTTACAACATTTAGGAGTGAAACTTTGGTCTTAATGAGCGTCTCATGGATAGGAAGTTATATGACTAGCACAAAAAACCGTACCACTAAAAAATTTTCCACCCCCAAATATGTGAGGTTCGCCCCTAGAATTGGTAGGAAAAGCATTTATGCTATGATGTGTGTACCGGTAGCACTTAGATTCTAGAACTTGCGTTAGGACCATTCCGAGGCCACAAGTGAGACTACATTCGTGTAGTTAGATTTACTACATGATAAGAGGCATTAGGATTAACCCATTGTTTTACACCTGTGTTTTTGTTATAATTACATTGGCTACATTGGTCAAGTAATCCTCCCACACCCTTTGCGTTGTACTCATTTTTAGTACACGATACCCCTAGTACACCCCTCAGAGCCTATCTTTTCGTTTCGACCTTTAAGCATTTTACTTAAAGGAAGAATTTGTTTACACCCCACTTAAATGTACACCCAAATCGCCTTAGCCTACCTTGTATGCACTCATTTTTAGTGCATTATTGTTACAACATTTGTTTAAACCCCAAGTTAATTATCTAGTTGATTACATGGTTGCTAAGTCGAGTCATATCCTTGTACATATTGTTTTGGGACAATTGGGACTCATGGGTAAAGTACTAGTGTAATGGAGTAATGGGGAAGATCATCATTTATTACCCCCATATGTGCTAAATGTTTTAAAAGTACTCCAAGTTTTTCAATTATCTTAATTCGAGTCATTAGATTAGTATTTGTAAAGTTATGTAAAAGTTCAAGTGTAAGGGGATGCAATGCCCCTATGATGTATTATTTTGGATGGTAGGGCAAAAGTGTATGATCAAAAAAAAAAAAAAAAAAAAAAAAAAAAAAAAAAAAAAAAAAAAAAAATCGAAAAAATAAAGAAAAATACAAAAAAATGAGAAAAAGAAAAGTAGAAAAAACATACGGACTACCATCCCGTTTCATTTTATTTTATTTTATGTTTTTGTTATTTTGTTTTTAGCTTAAGATCGAGTCGAGTCTTGGCTTAGCAACATTGTATAGTACATGTAATTAATCAAGATTTTTAACTCGCCACCAGTAAAATATCCTTTATCCAACCAAACCGTGTTTTCCTTTTCCCTACACCTAACGTTATAACCCATTTAAAAGCCCTCTTTGATAGTTTATCTTTGGTGCTTACGCCTAGTGGAGGAGGTTTTCGATCCTTTCCCAAGCCTATGGTAATCTATTTGCTATGACAGGTAGTGAGAGATATTATCCGTTTTCATTTATGAGATTTATTTTGATGACACTTGAGAGATGTGAGTATCTAAACACTACTTGTGAGGTGCTAGTATGTAATCTCCATGCTTATTATGATTGAAGTGGAACGATTATTTGTTGTAATTACTTTTATGTTAGCATTAAATGACCCCTAACTTGTATTTTGATTAGAATAAAAGCGCATTTGCTTGAGGACAAGCAAATCTCAAGTGTAAGGGTATTTGATGAGGCGAAAAGTGTACCGCTTTTAAGGGGTCATTTAAGCCTTAAATCGTATTTATTTGATCAAATATCGCCCTAAATCGTTCCTTTTGTCATTTTAGGTACTTTTGAGGAGAAATCTGGAAAAGGAGGCATTTTGGACGTTTTTGGAGCATTAAAGTGAAGAAAACGGCAAAGTCTCAAAAATCGGCTAAAAGTTACCTTTGACGGCGTCACAATTTACTCTAGACGGCGTCATGCCTTGGCAAGAAAAAGTGGACGTGAAATTTACTCATGATAAGCTAGTGAAAATAGCATGTGAATTCTGACGGCGTCACGCTTTAACTTGATCAAGGGCGTCACGGCTTAAATCAAAAGGGGACGGCGTCACGTTCAAGGTTCGACGGCGTCAAGCCTTGATAAGCCAGAATGGATTTTTGAAGAGCTAAAGAGGGACGGCGTCAAGAAGGTCACCGGGAACCCTAGAAGCGGCGAGGTGACGGCGTCACAATCCATAAGGTGACGCCGTCAGATCCAAAAGTCTATATATAGTTTTCTAATTTTTTGTCATTAGGGAGAGCTTAGTGTGTGGAATTTTGGGAGAAAACCCTAAGACGATTTTGGCTTCTTTTTCAAGGCTTTTTGCCTTGAGATCTTCCATGTTACATTGAAAGATAAGTTATCAATTAATCATTCAATATGTCTATGTGTTGTTTGATTCTATCTTATTCTTGTCTTTTATTTAACATGTTAGGCTAATTTTATCTTGTGTTTGCTTAGATCTAATGAAACCTAGCTATTGATTATTGGTTATTAGTGTGTTATTAGTTGTATTGGATGATTGTTTATCTATGTTAGGCTTAAGAAAACTGGCTAACTTCCTATTCGGTAACTTGCTTGAACGTCTTAAGAAACATGAACCAAATGCGTACTAAAGGTTTTTATGGTTGTATTTAATGCACAAGCGAATTCTAGTGATCCCATGTTAGGAGCTTCCTAGCCGGCTCGACATAGGAGTGAAGTAGGAGCTTGTAGAGTTGGGGAAGTAAGTACGCCGCCCCACGAATGGTATTAAGGAATACACCCGTCATCCACGCGACTAATACACACTAATTAACCGGTAAAAGATAGTTAGGGAGTAAGGAAATCTAAGTAAACACATTTCTCTACACATAAGTTTCTCACCACATTTTCATTTTTGTTATTTTATTTTATTTGCATCCGTAGTAAATTTGGGTTAGTTGACTAGCAACTAATTCCGCCCACTCTTTCAAACCCGAGATTTTACTTGCTTTCATAAAAATTATAAAAACATAAAAAGAATCTTCCTCAACCCTTAGACCTAATTAGAGTAGTCTTTCACACCTAACGAACACTATTCCCTGTGGAGAACGATCAATCCCCCGTACTTACCACTACACTATACTACATCGGTCAGGTACACTGCCTGGTGGGGTTGTAAGCCTCTTGAGATCCCTCGAGAGGTAAAACCTGTTGTAAGGTTACAAAACCACGCATCAGAGGCGTAGTACGTAATGCCATTTGAGCTTGAGGTTGGTCCTTTAACTCTGTTCTATATAAGATTATAAGTTTTCTGTTTTACTTAGTATGTGAAGTTTTTCTGTCGTCTCTTTTGAGATCTGCTATTGCTCTGTAAATGAACTTTAACTCAACTTTTTTTATAATGGATTTGCCAAGCTCTAATAAGAATTTTGATGTTGGAATTTCAGGTGGTTGAAGCTGCCCTTAATTCACGAATACAACACTTTGAGCACAGGCTAATGGATTTAGACCCATATGTGAGCATTTGAATATTTGATTTATGTTTAGTCAGATCATAATTCTGTAAATGTTAGATATGATTTCAACGTTGATTGTTGCATCCACATGCAGTAAAGAAAAATTTGTTTCGTACTCCAGGTTCAAGATCTACTAAAGGTTTTACCAAACAGATTAACAGTTGGCATACTTGAACCACTTCGTATTTGCAAGCAAACCTTGGTACCAAGTAGGGGCACTTAGACAAATGCTGCTTGATATATTGGAGGATTGTCATGAAATACGCCGCCTCTGTATTGTGGGCAAAAACTACATCTTGGTTCTTTTCTTGGTAATCTATTGAGTATTGCAGTAGAGGAGTAAAAGCTTTCATTGATGATTTATTACCTCGCTTAAACCCCAAAAGTATGATTGGATGAGGCGTAGTAATGCCATTTAAGCTTGAGGTTGGTCCTTTAACTTTGTTCTATATAAGATTATAAGTTTTCTGATTTACTCAGTATGTGAAGTTTTTCTGTCATCTCTTTTGAGATCTGCTAGGAATCGTATCACTTTTGGAGAGATGGAATACCAAAATTCAGCAAACACATGAGATACGAAACCATTAAGATCAACCATTGTAGCTCATTAATTCATTAAATGCGACCTCGCAGTCAATTCAATCAAGAGATCAAGATCTGCTTCCATTTGAGGTACAGTATGCTATATTTTAGCAAAATAGCAGAGTGAATGTATATTGTACTAAAAAAACATAGTGAAGAGGCTCGAACTCGGGTTGTTTGTAACAATAACAAACATATCCACCACTAGAGCAACTGAAGCTTTGTTATTCTCATGCATAAACTGTATTTGAGCTTAATAAGTTCTTTATTTTTGTCACATGCAGTGGCGCCAAGCTTGTGCACAAGACACATTTACTGTGCATACTTCGACGAGAAAGTTTGATTGATAGTGCGCGTGGTGATCCTCTCATTCAAGCTATTTATTTTATCGTCACTTACACTTGATGTTGAGTGTTAAAATGTCAAAGTATATATTTTGGTTTCTGTGTCATCTATAATTTTTGTAACAGGCTGCGCTCCAACAAAGGGTCATGTCATCTCATGGCATAGATATAATAAATGAAATTTTAGAGGTATTGTCTTTTGCATGTTTCCTGTATAAACATGTTTAATGAGACTAATATATAAACATGAAAT
The DNA here is from genome assembly GCA_021014915.2 of Artemisia tridentata subsp. tridentata. Taxonomy (NCBI): domain Eukaryota; kingdom Viridiplantae; phylum Streptophyta; class Magnoliopsida; order Asterales; family Asteraceae; genus Artemisia; species Artemisia tridentata. The sequence continues at coordinate 58,783,645 of CP139508.1, read as the reverse complement.
ATTTGTGGCAGAATACTTTATATGCAAGGCGGGTGCTTGGAGATGCTCTAATTATCACATATAGATGTGCGTTTTGGTATGTTCACTGTATCTTAAACTAAGATGGAAACTGTAGATCTTTTTTAACAATTATCACATATAGATGTGCGTTTATGTATGATTTAAATAGCCTATCTTTGAAAATTGTGATCAAGTATGTGAATGTCTACTATATTGGTTAAAACTGTCATTTGGGTAGATACTATGAGTGGATCAAAATTGATAATTTGGACCCGTCCATTTTTCTGCATCGATAAGTGTTGTAGATCACTTCGTTCACTTCTTTCATTTTTATAGATAAACTAAATGATTAGTAGAGGCAAGGAATTGGACGGGTCAAAATTACTCATTTTGTTTGTAGGTCAAAATGGGTTGGGTTAGAATTAAACATTTATTTGTGAAAACCTCTCTTATTTTAGGTTGTTTGAAACATGTTCGTAATAATGACATAATAGCTTGATTAGGAGCTGTTTGGAGAGCTTATTGCAACAGCTTATAACCTTGAGTCGTGCTAATTAGGGGGTATTTGAATAGCTTATTTTAGCAAATATTTTAAACTTTACATGTTGTTATTAGGGGTTGTTAGTATAACTTATTTTAGCAGCTAATAAACCTTGACATGCTCATTCCGACCACTCTAAATATTGTCTTTAGTTAGGGGTTGTTTGGGTAACCAATTCCAGCATCTTATACCATCTGTAATAATAACGAGATTTGATAATATACCATATGTATTCATATTACAATGCAAAAAAACAAACAAAAGGTAATGAAGAATTTATGTGATGTCCGATACGGTTGTGGTGGACGTTTTGCAGAATATGGTACAAGGTTCGTAGTATTTAAGCTAAACATCACATGTTGGTCTGTTCTGAAATTTCTAATAACATAATTTATAAAATTTCTGCAGGAAAATTCCGTGCCTGTTGTTTCCGTCATTGATGCCGAAAAAGAGCTTGTGGTGAGTGTACTTAAATATCCTGACGATGAGCATATTGCTTTAGTTTTTAACAGATAATAAGAGAAAATGACTTTTTTCATCCATTAGATTTCCTCCACAGTTTGACCATTGGGTAAAGTGATGTGAATTGGTGGATTACATATGTAGGTGTCATGCATTGTGGTTAAACTGATGCAAATGCTATATGTGGTTAAAGAATGGAAGCTTGTTGATACACTCTTTATTTGCATTAGACGTGTTTAGATATTGTTAGAATAACATGCTATGCTCAATAGTTTGAAATGTCAACTGAATCTCATTTGATGTATTTATTTATTGTCAAGCTTATCGTGATTTGTTTCATTATCATGGCAAGCATGGTAAGGTTACAGACTGTAAAAGCAGAAATCACAGGTCGTGGTGTCAGCAATGGTGGGGGACAGAGTTTAATCGACTACCCTTTTGACCCATTTACCTGGAAATGGGTCGATTTCGGGTAAAGATTTGTCTCTAAAATATCAAATAGGCTATGCTAAAAGATACAGAAGGAAAGGGGCCAATGGGCTGAATTGGTTAAACAGGTATTCTATTTTAAGTGTATTAAAATGTATCAAACTACCTCAATAACGTTCAATTGTTTGTTGTTAAAATATTGAATAGCATATTGATTACCTATGACTACCTAAAGGACAAAACTGTGGCATTTTGCGTGAGACGAAGTATGCTGCGCGAGACAAAACCGTGGCAGTTTACATGTAAGTCTTTCTTGCTGCACTCTCTGTTTCTATCTTAGAGGTGATGTTTTAAGGCTTCCTGTCAAATTTTGTCGCATAAAAGCATTATTATTTACAAGATTGACCCTTTATATGAATCTAAAAATGGAGTCATCATGTTGTTTCTAAGTAGCTAAACACACTTCGAAAAACGTGAATATGTAGAGTAATACAACTATTGTGTGCCCACTGCTTATATTGGCTCAATACATTGTATTGATATATTTTTAGTTGAATGGCTTATCTTAAATTACGCAATTTATTAGGATATCTGATTAGCCAGTCAATGATGTAATTGTTTTGGAACAGGCCCACATGGACATATCATCTATGCGACTGCTGCTGAGCTTGAGCTTCAATTCATGTATAGTTTTGATCAATGAAAGTTTGTGACTATACGCTATCTGTTATGGTTTTGATCAATGCACTATGGGTACCTAGTCGCCTTTTATTCTTTTTCATATAAACATGTAGCTTTTGGATTTTACTTATTCTTAATGAAAACTACTCATATGTAGGACTTCTTGGTGGATTCAGCCTTTGCCATTGGAGCTATTGTTGCCAATAATGCCTTTGATAAGTTACTAGATGATGATCAACCATTAAGCAAGCCTCAAGGATGGTGGAAGTGGTTGTCCCATGGTATGGTTGGTGCTGAAGGTACGAAAGATGCAACCCAGCTTTGTGGTGTTGTTTTTGATGAAGTAATCATGGTATGTATGTTAAGATAGATTAGGCATAACAATCCACTTGATCATCTGTTATGTAATCTACCCAATAACAATTGCATTTTCATATAAAGACAAATAGGAGATCCTTATTATTGTTTATAGCTCAACATGTTTTCTATTTTTCTGATACATGTATCACAACTACGTATTGACTTCCATTAATTCTAAATCTAAAGTAACTGAAAATACAAAAGTACTAAATTGCTCCTATTGTAATTTAAAGTCACTTTGTTTAAGGATCTGATCATCAAATAACTTGACACGATCTTTACTTGTGACGCAACAAAGTTTCATCCTGCTGGAACTGGTGAAATTCTTTGGTCTCGATTATATTTTCTATATGTATACATTGAAATTCGCCAATGAAGCTTCACAAGTATAATTTATTGCCCCAAACCTAAGATTGTTCAAGACTTTAAAATATAACTGTGAATATAATACTTTCCACACCAGATTATGTGCCTTGCATGCCATTGACATAAAAACATAAAATTTCTACCACCCTTCTTTCGCTATAGAAAATATGATGCTTTTCTACCTGGTGGTGATGAGAACAAAAGCCAGAACCTACGTTGTGAGCATCGTGAAGTAGTTTCTAGGCATCTATACAGGTTTGCACTTCCTTCAACTCCTGACGGTTTTTGGAATATTGAATTCAAATCTGAAATGTGACTAGCCTTTTTTGTAACACTGATGTTAATAAATAGGTATCACCTATTTTGGGTGTTTGGGCATAACCTATATCAATTTTATCTATCCTTCGTTTAGCGGAAACTTTGTTTGTTCTTAGATCATTAAAATTATAAACACAAAATGGTGCCAGATTACCTCGTTTCCTGGGTCAGTGTGGTTTATTTTTTCCAATATATATGTTATCATTTTTAATTTATATACCATTTTTGAAAGAATAACCGTATACAGGTGAAGAAATCGGGAAAATTACTTCTGAAAGCTTAGATTTGATATTTGCCGACTCGGCTTCTTCACAAGATGTTATAAAAACTGCCAAATATTACAATTTATTCCATGTATGTCTCTTAATATTTATCTAAAGCATTTTGTCACAAAGATTGTATGCAATTATTCTTTAACTTCGGGGCTGGTGTTCTCAGTTTCCCTTATGTTTTGTCGGAACTCAGATGGTTAGAGCATTTAAATGTAGAAAATGATAGCATTATAAATTGATACTCCGTAATTGAACTTTATAGTACTTACGATGATACACACTTTAGTATGCTGACTTTGAAGAAGTTACGGCGTAGTTCCATTCTTCACTTACGTTGTAGCTATGGATTTATACACGAACACCAAGTCAACGCAAATTAAGGATTACAGCGTAATTACCACAGATATTACGTCGTAGGGCTTACCTTAGTTAGGTAATTTGATACAATTAAAACAATACTATTAATAGGCAAAAACGCTAAACAGATGCAAAAAAACATAGGCCAAACAGACAATATCAATAAACAAATAAGAAAAAAACGCTAACGGGTCCGGTTCTAGGGAAAAGTGTAATTAGAAAGAAAAGTGAGAAAAAAAGTTATAGGGTATGATTTGAAACATCTCAAACTCCAGGGTAAGTTTTGAAACCTACCCCCACACTAACCACCCCCCCCCCCCCGAAAAATTTTTTTTCCCGCCAAAAAAAAAAAAAAAAAAAAAAAAAAAAAAAAAAAAAAAAAATTGGGCAAAAATTTTTTTTTTTTCCAGGCCAAAAATTTTCCCGCCAAAATTTTATAACTATGATGCACCTTTTTTAGTGCATCACAGTTATAAAATTTAGTTATAACTATGATGCACCAAAATTAATAACTGTGATGCACCAAAATAAAAAGGTGCATTACAGTTATAAAATTTTGGCGGGAAAATTTTTGGCCTGAAAAAAAAAATTTGCCCAAAAAAAAATTTTTTTTTTTGGCGGGATTTTTTTTTTTTTTTTTTTTTTTTTTTTTTTGGGGGGGGGGCGGTTAGGGTGCGAATGTACAAAACCTCCCTTAAAGAATGGAGGAAAATACAATAAGGTCCCTGTAGTTTGGTGTGAAAAAAGGGAGGGGAAGGAGAGGGTGATTTGCACTATTTTCTCACTTTTCCACCAAAATTGATTTTTTCCAAGAACCAATATCTATATATATATATACACCAACACTCTTTATCACAACTTCATGTTCACACTTAGACCTCACGTACTTTACCCTACCCTTACCCCGTCCCTAAACCACTTCAACATTAGTCTTTAGTCACTAAATATAATAAGTCCATATATTGGTCACATTTCGTGCTATCATTACCTAACCTCATTCTTTAACCTTCAAGTCATTAAACACTTAATCATTATTTTGTTAGTTTCATCTTGTCTTTTCACGCTATACCTTAGTACACTTAATATCACTATGATCCATACTTAAAGCGTTATTTCTTAATTTGCTTGCTAGCCTACCTCTAATACCACTTATCGTTCCTACTCATTTCCCACTACCGTTACTTTAACATACATTTATATAATCATTATATAATCACCGGCACTAACTAGAGTGCACGGTAAACAATTTACCACGTGTCATCCCTAATTAGTCGCTTCTAGTTTACTAATTTTATGCATCACCAATTTATTCATTATCCAAGCATTTCTTAGACTACTACGTTTCCATTTTCTATTCTCTTTGCCTAAAGCACTTTCGATCGCTCACCTATAACCTTTCATTACCTTGACACCATCTTAGTAATACTTATCTTTTTCATACTTTCGAACATATGAATATACACGTCATATTTTATCTGAGTTGTCACATTACACTTGTCATTTTCTTGTTAACTTCACGTTATCCTCCTACCCTATTTTACACGTGTTCATTCCTTTAATGTTGCCTATTTCAATCCCGATTGATTCACCTTAATCTTGATATGGATTAACTCAACATTAAACATGAATTATTTTCTAGACCATATATTGGTCTGACGTCGTAATCCAAACTCGTTCATCTACCCGGCTTCTATCATTTCATGCCACGACAAGAATTATAGTCGTGACTTATCTAATTCAAGTTCCCTTGTAGTTTACTTTTTCAATTATCCTATACTTCACATTATAACACGCATTCATAATCACCTTACACATAAACGACGAACACGTTAGTACATAATTAATCTCATGCATACTTAAAGATAAACGTTACTAAACACTCATACTTCATTAGTCTATTATCAAATTATAATTTAGAACATTTGAACATGTCTATCATATCATTTGTCTATTTTTATTGAGGCAACTTCTGCTTTGCCTCATCAATCTATCCAATAGCTACTTCACTACCTATTCATTTCTTTAATATCTTACAGTTACACATTTCATCCATACGTCTTACTCGAACATCTAAACCTTCTTCACATACCCATACTTAACTATCCTTAACGTTCCCATAAGACAAGTCTTACTCAATCCCTTAACCCTTACTAGGTCATCATTCTTCTAAACACCATACATACAAATCATTCGTCAAACCACTATTATTGCATTCTAAGTAAATTTTGCTCTTTTACATATTATACTATAACACATTCCTCGCCTACAACTCATAACCTTTAAGACCTCGGATCACATAAATAAAACTTTAGACTTCTGACACAAAAACTATCATTCGCTTACTTAACACTTAGCACAATACATTCAAACATAGAATTACTTCACATATACATTGACACCATAAAACACGTACCACACTTGTTGACTAAAATATATATACCACGTCTTGCATTCCATCACATAGTTAAGGCAATCTATAATTCGCGTATAACTCATTACTTTTATATTTCACCACATCCACATCACAACATTCACATTACATCTTAGCTATAATCTAATCTCATAATTACTATAAGCATTTCTACGTCATACCTCAAAGGCACCTACTAGTCGCATTACTTTAACTTACATTCAACGCGTCTACGAGTGGTTTAAGTCTAGGCAACCTATAGTGGAAACCTAATTTACTTAAACCGAAGCTCTGATACCAAGTTATTACACCCCGTGCCCGCTTAGATAAAAATTTAAAACTTTTTATGCGGAAACGCTTGACTTTTACAGACATCCGACTGACAAAAATCTATAAACATTCAAACTTTGAGACTATTTTTAAATGAAACTAGACTCAAATACCTTCAAAACGACGGGTGGCACGACCCGTGACGACTTACGGATCAAAAGATATGATTTTTCAAAGTTGTCGAAAAACTGCCCAGCGACCTCCATCCGATCGGATCGCCAGCCATCCGATCGGATGGAAGGTTCTGTCCAGATTTTGCATTTTCAAAATCCCCGCTCGAAATTCCGACCTCCTGAACTTGAAACCTAACCAAACTTTCCAGATTTCTTTAATATGCCCTTGGGCTCATTTCCAAACAAAAACATTTGTCGTTTGACCACCCGGAATAGTACTTTGAATTTTGACAGGTTATGCATAAAACCCTTTTTGACCCATTACACAACAAAACCACTTATACCACTTCAGTTTCTTACCAAACTTAACCAAAAGTATTAAATTAACATAACAAAGATATTCCAAGGGCACTTGACCCGTTTACAACCCAAAATGGGTAAAAACATACTTAATCCAAACACCCCCTTAAACTTTAACCATAAACCATTTAACATACTTGGACACACCGTTGACCACCCAAACATCACGACGACCTTGACACACACTATACAAATCATAATAAAGACTCTCGAGGGTACAACCTTGCCTCGAGCTCGGTATTCTACCTAGCTCCTAAAGCTTATTATCTTCCAAACCGCTTCCATATCCTTAAGCTATAATCCAAGCCAAGCTATCTTCATCGCAATTTACCTACAAAACATTAACAACTAAAAGAGTAAGCTTACGCTTAGTAAGTAACCCGACATAAAACATATCTCATACACATATTCTCACATGAGCATCATAATCACATTAAAGCTTCTAAGCTACATCATACCATTCATATCATACATAACTTCATAACATAATCACATCTATTCATCACAACCATAATCAACAACATACCTTAACTAGTCCAAATCCAACAAGCTAATCATACACTTAGTCAAGATCACTAGCCATCCATCCTTAGCTTACAACCATTCTAAATCCAACTCTTATACAACCACAATACATACATGATAAAAACATATATAATACATGTTTTAATGGGAGTTACTTACCTTCAATCCAAGCTAACTATCATATCATTATTTCACCACCATCATCATCATCATCCTCACTAGTCACCATCATCATCATCATCGTCATATCCATTACTATGATTATAAATCTCCACAATATACCAAGACCTAACAACATAATGATTAACATCATGAACAAGGGTTAACATAACCCACCATAACCTACTCATCTTTCTTTCTACATCATTAATTGATCATATCTTGATCAATTGATGATTTCCCACTTTATTCATAAACCTTAACTACATTGAATCAAGGATCATAGATACTTACTTGAGTAGAAGTGCTTGTCTATGGATTATCCTTTGCATAATAACTTCATCATCATCATCATTAGACCATCAAGACCCTCTCCTTCCCTCCTTTTTCTTATCACAGCCGACCCACACACACTCTATCTAAAATAATGATGGAAGGGTCTAGAGTATCCTGGATATAATTTGTTAGGTGATAAGTTTGGTCCTTTGGCAATAATGGCCCCTCAAGTCTCTTTCCTCCTATTTTAGCCACAACTAACTTATAACACAATTGGCATATGACAACTTAAGCCCTTGAAGTCCATTTATTATCTATTTGTGGCACATAATACTTTCCATAACTTTATAACACATATTTTGACTATCACTTGACTATCGGGTTTGAATTTCCACGTAACTTTGTTGACCAACAAATCACATTAAACCTTAGTCGACTCTTCTAGGATGAGGCCTAGTTGTATCTGAGATACGGGTCTAAGAATAATCACTATATGTGAAATTTTACCGGGATCAAATATATGATACTACAGTTAAGTCCATGTCTCTCTTTTGTATTTTGGTCTTCTGTTTTTATAGCCATCTTACATCTTTCTTTTTCCTTCATCTTTCAATGTGGGATACAATCAATCTTTCAATTTTGTATTTACCATCGAACATTTAAACACTCTAGTAGTACTTTAACGGATATATGTATGACATAAACAACGTCGATATATAATGGATAAGCATCCTCTCATGTTTATTTGAGCATGAGAGGTAAAGTTGTGCATCTTTTTATTGCATATTGCTATTATTGCAAAACATCTATTTTATTTTAATTTAAATGTACAACCACAAGATGCACAACTTTACTTCTCATATTTAAATGAACATGAGAGGATCTTTATCCATATACTATAATATACCTACTTCTAAGTTTTTGAATTATGTAGTTAATAATAAATTATATTACCTTTTTCTAATGTAAATAATGATTTAGTTCTTAAACCAAATACATGAGATTGAGATGATTATGAATGATTTCCTGTAGACATGAAGATCGGTTTTATGAATGTAGATGTGTATATTTAAATCTGGTTAGCTCTATGCCAGGGGTGTTAACGATCCGAGCCGAGTCGAGATTTAAGATATTCGAGCTGAGCTCGATTAAATAATACTCGGCTCGAGATCGAAAAACTTTTAAAAATCTTGCTCGAACTCGAGCTCGAGTATTTTATTATTGTTCGAGCTCGAGCTCGAAGCTCTTTTAGTTATATCATTTTTTTTTTTTTTTTTTTTTTTATTTTTTTTGTAAATTATATAAGCTCGAGTTCGGTTTTATCTTTGCTCGACTAAGCTCGTTTAGTAGCATGTTTTACGAACAAGGAAAGCGTAATTCAGCCATTATCGAGCAGATGAAACCCAAGCAAATGTTGAGGCCATGTGCTTTACAACTATTTTTTCATACAAAATAATGGGACTCTCAATTTGTAGAGTTGTTTTCTTTTGGTAGTTTTCTTTCACAAGCAATGTGGGACAAATGCAATACTATCCTTTTTCTTTGTTCTACTATTCTTTATATGTTTTCATATATTCGGACTTTTTTTCTTATACATTTTGTTTTAACAATTTTAATTAACAAAGAGAATATATCAAGTTTTACAACTAAACGAACTTAAAAAGCTTAATATGCATTTAGATGCTTATGATAATTTTGAGTTGTTTATTTATATTGCGTTTAGTTTATACCCTTTACTTATCACATACATAAAAAATTGACATGCAATAATAAAGAAATTAGTTGAAAACAAAAGTAGATCAATGATATCATTTAAGATTAGTAATTTTAATAATCATTCAAGTATATTTATAACGGTTTCTTTTGATTAAGTTTTATGCGTTCTTCAATTTCTATGCCAAGATGAATTCTTTATTTAGTTACAGTTCGGTGACTAATTCCATACAGTTCGGGTGTGTATTTTATTTAGTTATAGTTCGGTGACTAATTCCATGTGTTCTTCAATTGCTATTACCAATATTGATTACTTGTTGGGGTGTGTATTTTATTTAGTTACAGTTCGCTGAGTATGGAATTAGTCATCGTACTGTATGGAATTAGTCGCCGAACTGTAACTAAATAAAATACACGCCCCAACAAGTAATCAATATTGGTAATAGCAATTAAAGAACGCATGGAATTAGTCACCGAACTATAACTAAATAAAATACACACCCGAACTGTATGGAATTAGTCACCGACTTGTAACTAAATAAAGAATTCATCTTGGCATAGAAATTGAAGAACGCATAAAACTTAATCAAAAGAAACCGGTATAAATATACTTGAATGATTATTAAAATTACTAATCTTAAATGATATCATTGATCTACTTTTGTTTTCAACTAATTTATTTATTATTGCATGTCAATTTTTTATATATCTGATAAGTAAAGGGTATAAACTAAACGCAATATAAATAAACAACTCAAAATTATCATAAGCATCTAAATGCATATTAAGCTTTTTAAGTTCGTTTAGTTGTAAAACTTTATATATTCTCTTTGTTAATTAAAAATGTTACAACAAAATGTATAAGAAAAAAAGTCCGAATATACGAAAACAGACAAATAATAGTAGAACAAAGAGAAAGGATAGTATTACATTTGTCCCACATTGTTTGTGAAAGAAAACTACCAAAAGAAAACAACTCTACAAATTCAGAGTCCCATTATTTTATATGAAAAAATAGTTGTGACTTTTCCTATTTGGAAAAAAGATTGTAAAGCACATGGCCTCAACATTTGCTTGGGTTTCATCTGCTCGATAATGGCTGAATGACGTTTTCCTTGTTCGTAAAACATGCTACAAAACGAGCTTAGTTGAGCTAAGATAAAACCAAACTCGGGCTTATATAATTTACAACAAAAAAGAAAAAATAAAAATTGATATTACTAAACGAGCTTCGAGCTCGAGATCGAACAATAATAAAATACTCGAACTCGAGTTCGAGCAAGATTTTTAAAAACTTTTCTAGCTCGAGCTCGAGCTCGAGCCGAGTATTATTTAATCGAGCTCAGCTCGAATATCTTGAAACTCGATTCGGCTCGGATCGTTAAAACCCCTAGGTAGAAGTACAGTTGGATATTGGTATAGGACAATGAGTGGCATCAATCACCATTCTTTTCTTCTTAACGACGGCTTTAACGGCAACCTGATCTTTTCCAACATATACTCTAAAACATGATTCAAATTCGATTAGTTTCGATGATTTTGGTATTATAATGAATGTTTTTATTATCTTTTTGGAGTTGATGAATCAATTTATTGGGTTTGACTTTTATTAGATCTTGAAATTGATATGGTTTATGCTTGATGGAGAAGATGAGAGGGAAATAATGTGCGTTATGATAGAAAAAGTGGGATGTTTAAGTTTACGAGACATCATAGCCCTAGCGATGCAGATCTGGGCGCCATTGATAACACCTGGTTAATTTTTCAACCTTTTTCACCAGCCAAATATTTATTTTTGCATCACCTTGAACTTATTTAACTAGAGAAACAGTAGATATCTTGATGAATGTGAGCGATTATCCCTTTATTATGTCAGCACAACCTAAAAAGCATGAAACGAACCAATTTACCAAATAAATTAACTTTGAGAAAGTTTTGCATATTTATACTCGTTTTTACTAGAAAATTATTTTGGAAATAATGGCGCAAGTTTCATAAATTTTCGTATCCGTTTGGTACGTTAAATAGGTCCCACAATGTTTACTTTAAAAGTTTTGCTAGTTGACACTTTCTACCCCCTCCCAAATGTTACACCGCCGCACCCCGTTTTTGTATTTCCCACCTTTGGTCCCTCACCTTGATATAAAAACCCTTCTTTTTCTCTTTCTTCCTCATAATAACACACACAAACCCCTCACCTTATCGCCGGAACCCTAACCGGCCGCCACCACCACCGTCCGGCCAACTTGCGACCACCTCCAAATTTTCACCCACGCCTAGATCGAAGCACCCTCTTCATTTCTGGAAATTTTGGGAGTCATCGGAGTTCGTTCGGTCCGTCTTTGAACATCACCGCTGCTACCACCATCACGCCACCACTCGCCGCCGCACCTCCATCACCTCCTCTCTCTTTTGGTATAACCCACATGCCTCCTTTTCTTCTATTTTCATTTTTATATAAAACCCTAACCCTAAAATTTTAATAAACCGATCTTTATTAATAAAAACCTTTTAAAACTTGTTGTTATATAAACAAATCGTGTGGATCTAATCTTTTAAATCTCGAATCGGTCCGAGTCACACGACACAACCGAGTCAACTCGCGAGTTGAGTTGACTCGGGGTGAGTTCTTTCTTGTTTTGTTATTTCTACTTTTATCTAAGCTTATTTTTGTTTGTTTTGTAGCTTGTTGTGGATTTATTTTGGATTTGGTTTGGATTCGGTTCGGGTTTATGTAGGCCGAGAGTCACCCGACTCATATCGAGTCGAGCCGTGAATCAAGGTGAGTCACGACATAGGAGAGTTTGGTTTTGTTTGGGTTGCGATGAGGATTTGGTTCGGGTCTATGATTGCCGAGAGCCATAGGCTCGAGTGGAGTTGAGCCGTGACTTAAGAGAGTAACGACAAGGGTTTATTTGCTTGGTTTGTGTCGAATAGGATTTTGGATTCGGATTGTGGTCCGAGAGCTCTAAGACTCGATAAGGGTCGAGCCGTGACTCAAGGGAGTCACGGCCAATAGTTATATGTTTGGTTTTGGTCGCGTTGGTTTGTAGCCGTGAGTTTTGGCTTTGTTTGTGGTCAAGTCATGTCATGTCGAGACCCACGGGAGTGGCCGTGTAATACTGGAGGTTAGAAAACCTCGAGTTAGCATCAAGTTGGTTTTGGACTTGGATAAGTCCTTGATGGGTCAAATGGGTTAGAAAACCCATATCGGGCTTAGTCTTGTTAACTTTGGGCCCGTAAGCCCAAAGTGAGCCAATTAGTGTGTGAGTAAGCATTGGGCTAAAGCCCAATGCATTTGGTCTTTTATTTCTCTTTTCTTTTAGTTTATTTATTTATTTGTTTACCAATTTGGTGTTTAGGGATAATATTTTTACAACTTGGGATATGATTTGGACTTGGACTTGGATATGTATTAATAACGTATGCTTGGATGTGTTGGGTTTTATTGATTTGATGATACAAAACAAGAAGAATGAAACATGAAGGGCTTAAAGTGACAAGAAGGAAAGTTACAAAAAGATGGAGATTTTAGAAGATTCTTAGAAGAATATTTACTTTCCTTATTGTATTATTATTCTCCTTGTAAAACCTAGATTATCTCTAGTATATAAAGAGGACATGGGTCATTAGTTTTAGACGTGCACAAACTACAAGATGTAGTCGATTAGAGGGGTGTGTGTGTAACCTAGACGTAAGTTATAAACGTCTAGGGTTTTGGTTAGTAGTTAGTTAGTTAGTTAGTTAGTGCAGCCTCAAGGTTAACAAGTTCTACATTGATCAAGTAGAATTGGGGCTGTTAATAATATTAGAGATTATGAATGTAAAACCTTGTTCATAATAATGTTGATTCTATGTTTGAATATTCCGCCTTCATTATTATGTGTTCCTAGATATAATATTAGACCTAGTCTAAGAGCTACAACGATCTTCACAGGATGAGATTGGACGTTATTGGATTTACGGTATTAGCCGATGGACCTTATGGACGATTTTGGTACTTGAGACGGAAGAGTATGCTAGACTCATAAGAGTTTAACATATTTGGACATGAACATACACAAAATGGTCGATAAACATGACAACTAATATACACGCGAATGATAATGTCTAATTATGTATTTTACTTGTGAATGTGACGATAAAACTTATATTATTCAAGAGTCGTAACGACTTGGAAATGCTTTATAAACGGACGCATCATGTCCAAATTTCGATAAAACTTTTTTTTAGCTTAATCGTTATAACTATTTAATATCCAAAAACCTTTGTAACTTATATGATTTCCTTCTAAATCATGATGTTTTATCAACAATTTGGGAAATGGGTAAAATACTGAAACAACCTATTGATATTTTTCTTTCTTTTTTTTCTTATTTTTTTCTTCTTCTTCTTAATCTTAGTTCTTCTCTCTTTTCGTTATTCTTTTCTTCGTATCCGTTTGTGTTTGCCGACTTTTATTATTTTAAATTCTCGTATCCACACGAGTCTTAAACGTTTATTCCACTCAAACGCCATTGAAACTAAACCTTTTCATTTCAAGTACGAGTATTACTTTATAAATCGTTTTGAGGTTTATTGTTGAGACCTACTATTCACTTATTAGGCTGTGCTGAGGTTCATTTGCTGTGCTGTACCATCTAATCATTTGTGATATCTTGTTTCTCTACTACTACTAAGGTGAGATTCATAGCCCCACTTTACTTTTAAATTATTTATAAACCCATGGGGGAGGTACATGCTATTTACTTTTCATGAACACAATTTTTTAAATGTATGCTATTCCTAACTAAGATGATATTGCTAAGTACCGACCTTACCAAAAGCAAGTTCCTCGATCATGAACCATTAATCACTTGCGTATGAGCGCGAATATAGGGATATAGGCCTATAGGATTTGACCATCCCGCCATGTTGACTAAGTCCGGTCCGCATGTGATGTACTATATTCAATTTATCACTAGGTATCTGGCAAAGTATCTAGCTCGAGGGCAACTATTATACTATGAATTCCACGGTTACTGTCGACTTACGCCAATGTTATTTGGTGCCGGTTAACATTTTGCATGTCATGAGCTTAGCAACTGTTTGACGCTTACCTGATATATGTATATGTTACTTATATCTTCCAGACTTAAAAATCTTGTGTTCAACTATTTATTTTAAACCTATGGATTTCACTCAATCTTTGTGTTGACTTTTTAAGCATTTTTTATCTCAGGTAATTGATGCATACTGTTCTAGCACTGGAAGTGGCATGAAGATTATCGATGGATTTCGGCTTTTACTATCTATCTACTTGTTACTATCACTTATCATTCGAAAAACCTCTTTTGAACTATGTATTTTATTTCCGCTACGTGTATTGTTTAAGAATCTTTTGAACTCTAATGTTTATTTATAATTCGAATGATATGCTTTTATTAAAACGGCTTGTTATGATGTCGTTATCTATGGTTGTGACTATTTTACCCGAAAGTAATACCCCAAAATATGTTTCCCTGCCATATTTCGAGTTAGGGGTGTTACAGAATGGTATCAGAGCCACGGTTTATAGAGAACGAGATCATACTCGACTATAAACATTTTCTTTCTTTTCCTTGTGTTAAAACGTTTTCACAATCGATAGCCATCAGCCCTCCATGCCACTTCGCTATTTTATCATTTTATTTGAACTTTTATGTATACATTCTCTCATACTATTATGTACTTAAACTTTCCGCTGCTATTTTACTTCATATAAAACCATTTTTTTAAAAATTGGCTAGGGTTTTATTATTTTCCGATACTCCTTGTAGAGTATCATGTCTGCACCAGTCCCATCCGGTCAGTTGTCAGTTGCTCCCCTTGATCCCACGCTTGCACCACCTAGTCCAGAGGAGGATCCATACCCTATTGATGATGATAGGGAGGATGATGATGTTGAGGGTGATGATGAAGATGAGGAGGAGCCGGAGGATCTCCCTATACCGCCTTCACCAGTAGTGTCAGACGTCACATATGAATCTGATACGTTGGACACATTGGGACATGCACTTGCTAACGAGGTGACATCTGAGCCACCATCAACGTTTGAGATTGGAGAGTCTTCAACAGTGCCACGAGTGTCACCCTCAAAGCTTAGGGCTGAGCTGAGCCATTTGTGTCAGGATATCGGTTGGTGTATGGGTCGCTACATGTCGATGTCTCGACGGTTGAGTGCGCGATATACTGATGTTCTAGGGTTGAAGAAGAAGATTAAGGGAGATAGGAGAGCTATGGGTGAGTTGTATGTTGAGTTGTATGAGCATGCTGCGAAGTTGAGTTCTACAGAGAAGACAAAGACAGAGATTCAGGAGCGTTTGGCGTCATTAGAGAATAAGATGACGGAGGTTGAGAAGATTGTGGTTAAGTTGGACCTTGGAGCTGTGTTCACTGATATTGATAGCCGTCATTACCAGCGTAGTATTCAGGAGTTAAGGGATGAGATCCATGCCATGCAGTGGCAGGCGTACTATGATAGGATAACGCGATTCCATTTCGATGACAGTGTTGATGTTTTGGCTACATACGGAGGAGACCGTCAGTGAGATATTAGTGATCATCTTTATCATGGTAGTTTAGTATAGTAATTGTTGTTGGGAATTAAATATTCTGAAGTTAGAGTATTAGAATTTACTCTAAGTCGAAGGTACTGCTAGTTCATGATCAAGGTACTGCTAGTACATCAAGGTACTGCTAGAACAAGAAGGTACTGCTAGTTCAAGTAGAAGGTACTGCTAGTAGAGAATGGTACTGCTGATCAGTCAGTCATAGAGCTACTACAAGGATAAGATCGAAAAGATATTTATTGTATTTTGGTCAACAATATACGGTAGATAATATCTTACTCCATGTGCTTAGTTAACAAGTTGTATACATAGATACATGTTGTATCTGATGTACTGACACTCAATAAGCATAAGTTAACCAAGTAAGTCGGCCAAGACTTTAAGCAATTTGTAAAGATCTCTTGAAGCTATAAAAGAGATCTTAGACTTGGATATTGTGTAGATAGACACACTTCAACTAAGAACTTAGAACTGTTAAGAATATTAAACAAACACAAATCACAAGTTGTAACATAAGATTCAAGGTTTTGTAACCCTAGTGATAAACACAAGATCACTCGTATTATTTTGAATAATATTGAATCGTTTAGTGATAAACTTTCTTTGTTCATTGTTAAGTAACAAGCATAATTCTTCCATTTCCATAACATACATAACCTTCTAAGTGTGATTAAGTAAATTCCGCGTACTTAATCATATAAACTCAATATATCATTACACACAAAGTATACAAGGTTTAACCACCTTAACCGTGTGTCATAGGTCCTCTCGGTTGGTATCAGAGCTCAGGTTGATATAATTGAATTAGAAGAAACAGAAATGGATGCACATGATGCTCAAACAAATGTTGCTGCAAAGTTGCCTATAATCAAACCAAATGAGTTTGAGTTATGGAGGATGAGAATTGAGCAATATTTCATGGTCCAAGATTACACTCTTTGGGATATCATTATATATGGTGATTCTTTTTCACCAAGCTATTCAGATGTTGTCCTAGAAGGTAAAACTCTTAGGAAAAGAAATACTGGACCAGTGTCAAATGAAGAGAAGATACTGAAGAGAAACGATCAGAAAGCAAGAAATTTGTTGCTTATGACCATTCCTAGTGAACAGATGTTATCTTTTAACAAGTATCTTGATGCAAAAACTCTTTTTGAAGAGATTTGTGCATATTTTGGTGGTAATGAAACTACCAAAAAGACACAGAAGACATTACTAAAGCAACAATTTGAAAACTTTACTGCTTTTAGTAATGAGTCTCTTGATAAGCTATTCTCAAGGTTACACAAGCTTGTCAGTCAGTTGGCTGTGTTGGGTATTGAGACAGAGAAGGAAGATCTCAACATGAAGTTTCTAAGAAGTCTACCTGATGAGTTCCATACTCATGTTATTGTCTGGATGAACAAACCAGACATTGAAACCATGAAGCTCAATGATTTGTACAACAACTTCAAAATTGTTGAACAAAGTCTAAAGAAATCTGGTCATTATGGTACTAGTTCTGGGAATGTTGCTCTCTTGTCAGTTCCTAGTATTAGTAAGAATGAAGAGGTAGATGAAGGTGAAAGTGTTTCTAATGCAAGTTATGGTGCTCTTTCTACAAGTTCTCAAAAGGATGTTGCTGGTCTTGGAGATTCAACATTCTATGCTTTTATTACCAGCCAATCTAGTGGCTCTCCTCTAAACCATGAAGACCTTGAGCAGGTAGATGGTGATGATTTGGAAGCTATGGATATTAAATGGCAGGTTGCTTTGCTTAGCATGAGGGCCAAGAAGTATTGGCAGAGAACTGGGAAGCAAATTACCATAAATGGTAATGATACTGCTGGGTTTGACAAGAAGAAAGTGGAATGTTTCAACTGTCATAGGTTAGGACACTTTGCTAAGGAGTGTAGAAGCCCAAGAAAGTAGGAGAATAGAAACACATGGTATAAGAAAGATAGGAGAAAGGAAGTTACTGTTGAAGAGCCAAAGGCTATGTTGGCTATTGATGGTATTGGTTATGATTGGAGCTCTATGGCTATTAAAGAGGAAGCACCACCAAATGCTGCTCTTGTGGCCAATGAATTTGCTCTAATGGCTCATTCTGATTCAGAGGTAAACAATATTACAACTTGTACTGAATCATGTCCTAATCTTAAAGCTTATGAAGACCTTAGTAAGAGATTTGAAGCTCATAGAGAAGAGCTACTTAATTCTCTTTTTAATTTGGCTAATCACAAAAGAGGTCTAGGTGTTGCAGAAAAACAAGTCTTACATTTTAAAAGTAATGAATCTCATTTTACTAATGACATCAATATACTAAAAATGACATTAAGATCAGAGATGAGTGTATTGTTGAGTTGAATGATTCATTAGCTAAACACAAAAATGAAAGAGAAAATGTTAAGGTATCTATGGATGTTTTGGCTCATTCCTCAGATGGATTCAATAAACTTTGGGAAGCCCAAGTTATTGATAAGGTTAATTCTGGTGTTGGATTTAAGTCTGTACCCCCACCATACAGAGGTGTTCATTCACCTCCAGGTATTGATTTAGCACACACAGGATTTGCTGAGTTTCAAGAACCAATCATGGAATATGGTTCTAAGGCCACTAAGAGTCCAAAGATAGAAAAGGTAAGTAAAAGTTTAGATAAAACTTTATCTTATCAGGACAAGGTGTCCTTTGTTAAGAAAGGAGATGCTATAGTTGTTGAAGATTGTACAACTGATAGTGATGATGATGAAGAAAATCAGGTTATGTCTAAACCTGTATTGGTTAAGAAAGTAGGAACAAGTGTTCCTAAGATAGTCAATCACAACACTAACAGGCCTAAGTCAAATGTTAAGACTGTTAGGAAACCAGTTAGATATTGTGAACAATATAGAACTACAAACAAGCCCAGAGGTAACCAAAGGAATTGGAACAACCTCAAGTCTAACCAATTAGGTGATGACTTTGCATTTTATAATAAAGCTTGTTATACATGTGGTAGTTTTGACCATCTTGCAACTTTCTGCAACCAAAGGGTAATTGGGTATGAAAACAATAGGGTGAACTACAAAAGGCAAACTCCTCAAACTCATTTTCACTCTAATACTCAAAGAACAAAACCCATAACAGTCTCAAACAAGTCTGTACCAAAAGGTCCTGATAGACAAAAAGGTCCTGCTAATACAGACAAAAAGGTACTGCCAGTACAAATAAAAGGTACGGGTAGATCAAAAGGTACTGTTAGACCTTTGATGACTGTTAACCTAAAATCAACAGCTAAGGATGCAAAAACAACTTTCATACATGCATCTAAAACTGTTCTAAGGCCCATTCAAACAAAAGCAGTGGTCCATAAACAAATTTGGAGACCAAAGGGTGTGACCTCAAAGCTAGCAGTCACTTCTGCTAAGCATGTTACTCACCCTGCTGCTAAGGGTAATAGGGCAAATGCTGTTAAGGCCTCAGCATGTTGGATTCAAAAATCCAATGTTGCATCAACAGTCCTTAAAAGATTAAATTACATTGATGCAAGAGGCAGATCCAAGTCAGTAATGGCTTGGATCCCCAAAGAAAACTAACACTCTTATTTGTGTGCAGGAACATTCAATTGATCATTAAGATCAAGGATACTCAGATAGTGGATGTTCCAATCACATGACAGGCAACATGTCTTATCTTTTAGATTTTCAAGAATTCAATGGAGGATATGTTACCTTTGGAGGTGGTTTTCGTGGCAAAATTTCTGGTAAAGGTACTATTAAAACTGGAAATTTAGATTTTGAAAATGTGTACTATGTACAAGAGCTAAAGTATAATCTTTTTAGTGTTTCACAAATGTGTGACAAAAAGAACAATATCCCTTTTACTGACACTGAATGTCTTTTTCTATCTAAGGATTTTAAGATGCCTGATGAAAGTCAAGTGCTTCTTAGAATTCCTAGAAAGGCCAATATGTATAGTGTTGATATGAAGAACATTATTCCTAAAGAAGATTTAACTTGTCTTGTATCAAAGGCCACATTGGATGAATCAATGTTATGGCATAGAAGGCTTGGTCATATTAACTTCAAAACCATAAATAAAATTGTTAAGAATGGTTTGGTAAGTGGTTTACCTCACAAAAGATTTGAAAATGATCAAACATGCATTGCTTGTCTAAAAGGCAAACAACACAAAGCCACTTGTAAGCCCAAGATTTTTAACTCTATCAATCAGTCATTGTTTATGCTTCATATGGACTTATTTGTACCTGTTTCAGTAAGGAGTATGCAACATAAAAAAATATTGTCTTGTTATAACTGATGACTATAGCAGATTTACACGGGTTTTCTTTTTAGCCACTAAGGATGAGACATCAAGCATCCTTAAGGACTTCATTACACTGATAAAAAACCAAGTAAGCAAGAAAGTAAAAGTCATTAGGTGTGATAATGGGACAGAATCAAAAATAGAGTTATGGATGATTTCTGCAAAGAAAAAGGTATTAGGAGAGAATATAGTGTTGCTAGAACACCACAACAGAATGGTGTGGTTGAAAGAAAGAATAGAACACTAATTGAAGCTGCTAGAACAATGTTAGCTGATTCTAAGCTACCTATAATATTTTGGGCAGAGGCAATCAACACTGCTTGCTATGTTCAAAATAGAGTTTTAGTTGTGCAGCCTCATAATAAGACATCATATGAACTCTTTAATGGTAGAACTCCTGCAATAGGATTTCTTAGACCTTTTGGATGTCATGTGATAATTCTCAATACCTTAGACCATTTAGGAAAATTCGATGGTAAAGCAGATGAAGGTTTCTTAGTTGGATATTCTCTTGTTAGCAAAGCTTTTAGAGTTTACAACTTAAGAACTGAGAAAGTACAAGAAGAACTACATGTGGAGTTTCTTGAAAACAAGTCCAATGTAGTAGGTCAAGGACCAAAATGGATATTTGATCTTGATTATCTAACAAATTCTATGAATTATATACCTGTTGTTGCAGAAACTAATAACTTTTCAGGTTCACAAGCAACAAATGAGGTGGAGTTAGATAAAGATCAATCTGATGTAATTATGCCATTGTGGTCAAGTACAAATGTGGAATTAGCTTCAAACAATGATGAATCTTCTTCTGGTAAAGCAAAAGAAGATGTTGAGGCTCAAAGAAAAGATGTTGGAACAGAGGAACAACACAATATTTCAAATATTGATGGTACTGCCGAGACAGAGCAAGGTACTGCTAGTACTTCTAAAGGTACTGGTAGTTCATTTGAAGGAACTGTTAGTTCAGTTGAAGGTACTGCTGGTCCTTCACACTCAAAAGATGCAGAGTTCCAAGAAGATGAAGTGGATTTGAGTAATCTTCCACCATCTTATCATGTTCTTACTACCCCACACACAAGAATTCACAGAGTTCATTCCCTTGAAAATGTGATTGGAGATATACAATCTGGTGTGAAGACAAGAAGACAACTGGTCTCTTCAGACCAACAAGGGATTCTTGATGCCCTTTATGCTTCAAAACAGCATGAGCTTTCAAACTCTTGCTTATTTGTATGTTTTCTCTCTCAAAAGGAACCAAAGAATATTCTTACAGCCCTAGATGATTCAAGCTGGTTAGAGGCTATGGAAGAAGAGCTTCTTCAGTTCAAGATTCAAAAGGTTTGGGTGCTAGTTGATTTACCTACAGGTGTGAAGGTAATTGGCACTAGATGGGTTTTTAAGAACAAAAGGGATGAAAGAGGAATTGTGATCAAGAATAAGGCTAGACTAGTAGCACAAGGGTACACACAAGAAGAAGGGATAGATTATGATGAAGTTTATGCTCCAGTAGCAAGGATTGAGGCAATTAGGCTGTTTCTAGCTTATGCTTCATTTTTAGGCTTCACAGTCTACCAAATGGATGTCAAAAGTGCATTTTTATATGGTGAAATTGGACAAGAGGTGTATGTTTCACAACCTCCTGGTTTCATTGATCCATTACATCCAAACAAAGTGTACAGAGTAGTGAAAGCTCTATATGGCCTTCATCAGGCACCAAGAGCTTGGTATGCAACAATCGCTTCCTACTTATTAGAAAATGGATTTCAAAGAGGAAAGATTGATCAGACACTTTTCATCAAACAGCACAAGAAGGATCTTCTGTTAGTGCAGGTGTATGTGGATGACATTATCTTTGGATATACAAGGAAGGAAATGTGTTTAGAATTTGAGAAGCTTATGAAAGATAAGTTTCAGATGAGTTCTATAGGAGAACTTACATTCTTTTTGGGTTTGCAAGTTAAGCAATCATCTGAAGGCATATTTATTAGTCAAGACAAATATGTTGCAGAGATACTTAGAAAATTTCAATTTGTTGATTCAAAAATAGCAAGCACACCAATGGACGCTGAGAAGCACCTTCTGAAAGATGAAGATGGAGAAAATGTAGATGTACACAGTTACAGATCTATGATAGGCTCTTTGATGTACCTTACATCATCTAGACCTGATATCATGTTTCCTGTTTGTGTTTGTGCAAGATTTCAAGTTACTCCAAAGGTTTCTCATTTAACTGCAGTCAAGAGAATTTTTAGATATCTCAAAGGTCAACCAAGGTTGGGTATATGGTATTCTAGAGAATCTCCTTTTGACTTGGTAGCATATTTGGATAGTGATTATGCTGGTGCTAGCTTGGACAGAAAGTCAACAACTGGAGGATGTCAATTCCTTTGGTGTAAACTTGTCTCATGGCAGTGTAAGAAGCAAACAAGTGTGGCAAATTCAACAACTCAAGCTGAATATATAGCTGCTGCAAGTTGCTCTAGTCAAGTTCTATGGCTTCAAAACCAACTTCTTGATTATGGGTACAATTTCTTAAACACTGTTATTTATATTGATAATAGTAGTACAATTTGTATTATTAAAAATCCAGTACAACACTCTAAAACAAAACACATTGAAATTAGACATCACTTTATAAGAGACTGCAATGAGAAAAGATTAATTCAAGTTCTTAAAATTGCTTCAGAGCATAATTTTGCAGATCTGCTAGCAAAAGCTTTTGATGTTTCAAGGTTTCAGTACTTGGTAGCAAGTATTGGAATGCTTAATCTTTAAATTTTCAATATGATGTGTTTTTGTAAATAAATTTTTGTTGTTACTGCTAATGTATCATAAGGTACTGCTTAGCACACAAGGTGCTGCCAGTACATAATTTAAATTGTGTTATTCATACAGTTGGTTCTATGATTATTCTAATGCAAGACAAGTACTTTGTACATTGTTCTTTTGGTTTTAGACTAATAATTTCAGGTATGAATATGTGAACACAAAGGATATTTCAAGTGAAATGGGAACAGTAGAATGCTTATCAAATTGCTGACCATAGTAGGTTTATGATGGACTGAGTTTAGGAATTTAACCTCCTTAAAATTTCTTTCTTGAAACCTAGTTATGATATTTCACATTGAATTGATGACTTAGTTGATCAGATAGTAACTGATGCAACTCACTTTCTATCATTTTATACTCTTAAGTATAATGTGCAAGTCTGAGGACATCTGATAGAAAGAACAGCTAGTAAAAGTGAATCTAACACTTGTGTTGGAGGTAACAATTACTATGAGCTGGAAACCCTGTCAAGAAAATCTTTTGAATAGATTTATCTTTACACAGGCAGTTTTTTATAACTGAAATACATTGGTTCTCACACAACCAGAGGTTGCTTTAAACCGAAATGCTAATTAAGTGTCTGTTATACACTTGATTCCTTCAAAATGGTTGAAAGTAGTATGATTTTTCAATTCTAAAATCATGAACATACTACTAAGTCAAAATGATTTCTTAAAAGGATTTTCAAAAGATTCACAAAAACCATCCATTGATGGATTATGAATCAAAATGTCCACTGATTCACCTCTCATAGGAGTTAACACACCTAGAAGTGATGAGGACAGTAACTTAAACTCTTAAGGAATTGATGGCTTCATGTACAATATTGTCTGACAACAAGTTCATATTGATAGATCAGTCAAAGGTACATAGTGAGATCTTCCAAACAAGGGGAGGATGAAACAAAAGTTATTTGCTTCAGGGGAGGTAACAATCTCAGGGCAGGAAATAATTGCCCAGAAAAGGAAGAATAAACCAATATATGGAAGGAGAAGATAAGAGCATACAAGATGATGTAGAGGTTGAAAATGACAAGAATAGATCAAATATCTAGAAGGGATGAAGCATTCCTAAAGGAGAACGTTCTATCTAGATCAAACGAAGAAAAGTTTCAATTTCACTTCAAAGACATGCTGGTTAGATGATTTCACTTGTTGAAACAAGCATCCAAGATACACAACATCATTGCCTCTTACAATTCCTCCATCCAAGGAAATTGCACCATCTTTTGGTACAATGTTTTGATATTGCTGAAGTCAAAGAAGAAGAAAGCAGATCAGTTCAGAATAAGAAGAATAGTTCAGATTCATGAAGTGTTTGAAAGATCTTCTCAAGTCCTCATTTAATTTAGAAAACATGTTTGAAATGATTCACATGTTTAGGGGAGGATTGTTGGGAATTAAATATTCTGAAGTTAGAGTATTAGAATTTACTCTAAGTCGAAGGTACTGCTAGTTCATGATCAAGGTACTGCTAGTACATCAAGGTACTGCTAGAACAAGAAGGTACTGCTAGTTCAAGTAGAAGGTACTGCTAGTAGAGAATGGTACTGCTGATCAGTGAATCATAGAGCTACTACAAGGATAAGATCGAAAAGATATTTATTGTATTTTGGTCAACAATATACGGTAGATAATATCTTACTCCATGTGCTTAGTTAACAAGTTGTATACATAGATACATGTTGTATCTGATGTACTGACACTCAATAAGCATAAGTTAACCAAGTAAGTCGGCCAAGACTTTAAGCAATTTGTAAAGATCTCTTGAAACTATAAAAGAGATCTTAGACTTGGATATTGTGTAGATAGACACACTTCAACTAAGAACTTAGAACTGTTAAGAATATTAAACAAACACAAATCACAAGTTGTAACATAAGATTCAAGGTTTTGTAACCCTAGTGATAAACACAAGATCACTAGTATTATTTTGAATAATATTGAATCGTTTAGTGATAAACTTTCTTTGTTCATTGTTAAGTAACAAGCATAATTCTTACATTTCCATAACATACATAACCTTCTAAGTGTGATTAAGTAAATTCCGCGTACTTAATCATATAAACTCAATATATCATTACACACAAAGTATACATGGTTTAACCACCTTAACCGTGTGTCATAGGTCCTCTGAATTGTTGTTTACCTTGTACTTACTAAACTGACTAGTTTCAGTTAGTAGATTTGAGAAAAAAACTTGTAGTCGTTTTGCATATCTTGTAAGACTTATAAAAAGTATTGAATCTATGATGTATCTTGGTGATGTACTATTTATGATGTTGAACGTATGCTGTATTATGATGTATCATTGTGTTGTTTACCTTGTGTTATGATTCTGTTACATTGATCAAATGCTTACCTTGTTGTACACTTGTGATGATTAATAGAATTATGCCGCCTAGGAGAATGACACCAGCTGAGATTCAAAAACTGGTGGATGACGGTATTGCCGCGACGCTTGCAGGGCAAGCGGGTGCTGGCAATCTAAATGGTGGGCATGCAGGAATGTTCGTTTATAATGATAATCGTTTCTGCACCTATAAGGACTTTATGAATTGCAAGCCTATCACTTTCAAGGGAACTGTAAGAGCTGTTGGTTTGACTCAGTGGTTTGAGAAGACAGAGTCTGTGTTTCTACGAAGTAACTGTTCTTAAGATTTCAAGGTGAAGTATGCGACAGGTACCCTAGTGGAACATGCATTGTCTTGGTAGAATTCTTTTGTTCAAACCATGGGACTAGAAAATGCTTAAAACAATCCGTAGGATGAATTCAAAAGGGAAATGGTTAAGAAGTACTGTAGTCGTAGTGATGTGAAGAGGTTGGAGACTGAGTTTTACTATTTGGCCGTGAAGGGTGTTGGTCTTGCTACTTACGTGCGTCGGTTTCAAGAATTGAAGGTTTATTGTGCTCACATGGTGCCAGATGATGAGAAACTACTGGAGAAGTTCATTGGAGGATTACCCTCCAGTATTGAAGGGCATGTAACATCATACAACTCTCAGACTCTGATGAGACTATTCGTATATTTGAGCGACTTTTGGAACAAGTGATTAAGCATGGTGCTGTTTAGAGGAGTAAAAACTATGACAACAAAAGTAAGTGAGATGATAACAAGAGGAACACCAACTACAACAATCGCAACAATAACAGTAACCCTCACCACCACAACAACAACAATCAGTACCATAACAACAACCATCACCAACAACAGAACAGAAGGCAAGAGACTGTTAAGGCTTATGTGGCTGCACCAGCACAAGTCAAAGGATATGCTGGGCCACACCCATTTTGTGATAAATGTAGATAGCATCACGCTGGACCATGCACAGCTAAGTGTCAAAAATGTTAGAAGGTTAGACATATTGCTAAACATTGTAAGAGCAGAGCTGCGGCTACTGGGAGTAACACACAGCCAGTGGTGACTTGTTTTGAATGTAGAGAGCGTGGTCACTACAGGAGTCACTGCCCAAGGAACAACGGTCAGTGAACTGAAGGCGCTCGTGGGAGAGCATACGTGATGGGAAATGGAGAGCAGCAACAAGATCTGAATGTGGTTACCAGTACGTTTCTACTCAACGATCATCGGGTTAATGTTTTATTCGATTCCGGTGCCGATATGAGTTTTGTATCTTCTACTATTTCGCCCCTACTTAATATCACCCCTACCACCCTGGACACTAGTTATAGCATTGAGCTAGCTAATGGAAACCTAGTTGACACTTGCACCGTAATCCGAAACTGTACCCTAAATCTCCTAGACCATCCGTTTAGTATCGATCTCATGCCTATTGAACTGGGAAGCTTCAACGTAGTTGTGGGGATGGATTGGTTATCCAAGCATCAGGCGAGTATTATTTGTAGGTAGCGAGTTGTTCATATTCCTCTCAATGGCGAAACCTTGATTATCCGTGGTGACCGAAGTGGAACCCGTTTGAACATCATATCTTGTATCAAGACCTTGAAATACATTGAAAAGGGATGTCATGCATTCATAGCACATGTGGCTGAGAAGAAGTCGGGGGAGAAGCGACTTGAGGATGTTCCAATTGTGCGTGATTTTCCCAAAGTATTTCCCTAAGAGCTACCTGGACTTCCACCCGTTCGACAAGTGAAATTTCAAATCGAATTAGTGCCAGGAGCTGCACCCGTAGCACGTGCAGCGTATCGACTAGCGCCGACAGAGATGCAAGAACTGTCTAATCAACTACAAGAGTTGTTGGATAAAGGGTTTATTCGACCAAGTTCCTCACCCTGGGGAGCGCTAGTGGTATTTGTGAAGAAGAAAGATGGGTCATTCAGGATGTGTATTAACTATCGTGAGCTGAATAAGTTAACAGTGAAGAACCGATACCCGTTGCCAAGAATCGACGACTTATTCGACCAGTTACAAGGACCAGGTTTCTACTCCAAGATAGACTTACGGTCAGGTTATCATCAACTGAGAGTCTGGGAAGAGGATATTCCCAAGACAACATTCAGAACTAGATATGGCCATTATAAGTTTCAAGTGATGCCTTTTGGTTTGACAAACGCACCTGTTGTATTCATGGATCTCATGAACTGAGTGTGTAAACCATATCTTGACAATTTTGTTATAGTCTTCATCGACGAAATTTTGATCTACTCCTAGAGTGAAGAAAAGTACAAGCAGCATCTGACGGTCATCTTGAAGCTACTCAAGGAAGAGAAGTTGTACGCGAAATTATTTAAGTGTGAATTTTGGGTTCGCACGGTACAATTCTGTTGTCATGTGATTGACAGTAAAGGGTTACATGTGAATTCCATAAAGATCGAAGCTATTGAGAATTGGCCGACACCCACCAACACCACAGAGATTCACCAATTTCTAGGATTGGCCAGATACTATAGGAGATTCATCGAGGGATTCTCCAAAGTAGCTAGACCGTTATTTACGTTAACTCAAAAGAATAAGAAGCATGAGTGGGGTAAGGACGAAGAAGAAGCATTCCAAGCCCTGAAGCAGAAGCTTTGTAGCGCACCGATTCTAGCATTGCGAGATGGAGCTGAAGATTTCATGGTATATTGTGATGCATCACATCAAGGGTTCGGAGAAGTTTTGATGCAACGAGGGAAAGTCATGCCATATGCTTCCCGACAACTTAGGACTCATGAGGAGAACTATACCATGCACAATTTGGAATTAGGAGCTCTGGTTTTTGCACTTAAGATGTGGAGACATTATTTATATGCAAAAAAGTGTATAGTCTTTACTAATCACAAGAGTCTTCAACATATTTTAGATCAGAAGGAGTTAAATATGAGACAGCAACGATGGTTGGAAACGTTAAGTGACTATGACTTTGAGATCTGATACCACCCCGGAAAAGCGAACGTTGTGGCTGATGCCTTGAGTCGTATGGAACGGTTGAAGCCACTACAATTTCGAGCTTTGGTTTTGACTATCAATTCAAACCTTTCCACCCATATTCTTAAGGCACAAGAAGAAGCCGTGCAACAAGAAGACCTCAAGAGTGAGAAACTCTACGGTATAATACAGAAGAAGCTTAAGAAACGTGCAGATGGGATTTTATGTTTTCAAGGAAGAAGTTGGATACCACATTTTGGAGGACTGCGAGACTTGATCATGCTCGAGTATCTTGGTGGCCGAATATGAAGGCTGACATTGCCGACTATGTCTGAAAGTGTCTTATGTGATCTAAAGTTAAAGCCAAACATCAGAAACCGTCTGGTCTTCTACAACAACCCGAGATTCCCGTGTAGAAATAGGAACGGATTACTATGGACTTCATCACCAAACTTTCGATAACTTCAACCGGTTTCGATGCTATTTGGGTAATAGTCGATCGACTAACTAAATCAGCTCACCTTCTACCAATCAAAGGGAACTACAATATGGACAAGCTGACTAGACTTTACATGAAGGAAGTAGTATCGAGACATGGAGCGCCAATATCTATCATCTCTAACCGAGACAGCAGATTCACTTCTAATTTTTGGCAATCACTTCAGGATACCTTTGGCACAAAGCTTGACGTGAGTACTACATACCACCCGCAAACCGATGGCCAAAGTGAAAGAACAATATAGACCTTAGAAGATATGCTTCGAGCATGTGTGATTGATTTTGGAAATGGGTGGGATACCCATTTTCCTTTGATCGAGTTTTCGTACAACAATAGTTATCATACAAGCATTAAGGCTGCACTGTTTGAAGAATTGTATGTTCGAAAGTGCCGATCACCTATTTGTTGGTCTGAAGTAGGAGAAGCTCAGCTTATTGGGCCAGATATTGTTCGTGAGACAACTGAGAAGATCGTGTAAATTAAGAACCGTTTGCAAGCTGCAAGAGACCGACAGAAGAGTTATGCAGATGTGAGGCATAAACCGCTGGTGTTTCAAGTTGGAGATAAAGTTATGTTGAAAGTCTTGCCATGGAAAGGTGTGATACGGTTTGGTAAGCGAGGTAAGATGAACCCTAGGTACATTGGACTGTTCAAGATTTTGAACAGAATTGGTCCTGTAGCCTACAGACTGGAACTACCTCCCAAGCTTAGAAGAATACACCCTATATTTCACATGTCCAATCTGAAGAAGTGCTTATCCGATAAGTCGGCTATAATCCCACTTGACGAAATCCAGATTGATGAGCAGTTGAACTTTATTGAGGAACCAGTCGAAATTATGGACCGTGAAGTCAAGCAGTTGAAGCAGAGTCGTATTCCCATTGTGAAGGTCCATTGGAATTCCAAGAGAGGACCCGAGTTCACCTAGGAGCGTGAGGATGAGTTCAAGCGCATGTACCCTCACCTTTTCACAACCACGACTGATAACGCTAACTGAAATCCGGGACGGATTTCCAAATATGATGTAGGTGCTGTAACACCCGGTAATTTTCCAAACCCTTTTTCACTAGCCAAATATTTATTTTTGCATCGCCTTGGCATTTAAACTTTTCCTAAACTTATTTGAACTTGAGAAACAGTAGATATCTTGATGAACGTGAGCGTTATCCATTTATTATGTCAGCACAACCTAGAAAACACAAAATGGATCGATTTGCCAAATAAATTAACTTTGAGAAAGTTTTGCATATTTATACTCATTTTTACCAGAAAAATTATTTCAGAAACAATAGCGCAAGTTTCATAAATTTTCGTGTCCGTTTGGTACGTTAAATGGGTTCCACAATGTTTATTTTAAAAGTTTTGCTAGTTGACACTTTCTACCCTCTCTCAAAGGTTACACCGTCGCCCCCATGTTTGTATTTCCCACCTTTGGTCCCTCACCTTGATATAAAAACCCGTCTTTTTCTCTTTCTTCCCCATAATATGTAACACCCCCAATTTCGTGATACGCAGCGGAATTCAAACTGGGTGTTACTTGATGGTACAACAGTCATAATAATAGAAAACGAACTCTAATGAAGTCGTTTTAAAAGATTTATCATTCGATTTATATGAATATCAGAGTTTACAAAATGAGGTCCCAGATGGTTCCATGTTTAGAAAAATACATCAAATGAGTTTTCGAATGATAATAAAATTTATAGCCCTCTTGAGTATCCGTGCTTCTCCGTGCCAGCCTCGATCATTATGCACCTAAAATACATGCTTAAACTGTCAACACAAAGGTTGAGTGGAATTCGTAGGTTTAGTTAAATCGTTTGAACACAATATGTTTGTAGTGTGAGCTATAGACTCACACTAATAGTTGAATAACAAAATGGTAATTATTTCACTAAGCTCATGCAACCGAAACATTAACATCGAACCAACAAAATTGGTATTGTAGAAGCCCTACCAAGGTAATTTTTGCCATTATACCTCTAGTTCTCAAATATAGTGCGTTTGTTTGAACTCGTGGTTGTTCAACACAAACAGGATTCGTCAATCCCAATAGACCTATTCACAATACTCGCGCTCACTATTTCTAGTGATTAAATGGTTCATGATATGGGGACTTAGAACATGGCAATCGTTACTTAGTGACAATAAAACATAGTCGGGTAGCATACAATAGAAAGCATTGTGTTCGAGTAGAAAAATAGTAGCATGTATCCCCCCTACGGGTTTGTAAAATAGTTAAACAATAGAAAGTAGGGCTACGAACTCACCTCAGAGTAAATGATGTTACGGATATAATGAAATCGCTGAATAAGCCGGTAGAATCTCTACGAGCAACCTAGAAATATGATATCGTGTCTTAGGTTGGAATAATGTCTAAGAATACAAAGACGTACATGTATATGTCTTGCATATGGTTATGAAACATGATTTGTTTGTATATCTCATACTACCGTTCGGGCCATCGTAATTCAGAGGTCATGTAGCAAACGTTCGAGGAGCCAGGACACTTTAACTCGTAAATCCAGAACTCGTCGATCCGTTTACCCAAATGAACCCCTCACACAAAGTTCCCTAGTGTTGTAGTATTTGATAGAAAATGTATTTTGCTTACTTGATTATATGATATATTAAGAGTTTATAAAACACTAAATAATCAAATAAAAGTTCATAAGTATTTAATGTTCATAAATACTTACCTGAATATAGAATGCTTGAGTATTATAGAAAAAGGGAATATAAGCGGAGCTTCGACGTGAAATTTGCAATCTTCATAAACCTGAGGCTACTTGAAGATTATAACAACGCCTTCTTAAAAACCTGGAGCTATTTGAAGATAATAACAAAGTCTTTTTGGAGACTTGAAGTTATTTGAAGATTATAACGACGTCTCTTTGGATACCCGAAGTGATTTGAAGATAATAACGACGTCTTGTTGGAAACCCGAAGCTATTCGAAGATAATAACAAAGTCTTTTTGGAGACTTGAAGTTATTTGGAGATTATAACGACGCCTTTCTTGTAAACTCGGAGCAAAGTAGATCAAAATCTAGCTTTTGCTCAAGAACGCTTGCACGTTCTTGAAAGAAACTTGCTAAAATAGCTAAGAATCGCCTTGGGTTTAAGGACTTTAGAGATAAAGAGAGGGTGGTGCAAGAAATAATGAAGGCTTAGGCCTCCTATTTATAGGAAAATTTCCACCGGGGACTAGTTGTGTAATTTTTCTGCTTTTCGTGTTCGGGTCTTGTTTAGGCTAGCAAACGTTTGATTCAAGTCACGAAAATTACGCCGTTGAGTTTAGAATAGTTTTTCCAACAAAATGAGTATATAAAATGAGAAATATTTTACAGGGGTCATTATTGTAACTTTTGTGTTATTATGGTTCGGGACTCATTTAGGCTCGATAACGATCGATTTAGGACACGAAATTAGTACCATTGTATTTAGAATAATTTTTCCAAGAGAAATGGGTATTTACACGACTAGTGAATTTCTGAAAATATCTAGATATTTTTTTGAGAAAATATCTAGATATTTTTGGAAAATATCTAGATATTTTAGATTGAATGATTATCTTGACTTACGGAGTGAGTTTTGGTTCCGTTAATCGCTAACTGTAAACCGTTAAGTCACGAAACGTAAAATCGGGAATCGTAAAAATACGAAACTTGAAAGAATGATTAAACTTGTCAATATACTCCATAATAAAATATAAAATGAGTGGTAAGTTCCATCGGGTTGCTCAAATGCTGATAACGCTGAAAACACGGGTCTAAAACGCGTAATACGCAAAATGTACGAAAGTTGTGTAAAACTGAGAAAAGTAAGATGTAACTTTTCTAATATGTTGATAATGAACTTAAAAGACTTAAAATGTCTAGGCTAGGCTTAGTCTAGCGTCGGTTGGTGTTAAATGTCTTTTAAACATAAAACCGTAAGCCAAAAATTCAAGGAATGACTTAGAAAATCAAAGAATGATTTTTATGGTCAATGGAGGGGGAAAATATGTTGACTTTTATAATAATATAAAAGATTCTAATCATCTTAGAATATGTGGTGCAGGTAAAGGCTAAGGTTGTGGACAAGTAAAAGTGCTTAAAACGCAATTCTAGTTCTGTAAGACACGAGGCTTATTTGGTGACATTTTAATTTAGAATTTTTATTCTTTGAAAATTCTAAAATTAATTGTGAGTGTACCAAACATTTATCTGATGCGATGAAAATTGGCGCAGGTGGTTTTCGTTAAGCGCAGGGTGTTTAAACGACGTTTAAACCAAACGTGTAATTCCTTAATAACTTTTGCGAAAATAACCCGACAAGCGTCAAACTTTTATCTTGTCATAGAAATGATTTATCTCACAAGAATATGAAATAAAAATTTCAAAAATGAATAGTAAAAATGAATAGTAACATGAATAGTAAAATTTTCAGGAATAGAAATTAACCTGAAAATGCGAATTGTTACAGTCTCCACCCCTTAAGAGAGCTCCGTCCCGGAGATCAATTTGTGTTAGGAGTAGAAGCATTGTTGGTAAAAAGATGTGGACTTTGTGAGACGATCAACTATGACCCAGATGGAGTCATAATCGCTTGATGTCTTCGGAAGCTTGGTAATGAAGTCCATTGTAATTCGTTCCCATTTCCACATAAAGGTATGTTGGAAATGGTTAAGCTAGTTACACGAAGGTTTTGGTTACAAGTGACACCTGAAAATGTGCAATGTGAGTTTCTTGGTTCTCAATCTTGTAAAGCTGATGAGGGTGCTTGTGGTGTAGCTAAAGATGATTTGAGCTTTTAAAAGTGCATCAAGATCTGTTAACGAGCTTGTGGGATTAAGGGTTGTGAAGATGATGATTGTGAGAAGGTTAAGAAGGTTTGGGTTCTTCATTTTTGGTTTTCTGAGATTTAGTTGGAAATGAAGACATGGATAGAGGGTTTTTGGTAATGGTGTTGTGTTTATAGGCTAGCTAATGAGAGTAGTAGTGTATAATATGGTGGTCATACAATCGGTAGTTCCTCCTCTTGGTCACTAACTATATTCTCGTAAGGTTCTTCCTCATTGTCATAATCAAGTGCTTCAAGATAGGGATCATTGAGTTCGGGAAGAAATGGTAAGTGAGTGGGCATAGCGGGAATGTGATCGGGTGATGGAGGTACAGATATGATGTCTACAATAAGGATATAAATGAAAATTTTGTTTTTCATAAAACATACAAGTGATTGCTCCCAGCATAACATGATCCCTCCTGAATTAGACATAGGTAATTAGGCTATGTATAATTAAGGACCGATAATGTGATGTTCGGTTTAGTCAAGTAGTTTTATGATCCTTGGTGTTTAAAGTGGTTGGTGAGTACATGGTTTGAGAATAGGGGAGGCGATTGTGCAACTCACAATGTCTGGAAGTAAATGAGACCGCTGTTTTATCTACAGTGTCTATGGATGTAATCAAGACCACTGTATCACTCACAGTGTCAGAGACCACTGTAGGACTTACAATGTCTTGGAAATAATGAAGACCATTGTGTAACTCACAATGTCTTGGAAATAATGAAGACCATTGTGTAACTCACAATGTCTTGGAAATAATAGAGAGATCATTGTAATCAGTTACAATGTCTTGAGAAAGTTTCCACTGCAAAGGCATTGTAAATCCACTCAGTCCCAAGTCCCGTCTATTCAAGACTTGCAACATGTGTGTTTACAACCCATTGCTAATATATGTGTAGGTACATGATTGAAGAAATGTGGTTGTGCTATAATGCCCTAGAATAGGCATACGTATATATATTTAGTACATCGTTCATATAAAATGATCAAAAGTGTGTCGAGTGTATATATATCAATATACTAGATATTCGTGTAGCATAACATGCCTAAAAGTCACATAATCGTCTGGAGGATGGAAGGCACGAAGAATGGAAGGCTATAAAACGTTTTTGTGGAAAAGCAGTTATAGTTTAGGTCTCAATTAGACCCGTTTCTCTATAACTATAAGCTCTGATACCAATCTGTAACACCCCCAATTTCGTGATACGCAGCGGAATTCAAACTGGGTGTTACTTGATGGTACAACAGTCATAATAATAGAAAACGAACTCTAATGAAGTTGTTTTAAAAGATTTATCATTCGATTTATATGAATATCAGAGTTTACAAAATGAGGTCCCAGATGGTTCCATGTTTAGAAAAATACATCAAATGAGTTTTCGAATGATAATAAAATTTATAGCCCTCTTGAGTATCCGTGCTTCTCCGTGCCAGCCTCGATCATTATGCACCTGAAATACATGCTTAAACTGTCAACACAAAGGTTGAGTGGAATTCGTAGGTTTAGTTAAATCGTTTGAACACAATATGTTTGTAGTGTGAGCTATAGACTCACACTAATAGTTGAATAACAAAATGGTAATTATTTCACTAAGCTCATGCAACCGAAACATTAACATCGAACCAACAAAATTGGTATTGTAGAAGCCCTACCAAGGTAATTTTTGCCATTATACCTCTAGTTCTCAAATATAGTGCGTTTGTTTGAACTCGTGGTTGTTCAACACAAACGGGATTCGTCAATCCCAATAGGCCTATTCACAATACTCGCGCTCACTATTTCTAGTGATTAAATGGTTCATGATATGGGGACTTAGAACATGGCAATCGTTACTTAGTGACAATAAAACATAGTCGGGTAGCATACAATAGAAAGCATTGTGTTCGAGTAGAAAAATAGTAGCATGTATCCCCCCTACGGGTTTGTAAAATAGTTAAACAATAGAAAGTAGGGCTACGAACTCACCTCAGAGTAAATGATGTTACGGATATAATGAAATCGCTGAATAAGCCGGTAGAATCTCTACGAGCAACCTAGAAATATGATATCGTGTCTTAGGTTGGAATAATGTCTAAGAATACAAAGACGTACATGTATATGTCTTGCATATGGTTATGAAACATGATTTGTTTGTATATCTCATACTACCGTTCGGGCCATCGTAATTCAGAGGTCATGTAGCAAACGTTCGAGGAGCCAGGACACTTTAACTCGTAAATCCAGAACTCGTCGATCCGTTTACCCAAATGAACCCCTCACACAAAGTTCCCTAGTGTTGTAGTATTTGATAGAAAATGTATTTTGCTTACTTGATTATATGATATATTAAGAGTTTATAAAACACTAAATAATCAAATAAAAGTTCATAAGTATTTAATGTTCATAAATACTTACCTGAATATAGAATGCTTGAGTATTATAGAAAAAGGGAATATAAGCGGAGCTTCGACGTGAAATTTGCAATCTTCATAAACCTGAGGCTACTTGAAGATTATAACAACGCCTTCTTAAAAACCTGGAGCTATTTGAAGATAATAACAAAGTCTTTTTGGAGACTTGAAGTTATTTGAAGATTATAACGACGTCTCTTTGGATACCCGAAGTGATTTGAAGATAATAACGACGTCTTGTTGGAAACCCGAAGCTATTCGAAGATAATAACAAAGTCTTTTTGGAGACTTGAAGTTATTTGGAGATTATAACGACGCCTTTCTTGTAAACTCGGAGCAAAGTAGATCAAAATCTAGCTTTTGCTCAAGAACGCTTGCACGTTCTTGAAAGAAACTTGCTAAAATAGCTAAGAATCGCCTTGGGTTTAAGGACTTTAGAGATAAAGAGAGGGTGGTGCAAGAAATAATGAAGGCTTAGGCCTCCTATTTATAGGAAAATTTCCACCGGGGACTAGTTGTGTAATTTTTCTGCTTTTCGTGTTCGGGTCTTGTTTAGGCTAGCAAACGTTTGATTCAAGTCACGAAAATTACGCCGTTGAGTTTAGAATAGTTTTTCCAACAAAATGAGTATATAAAATGAGAAATATTTTACAGGGGTCATTATTGTAACTTTTGTGTTATTATGGTTCGGGACTCATTTAGGCTCGATAACGATCGATTTAGGACACGAAATTAGTACCATTGTATTTAGAATAATTTTTCCAAGAGAAATGGGTATTTACACGACTAGTGAATTTCTGAAAATATCTAGATATTTTTTTGAGAAAATATCTAGATATTTTTGGAAAATATCTAGATATTTTAGATTGAATGATTATCTTGACTTACGGAGTGAGTTTTGGTTCCGTTAATCGCTAACTGTAAACCGTTAAGTCACGAAACGTAAAATCGGGAATCGTAAAAATACGAAACTTGAAAGAATGATTAAACTTGTCAATATACTCCATAATAAAATATAAAATGAGTGGTAAGTTCCATCGGGTTGCTCAAATGCTGATAACGCTGAAAACACGGGTCTAAAACGCGTAATACGCAAAATGTACGAAAGTTGTGTAAAACTGAGAAAAGTAAGATGTAACTTTTCTAATATGTTGATAATGAACTTAAAAGACTTAAAATGTCTAGGCTAGGCTTAGTCTAGCGTCGGTTGGTGTTAAATGTCTTTTAAACATAAAACCGTAAGCCAAAAATTCAAGGAATGACTTAGAAAATCAAAGAATGATTTTTATGGTCAATGGAGGGTGAAAATATGTTGACTTTTCTAATAATATAAAAGATTCTAATCATCTTAGAATATGTGGTGCAGGTAAAGGCTAAGGTTGTGGATAAGTAAAAGTGCTTAAAACGCAATTCTAGTTCTGTAAGACACGAGGCTTATTTGGTGACATTTTAATTTAGAATTTTTATTCTTTAAAAATTCCAAAATTAATTGTGAGTGTACCAAACATTTATCTGATGCGATGAAAATTGGCGCAGGTGGTTTTCGTTAAGCGCAGGGTGTTTAAACGACGTTTAAACCAAACGTGTAATTCCTTAATAACTTTTGCGAAAATAACCCGACAAGCGTCAAACTTTTATCTTGTCATAGAAATGATTTATCTCACGAGAATATGAAATAAAAATTTCGATATGAAATAAAAATTTCGAAAATGAATAGTAAAAATGAATAGTAAAAATGAATAGTAACATGAATAGTAAAATTTTCAGGAATAGAAATTAACCTGAAAATGCGAATTGTTACATAATAATAACACACACACACACCTCACCTTATCGCCGGAACCCTAACCGGCCGCCACCACTGCGGTCCGGCCACCTCCAAATTTCACCCACGCATAGATCAAAGCACCCTCTTCATTTCTGGAAAGTTTGGGAGTTATCAAAGTCCGTTTGGTCCGTGTTTGAACATCACCGCCGCTACCGCCACCACTCACCGCCGCACCTCCATCACCGCCTCTCTCTTTTGGTATAACCCACGCGGCTCCTTTTATTCTATTTTCATTTTTATATAAAACCCTAACCCTAAATTTTTTATAAACCGCTCTTTATTAATAAAAACCTTTTAAAACTTGTTGTTTTATAAATAAATCATGTGGATCTAATCTTTTAACTTTTGACTCGGTCCGAGTCATGTGTCACAGCCGAGTCAACTCGTGGGTCGAGTTGACTCGGGGTGAGTTCTTGTTTGTTTTGTTATTTCTACTTTATCTAAGCTTATTTTGTTTGTTTTGTAGCTTGTTGTGGATTTATTTTGGATTTGGTTTGGATTCGGTTTGGGTTTATGTAGGTCGAGAGTCACCCGACTCATATTGAGTTGAGCCGTGACTCAAGGTGAGTCATGACATAGGAGAGTTTGGTTTCGTTTGGGCTGCGATGAGGATTTGGTTCGGGTCTATGATTGCCGAGAGCCATAGGCTCGAGTGGAGTTGAGCCGTGACTCAAGGGAGTCACGGCAAGGGTTTATTTGCTTGGTTTGTGTTGAATAGGATTTGGATTCGGATTGTGGTCTACTTGAGAGCTCTAAGACTCGATAACAGTCGAGTCGTGACTCAAGGGAGTCACGGCCAATAGTTATATTTTTTTTGGTCGCGTTGGTTTATAGCCGTGAGTTTTGGCTTGGTTTGTGGTCAAGTCATGTCAAGTCGAGACTCACGGGAGTCTCGGCCGTGTAATACTCGGGGTTAGAAAACCCTGAGTTAGCGTCAAGTTGGTTTTGGACATGGATAAGTCCTTGATGGGTCAAATGGGTTAGAAAACCCATATCGGGCCTAGTCTTGTTAACTTTGGCCCGTAAGCACAAAGTGAGCCCATTAGTGTGTGATTAGGCATTGGGCCGAAGCCCAATGCATTTGGTCTTTTATTTCTCTTTTGTTTTAGTTTATTTATTTATTTGTTTACCAATTTGATGTTTCGAGATAATATTTGTACAACTTGGGATATGATTTGGACTTGGACTTGGATATGTATTGATAACCTATGCTTGGATGAGATTGTACGTTATTGGATTTACAGTATTAGTTGATAGACCTTATAGACGATTTTGGTACTTGAGTCGGAAGAGTATGTTAGACTCATAAGAGTTTAACATATTTGGACCCGAACATACACAAAATGGTCGATAAATTTGACAGCTAATATACATGGGAATGATAATGTCTAATTATATATTTAACTTGCAAATTTGATGAAAAAACTTATATTATTCAAGAGTCGTAACGGCTTGGAAATGCTTTATAAACGGACGCATCATGTCCAAATTTCGATAAAACCTTTTATAACTTAATCGTTATAATTATTTAATATCCAAAAACCTTTGTAACTTATATGTTTTCCTTCTAAATTATGATGTTTTATCAACTATTTGGGAAATGGGTAAAACACCGAAACAACCTATTGATGTTTTCTTTCTTTTATTTCTTATTTTATTTCTTCTTCTTAATCTTAGTTCTTCTCTCTTTTCATTATTCTTTTCTTCGTATCCGTTTGTGTTTGCCGACTTTTATTATTTTAACTTCTTGTATCCACACGAGTCTTAAACATTTATTCCTCTCAAACGCCATTGAAACTAAACCTTTTCATTTCAAATACGAGTATTACTTTATAAATCGCTTTGAGGTTTATTGCTGAGTAATACTATTCACTTATTCGGTTGTGCTGAGGTTCATTTGTTGTGTTGTACCATCTAATCATTTGTGATATCTTGTTTCTCTACTACTACTAAGGTGAGATTCATAGCCCCACTTTACTTTTAAATTGTTCATAAACCCATGGGGGAGATACATGCTATTTACTTTTCATGAACACAATTGTTTAAATGTATGCTATTCCTGACTAAGATGATATCGCTAAGTATTGACCTTGCCAAAAGCAAGTCCCTCGATCATGAACCATCAATCACTTGTGAGTGAGCGCGAATATAGGGATTTAGGCCTATAGGATTTGACCATCCTGTGAAAAACTAGAAGGGGGGTTGAATAGTTTTACCGATTTTTAATTAGTTTTAAAAACTTTATAAACCTCTACTTGTGAAAAACTTTGATTCGATTCTTTTGTGAAATCAATTAACAACAATATGAACACTAAACAATACTATCTTATATAGACAATAAATATAAAGAAATGAGATGGAAATATCAAACCGTGACAAATAGATTTATAGTGGTTCAGTC
This sequence comes from Artemisia tridentata subsp. tridentata, assembly GCA_021014915.2. Classification (NCBI taxonomy): domain Eukaryota; kingdom Viridiplantae; phylum Streptophyta; class Magnoliopsida; order Asterales; family Asteraceae; genus Artemisia; species Artemisia tridentata. The sequence continues at coordinate 58,742,993 of CP139508.1, read as the reverse complement.
ACGAAGCTATTCTTCGCCCTATTCCACTCCCCGAGTACCAAACTCGAGAGTTCTAAGCTCTGTGTCAACAAAGCTCCCTTCAGGCAGAGAAAACCATACAACATCGCTTATCCTTATTTCCAACACTAAGCTAAATGTCGAGTACTAATCTTAGCTAGTACCAATCTACCACGATCCGCACGATCCACACTAATTCACACAATCAACACACTTGACTCGATCTACCCGATCTACCCTTGAACCACTTGATCAACATACAAGCCCACAAGCTACAAGAGATCTCCAAGATCTCAACAAGATCACAATGATCTACTCTCACTTGACTCGATCTACCCGGTCTACCCTTGATCCACTTGATCAACTCACAAGCTCACAAACTACAAGAGATCTCAAAAATTTCGACCTGATCGCAAAGATCTACTCTCACAAACTGCACAAAAGAAAATGTACTTGGTGTATGCTAGGATACAACAAGTATGTAACAAGTGTTACAAGTGCACTAACTATAACTACAACACTTTGTATCTTCTTTGATACTTTGTGTTCTTCTCTTGAACTAGGAGAGGAATGAAGGTGATCACTTGGTGGGATGATTGGATCACTCTTAAACAAAAGAAAACTAAACTAAATGATCAAAGGAGAGAAGAAGTGATAAGAGTTTTAAACTCAGAAAGTGGTGTGTGAAAATCGATGCCCAAAAACTGTGAAGAATTCTGATATTTATAGGCAGAAGAAATCTGATGATTATAGGGACATCATACCACTAAATACCACACGGTACCACTAAATTTAGTGGTACCGTGTGTGGGAAACTAGAAGGGGGGTTGAATAGTTTACCGGTTTAAAAACTTCTTTTAAAAATCTTGTTTTAAAAGTATGCTATTGGAAACTTTGATTCGAACTCTATGTGTAATCAAACAACACCAATATGAACTACAAACTAAGCTACGTAATAATAACAAATAAAAGTAAAGAGTAGAGTTGGAAAGATCAAACCGAGACAGAGGATTTATAGTGGTTCGGCTACGAAGCTCTTCTTCGCCCTACTCCACTCCCCGAGTACCACACTCGAGAGTTTCAAGCACTATGTCAACAACCTCCCTTAAGGCGGAGAAAACCGTACACGTCGCTTATCCTATTTCCGACACTAAGCTAGATGTCGAGTGCTAATCTTAGCTAGCACCAATCTACCAAGGTCCACGTGACCAAACACACAAGCCCAATGGCTTCAAGAGATCACCAAGATCTCAACACGATCACAATGATCAACACTCACTTCACTCTACTCAACTAACACTAACCTAATGACCCTTGATCTTCTTGATCAATCACACAAGCCCAATGGCTTTAAGAGATGTTCACTATCTCTATAGATCACACTTGATCTTCACTCTCACTCACAAAAAAGAAAATATACTTGATGTATGCTAAGATACAACAAGGTTGTAACAAGTGTTACAAAAACCTATCAACTACAACTCTAGTATCTTCTTGATTACTTAAGTTCTTCTCTTGCCAATGAAGAGGGATGACAACACCTTGTATCAACTTGGATACTTGTGTTCTTCTCTTGCTAGTGAAGAGGTATGAAGAGGATCACTTGAAGGATGATTGGATCACTCTTGAAACAAAGAAAAACTAATCTAATTGACCCTTAGAAGTGAAAGGTGTGAGAGGATTTAGTTAAGGGATTTTTCTGTGTGTGAAGGGTGCCTAAAACTGTGAAAGAGGTGGGTATTTATAGGCAAAGAAAATCTGAACGTTACAATTCAAAATGGTACGGACGGCTCCACTAAATGACCCACGGCTCCGTTAAATTTAACGGTACCGTGGAGCCGTGGTAGAATTGGACGCTCCAAATTTTGTCTTTTCTGGTGAAAACTTATTTGGGGAAGGTTGGAGCTGATTTTGGGGGAAAAATAGCTGTTGTGATTTTCAAACTTATTTTTCCATTAAAACATTTCTTAATATTTCAAAAATAATTTGTCATGTGTATTTTTGAAAAAAAAATGTTTTGTCCCATTTAAAATGTGAATTTTCAAAACATGAATTCACTTCTTTGATCACTAGTCCTAGTTGTAACTTTGTTCAAGAGTGATTTGCGTAGAAACGGGATCTTCCGATTAAAAACTTGTTAGCGTTAATTTTAACGTAACGTGAGTTCACATTTTGTCATCCTCAAAACGTGAAGTAATCGAAAGATATAAATAACGTTTTTAGAATATTATTTGCATCAACAATCTCCCCCTTTTTGATGATGACAAAATATAAACTCATTTTAGGTTAAAATTAATTTTAACAAGTTTTTAATGAGTTTACTCCCATTTCTCCCCCTTTTTGTCAAATCAAAAAGGTGGTTAAGGCTCCCCCTTGATGTGTACTCCCCCTCATTTGGAGAACACAAAGGAATCGAGCAATGGATCGTGCTACAAAACAAAGTTAGACGACAAATATACAATATCTAACAAGTAGCACATTTGTGACAAATAACCAATCCCTTAAAAAGGAAAACCTCCACATAGAAGCATTCATTCATAAAACAAATAAGTGTCATAGTAATGTATGACTACATAGAAATCACTAAGAAAGATAACAAGAAGCCTAAATTCCTAATGACTAGAGACAAGCTTCATTTCCAAGAGGGGTCCTAAGAGTTTATTATGGAGGACTAAACAAGCAAGTGTTTAGTTGTTTTGGTTAGGAGGTGGTGGAGATTGGGGCCCCATTTGAGGTGGTGGAGGTGTCAAGAGATGTTCTATAAAGTAGAACATGAAATGAATCTCGTCTCTTAAGAAGTAGTTGAGATTACGGTTGTGGAGACAACATAGGCAATTAGCATTATGTAACTCCAAGGGATGTGGTTGGTTGGGTTGTGTCATGATAGGAGATGGTGATTGTGGTAGAGTTGTTGGAGGTGAAATTGGCATGGCATTGTCCAATGGGGTGAAGGGAGATGGTGTGTATTCCATTGATGATGTGGTGTAATAGGATGATGAAGATGTTGTGTAGGTAGAAGATATTTTAGATGGTGCATAAGGTGGTGATGGTGAGTATGGAGTGGCTTGGGAAGGTGGTGTCATAGCTTCATCATCTCTTGTGAGATCCACAAAGAGTGGTTTTGAGGGTGGTTTTACGGTTATCCTAGGTTTCTTGGAGATTTGAGAGGTTGAACCATGTGTGGAGGACATGGTGTTTGTGTGATGTGAGGTTGAAGGTGAAGTGCAAGATAAGCTTGCAAGGGTGAGGCCTTATATAGGAAAGTTGGGTGAAATTTGAATTAAAGTTGATCCTATGGTGTAAGAGGGGAATCCTAGGGTGAATGTGAGGGTGCAAGGTTTGCAGGTTTGAGGTTAGGGTGATAGGGAAATAGGAGCATTAGGGAAAATCCGTTACACAGGGTCACGGCTCCGTTAAATACCATACGGTACTGTTAAATTTAACGGTGCCGTCCCTATTTAGTGGTGCCGTGACACTGTTGGCACTAACTTTTCCTTGCAGGCTAGTTTTGGGCAGCTAGGGGGAATTTTCTAGGGGAACTAATTCCTGGAAATGAGAGTGCCTCAACTCACTAGGTACTTATTTACCTAATATATCCATACAATGCTACATCTAGCACATAAAGATGATCATGCATTATACTTAAAGAATCATAAGCATGCAAGCATAAAGAATAAGATAAGATATCATCCAAATGTCAAATAGAACATTTATGTAAGCATGCTAGATAATTTGAGCATTAATTCCTAATATTATCTATTAGTAGTAAACCCTAGTGAGAGATATAAATCTCTTCCTAACTTATGACTTGAGCATTCCCCCTTCTTGTCACACTCTCGTCTTGAGTATTTGTCTCATTTTCATGAATAGGATCATCAAAGGGTGCATAGTGGGTGGTGAGTTCGGAAGTGAGGATGGTTGAGACATATGACTCGGTTATGGGTTTCATGACAGGTGTGAATAGGGAGTATTGAGGACCATGAAGGTAAGGGTGAGAGGTTATGAGGTGATGATAGAGACGGGTTAGGAACATCCCATAAGGTATCAATTTATTCTTGTTACCATTGAGATGTACAATTCGCTTAGCGAAGAAGTAAGCAAGATTGTAAGGTTGTTGGGTTAAGAGACAGTAAATCATATGAGCACAACACGCCGGGAGTTGCTCACGATTTCCTGTGAGACTAAGAACATTTTCTCGCAGGATGACTGCCCAAGAAAGTAGTTCATGATGCACTTCTTCCAGACGAATTTTTGTTGGATGTGGGTGAGGGTGAGTACAGATGATTTTGGTTAGTTTGGTTGGAGAGGGTATGTACGAACAGTACGGACTATTCTCCTCACGATAGTGAAAGAGAGACTCAAGACACCAATCTTCAGTATAGGCACATTGCCCATGATTTGCTATACTAAGGATTTGAGCAAATTGCTCAAGAGTTAGAACGTATTTGAAGTTTTTGACCCAAAACCAAAGTGACAAGGATTGATCCTCGTTACGTACGAGTTCAACTTGTCAGAAGAACTCCAACACAAAGCGAGGACAAATGTACTCGTTAATGTGGAGTAGACAATCGAATCTTATAGCTCTAAAGGAAGTGTTGATATCCCGGTGGTAAACTAGGGATGGATCAACGACACAGCCTTCATGAAACCGACGGGTTTCAAGATTGACATAGGCACGAATGTGGTTACCGGGTGTAGTGGGTTCACGTGAGATTTCGGGTGTATAGGTATCGGTTAGGAGATGATCAAAATCATATTCATGAGACATTTTTGTGTCCTATAAGAAAATTGTAAAAAGAAATTCAGAATAAAAACCAGTTGCATACAACACGTGCCTAGTGTGTGTCTATATGCAGACTATGTGGAGGTGCGGTAATCTCGACTCAAAAGAAAAATAATGAGATTACCCAAACACTCCTGATTTTACTTTAGCTCAAACAAATATGTTGAAAAGTACATATTGATTATGTAATTCGAATAATATTTGTGAGATCATGAATGCATGAGAAAGTGTTTTTAGTTTGCATCAACAATGCATGAAAGAATAATTTCATGATCCTAATTTTGTGAGATTTTAAAATTGATGGAATTGGGGTGTTTAAGTGTTGATGACTTCTAATTTTGAAACATTCTTAGAAAAAGGTGAAAATCCCCAATTCAATTTTCATCAATGAACAAACCCTAGACTCAAAATTAGAAGTAAATTAGAATGAGAAAAACTTACAAATTATGTTGAAAAGGGTAAAATGATTGAGGATCTTGAAATCAATGTCTTGAATATGATCTTGAAGAGGTGTAATTGAGTTTTGGGTTGTGAGGTTAGGTTATGACAACAATTGCTGAGGTTGTGAGGGTTTTGAATGAGTAATGTGGAAAAGGGGACTGAAATACGAAATGTTCCAGATGCACGGTTCCATGGTACCGTTAAATTTAACGGTGCCGTGCCACATTTAGTGGAGCCGTGATTTGCTGGGACTGTTTTCTGCCCCATTTTGATTTTTGACAACTAAGTCTCGCTGTTTTAGTGAGATCTTATGACACAAGGAAAGAATTTGTACCCAACAAATTCTTATGACTAGGGATTCCTAAACTTGACTAGACGAGATACACGGGATGACTTCAAGAGTCATGGGATTTATGGAATATGTTCCATCATTCCTAGACCTAGACGGAGGTAGTTAAAGGATTCTCGTTTGAGAGGTTTGGTTAGTATGTCAGCGATGTTGCTTGAGAAGGAACTTTCTCAATGGAAATATTTCCTTTCTGAACATTATCGCGAAGGAAGTGGTAGCGAATTTCAAGGTGTTTAGTACGGGAGTGTTGGACAGGGTTTTTGCTCAAGTCAATAGCACCTTTATTGTCGTACATAATGGGAACATCATCTAAGTATATCCTATAATCGTTAAGGGCTTGTTTCATCCATAGTGCTTGCTGACATGCCTTTCCGGCGCTTACGTACTCGGCTTCGGTAGTGGAGATAGCAAGAGCCGTTTGTTTCTTGGAGAACCAAGAAGTTAGACAACAACCCATGAAGGTACAAACGCCACTCGTGCTTTTTCGATCCACGTAATCTCCCGCATGATCAGAGTCGGCATAGACAACAGTTTCTATACCGGTCCCCTTGGGATAAAATAATCCCAAGTGTATAGTGCCTTTAATGTATCGGAAGATACGCTTAACCGCTTCAAGGTGAGAGGTTTTGGGATCCTCTTGGAAGCGAGCACAAAGTCAGACACTAAACATGATGTCGGGCCTACTTGCCGTGAGGTATAGTAAACTACCTATCATACCTCTATACTTAGTGTTATCCACGGACTCACCTTCTTCATCTTTCGTGAGTTTTATTTCCGTGGACATGGGAGTTTTCATGGGCTTAGACTTTTCTAAACTAAACTTCTTAAGCATTTCCTTACTATACTTAGATTGATTAAAGAAGATACCATCTTCCATTTGTTTAATTTGTAGACCAAGGAAGAAATTTAATTCGCCCATCATGCTCATCTCAAACTTGTCATGCATGATTTTAGAAAAATCATTGCACAGTTCTGGACAAGTTGAGCCAAATATAATGTCATCAACATATATTTGAACAATGATGAGATGTGAATCTCGTTTCTTTGTGAAAAGCGTGTTGTCTACCACTCCCATGGTATATTCATGTTCAATCAAGAATGCTTTCAGTCTATCATACCAAGCTTTGGGAGCTTGCTTAAGACCATAGAGTGCTTTCTTGAGTTTATAAACCTGATTCGGATATTCGAAATCAACGAATCCCGGAGGTTGAGCAACATATACCTCCTCGTTGATATAACCATTAAGGAATGCACTTTTCACGTCTATTTGGTACAATTTAAAGTCTAAGGCACACGCATAGGCAAGGAGTATTCTAATGGATTCTAATCTAGCTACAGGTGCATAGGTTTCATTATAATCTATTCCTTCTTGTTGGTTATAGCCTTGTGCTACCAACCTTGCCTTATTCCTAGTCACGACGCCATTTTCGTCGAGTTTATTCCTAAACACCCACTTAGTTCCTATGATGGTTTGATTCCTAGGAGGAAGTACTAACTCCCAAACTTGGTTGGCGGTGAATTGATTAAGTTCTTCTTGCATGGCAAGTGTCCAACTTTCATCCTTAATTGCTTCACCAACATTCTTAGGTTCTACAGTAGATATAAAACAAAAGAAATTACTTTTGTTTTGTGCTTGTGACCTAAGGGTTCTTTAGTTTAGGTTTCCTATGACATTTTCAATAGGATGGTTCTTGGATTCCTTAACATTGACAATTTCGTCAACTTCAACTATTTCATCCTCAATGTCATCATCTAAGGTTTTCTTGCCATTAACCTCAATGGCTTGTTCCTAATCTAAGTCATCATCCACCAAGGGTGATGTCTTAGTTGGAGGAGGGCTTTCATCGAATGTCACGTTGAGTGACTCTTCGACTTTCATTGTTTCCTTATTTAGGACAATGTAAGCTTTACTATTTTGGGAGTATCCTAGGAAGACACCTTCGTAAGACTTTGGGTCAAACTTGGTGAGGTAATCTTTAGTGTTTAGTATAAAGCACTTGCTTCCAAACACTCTAAAGTAATCAAGAGTAGGTTTTCTACCTTTCATGATTTCATATGGGGTTTTTCCTAAGATAGGCCTAATTAAAATCCTATTAAGTATGTAAGTTTAGGTGTCCACCGCATTACACCAAAACTTTTGCGGAATTGATTGTTCATTCAACATCGTTCTACTCATTTCTTGTAGAGTACGATTTTTCCGCTCTACAACCCCATTTGATTGTGGAGTGCGTGGAGCTGAGAAATTGTGAGTAATACCATTAGCATCATAATATATTCCAAACTGCACTTCATTATCAAATTCCCAACCATGATCCATCCTAATGGAAACTATTGTACATCCTAGTTGATTTTGGACTTTCTTACTAAAAACCTCGAATTCCTCAAAGGCTTGAGTCTTATTCTTAAGAAATTTAGTCCAAGTGTACCTAGAGTAGACATCAACTATTACTAAGGTGTAGTAGTTTCCTCCGTAGCTCCGTATGGCGGATGGACCGAATAGGTCCATATGAAGGAGTTCTAGGCATCTAGAGGTTGAGACTATATTCTTAGCTTTGTGACTAGAATGGGCTTGTTTTCCAACTTTACAAGCGTCACAAAAGTGTTGATCAAACTTAATCTTAGGTAGATCTCTAACTAGTTCCTTAGATGCCAATGATTGTATTAAATGCATATTGGCATGACCTAATCTCCTATGCCATAGAGTGGAGTTATCATCTATGGTTGCTAAGCATATCCTATCCTGAGGCTTATTTCCTATTTTCATGACGAATAGGCCATTTCTCCTAACTCCTTTGCCTATGGTTTTACCATCCTTAATGATCTCACTACCCTCTTCAGAGAATATAACTCTACACTTATTATCTACCATTTGACTAATGCTAAGCAAATTAAATCCTAAGTTATCTACATGCTCAACATTTCTAATAGTGAGGGAGTTATGAGTAATCGTACCTTTGCCAATAATGTTGCCCTTAAGTTTGCTACCGAAAGTGACATTACCTCCGTTGTATGCCTTGTATGATGAGAATAGACTTCGGTTGCCCGTCATGTGGTTGGTGCATCCACTATCCTTGACCCATTCGTCGGGCTCCAAGTCGATTCCCAAGCATATCTCATTTGAAGCATGAGCCATTAGACACGTTTCATCCTTGGGCTTCTTTTCTTCCTCATCACCGCTATCACTCCAGGCGCCTCCTATGAGAGCTCGCTGGTTGTTGACTATCGGTGGCTTGGGACACTCTCCTATGAGATGATTAGGATCTTCGCATCTAAAGCATTTCCTATCACTTGTCCCTTTCTTTTCAACATGGTTCTTTTGTGATGTCTTCTTCTCATCACGAGGTTTCCTAACGAACCTACCTCTTCTCCTAAAGAACTTTTTAAAATCCCTAACCGCTAGTGCATATTCCTCATCTTCACTGTCGGAACTCGAGCATTCCTCATCACTAGACTCCTTCTTCGCTTTCAATGCTAGAGATCTAACTCTCTCGCCTTTGCCTTTGACTAATTCGGAGTCTTTCTTAATTATCATCTCATGAACTTTCAAGTTTCCTATAAGTTCATCGAGTGATAATGCCACCAAGTCCTTTGACTCTTCTATGGCGGTGACCTTTGCTCTCCATTTAGGATGTAGAGCTCTAAGAAACTTCCTAACATAGTTCTTACTAGAATAACCTTCATCAAGAGCTTTAAGACTAGTGATAATAGTATTAAATCTAGCAAAAGCATTATCTATTGACTCATTCTCCGAAATGGAGAATTGTTCATATTGTTGAACAAGAAGATCTATCTTGTTCTCTTTGACTTGGTTATTACCTTGGTGAGTGACTAACAAAGTTTTCCAAATGTCTTTTGCCGTATTACACATAAAAATTCTTTCAAATTCCTTTTTAGGCAAAGCATTATAAATCATCATTTTAGCCTCATTATTTTTGGCTAATTTCCTTTTAAGTTCATCACTTTGTTTATCATAAGAAACTATTTCATCCTTTTTAGTTTCCGGATTCTTTTGAATAGGTTGAAAGTCACCCTCGGTAATAACATGCCAAAGATCAATGTCTTTTGATTTCACATACGTTTCGAATCTTGTTTTCCAATAAATAAAACAATCGGTTTCGAAAAGTGGTGGTCTTTGCATAGATTGCCTTTCTAGATATTTGTCGAAATCCATTGATCGGTTCAAGCTTTAAAATACAATATACTTTAAAAAACTTGACTGACGTGGCTCCTGATACCAATTGTGGGAAACTAGAAGGGGGGTTGAATAGTTTACCGGTTTAAAAACTTCTTTTAAAAATCTTGTTTTAAAAGTATGCTATTGGAAACTTTGATTTGAACTCTATGTGTAATCAAACAACACCAATATGAACTACAAACTAAGCTACGTAATAATAACAAATAAAAGTAAAGAGTAGAGTTGGAAAGATCAAACCGAGACAGAGGATTTATAGTGGTTCGGCTACGAAGCTCTTCTTCGCCCTACTCCACTCCCCGAGTACCACACTCGAGAGTTTCAAGCACTATGTCAACAACCTCCCTTAAGGCGGAGAAAACCGTACACGTCGCTTATCCTATTTCCGATACTAAGCTAGATGTCGAGTGCTAATCTTAGCTAGCACCAATCTACCAAGGTCCACGTGACCAAACACACAAGCCCAATGGCTTCAAGAGATCACCAAGATCTCAACACGATCACAATGATCAACACTCACTTCACTCTACTCAACTAACACTAGCCTAATGACCCTTGATCTTCTTGATCAATCACACAAGCCCAATGGCTTTAAGAGATGTTCACTATCTCTATAGATCACACTTGATCTTCACTCTCACTCACAAAAAAGAAAATATACTTCATGTATGCTAAGATACAACATGGTTGTAACAAGTGTTACAAAAACCTATCAACTACAACTCTAGTATCTTCTTGATTACTTGAGTTCTACTCTTGCCAATGAAGAGGGATGACAACACCTTGTATCAACTTGGATACTTGTGTTCTTCTCTTGCTAGTGAAGAGATATGAAGAGGATCACTTGAAGGATGATTGGATCACTCTTGAAACAAAGAAAAACTAATCTAATTGACCCTTAGAAGTGAAAGGTGTGAGAGGATTTAGTTAAGGGATTTTTCTGTGTGTGAAGGGTGTCTAAAACTGTGAAAGAGGTGGGTATTTATAGGCAAAGAAAATCTGAACGTTACAATTCAAAATGGTACGGACGGCTCCACTAAATGACCCACGGCTCCGTTAAATTTAACGGTACCGTGGAGCCGTGGTAGACTAGGACGCTCCAAATTTTGTCTTTTCTGGTGAAAACTTATTTGGGGAAGGTTGGAGCTGATTTTGGGGGGAAAAATAGCTGTTGTGATTTTCAAACTTATTTTTCCATTAAAACATTTCTTAATATTTCAAAAATAATTTGTCATGTGTATTTTTGAAAAAAAATGTTTTGTCCCATTTAAAATGTGAATTTTCAAAACATGAATTCACTTCTTTGATCACTAGTCCTAGTTGTAACTTTGTTCAAGAGTGATTTGCGTAGAAACGGGATCTTCCGATTAAAAACTTGTTAGCGTTAATTTTAACGTAACGTGAGTTCACATTTTGTCATCCTCAAAACGTGAAGTAATCGAAAGATATAAATAACGTTTTTAGAACATTATTTGCATCAACACCGTGCCAGACAAGGACGCTCCAATTTTTGTTTTTAGTGGTGAAAGTTTATTTGGGAAAGTTTGGAGCTGATTTTGAGGGGAAAATAGCTGTTATGATTTTTAAACTTATGTTTCCAATAAAACATTTATTTATAATTCAAAAATAACTTGTAAGGTATATTTTTGAAAAAATGTTTTGTCACATTAAAAATGTAAAGTTTGAAGCACAAATTCACTTCTTCGATCATTTGTCAAGTTGTAAATTTGTTTGTTCATACCTAGAGTGATTTACGTAGAAACGGGATATTTCGACTAAAAACTTGTTTACGTTAATTTTAACGTAAAGTGTTTTCACATTTTGTTATCATCAAAACGTGAAGTTATCGAAAGATATAAATAACGTTTTTAGAAAATTATGTGCATCAACAATCTTCCCCTTTTTGATGATGACAAAACATAAACTCATTTTAAGTTAAAAATTAATTTTAACAAGTTTTTAGCATGAGTTTATATCTCATTTCTCCCCCTTTTTGTCAAAGCAAAAAGGTTGCTAGGGCTCTCCCTTGATGTATACTCCCCCTCGTTCGGAGGACACTAAGGAATCGAGCAATGGTTCTTGCTACAAAACAAAGTTAGATGACACATATACAATATCTAACATGTAGCAACCAAGACAAATATCCAACCATAAACTAAAGAAAGGGCTAAGAAGCCAAAAACCATAAAAGATAAAACAACCACAATAAGCTTATCTATTCATAAAAAGAAATGTAATAAATAAAGTATGACTACAACATAAAAATAAAAACAAGCTACAAGAAGCACATATAAATCTTTAGCGACAAGAGGCCCTAAGATTTGCTTAAATGCCAAAAGGGATCCTAGACATTTATTATTGGAAACTAAACATGAAAATGTTTAGTTGTTTGGGCTATTGGTTGGTGGAGGAGGTGGTATGATGGGCCCTTGTGGTGGTGTTAGGAGGTGTTCAAGGTAGGAGAACATGAAGTTCAATACTTCCCTAAGGTTGAAGATGAGGTTTCGGTTGTGATGAAAACATGCACAACTTAGGCTATGTGGCTCTAGAGGATAGAAAATGGGGTGACCCATTAGTGGTTGTGGTGATGGCGAGGCAGAAGATGATGATGTGTTGGACCCAAGCTCAAAAGAAGTTGTTGGTGAAAGAGTGAATGTTAGTGTCAATGGTTGAGGAGGACTAGGTGGAAGTAAGGGTGTGGTAGTCCTAATTGTGGAAGAGGATGATGAGCTTGGCCTAGTTGAAGTGGCTTTGGAAGTAGCCAAATGTGTAGAAATTGATGATGTTGAATTGGTTGAGGGTAATGGTGTATGAATGTCTTCATCATCGTCTAGTGTAAGGTCAATGAGAAGTATTTCATTGGGTAGTTTTATGTTGAGTCTTGGTTTCTTTGCTTTGTAAGAGGTGGTAGCCATGGTAGAAGACATGGTGAGTTTATGATGAATGTGTGATAGTGAGGAGGATGAACGCATAATAAGAGCTTAAATAGCCAAATCAAAGGCATGCATGGATTGGTAGGATGGTGAATTTAGGAAATTATGAGTATTGGAATCTGTGGAAACCGTAGAGGGGGGGGTGAATACATTTCCGTAACTTTTTGTATCAATTACCCGATCAAGTGTGACGTACTATGAAAAGTGTCAACTATGGTCATATAACATTTAGAGATGGTATAAAGTAAATTACCGCACAAACATAAACACACCATGACTCAAACATAGTCAATATAATATAAGTAACAAAGCACGCAAGCATAAATGCAATGCAAATATAAATATAAAGCGATAAAGTCTAAAATGAAAGTAAAGAGATAAGTAAGAAGGCGCGAACCAAACACGATGATTTATAGTGGTTCGGTCACGAAGCACCTCTTCACCCTACTCCACTCCTCGAGTACCCAACTCGATAGTTACTTCACTAATCAACAAGCTCCCTTCATGCGGAGAAAACCATTCACGTCGCTTATCCTATTTCCGACACTAAGCTAGATGTCGAGTGCTAATCTTAGTTAGCACCATTCTACCACGATCTACCCGATCTACACCGTACACGTCGCTTATCCTATTTCCGACACTATGCTAGATGTCGAGTGCTAATCTTAGCTAGCACCAATCTACCATGATCTACCCGATCTACCCTTGATCCACTTGATCAATACACACAAGCCCAATGGCTTCAAGAGATCTCCAAGATCTCGACAAGATCACAATGATCTACTCCTACTTGACTCGATCTACCCTATCTACACTTGATCTTCTTGATCAATCACACAAGTCCAATAGCTTCAAGAGATAATCAATATCTCTATAAGATCACAATGATCTTCACTCACTCTCTAACAAAGGAAAATGATCTTGATGTATACTAGGATACAACAAGTGTGTAACAAATGTTACAACTTCCCTAACTACAACTACAACTCTTGTATCTTCTTGGATACCTTGAGTTCTTCTCTTGCTATTGAAGAGGAATGACAACACTTTGTATCTACTTGGATACTTTGTGTTCTTCTCTTGCTATTGAAGAGGAATGACAACACTTTGTATCTACTTGGATACTTTGTATTCTTCTCTTGCTATTGAAGAGGAATGAAGAGGATCTCTTGGTGGGATGAGTGGATCACTCTTAAACAAACTAAGACTCTCTAAATGATCAAAGAAAGTCATCTAAGTGAGGAGGGACTAGACCAGAGAAAACTAACTGGAAAAATCAAGTTGGAAGTGTAAAAATGGTCCACTATTTATAGGCAAGGGAAAAACTAGCCGTTACAGAGGCACGGCTCCACTAATTGTCAGACGGCTCCACTAAATTTAGTGGAGCCGTCGGTACTTTAGTGGTACCGTGGACGCTCCTCCGTTTTTCTTTAGTGGGGAAGGTTTATTTGGGATTGTTGGAGCTGTTTTGGGGTAAAAAATGACTGTTGTGATTTTTTAAACTTATTTTTCAAAATAAAACATTTCTTTTTAATTCAAAAATAATTTGTAAAATATATTTTTGAAAGAAATGTTTTGTCACATTAAAAATGTGAAGTTTAGAGAAAAATATAATCCTTTGATCATTTGTCAAGTAGTAGATTTGTTTGTCCATACCTTGTGTGATTTACGTCGGGATGGAAATCTACGACTTCGTTGAAGCATACTTGAGACATCAGGAGGTGCTGATGTAAGTATGCATTGATGATTTGTGTTTACAAGTAACTTGCACATTTTATGTTATGCATTACAAGTTACATGTTTGTCATTATTAAAACCGAAGAAACCGTTTAGTTTAAATATCGTAATCTTTGCACTAACAATCTCCCCCTTTTTTATGATGACAAATTTGTAAACTGTAACACACAGTAATATGTAAAAGTTACCTGCTTACACTCCCCTTCTCCCCCTTTTGTCGAATCAAAAAGGTAGTTGCCTCGAGCGCTCCCTTGAATTCACTCCCTAGTCCCCCTTATTGAGCTACTTTCCTTTCTCCCTAGAAAGGCAAGCTTGTATCATCCTAGTGAAGTCTTCTATCACCACTTGTTAAGATGACTCCATGCTATGTATTCAAATACCCCCGAGCTCCCCCTAGCTCAATACTCCCCTATAGTACTTGAATCTCCTTGTTTATTCACCTTAGTATCTAGCGGATCCGTGGATCAAATTCTTACAAAGGATTTTCCTACATCAAGGGTTAGCTTCATGCAACATAATATATAACAGTATAGGAGCAACATTATAGGGATAGAATACACATAGCAGGACATGCAAGGGTTAAACTATGTAAGTGACACAGCCTAAAAGTGTGCCAAAAGGACAAAGACCATAAAAGAAAGCCTGAGAAAGTTGAGCGACACAAAAAGATGAATGCATATTGCAATTCAAAGACACTTGAGTGTCATAACCCGACCAACAACCTAAGGTGTAATTGTTCAATCAATCACATTAACTAGAACGAGATTCGTTCGTTGACTAACACACAAAATGACTTCTTCCAAGTTGTCACTGGGAAGGTAAGTTCTAACAAACCTTTTGAACAGCATAATCATCTACCTAAGATGATTGGTGTTAAGGATGGTTTGATGATAATACATACTCTAAATGATTACTATTATGACAAGTCATGCCATAAAGTAGACTCGATAGAAGATATACCCCCTAAAAAAATTAAAATGAGAACGATATGCACCTAGATGCTTTAGATTAATATATCATTTGCACTGACAATGAGATGCATGATATATTTCAAAAGGGAAAAAGAAAAGGTGCATGTAATCCTAACAGGATTGTTGGTGGATATCTCTAACGGGGTTGAGGTAACGAAGTTCTATATTTCTAGGTTGGATGATCCTAATTGTGTGTTAGAGATAATTTGGTGCATGAAGGGTTTCGTGTGTTTGTGAGGATTGAAGGTTGTTGAACTAAGTATCACTTATTCAAAGTGAGTAATAATTGTAAGGTTTGAGTGTAATGATCGATGGGTTGAAGGTTTTTAGACTAACTATCAATGTCAAGAGTGAAGTGTAGCTAAAAGGTTTGTGTGGGATTGATATAGGGGTTGAAGGTTTTGAAACTAAATATCACTATCAAGAGTGAAGTTTAGTTATAAGGGTTGAGTGTGAAGATGAGATGCAAGATAAGCTTGCAATGGTGAAGCCTTATAAATGCAACAGTTGTGGGATTCGAACTAAAGTTGGTGGTCGTGTCCTATGGTGTAGTGAGGAAATCTTAGGGTGTGTGTAAGTTTGCAAAATTTTGCAGGTTTGGTAACGCTCATTTTGTACATGTTTTAGTCGCGTTATTTCTATGTTTGTGCATTGTATTTGGTTGTATTTATGAACATATTATGCTTAAAAGGTACAAAATATGTATTCAGGTTCAGGTACGATCAAGTCCAAGTGAATAGTTAGAAAGCTGAATAAAAGTTGTTAAATCAAGAGCTTTTTGCACAAGGTAAGATTCTTCTCACAATAAAGGCTTTGGAAAGATCGTCAAAGATAAAGAATCAAGTTACAATGATTTCTGAGTTCAAGAAAAGATCAAGTGTTGATGAAATGAATGATAAGTATATGTAAAGAATTATGGCTTGCTTTTTCAACCAAAAGTTCAAGAAATACATCTAAGGCTTAAGTTCAACCCAAGGTTCAATAATGCCATGCCATCCTTACTCCAAACCTTGGGCTCGAATTTGAACCTTAGGTTGAGACTTCAACCTTGGGTTGATACAATGGCTGGCACACTTAATAATGACTATCTTTAATGAACTAACTCTTCATATGGGTTGTCATTACACTTCATTTACTTCAAGTCCAAAAATTTTATGACACTTTGTGCTCAAGTAATTTGCTTGGTGACCAAGGGTAGCCATTCTATTAATAAGAAAGCTTGGCCAAGAGAGAAGAAATCTATTATCATCAATATCATCAAATTACTCTCTCAAGAAGGTGACAAGGAAGAAAAACACAGGAAAATGAGAAGCTTACATTCATCATTCATCAATTCAATCATTCAAGGAATCATTGTTGATCATCTCATAAGTATTCCTAACTCTTGTAATCATCATTACAACTTTTGTAAGACTTTTTAATCATGTTTTCAAGTGATAATTTTTATGTGGTTATTTCTTTGTTTGCCATGAGTGGCTAAGTTCCTTGTGCACTTTCCTAGATGATGTTTGTTCCATGAATCTTGATTGATTATGACTCTATGGTTCTAATTCAATGAAAAGCTAATACTAAGATCGAATTGCACTTGTAAAAGTTTTCTTCAACAAAAGAGTTGTCAAGTTTGGTTAATTGCTAATAGTTTAATGGGTTGAAAGAGAAACTGTTTGTCAATTAGTTGTAAACCTTTGTCTATAAGGGTGTTACATTATGTATTGACCATTTCATAAGTAACTTGGTTAAACTTGGAAAACTAATAAGTGTGGTTGTCAATTACTTGTGAAATGATAGCGAATCAAGTGATTGAGTTGTGTTAGTCTTGGTTGATCAAATCTTAATATTGTTTTTGCACTACAACAAAATGAGGCTAATGCAACATTTTATAAGCAACACTTTACAAAATTGTTGCATTTTATAAGACATTAAACTTTAAGCAACATTTGCAAAATAAGTGTTGCGTTTGTAGATGTAAGGCAACATTTTTGTCAAAAGTGTTGCATCTTAATATTGTCTACACAAGACTAATAGTTATATTTTTAAATAGTTTTCCCCCAAATTTAGTCTTCCCCCCATTTTCATTATATCCCGCCCCAAATTTCCCCCAAAATCAAAATCACTTTTTTTAGATCCCTCCATCTTTTTTTTCCCTCCAACCTTTCCCTAATTCAGTCACACCATCACCCTCCAACTGCCTTTGAACGCTAACCCCATCTCCACATCTGCTGTAGTTCCACGCCCGATCTCATCTAATCTTCTTCCTGGAGAACACACACATCTGTAGCACCCTTCTTATCCGAAAACACCAGGTACTTTTATATGTATTGATTTTGAATTTGTATATAATTTTAGTTTCTTTAAATTGATTCTAATCATGTGAAGCTTATGACTTTGTGATCAGGAACTGTTTCTCCCTTTCTTTTGAGTTTGTAATGTTATATTTTTATGTGCAGCCAAAGTGTTTGATAAAATGCCTGAATGAAATTCATCCGTTTAAGTTACAATTTTTTCATCACAAACTATTCACATTTTTCAGTTCCCTACAGTATCATGATAACAAAATCTGGTTAGTCGATATATTAGTTGACAAAATGTTCATAAGCAGACTTAGTTTATATAGCTAACTAACAAGATAAAAATGAGACTTGGACATGAATTTATCGTGGTTCAAGTCTTGATAGTGGTCATTTCGTTTATAGTCATTTTATTATCAAGGATTAGCATTTTGTAACCATCAACTTTCCTAGGGCCTAATGGTCTAGTCCATGATCCAACTTATGGGGACATGATATGTACTGTATCTATGCAAAAAAAATCCGTAAAGTTTGTGGATACATGATTCCTTATGCAAAAAATTTTAAACTCATTTGTATGTACCCTTTCCAATGGTGATGTTAAGGTACTTCATTTATGCTCAGTTTTATCCTGTCATATTACTCAAATGCCACTTGTATTGCATATGAGATTGCTATCATTTAAGCTTATATTTGAACTTTCTTACAGGTCGCAGACTTTGGCGTGTCTGCACACCTGACTAGAACAATTTCTAGAAGAAAGGTATGTTATGGATCTGAGATTTCAGTGTTATTTTTTTGCCTCTTTTTAGATATTGTTTTAAGGTTGATAATCGGAAAATCATCTGTCACTGATACAATGATGGTCACAGACCTTTGTAGGCACACCATTTTGGATGGCACCGGAAGTAATTCAGAATACAGAGGGATATAATTGTAACCTTTCGTAAATTCATGTCATTATTATCCTATTTTAAAAGTCACTTTTCACTTTTTCCATTTTTACATAAACCTTGCACCTTTTACGTCTTACGAGTTCTAAACTCTCGTTTTATGTTCTAACCACATCTAAACCTTCCGATGATCTCACCATTCATCAAAATTACAAAAATATGTCTTGAAGACAAATTTTAATATTTTTGGAAGTTTTATATTTTTCCGTTACCCGGTATTGCGTTACGTGTCTTAAAAACCCTATGTTTGAGTACCGGGAGCAACCAACACTACACAAACCACTCTATAATCACCCACTAACTAAAAATCTGCATATTATGTTTAGTTACATGATATGTAATGCCTAGATAATCATAGTCTCAACACATGTCAAGTTTTAGTACAAGTGTTAAGCTAAAAACATCCACAAGCAATCTATACCTCCACTATCTCACTCTCCCACTCATTTTACATGCAAAGAAGCTAAAAATCTGCACTCCTTGCCCTCTCCTTGCCGTGAGTATTGAAGCACAAAAGGACCATCATATCTTGATTTTTCTATTGAAAATGTTGTACAAGAATGGTGATCTATTGATGCTAACTCAATCCTTGATCTTTTGATTCTTGTAGGTATTCACTTCAAGAGTTTTGTTGGTGAATAATCTCAAGTTTTCAAGTACTCAAGATCTTCCAAGAAGTGTTGGTGACAAGAAAATCTAGTGATCATGAATTAGAGAAAAGGTACTAGCATTGTAACCTAAATCTTGATCTCTACTTAACATCCTTCAAGATCTTTATTTCTACTATATTTTTGGCTCACAAAGTGATATTGTGGCTGTAGATTGAAGATCTCCTTGGTCCACTAAAAGCTCTCCTTTTGGTGCTCTCAAAGACTACTCATTGGTGGTGTTGTTGGAAGACCACTAGTCCTTTAATTTCTTCTTGTTATCAAATCTTGTTCACCACTTTTGTAAGAAACTCCTCATCAACTTTAATTATTTTTATCATTTCACTACTGTAAAAATTATATATCCTGGTGTATTTGAACATTATATAAGTTGTTATGCTTAGATAGGCTTGGTACATAATTTAAAACACAATGAAAACCCTAAAAGACTAGACCTTCAAACTGTGATTCTGAACCAACGACAAAGATGGAGTAAACTGTACTAATCAGTAAACATTGGACATAAAATAAAAATATGGGGTTTTAGATCTATGTCTTGCGGTCGTTTTGACGGGAATTTCATTAAATAACTCATTACGATGATTAAATTAGAAATGTTTTGGTAAAACATGTCACAACCTGAGTAACAGATTTGAAACATACAAAAGTCATTTTTTTTGTGAATAACCCACTGTTACTCAAAGAATAAAAGTTGTAGATAACATCTTAACTTAAACTTGGCCACAAGAATGGGATCAATTTGATTAGTAGAACTCCAGATATTGTATTTTTAGTGGGACTGTTGTAATTATGAAAACTGCTGGACTGAATAGAATGGACAAAGTAATAATTTAGCTGCTGCTATGTAATTTTTGACCAAGTGGGACCCACAAAACTTGTTAGTACAGATGAATACCTTTCCGGGGATATAAAGAACTTAATTTTTCGACTTACGGTTTGCAAGTAACGGATTTTTAGATGTAAACAAATTACTAAAATTTCTATCAGCATTGGTATAAAAATGTATAAACATGTTTTAAGCTTTATAAAAATTTGACCTTTGATACATTTTTGGACCACCTAATATATTTTTGAACCCTCAGGTTTAATGTGAACTTTTTGGCTAAAACTTGACCCATGGGCTAAAAAATTGAACCTTAGGCTAATCTTGGACTTTTATAATACATGATTGGACTTAGGGACAAGTATAGAATTATTACTTGAACTTTGATAACTTTTAAATGCTAAACTAAAACTTGTAATATCTAGGAAATATGTACCAAGCATAATTAAGATCATAACTTATATAACTAAATTGCATCAATGTTTATTTTAAAAACCTAAGACAAGCGTATATCTATTTTAGGTTCATCGTAGAGCTTGCGTGACTATTTTCCTCCACTAGTTGTTCCGTGCTATTTCCTTTATTCACGGTGAGTTCATAGCCTCGCCTTTACTCATTTTAATGTTTTATAAACCTCACGAGGGGGATACATGCTAGTTTTAAAACTGAATACAAGTAGCTTTTGGTATGCTGGACCCGATTACATGATTATAGTTTTTGAGTAGCCTTGCCATTAAAAGTCCCTAACATCATGAACCGTTAATTCCGTGGGAAACGCTAATATTATGAATATGCATATTTGGTTTGACAAGCCTGTCCGGATGAGTCGCGCTCATATTCAACGGATAGCATAATATTGAGAGATTTAGGTAAATTGGCAAACTTACCTCTTTAGGGCATATTAATTATTGTCGAGGTTCGGGGTCATGAGCTTGATACTATAATCATATTATACGACTTGTATATGCATTACTTGTCGCCCGATGAAAAATACTTGTATTCAACCTATTACTTATTAAACTCTATGAATTCACTCAACTTTATGTTGACTTTTTAGCATGTTTTATCTCAGGTCCGTAAGTGACTTTCGGCTTGGATGGGCTTCGCAAGGAATGGATATCTCTATGATGGCTCATGTTTAAATAAAAGTTTTCATTCGATAATGTTCTAAACTTCTAAAACTTATGTATCTTTTGACTATGTCAAAAACTTTTGGGACCTTGTTGACTCTGATACATTATCGAATGTGAATGTTTTAAAAACGACTTTGTTTTAAAGTTGTTTGCT
This sequence comes from Artemisia tridentata subsp. tridentata, assembly GCA_021014915.2. Classification (NCBI taxonomy): domain Eukaryota; kingdom Viridiplantae; phylum Streptophyta; class Magnoliopsida; order Asterales; family Asteraceae; genus Artemisia; species Artemisia tridentata. The sequence continues at coordinate 58,721,571 of CP139508.1, read as the reverse complement.
ATAATTGTACAATGTGACTAAAATATAGCACCCTATGTGGTATTCCGCTTCATAGCTAAAATGGGGGTGTTATAGATTGGTACCAGAGCACAAATTATAGTGAACTAGGTCTTTTGTTTTTAAAAACCTAGACTATAATCATTTTACTTATACTTTTCTTCAAAAACATGAGCTTCCATCATCTTGATCGATATCCATGCGCGCCTACTCCCGAGCTTCCTAATTCTCCCTCGTATATATATATATATCTTGATCATTCTATAATAATTATATGAACATTATAATTATTTCTTAACTCTACCGTTAATCCGCGAAATATCACTTATAAATATAAAATCTTTATGCACAAGATTTCTTATTATTTATACTATTAGTAAACATTATTATTATTTTGTTTATTATTCAAAAACTTTATGCACATCTCTTAATTGCACCGTTGTTATGCGTATGCGAAAAATAAATATTATCATTTGTATATGTAATATTTATTGATCATTTTGCTTGTTCACAAAGCATCATTATTCACTCACTTACTTACACAAATATTATTTCCATGATAATATTTCTTTTCTTAATACTAATTATATGTATATATATGATTTTTCAGATTCATCATGGCACTTCCACTTCCACCTGATCACGAGGTAGACATTCCGGAAGACGAGCCAGCTCAACCCGAGCTTGCACCGGAAGAACCTCTACCAGTTCCTCCATCACCTAATCACGTATTCGGCTTCCCTAATAATGATCTTGAAAATCAAGAAGAAGAGGAAGAGGATCCAGAAGAAGAGGAAGAGGAACAAGAAGAGGAAGAAGAGGGGAATGTGTTGATACTTCATAATGCAAGTTCAGATGAAGAGGGTGATGAACCTGAACTTATCTATCCTTATGAGGCACCTGCTTCTCCTTATCCACCACAATCTATACCTGACACTCCATCTGATTCAGAACCTGAGGTTGAAGAGGCTGCCACTGTTGGCACCATTAGACAGGTTCCTCTCTTGGAACGCCGATTTCCTAGGATTATCCACGAGAGGGGTGGATCATCTTCGGCTGCTCCCACTGCTTATGAGCCCGAGGATTTAGTACCTGGGTATATGAGGAGGGATATTAACTCTATTCATGGTAGAGTTAGACTTCTAGAGAGCAAAATGAGAGTAAGAGAACTTGAGGGTGCTAGTGCTATATCTAGAGACAAAATTGGGCATGGACGTATGGATTTGCTTGATTTTGATTTGGGGGTAGTAGAACATCATGTTGACAAGACAGACCGTGAAGTGGCTATGTTGGGTAAGCGTGTTAGAGAGTTAGATAATGAAGGTCTTAGAGGTGAAAATAAGAGATTGAAACATAAGTTGGAAGACATGGGGTTAGCTTTAATGTTTGCTGATATGTATAATGAAAGACTTGAGAAAGATTTTTATGAAATGAGGCGCTGGGCCTACTCTCATTGGGAGGAGGTGCTTAGAGCGAGGATGATTAATGAGAGGTCATGTGATGTTGTTGACGTGTTGGCTGTTTTTGGGGAGACTCCACCACCCGAGCCACGAGGATCCCCTCGTGACCCTTAGTATTCTATGTATTTTATTTCTATCGTTGTATTTCGTTGTTGTTCTTCATCTTGTAATTGCTAAACTGAATGTATCAGTTAGTAGAACTATTATCGTTAATTGTGATGACTTTGTCAAATTTTGTAATACGATCGAACCATGTATTGATCTTTTGTATGTAATGATGAAGTTTTCATTTCTTAAACTCCACTTATTATTGTTATAATCTCTTTAATGTTCGGTTTACTCGTACATGATTATATCTATGTCATTGTATGACTACTCATCAAAATTTTCTTGTGTTGTGATAGAATCATGCCACCAAAGGGAATGTCTCAAGCAGCTATACGAAAGTTAGTCGCTGACAGTGTGGCCGCGGCTTTAGCCAAAGATCGAGCTATAATAGCTAATAATGTTGGAGGCGGTGCTGGAGCCGCTGGGGCTGCCGGTGACGCTGCAGCACGTGGTTGTACCTTCAAGCAATTCTTGGGTTGTGAGCCCACTAAGTTCAAGGGAACTGAAGGGGCGGTTGCATTGATACATTGGTTTGAAAGTTGTGAGACTGCGTTCATGCTTAGTAACTGTTCAGAGGAATGTAAAGTCAAGTATGCAACAGGTACTCTACAAGAGCATGCCAAATCATGGTGGAACTCTTATGCTCAACCCATTGGAATTGAAGCAGCTTATGCAACAACGTGGACCGATCTCAAGAAAAAGATGACTGAAAAGTTCTGTCCTCGGAGTGAAATAAGAAGACTTGAGATAGAATTCTACTATCTCACGGTCAAAGGCAATGATATTGAAACTTACATCCGAAGGTTCCAAGAGCTATAAGTTTTGTGTCCAAGTGTGCTACCTGAATTTGAAAGGAAATTAGAAGCTTTTCTTAAGGGTCTTCCCCGAAGCATTAAGGGGAACGTGACAGCTGCAAATCCTAACACTTTGGATGAAGCCATTCGTGTTACTCAGAAACTTATGGCACAAGTAGTAGAGGATGAGACGGCTCGCAATGCTAACAACAACAACCAAAACAAGAGAAAGTGGAATGATGATAAGAGGAGAAACGACTACAACACTCAAGGCCGCAACAATAATCATCGTCAGCAGCAGAACAGAAGGCGAGAAAATGTGAGGGCAATGACTGAAGCCCCAACTGGAAGAGGTGGTTACAATGGACCTCCTCCTTTCTGCAATCGCTGCAATAAGAACCACCTTGGCTACTGTAGTGCGAAATGTAGCAGTTGTGGAAAACAGGGACATATAGCGAAAAATTGTAAGGGTAAGGCTATAGCTACTGGTGCTAACGCACAGCCAATCATAACTTGTTATAGCTGTGGGGAGAAAGGGCATCTCAGTAGCAACTGCCCGAAGAAGGGGAAAGGTCAAGATGGAAATGCTCGTGGACGTGTGTATGTGATGGGAAATGCAGAGCAGCAAGGCCCGAATGTCGTGACGGGTACGTTTCTTCTTAATAACCGTTATGCTAAAGTTTTATTTGATTCGGGTTCGGACAAAAGCTTTGTGTCAACTGGTTTTAGCGCATTGATAGATATTAACCCGGTTAAGTTAAACTATAGTTATGAAGTCGAATTAGCCGATGGGAAATTGGTTAGTACAAATTCTATTATAAAGGGTTTTACCATAAATCTCGCGAACCACCCATTTAGTATTGACCTCATGCCAATTGAACTTGGTACTTTTGATGTCGTTATTGGAATGGATTGGTTGTCCGATCTAAACGCGGTTATTGTCTGTGGTGAAAAAGTTGTTCGTATTCCATATAACAACAAAACACTACAAATCAGAGGTGATAGGGATGGGTCTCAATTAAAAATCATAACTTGTATCAAGGCTCAAAGGTACATTGAGCAAGGGTGCCAGATGTTTCTAGCACAAGTGACAGTGAAAGAGTCAGTTGAAAAACGACTAGAAGATGTACCTGTTGTTCAGGATTTTCCTGAAGTATTTCCTGATGATCTTTCGGGACTTCCACCTCCTCGACAAGTAGAGTTCTGAATCGAATTAGTGCCTGGTGCTGCACCAGTGGCACGTGCACCTTATCGGTTGGCACCATCAGAAATGAAGGAGCTATCGGAACAATTACAAGAATTGTCTGAAAAAGGGTTCATTCGACCGAGCTCGTCACCTTGGGGAGCTCCGGTGCTATTTGTGAAAAAGAAGGACGGATCCTTTCGAATGTGTATCGATTATCGTGAGCTTAACAAATTAATGATCAAGAATCGTTATCCACTTCTGAGAATTGATGATCTATTTGATCAACTTCAAGGCTCAAGCGTGTATTCCAAAATCGACCTGCGATCAGGTTATCACCAACTCCGTATTCGAGAAGAAGACACTCCAATTACTGCGTTTAGAACTCGGTATGGTCATTACGAGTTCAAAGTGATGCTGTTTAGGTTGACTAATGCACCTGCAGTATTTATAGACTTGATGAATCGTGTGTGCAAACCGTACCTCGACAAGTTTGTGATCGTGTTTATTGATGACATTTTGATTTACTCCAAGAACAAGGAAGAACATGTGAAACACTTGAAGATTATCTTGGAGTTACTCAAGGAAGAGCAATTGTATGCCAAGTTATCAAAATGTGATTTTTGGTTGGAATCTGTACAATTTCTCGGTCATGTAATCAATAGCAGTGGTGTTCATGTAGATCCTGCAAAGATTGAGGCTATTAAGAATTGGTCTCCGCCGATGACACCAACATAAGTGAGGCAATTCTTAGGACTTGCTTGCTATTACCGAAGATTCATCGAAGGGTTTTCTATAATAGCCAAACCTCTTACCAAGTTGACTCAGAAAAATAAGAAGTATGAGTGGGGTGAAGACGAAGAAGAAGCCTTTCAAATACTAAAACAGAAGCTTTGTAGTGCGCCAATTTTAGCATTGCCAGATGGGACGGAAGATTTTGTGGTTTATTGTGACGCGTCAATCAAAGGTTATGGAGCTGTACTGATGCAACGACAAAAGGTCATAGCATATGCTTCACGACAATTGAAGACTCATGAAGAAAACTATACTACCCATAATTTAGAATTGGGTGCTGTGGTTTTTGCTCTTAGGCTATGGAGGCACTACTTGTATGGTACAAAGTGTACTGTGTATACTGATCACAAGAGTCTCCAATATATTCTAGACCAAAAAGAGCTCAACATGAGGCAACGAAGATGGATTGAACTCCTGAGTGATTATGATTGCGACATCCGTTATCACCCAGGGAAGGCGAACGTAGTGGCAGATGCTTTAAGCAGAAAGGAATGGGCAAAACCATTACGTGTAAGATCATTGGTAATGACGGTCCTTCCCAGGTTACCCGACCAAATTCTTGAAGCTCAAGCGAAAGCAATAAAAGAAGAAAATGTGAAGGCTGAAAATCTGGGAAGAGGAATAAAGCCCATATTCGAAACTCGTTCTGACGGAACCCGATTGTTTAATAGACGTGTTTGGTTACCACTGTTTGGAGGTTTGAGAGACTTGATTATGCACGAGTCTCATAAATCCAAATACTCTATTCATCCGGGGTCAGATAAAATGTACCATGATTTGAAACAATTGTACTGGTGGCCGAACATGAAGGCTGAGATCGCTACCTATGTTGGCAAATGTTTGACGTGTGCAAAAGTTAAGGCGGAACACCAAAAGCCGGCTGGACTCCTTCAACAACCCGAAATTCCAGTTTGGAAATGGGAGAGAATCACCATGGATTTCATTACTAAGCTCCCTAGAACTTCAAGTGGTTATGATGCGATTTGGGTCATTGTGGATCGTTTGACAAAATCTGCTCATTTCCTACCAATGAAGGAGACTTACAACATGGAGAAGCTTGGTCAATTGTACTTAAAGGAAATTGTTTGTAGGCATGGTATACCTATATCAATCATATCTGACAGAGATAGCCGGTTTACATCAAGGTTTTAGAAGTCACTCCAAGATGCCTTGGATACAAAGCTAGATATGAGTACGGCGTACCACCCACAGACGGATGGTCAGAGTGAAAGAACAACACAAACTTTAGAAGATATGTTGCGGGCATGTGTGATCGACTTTGGGAGTAGTTGGGATCGACATTTGCCGTTAGCCGAATTCTCCTATAACAACAGTTATCACTCAAGCATTAAGATGGCACCATTTGAAGCTCTTTACGGACGAAGATGCAGATCACCGGTTTTCTGGAATGAAGTTGGGGATAGCCAACTCACGGGTCCAGAGATAATTCGTGAAACAACGGAAAAGATATTCAAAATCAAAGACCGTTTACTAACTGCTCATAGTCGCCAGAAAAGCTATGCAGATGGTAGACGTAGACCTTTGGAGTTTAATGTTGGCGATAGAGTTATGCTCAAGGTCTCTCCATGGAAGGGTGTAGTTCGTTTTGGTAAACGTGGAAAGCTAAGTCCACGATATATTGGACCATTCAAGATCCTAGCTAGGGTTGGTCTAGTTGCATACAAGTTAGAGCTACTGGAAGAACTTCAGAGCATTCATAACACCTTTAACGTTTCTAATCTTAAGAAGTGTTTGTCAGACGAAAGTCTCATCATTCCATTAAAGGAACTTCGAATCGATGACAAGCTACACTTCATCGAAGAGCCGATTGAGATCGTCGATCATGAAGTAAAGAAGCTCAAGCAAAGTCGCATCCCCATTGTCAAGGTTCGTTGGAATACCCGACGAGGACCTGAATTCACATGGGAACGCGAGGATCAAATCAAGAGCAAGTATCCTCATCTCTTCGCAAGTAAACCTTCGGGGGATAAAGCGAATTGAGCACCGGGACGACGCTCTCTTAAGGGGTAGGTACTGTAACCTTTCGTAAATTCATGTCATTATTATCCTATTTTAAAAGTCACTTTTCACTTTTTCCATTTTTACATAAACCTTGCACCTTTTACGTCTTACAAGTTCTAAACTCTCGTTTTATGTTCTAACCACATCTAAACCTTCTGATGATCTCACCATTCATCTAAATTACAAAAATATGTCTTGAAGACAAATTTTAATATTTTTGGAAGTTTTTATATTTTTCCGTTACCCGGTATTGCGTTACGTGTCTTAAAAACCCTACGTTTGAGTACCGGGAGCAACCAACACTACACAAACCACTCTATAATTACCCACTAACTAAAAATCTGCATATTATGTTTAGTTACATGATATGTAATGCCTAGATAATCATAGTCTCAACACATGTCAAGTTTTAGTACAAGTGTTAAGCTAAAAACATCCATAAGCAATCTATACCTCCACTATCTCACTCTCCCACTCATTTTACATGCAAAGAAGCTAAAAATCTGCACTCCTTGCCCTCTCCTTGCCGTGAGTATTGAAGCACAAAAGGACCATCATATCTTGATTTTTCTATTGAAAATGTTGTACAAGAATGGTGATCTATTGATGCTAACTCATTCCTTGATCTTTTGATTCTTGTAGGTATTCACTTCAAGAGTTTTGTTGGTGAATAATCTCAAGTTTTCAAGTACTCAAGATCTTCCAAGAAGTGTTGGTGATAAGAAAATCTAGTGATCATGAATTAGAGAAAAGGTACTAGCATTGTAACCTAAATCTTGATCTCTACTTAACATCCTTCAAGATCTTTATTTCTACTATATTTTTGGCTCACAAAGTGATATTGTGGCAGTAGATTGAAGATCTCCTTGGTCCTCTAAAAGCTCTCCTTTTGGTGCTCTCAAAGACTACTCATTGGTGGTGTTGTTGGAAGACCACTAGTCCTTTCTTCTTGTTATCAAATCTTGTTCACCACTTTTGTAATAAACTCCTCATCAACTTTAATTATTTTTATCATTTCACTACTGTAAAAATTATATATCTTGGTGTATTTGAACATTATATAAGTTGTTATGCTTAGATAGGCTTGGTACATAATTTAAAACACAATGAAAACCCTAAAAGACTAGACCTTCAAACTGTGATTCTGAACCAACGACAAAGATGGAGTAAACTGTACTAATCAGTAAACATTGGACATAAACTAAAAATATGGGGTTTTAGATCTATGTCTTGCGGTCGTTTTGACGGGAATTTCATTAAATAACTCATTACGATGATTAAATTAGAAATGTTTTGGTAAAACATGTCACAACCTGAGTAACAGATTTGAAACGTACAAAAGTCATTTTTTGTGTGAATAACCCACTGTTACTCAAAGAATAAAAGTTGTAGATAACATCTTAACTTAAACTTGGCCACAAGAATGGGATCATTTTGATTAGTAGAACTCCAGATATTGTATTTTTAGTGGGACTGTTGTAATTATGAAAACTGCTGGACTGAATAGAATGGACAAAGTAATAATTTAGCTGCTGCTATGTAATTTTTGACCAAGTGGGACCCACAAAACTTGTTAGTAAAGATGAATACCTTTTCGGGGATATAAAGAACTTAATTTTTCGACTTACGGTTTGCAAGTAACGGATTTTTAGATGTAAACAAATTACTAAAATTTCTATCAGCATTGGTATAAATATGTATAAACATGTTTTAAGCTTTATAAAAATTTGACCTTTGATACATTTTTGGACCACCTAATATATTTTTGAACCCTCAGGTTTAATGTGAACTTTTTGGCTAAAACTTGACCCATGGGCTAAAAAATTGAACCTTAGGCTAATCTTGGACTTTTATAATACATGATTGGACTTAGGGACAAGTATAGAATTATTACTTGAACTTTGATAACTTTTAAATGCTAAACTAAAACTTGTAATATCTAGGAAATATGTACCAAGCATAATTAAGATCATAACTTATATAACAAAATTGCATCAATGTTTATTTTAAAAACCTAAGACAAGCGTATATCTATTTTAGGTTCATCGTAGAGCTTGCGTGACTATTTTCCTCCACTAGTTGTTCCGTGCTATTTCCTTTATTCACGGTGAGTTCATAGCCTCGCCTTTACTCATTTTAATGTTTTATAAACCTCGCGAGGGGGATACATGCTAGTTTTAAAACTGAATACAAGTAGCTTTTGGTATGCTGGACCCGATTACATGATTATAGTTTTTGAGTAGCCTTGCCATTAAAAGTCCCTAACATCATGAACCGTTAATTCCGTGGGAAACGCTAATATTATGAATATGCATATTTGGTTTGACAAGCCTGTCCGGATGAGTCGCGCTCATATTCAACGGATAGCATAATATTGAGAGATTTAGGTAAATTGGCAAACTTACCTCTTTAGGGCATATTAATTATTGTCAAGGTTCGGGGTCATGAGCTTGATACTATAATCATATTATACGACTTGTATATGCATTACTTGTCGCCCGATGAAAAATACTTGTATTCAACCTATTACTTATTAAACTCTATGAATTCACTCAACTTTATGTTGACTTTTTAGCATGTTTTATCTCAGGTCCGTAAGTGACTTTCGGCTTGGATGGGCTTCGCAAGGAATGGATATCTATATGATGGCTCATGTTTAAATAAAAGTTTTCATTCGATAATGTTCTAAACTTCTAAAACTTATGTATCTTTTGACTATGTCAAAAACTTTTGGGACCTTGTTGACTCTGATACATTATCGAATGTGAATGTTTTAAAAACGACTTTGTTTTAAAGTTGTTTGCTATAATTGTACAATGTGACTAAAATATAGCACCCTATGTGGTATTCCGCTGCATAGCTAAAATGGGGGTGTTATAATAATGAAAAGGTCCACTGCTATGTTTCCCTTATGAATTTACGTCATATTTTGTTGATTTTTCCGAAAGCATGTTACCAATTTGTTTAACTATGCTTGTTACAGGCAGATATTTGGTCTTTAGCAATGTTGATCCCAGTTGAGCTTAACGATCTTGTTAATTACTTTAGATATAAACCTAAAGCAATTGGTATAGAAACTGCTTATGAATGATCTATTAATTACTATGCGGAAACTAGTTGTAATTAATCTTAAGAAGAATAACAATAACACACAATAATTCTCTCAACCTTCACCTCAATATATATTAATATACGGTTACTCAAAAGTAACAGGGTTACAACGAACCTTGAAGTGAATATAAGACAATACGTATGCTAAGACAATCGACTTCTAACCCTAACCATAGATCCTCTTTTTATACACATAAGGAGTTCTAGTCGGTTACAAAACTTTCTATACAAGAATAATATCTAATCGTATCTTTACCATAAACAAACTATACATATCCAATAACCAGCAGAATCAAACTCTAGCAGCAGAATCATCTTAGGCTAGCAGCAGTTTGACACTTAGCTTATTTCATCATTCTTCGAATATCATCAGCAGCAGAATGAATATACAAGCAGCAGAATGATTATGCCTAGCAGCAGAATCATACTTAGTATATTTCCATTACAACCATGAGCAGCAGAATAAAACACTTAGCAGTAGAATCTTCAAAGTAGCAGCAGTATCATTTAAACCCAACAATCCTCCCCTAAACTTGATATTTTCTCCCAAAATATACAAGTTTCTTCCAAAGCACAAACATACACAAAGAGGATGCTTCCAAACATTTACTACTATGAAGTCTTTGATTTCAGAATCTTCTGATACTTTTCTACCAACTTATATGCTTGATGATCTGACAAAAATGGTCTTTGTAACCTCAGTTTTCCATATTGTAGCATCTCAGTGATAACAGCAGTATTGTTATTTAAGGGATAATCTTTCTCCACCATCATGTACACACCTACACCTTTCCCAATCAATTCATGTACTCCACATGATTGAAAGAGATAACATTTATGAACCTTAGTTGAGTGTAACAAATCTATCCATTCCATATCTCTTGGATCAGGCTCAAACATGTTCTTCAGGTAGTAGTAGTGTAGTCTTTCAAAAATCACATCTGGTCTTCTATCCCCATACTTCTCCTTATATAACCTCCAGAGCTGAACAATATCATCCCTATCCATGTAATGCATCATTTGTGAGAATCTAACAAATTTCTGACATACACCATTTGCCCTTTTGATCTCCCACCATGCTTCACTAACATATAGAATATCATGTGTATAGGAGATGATTGGATGTTTAGTCTCCAATGGAACTGCATTGATTAGCTCTGGTTCTTCTTGAGGTTTATGAATTGTAAAATCTATAACCCTTTTCATATCATCTGCAGTCACCTCTTCAAAATTATGCTCATCACTTTCTTCTTGCTCTGAGTCACTCATTATCACTGACTGAGTTCCTTTCTTCTTCCTAGCCACCTGTTTTACTCTTCTCCCATATCTCTTTATACCAACAGTAGGTTCAGGCTTTTTCTCTTCAACTACATTTTCTTTCTCTTTATCAACATCTGACACTTTGGGCATTTTGACAGTTGATTCAGGATTCATATAAGCATTTGGTGCCACTTTGATTCTTGTAAACTCTTTGATCTCAGCATCAGTTAAAGGCTTACATTTCCTCTCCACCTCTTTCTTAGCAGCCTCAAACTTCTGCTTAACTTTTTCATTAGAGTATAGCTTCAATTCCTTCAATTTCCATCCTTTCATGTTTCTCAAATATTGCTCATGAAGAGTTCTATGTTGCCTTGCAGTTGGTGGTCTATTCACCTTCTTATTCTTCCTTGCAACCAGCAACTTTTTCTTATTTTCCACAATGACTTGTTGAATCCAGTCATTAATACCTTCATCTGTAAAAGTATCTTCCAACTCTACTTTCACTTTCTCCCATGCCATAGCAGCTTTACATCTTGCCTGCTCATCTTCCCATGCAGCTACTTTTGCTTCAACTTCAGCTTGTTTCCCAGATTGTTGCTTTTGTTTCTCCATTGCTTTATCATACTCAGCTTTTTCTTCAGCAGCAACCCTCTTAGCTTCTTCTGCATCCCACCTTTCTTGCAAATGCTTAGGCCATACCTCAATTGGAATTTCATTAGGATCAGGATAAGGTTCAAGTCCTTCCACCATTTTCTCCTTACCCTTGTAGGTAGGTGTTTGAACAGGTTTTCTTATTGGCACAGGCTCTTGTATGACAACTCCTTTGGCTTTAGGTCTCAAGGTTGTTACTTGATTTGGTGTAGGTTGAGCAGCAGGTTGTGATTGTGGTTGTACAGCAGTAGTTTCAGGTGTTGGGATAACTTTTGGTGATTGTTGTGATTTAGCATGAAGGTTTAGCATGATTTGAGCTATGGGTATGGTGTCTTCATCTATTTCAGCAGCAGAACCCATTTCTGAAGCAACAGCAGATTCCTTAAGTCCAACAGTAGAATGTCCTGCACCAGCAGCAAAATCATTCTTTACCTTCTTTTCATTAACATCAGCAACAACATCACTACCAATATCCTTACCAAAACTAACATCCTCAACCATATGATCTTCATTTTCTGCAACACCAACAACATTATGATCCAATTCCATCTCAGCCTCCCCTTGAGCCATGTTTTCCTCTACTTCATTCCTCCCCTGTTTGGGAGCATCCTCTCCCAAACTTGGTTTGGAAACCTTCAGCTGTGAAGACCTGGATCTCAGCAACCCCTCAAGATGTGTAACCCTAAGCTTAAGCCTTCTGATTTCAGCACCCTAAGAAGCTTTCACTGTCTTTAGCTCCTTTCTAAGACCAATGACCTCCTTTGACAATTTTGTACAGGTATCCGTCAATTCTTTTAATTGTTTCATGATATCCTCACAACTTCGGTCTGTGTAACCTGACCCGAGAGGTTGATCACTGGATTTGGCATTGTGTACAGGTGTTTTAACCGTCAATTCTTCTATTTCAAGTTCAATGCTAGCCTCAACACTTCGACCTATGTGACCTGGTCCAAGAGGTGTATCATGGGCATTGTCATTTTGTACATCAGTGTCCATCAATTCATGTGTTTCATCTCTGTCCTCATCACTTCGAGATGTGTTACCTTCTCCGAGAGGTGAATCTTTGGACATAAACTCAGTCTCAACCCTAGGCTGAACATCTGAGCCCCCTATTTTAGCCGTTTGGCTAGGGTTTCCATCATGTGCATCAGGTTCATTAGAACCCTCAGCAATAGATGTTGCCAAGGTTGGGGTCTTAGTTATGTTGGCACTGGCCTGTTCAACTTCTAAGTTGGAAACAGTAGTGGCAGCCCCTTCCTTCATGCCATCTCCATCACCTATGGCAGCCTCATCTACTTCCATACTAGAACTAGTCTGAGGTAACTCAGTCCTCTTTTCATGTGAAATCCTAGGTGATTGGGTCTTTTGAGGTTCATTATGGGATGATTCATTTGAATATTCAGGAGTGGGTGTATGATGGGAAGCTGTGGGGTTTTCAGCTTCTTCACCAATTGCTTGATGCAGTGAAAGTTTCAAATTCGTGCTTTAGCAAATTCTTCCTTGACTTTTTGGTGGCTTCATTCCCACCAAACCTGAGTTCAATTGCTGCCAACAACTCCTTGGCAGACTTGGTGTTTTTGAAGGCCAATTGGTATTCATTAGTTATCCCCATCAAGAGAATAGTGTGAGTTCTAATCTCCAGTTTCCTTTGAGCCCTTTCTTCATTGGTTTTGATGGGCAAGATTTGCCCATCAGCACCAATCTTAGGCAGAGTATCACCAGTCAGTATGATTTCCCACATTGTGTAATCACACATCTTCATGTACTGTTCTATCCTCATCTTCCAGAGTTCATATTCTCCAACCTTGAGCATTGGAACCTTGGATGCAGTAACCATATGATGAGATTCAGACTCCATTGCTTTTGATGATGAACAGATCTGAGCTTTTCGAAATTCTTCTCGGTATCAGTTTCTAGATCACAAGCTCTGATACCACTTGTTGATCCCAGTTGAGCTTAACGATCTTGTTAATTACTTTAGATATAAAGCTAAAGCAATTGGTATAGAAACTGCTTATGAACGATCTATTAATTACTATGCGGAAACTAGTAATTAATCTTAAGAAGAATAACAATAACACACAATAATTCTCTCAACCTTCACCTCAATATATATTAATATACGGTTACTCAAAAGTAACAGGGTTACAACGAACCTTGAACTAAATACAAGACAATACGTATGCTAAGACAATCGACTTCTAACCCTAACCCTAGATCCTCCTTTTATACACATAAGGATTTCTAGTCGGTTACAAAACTTTCTATTCAAGAATGATATCTAATCGTATCTTTACCATAAACAAACTATACATATCCAATAAGCAGCAGAATCAAACTCTAGCAGCAGAATCATCTTAGGCTAGCAGCAGTTTGACACTTAGCTTACTTCATCATTCTTCGAATATCATCAGCAGCAGAATGAATATACTAGCAGCAGAATGATTATGCCTAGCAGCAGAATCATACTTGGTATATTTCCATTACAACCATGAGCAGCAGAATAAAACACTTAGCAGTAGAATCTTCAAAGTAGCAGTAGTATCATTTAAACCCATCAAGCAATAACTGCAATTGAGATGGCGAGAGGGGAGCCTCCGCTTGCTGATCTTCACCCAATGGTACCTTCTCAATCTGTCGAGTGAGAAGGTACTTGTGTATAATTCTCCGGATGGGAAAAAGTTTTATAGTCTTCGTGAAGCCTGCAACTATTATATCAGTGAGCTTTCGTATTTTGAATTTGAAAAGGAAGTGGTGAAAAAAGATGAATCTTTGAGGCCTGATCATGTAAATACGTCAAGCAAAAGGGCTTGTGAGGAGTTTCCACCAACGTATCGGACCCCACGAACCGTTTTATCTTGGCTGCTAGATAATAATATTGTTTTACCAAGAGCAAAAGTGCAATATTGTTGTAAGAAAGATGGAAGTACATTGAAGGAAGGTCGGGTAACACGTGACGGAATAAAATGTCATTGTTGTAATCGTACCTTTAGCCTATTTAAGTTTCAAAAACTTGCTGGAAGCACATGTGGGCGACCATCAGCTAACATTTTCCTTGAGGATGGTAGGTCCTTACTAGACTGCCAATTGCAGCTTAAACTTGATCAAAATGCAAGATCAAAGGGAAATCAACATGAAATAGAAAACGACAGTGATTATATATGTTCTGTTTGCCAGTATGGTGGGGAATTAGTGATATGTGATCAATGTCCATCTACATTTAACACATCTTGCGTAGGATTAAAGGTAATAATATACTTGTTTTTCCGTTTTTATTTTGTATAATTTTCTTAAATTTTAATGAGTTTTATTAATGGATTACTTTCAATTTTACTGATTAGGAGATCCCGGATGGCAAATGGTTTTGTGCATCATGTTGTTGCGGAATTTGTAACGCAAACAGATTCAGTGAAAATTATGATCAAAATTTAGATTGTAACATCCTAAATTGTGAACAGTGTGAAAGGCGATGTATGTAGGCTGAAATTATTTATATGGATTTGTTGGTTTATGACCAGGTATAATAATTTTTCTTATAGCATCTAATTAGTTATCAAACTTGATGTAGATCATGTCGGATGCGTAAAAAGAAGAGAAGATTTCTTGAAACTGGACTTTTATCTTGAAGAAAATTGGTTCTGCAGTTTGAGGTGTAAAGAGGTATGCATCAAAGTTTTATTATTGTTTTTTATTGAGTTTTAGTCTAGTTATTTTTAGGTGCCATGGTTAGACACATGTTTACTCCCTATGTTTCATGGAAACTGTATAAAAATTGCTAATTTTCCATTGTTGTATGCTTTGTTATTATAAAGACAAGCACTTGCGCGTCATCATCACAAGAAGTCAAGAATTAGATAGTGATTTGGGTCATGAAGATTCCCTTATTTTATGGTCATTGAGAGGTGTTCAGTGCATTTATTTAGTAGTCATCAATTCTCTTAAACTATATGTTTGGGTGAATGTTTTAACTGTCATTGGACACAGGGTCTGCTTCTTACTATTCTAGTTGTTACCACCTTCAACTGTATAGTTTTGAACTTTTAAAGTTTGTGCACCTTCAAAATTAGTATAACAATCTTATATACATATCTTCTGTGCTAACCTAGATTACATGCTGAGGTCTCATGATATATACTTGCGGGATTTGTAGATATATACAGGTCTTCACACACTTTTGGGGAAGTCAATTCCTATTGGGAGGGATAACCTAACATGGACCCTACGAAGAAATGAAATATTTGAATATTCTAATTGTGGCGCTGACTCAGATATGGAGGAAGTGATAGAGAACTATAGCAAATTAAATGTTGCTATTAGTGTGATGCATGAATGCTTTGAAGCGGTTAAGGAACATCGAACCGGAAGAGATATAGTTGAAGATGTCATTTCTGGTAGATGGTGAGACAAGGTTTTTTTTTTTTTTTTTTTTTTTTTTTTTTTTTTTTGTTGTTGTTGTTGTTGTTGTTGTTGTTGTTGTTGTTGTTGTTGTTAAATATCTACTTTATCATTTAGTTTCACATCCTCTTTACCCACATTAGTAAAGGCAATTCCGACCTATTTTACATATGAATGGGTGAAGTGGGTTATATTTATCTGTAACGGGTAAAGCAGATAGCTATAAAGGAAGTGGGTCAAATGGGCGAACAATGTAGATGTCGCCAAAAGTGTATGTCTAATTCATAAAATATGTAGATAATTTTTTTAAGGGCTAAATATACAAGTAGCCCGATAGCTTAAGGTTTTTCCCCAAATAGCCCCAAAAATAGCGCTTTCCCAAAATAGCCCCAAAATTAAGCTACTTCCAAAAGTCGCTTAAGCGCCATTTTCAGCTACCAAAATTTTGAACTAGCTGCACCAATTTTTTAAGCGCCATTTTTAGTCGCTTAAGCGACCTACAGCTAAAAGCCAGAAAAAAAAAGGACACATGTCACTCCCACATTTAGTCGCTTAAATGCTTGGGCTATTTTGGGAAAGCGCCATTTTTGGGGCTATTTTGGGAAAAACCTTAAGCTACCGGGCTATTTGTAGAATTGGCCTTTTTTTTAAATAGATTAGAATTGTAATGTTAAAGTTTTTATGATCATATTTAACAAATTATCTGCCCTGCCCATTTTGCTACCTGTATGCATTATTCTAGTGGTGATGGAATAATTTTCGTTGTAGGTCAGAGCTACGTCGTTTGAATTTTAAGGGTTTTTATACAGTTCTTTTGGAAAAAGGTTGAGAGGATTATAATACACTAAGAGGTTGTTAAGCCTTTGTAACATGTGTATGTGATACTTTGAGTGAATATGATTAAGTATGCGGAATCTACTTAATCACACTTAGAAGATTATTTGTTGTATGTAAATGGAACAATGGTGGTTGTTGAATTTTATAAGAGAACACTTGAAAGTTAACACCAAACGATTAATATTATTGATAATGATACAAAGGTTTGATATTGTTCTTGGAGTTCTATCACTTAGGTTATTATCAAAGACACAAGTTATTGGAAGCACTAGTTAGACACTTAGTTGAACACACACTATCTAACTTGTCTAAGATCTCCTTTTATAATCCAAGGAGATCTTTACAATATATGTTTTAGTCATATCAAGTCTTGTCGAGCTAATACATGTCTACTACTACTTGAGTATGTTATCTCGTGTGTAAGTAACCAAAGACACATATATGTTACACATACAACTTGTATATGTATCGAGTCATACACTAAAGAGTATACAAGTTGTTTACTCAACACTTATACAAAGATATTTATCTAATATGACCTTGACTTTTGTGTACTTATCCATCCAGCAAACCAGATTTAATAATGAAGAACAGACTTAATTCTGTTACTCACCAGAATTAACCATTCGACTTAGTCACCAGACTTAACGTTGTAATACTCACTAGACTTAACCAGCAGACCAAACTTAATGACTTAGATAATTTCCCGATACTTAATCTTCAGAATATTTAATTCCCAACAATCCTCCCCTAAACATGTGAACCTTTTCCAACATGTTTTCTTAATTAAATGAGGAATTGTGAAGATCTTTCAAACACTTCATAGTCAGACCTTTGATCTGAACTTTCTTCTATTTTGTGAGATTAATATCTATCTCAGTAACTCATCTGCTTTCTGTTCTTTGCCTTAAACAATATCAATACATTCTTCAGATGGAGGAATTATAAGAGGCAATGGTGCAGTGTATCTTGGATGCTTGTTTCAACAAGTGAAATCATCTTCCAGCATGCCTTTGCAAGTGATGAACAAACGTAGTGAACTGAAATTGAAACTGAAAGCTCCTAGATAGAACTTTCTCCTTTTGAATGCTTCATTCCTTCTGAATATATAAAATACACCATCTCTGTTCTTGTCATTTTCAACCTCCCCTGAATCCTAAACGTCTTCTTCCTTTATTGGTTATTCTTCCTCCCCTGATTTAACTATCTCCTCTTGGGCTTTGAAGATTTCTCACTATATACCAAAATATATCATCTTCCTCCCCTGTTTGGAAGATCTCTCACCATCATTCCAGCATTATCCTCCCCTGAGAACATGTTTTCAGACAATGTTGTACATGAAGCCATCAATTCCTTAAAAGTTAGTTTGCTGCCCTCATCACTTCTAGGTGTGTAACCTCCTATGAGTGGTGAATCATGGGGCAATAACTCATAATCCATCATTGGATGGCTTTCTGAGCCATTTTTATTCCATAAAAATCCATTTTAAGAAAACTTTTGACTTTTAGCAGTATGCATATGATTTTATTATAAAAAATCATACTACTTCCAACCATTTCGAAGGGATCAAGTGTAGTTATAGACACTTAATCAAAATTTTGGTTTAAAGCAACCTCTGGTTGTGTGAGAACCAATGTTTTAAGTTATAAATAACTGCCTGTGTACAGATAAACTCATTCAAAGAGTTTTCCTGACAGGTTTTTCAGCTCGTGGCATTTGTTACCTCTAACACAAGTGTTAGATTCACTTTTGCTCGCTGTTCTTTCTATCAGATATCCTGAGATTAACACATTATACTTTAAAGTATAAAATGATAGAAAGTGAGTTGTATCAGTTACTTTTTGATCAACTAAATCATCAATTGAATGTGAAATATCAGAATTAGTGTTTCAAGAAAGAAGTTTTAAGGAGTTTTGAATTCCCAAACTCTTTCTATCATGAACCTATTATGTCAGCAACTAGTATTTCCATTATGCTGCTCACACATTTCACTTGAAATTTCCTTTGTGCTCAAATATTTATACCTGAAATTTTTAGTCTATAACCAAAAGAACAATGTACAAAGTACTTTTCTTGAGTTAGAGTAATCATAGGGCTGACAGTATGAATAACACAATTCAAATTTTTACTACCAGCACAAACTCCGTAATAGCATAATTAATTGAAAAATCAAATAGAACAAACAAAAATTTATATACACAAACACATCAGATTGAAATTTTAAGTATTAAGCATTCCAATACTTGCTACCAAGTACTGAAACCTTCCAACATTAAAAGCTTTTGTAAGAAGATCTGCAAAGTTATGATCTGAAGCAATTTTCATTGCTTGAATTAACTTTTTCTCATTGCAATCTCTAATAAAATGATGCCTAATTTCAATGTGTTTTGTTTTAGAATGTTGCACTGCATTTTTAATAATGCAAATTGTACTACTATTATCAATATGAATGACAGTGTTCATGAAATTGTACCCATAATCAAGTAATTGATTTTGAAGCCATAGAACTTGACCACAACAACTTGCAACAGCTACATATTCAGCCTCAGTGGTTGATGTTGCCACAATTGTTTGCTTCTTACACTGCCATGAGATAAGTCTACACCCAAGGAATTGACATCCTCCTGTTGTTTACTTTCTGTCCAAGCTAGCACCAGCATAATCACTATCCGAATATGCTACCAAGTCAAAAGGTGACTCCCTAGAATACCATAGACCCAACCTTGGTTGACCCTTGATATATCTAAAAATTCTCTTGACTGCTATTAAATGAGAAACCTTAGGAGTTATTTGAAATCTTGCACAAGCACAAACAAAGAACATGATATCAGGTCTTGATGATGTGAGATACATCAAAGAGCCTATCATAGATCTGTAAGTGTGTACGTCCACATTATCTCCATCTAAGTCTTTAAGAAGTGGCTTCTCAGAGTCCATTGGTGTGCTTGCTACTTTTGAATCAGCAAATTGAAATTTTCTAAGTATCTCTGCAACATATGTGTCTTGACAGATAAAGATACCTTCACTTGATTGCTTAACTTGCAGACCCAAAAAGAATGTAAGTTCTCCATAGAACTTATCTGAAACTTATCATGCATAAGTTTCTCAAACTCTAAACACATCTCCTTCCTAGTAGATCCAAAGATGATATCATCCACATATACTTAAACTAGCAACAGATCCTTCTTATGCCTTCTGATGAATAATGTCTGATCTATCTTGCATCTTTGAAATCCATTTGAAATTAAGTAGGAATCCAGTGTTTCATACCAAGCTCTTGGTGCCTGATGTAGGCCAAATAGAGCTTTTACAACCTTGTACACTCTATTTGGATGGTCAGGATCAATAAAACCAGGAGGTTGTGAGACATATACCTCCTCTTCAATTGTACCATATAAAATGCACTCTGAAATCCATTTGATAAACTGTGAAGCCTAAAAATGAAACATGAGCTAAGAAAAGCCTAATTGCCTCAAGTCTTGCTACTGGAGCAAAAACCTCATCATAGTCTATACCTTCTTGTTGTGTGCACCATTGGGCTACTAATCTAGCCTTATTCCTAATCACTATGCCTCTTTCATCCCTTTTATTCTTGAAAACCCATCTAGTGCCAATCACCTTTTCATTATTAGGTAAATCAACTAGCACCCAAACCTTCTGAATCTTGAACTGAAGAAGCTCTTCTTGCATAGCCTCTACCCAGCTTGAATCATCTAAGGCTTTAAGAATGTTCTTTGGTTCATCCTGTGATAGAGAAAACATACAAACAAGCAAGAGTTGGAAAACTCATGCTGTTTTGAAGCATAAAGGGCATCAAGAAGCCCTTGTTGGTCTGGATACATCAGTTGTTGCCTTGTCTTCACACCAGATTGTACATCTCCAATCACATTTTCCAGGGAGTGGACTTTGTGAATCCTTGTGTGTGGAGTAGAAGGAACTTGATAATTAGGAGGAAGATTGTTAAAATCCACCTCATTTTCTGTTAAATCTGCCTCTTCCGTGAATTCTGTTTAATTTGTTAATTCTGCCTCTTGTGTTTTTGAAGGGCCAGCAGCATTATTAACAACATTATCAATAGCAGAACTATTTTCTTGTTCCTTTGTTCCATCTTCTTTGCATTCACCTTCAACATCTTCTTTAGCTTTTCCAGAAGAAGATTCGCCAATTTTTGAAGTTGATTCCGCACTTGCATTTGACCATATTGGCATCATCACATAATCTTGATTTGTCTCCTTGTGTAACCCTGTCCCATTTGTTGTTTCATCAGCTTTTGAACCTGAAAATTCATTAGTTTCTGCAACAATAGGCACATAATGCATTGAATGGGTTAGTGTCTCAAGATCAAATAGCCATTTTGGTCCTTGACCTTCTACATTGGATTTATGCTCTAAAAATTTCACATGCAGATTTTCCTCTACTTTCTTAGTTCTTGTGTTTTATACTCTAAAAGCTTTGCTACTGAGAGAATATCCAACAAAGAATCCTTCATCTGCTTTGCCATCAAACTTTCCTGGATGGTCTAAGGTATTCAGAATTGTCACATGACATCCAAACGGTCTAAGAAATCCTATTACAGGAGTTCTACCTCTAAACAGTTCATATGATGTCTTATTGTGAGACTTGACAATTAAAACTCTATTTTGGACATAGCAAGCAGTGTTGATTGCTTCAGCCCAAAAGGTTATAGGAAACTTAGAGTCAGCTAACATAGTTCTAGCAGGTTTTATTAGTGTGCTATTCTATCTTTCAGCTACTCCATTCTGTTTTGGAGTTCTAGCAACACTATATTCTCTCCTAATACCTTTGTCTTTGCAGAAATCTTCCATAACTCTATTTTTGAACTCTGTCCCATTATCACATCTAATGACTTTTACTTTCTTGTCTACTAGGTTTTCTATTTCTATGATGAAAGTCTTAAGGATGCTAGGTGTTTCATCCTTAGAAGATAAAAAGAAAACCCATGTAAATCTACTATAGACATCAGTAATAACTAGACAATATCTCTTATATTGCATACTTCTAACATTTGTAGGACCAAATAAGTCCATATGAAGCATAAACAATGATTGATTGATAGAGTTAAATATCTTGGGTTTACAAGTGGCTTTATGTTGTTTTCCTTTAAGACAAGCAATGCATGTTTGATCATTTTCAAATCTTTTATGAGGTAAACCTCTTACTAAACTATTCTTAACAATCTGATTTATGGTTTTGAAGTTAATATGACCAAGCCTACTATGCCATTTCATAGATTCATCCAATGTGGCCTTTGCAACAAGACAAGTTAGAGCCTCTTTAGGAACAATGTTGTTCATATCAACACTGTACATGTTGCCCTTTCTTGGAATTTTAAGAAGTACTTGACTATCACCAGGCATCTTAAAATTAGAAGAAATAAAAAACATTAAGTGTCAGTAAAAAGAACTTTGTTCTTTTTGTCACACATTTGTGAGACACTAAAGAGATTATACTTAAGCTCTTGCACATAGTACATGATGAAGCTAAAAGTGTACCGCTTTTAGGGGGTCATGATGAAGCGAAAAGTGTACCGCTTTTAAGGGGTCATTTAAGCCCTAAATCGTATTTATTTGATCAAATATTGCCCTAAATCGTTCCTTTTGTCATTTTAGGTACTTTTGAGGAGAAATCTGGAAAAGGAAGCATTTTGGACGTTTTTGGAGCATAAAAGTGAAGAAAACGACAAAGTCTCAAAAATCGGCTGGAAGTTACCTTTGACGGTGTCAGGATTATCCCTGGACGGCGTCATGGCTTGGCAAAAGTGGTGGATGTGAAATTTACTCATGATAAGCCAGTGAAAATTGCATGGGAATTCTGACGGCGTCACCCTTTAATTTGATCAAGGTCGTCACGTTATAATTTAAAGAGGGACGGCGTCACGTTCATAGTCTGACGGCGTCAAGCCTTGATAAGCCAGAACGGATTTTGGAGAGCTATAGAGGGACGGCGTCAAGAAGGTCATCCGGGAACCCTAAAAGCGGCGAGGTGACGGCGTCACACTCCATAACGTGACGCCGTCAGATCTGAAAGTCTATATATAGTTTTCTAATTTTTTGTCATTAGTGTGGAACTTATTGAGGAACTTTGTGTGTGAAAACCCTAAGACGAATTTGGCAGCTTTTTCAAGGCTTTTTGCCTTGAGATCTTCCATGTTACATTGAAGATAAGTTATCAATTAATCATTCAATATGTCTATGTGTTGTTTGATTTTATCTTGTTCTTGTCTTTTGTTTAACATGTTAGGCTAGATTTATCTTGTGTTTGCTTAGATCTAATGAACCCTAGCTATTGATTATTGGTTATTAGTGTGTTGTTAGTTGTATTGGATGATTGTTCATCTATGTTAGGCTTAAGAAAACTGGCTAACTTCCTATTCGGTAACTTGCTTGAACGTCTTAAGAAACATGAACCAATATGTACTAAAGGTTTTTATGGTTGTATTTAATGCACAAGCGAATTCTAGTGATCCCATGTTAGGAGCTTCCTAGCCGGCTCGACATAGGAGTGAAGTAGGAGCTTGTAGAGTTGGGGAAGTACGTACGCCACCCCACGATTGGTATTAAGGAATACACCCGTCATCCACGCAACTAATACACACTAATCAACCGGTAAAAGATAGTTAGGGAGTAAGGAAATCTAAGTAAACACATTTCTCTCTATATAAGTTTTCACCAACCTTTTCATTTTCTGTTATTTTATTTTATTTGCATTCGTAGTAATTTGGGTTAGTTGACTAGCAACTAATTCCGCCCACTCTTTCAAGACCCGAGATTTTACTTGCTTTCATAAAAAAATATAAAAACATAAAAAGAATCTTCTCTCACCCTTAGACCTATTAGAGTAGTTTTTCATACCTAACGAACACTATTCCCTGTGGAGAACGATCAATCCCCCGTACTTACCACTACACTATACTACATCGGTCAGGTACACTGCCTGGTGGGGTTGTAAGCCTCTTGAGATCCCTCGAGAGGTAAAACCTGTTGTAAGGTTGCAAAACCACGCATCAAGTTTTTGGCGCCGCTGCCGGGGAATAGTTATTGTTTAGGTTGAATTTTTATTTTATAGGTCTACTCACTAGATTCCTTTCTAGTGAGATTTTTATTTTATTTTTCTAGGTTTTCTTTAGTCTATCTATTTTCTTCGTTTCTTTGTTCGTAACCATTACCATCCGACATCATGGAAGGTGGTAATATCCTTGATCCCAGCAACCCACCACCACAACAACCACCACCTCCTAGAGCCCGTACTTTAGGAGAGTACTCCCGTCCTAGCCACCATGGCTATCGAAACACCATTGAGCTCACTCAAGGAGCCAATGTCACTTCCTTGCGATCCGACACCATCCGGTTGGTGCAAAGCGGATGCGCATTCCATGGACTTCGTTCTGAAGATCCTAATCAACATCTCAAGGACTTTCTTAAAATCGTTGATTCTATAGACCTTGATGTTGCCACTCGAGAGACGACCCGATTGCGTCTCTTTCAATTCTCTTTGCGGGACCAAGCTAGTCAATGGCTAGAGCGTCAACCCGCAGGATCCATCACCTCTTGGGATGATCTCACCACTCGTTTCCTTGCTCAGTTTTTCTCACCGGGAAGAACTACCAAGCTAAGGAATGATATCTTGATGTTCCAACAACGTCAAGGCGAAACCCTCTACGAGGCATGGACTCGATTCAAGGACTTACTCCAAAAAGTCCCTCATCATGGCATAGAACTTTGGCTCCAAGTCCAAATCTTCTATGACCATATCAATCTCTACACGAGGCAAACCATTGACCAATCGGCCGGTGGCAAGCTACGTGATCTAAGTGCGGAACAATCATGGGCTCTCCTAGAGGATCTTGCTCTTTATGACAACGAAAGTTGGAGTGATCCCCGTGATTTGAATAAAATGGTCAAGGCAATATCTTTGCCTTTGAACAATTCAAGCACTTCCGACCGTAGGATCATAGAACTTGAAGACCAAGTCAAGTTTCTTATGAAATCCTACGAGGCTCCTAAACCTTCAAGCCAAGTGAACAAAATCACTTCTTCATGTGAATTATGTAGTGGTCTCCACGACACTCGTGATTGCATGGAACTCCCCGAACAAGCTTTTGTGGACTACGCATCCTCGCGTACCGACGGAGCGGGAGACAAGTGGTACACTTTCAAACCCGAGCCAAACCCCTATGGTGATACATACAACCCCTCATGGAAAAATCACCCGAACCTTAGGTGGAAACAAAACCAAAACGCACAACAAACCAATTCTTCCAACCCACCTAATCGTTTCCAATCAAGCGGTTCCAACTCGAACCGTACTTTCAACAACAATCCTTCCGGCAATGGTAGTACCGATAACTTTGAAGGATTGATGTCTCAATTTATGGCATCTCAAGAAGCTCGTTTAGCCAAGTTTGAAGCCGATTTCAAACAAAAACAAAGCGAGATGACCAATAAGATTGACACTTTGTTGAAAGCCCTCAATGACCGAGAAATGGGAGCACTCCCTAGCAAAACGGTCAAGAACCCGAAACTAAACGTCAACGCCATTTCATCAGTTTCGTCTCTTAGTTCTTGTCCACAATATTATTCGGTCAATTCCATGAGCACGTGTTTCAAACAAACCCAAGTCATAGTTGAAACACCTCCCACTCAAAACCTTGACGAAGAATTCAAGGAGCTCCACCTTGAAAGTCCGGTTGTTGATGAGTTGGATAAGAAGAAGCTCAAGTTAGGCGAAAAAGGGACCGCCTTCGTTCAAAACAAGCTACCTAAGAAGTTAGATGATCCGGGCTTATTTGTTCTACCTTGCAAGATCGGTAATTCGGAGGCTTATGACACATTAGCCGATCTTGGATCAAGCCTTAACCTACTTCCATTACCTCTCTACACCTCTCTAAAACTAGGAAAACTTGAAGAAACCGAGGTGATAATAGGCTTAGCGGATGGAAGTGTTGCTTACCCGGTTGGAGTAGTTAAGGACGTGTTAGTACACATTGGAAAACTAACCATTTTAGCCGATTTCCACGTCCTTGATATGGTTAGCGACCCTACATGCCCCTTGTTGATAGGTAGAGGATTTTTGGCGACCGCTAGTGCTATGATTGATTGTAAGGAATCCAAGATAGCGGTAGGAGAAGGAGATACTTGGTCAGTCTATGATGTTAAGAAACATGCCTATGATACTAGTGAGGAACCAACACCACATTGGTTAGAATCAAATAGGAGACCATCTAGATATGGACCTTGGATTGATAGAGACTTCATAGGACCCCAACGCCCATTTTACCTAGAAGAGGACTTTGTGAACCGAACACATGCGGTAGAACAACTCTTGGCTAGGGACACCGAATTGGATCCATTTGAAGACTCTCTAGTTTTTAGGAAGATGATTGATTTCCTAGGTGTTTTGCCAATTAACCTAGGAATGAATAAGTGGACTTGTGAGGAAGATGATCATAAGTGGAATTGGGACAAACCACCCAAAGAAGGAGATGGGTCATGGCATATTAAGATGACATTGTATGACCCGGATGGAGAGAAGTTTGAAAAGATATATTGTACTAAGCGGACCAATAGGAAACTTCAATCCAAGCTTAACCCTAAAGACGTCCTCGATGACGAGCTTACTTACATAGGGTAGCGTGACTTTGAGTCTAGCTACAAGACTCGTTAATAAAGAAAAGCGCTTCTTGGGAGGCAACCCAAATTTTATTTGCTTTGTGTGTTTATTTATTTGTTTGTTTGATTTTATTTGTTTCTGTATGTATGTTTAATTTTATTATTATTGATTCATGTTCAAAAGTAATTTGTGAAAATGCTTTATTTTGTTTCTAACTTCGTCTTAACTACATATAAAGGTATTTTGCAAAAGATAAGTGTAAGGGAAATCTAAATCGGTTTATTAGAACACAAATGAACATGAATCGTAATAATATTAAATGAACATACATATTAGTATTTGTTTGAGTCAAATGCTTGTATCGAGTCATAATGATGTTTTGCAGGATTTCCAGGAAGTAAGGTATAGGTTTTTCCAAAATTTTTCCGGAAACGTAACATGAGAATTATGTCAGATCATATCTGACGGCGTCAGGCTTTACAACCTGACGGCGTCAGGTTTAATTTTCTGAAAATTTTTGAAAGTTTTGTTTTCATAAAAAGTTTTTTATTAAATCTCTAACTTATAAACTCCAGGAATCTGCAAAATTATCATTCCACAAGCATTATATCCTTATATATAGACTTTATCCTGCCGATGTTATGCAGGTTTTCGTGTTTGTTTTCTCAGGTTTAACAGGTTATTTTGGACAAGGAAATGTTTGTTGGATCAAGCTTATGGCGATGCATTAGTCATGGAGCTTCAACATTACTTTGGAAGAAGATCTAACCGTGTTACTTCATTATCCACCGAGCGAATCAGGGGAGTATTTGATTTCATTCTTTTACTTTATGCTTTTACATCTTGTTATTTGAACATTGGGGATAATGTTCATCTTAAGTGTAAGGGGGGGTAAAAGTACGATTAGAGAATGCAATTGCACTTGATTTTTGTTTATTTAATAGTAGATGTGTAATAAAACTGAGAGAAATACCTGTTAGGGCAATTTTAGTGCCAAATTTAACTTTTTTTACAACATTTAGGAGTGAAACTTTGATCTTAATGAGCGTCTCACGGATAGGAGTTATATGACTAGCACAAAAACCGTACCACTAAAAAATTTTCCACCCCCAAATATGTGAGGTTCGCCCCTAGAATTGGTAGGAAAAGCATTTATGCTATGATGTGTGTACCGGTAGCACTTAGATTCTAGAACTTGCATTAGGACCATTCCGAGGCCACAAGTGAGACTACATTCGTGTAGTTAGATTTACTACATGATAAGAGGCATTAGGATTAACCCATTGTTTTACACCTGTGTTTTTGTTATAATTACGTTGGCTACATTGGTCAAGTAATTCTCCCACACCCTTTGCGTTGTACTCATTTTTAGTACACGATACCCCTAGTACACCCCTCAGAGCCTATCTTTTCGTTTCGACCTTTAAGCATTTTACTTAAAGGAAGAATTTGTTACACCCCACTAAAATGTACACCCAAATCGCCTTAGCCTACCTTGTATGCACTCATTTTTAGTGCATTATTGTGACAACATTTGTTTAAACCCAAGTTAATTATCTAATTGATTACATGGTTGCTAAGTCGAGTCATATCCTTGTACATATTGTTTTGGGACGATTGGGACTCATGGGTAAAGTACTAGTGTAATGGAGTAATGGGGAAGAACATCATTTATTACCCCCATATGTGATAAATATTTTAAAAGTACTCCAAGTTTTTCAATTATCTTAATTCGAGTCATTAGAATAGTTATTTGTAAAGTTATGTAAAAGTTCAAGTGTAAGGGGATGCAATGCCCCTATGATGTATTATTTTGGATGGTAGGGCAAAAGTGTATGCAAAAAAAAAAAAAAAAAAAAAAAAAAAAAAAAAAAAAAACATACGGACTACCATCCCGTTTCATTTTATGTTTGTTTTATGTTTTTGTTATTTTCTTTCATTAGCTTAAATCGAGTCGAGTCTTGGCTTAGCAACATTGTATAGTACATGTAATTGATCAAGATCTTTAACTCGCCACCAGTAAAATATCCTTTACCCAACAAAACCGTGTTTTCCTTTTCCCTACACCTAACGTTATAACCCATTTAAAAGCCCTCTTTGATAGTTTATCTTAGGTGCTTACGCCTAGTGGAGGAGGTTTTCGATCCTTTCCCAAGCCTATGGTAATCTATTTGCTATGACAGGTAGTGAGAGATATTATCCATTTTCATTTATGAGATTTATTTTGATGACACTTGAGAGATGTGAGTATCTAAACACTACTTGTGAGGTGCTAGTTTATAATCTCCGTGCTTATTATGATTAAAGAGGAACGAATATTTGTTGTAATTACTTTTATGTCAGCATTAAATGACCCCTAACTTGTATTTTGATTAGAATAAAAGCGCATTTGCTTGAGGACAAGCAAATCTCAAGTGTAAGGGTATTTGATGAAGCGAAAAGTGTACCGCTTTTAAGGGGTCATTTAAGCCCTAAATCGTATTTATTTGATCAAATATTGCCCTAAATCGTTCCTTTTGTCTTTTAGGTACTTTTGAGGAGAAATCTGGAAAAGGAAGCATTTTGGACGTTTTTGGAGCATAAAAGTGAAGAAAACGACAAAGTCTCAAAAATCGGCTGGAAGTTACCTTTGACGGTGTCAGGATTATCCCTGGACGGCGTCATGGCTTGGCAAAAGTGGTGGATGTGAAATTTACTCATGATAAGCCAGTGAAAATTGCATGGGAATTCTGACGGCGTCACCCTTTAATTTGATCAAGGTCGTCACGTTATAATTTAAAGAGGGACGGCGTCACGTTCATAGTCTGACGGCGTCAAGCCTTGATAAGCCAGAACGGATTTTGGAGAGCTATAGAGGGACGGCGTCAAGAAGGTCATCCGGGAACCCTAAAAGCGGCGAGGTGACGGCGTCACACTCCATAGCGTGACGCCGTCAGATCTGAAAGTCTATATATAGTTTTCTAATTTTTTGTCATTAGTGTGGAACTTATTGAGGAACTTTGTGTGTGAAAACCCTAAGACGAATTTGGCAGCTTTTTCAAGGCTTTTTGCCTTGAGATCTTCCATGTTACATTGAAGATAAGTTATCAATTAATCATTCAATACGTCTATGTGTTGTTTGATTTTATCTTGTTCTTGTCTTTTGTTTAACATGTTAGGCTAGATTTATCTTGTGTTTGCTTAGATCTAATGAACCCTAGCTATTGATTATTGGTTATTAGTGTGTTGTTAGTTGTATTGGATGATTGTTCATCTATGTTAGGCTTAAGAAAACTGGCTAACTTCCTATTCGGTAACTTGCTTGAACGTCTTAAGAAACATGAACCAATATGTACTAAAGGTTTTCATGGTTGTATTTAATGCACAAGCGAATTCTAGTGATCCCATGTTAGGAGCTTCCTAGCCGGCTCGACATAGGAGTGAAGTAGGAGCTTGTAGAGTTGGGGAAGTACGTACGCCACCCCACGATTGGTATTAAGGAATACACCCGTCATCCACGCAACTAATACACACTAATCAACCGGTAAAAGATAGTTAGGGAGTAAGGAAATCTAAGTAAACACATTTCTCTCTATATAAGTTTTCACCAACCTTTTCATTTTCTGTTATTTTATTTTATTTGCATTCGTAGTAATTTGGGTTAGTTGACTAGCAACTAATTCCGCCCACTCTTTCAAGACCCGAGATTTTACTTGCTTTCATAAAAAAATATAAAAACATAAAAAGAATCTTCTCTCACCCTTAGACCTATTAGAGTAGTTTTTCATACCTAACGAACACTATTCCCTGTGGAGAACGATCAATCCCCCGTACTTACCACTACACTATACTACATCGGTCAGGTACACTGCCTAGTGGGGTTGTAAGCCTCTTGAGATCCCTCGAGAGGTAAAACCTGTTGTAAGGTTGCAAAACCACGCATCAGGTCATTTAAGCCCTAATTCGTGATTATTTGATCAAATATTGCCCTAAATCCTTCCTTTTGTCATTTTAGGTACTTTGGAGAAGAAATCTGGAAAAGGAAGCATTTTGGACGTTTTTGGAGCATAAAAGTGAAGAAAACGACAAAGTCTCAAAATCGGCTGGAAAAGTACCTGTGACGGCGTCAAGCACCATTGTGACGCCGTCAACCCTTGACGCGCCAGAGAGGATTTTGGATGATTAAAAGGGGACGGCGTCAAGCTATGACAAAGAGGTGGCTATGAAGAGTACTCATGACGGGCCAGAACTATTTTGGTACTGGAAGGTGACGGCGTCACCCTTTGTGACGCCATAGGTGGTCACGGTTTAATTTAAAGAGAGACGGCCCAGAAGATCTTGAAGGTGACGGCGTCAGGACTCATCCTGACGACGTCAGATGCCATAGAGTGACAACGTCAAAATGACAACTTGCACAAGAAGAAAAGTCGTCACAAGTTAATCAAATCAATCATAACTTACGCGCGGAGTAGCTGTCACTGTTTTGGCTATAAAATCTTCATACGAACTCGGATTTAGGTGATTCAAGAGGCCACCGAATCGGGACGAAAAGATCTACAATTTGGTGAAAAAGGGGAGCTGACGCCGTCACTTGTGAAGGCTGACGCCGTCAGATCGGGCCGACAGAAAAATGCCTATAAATATAACCTCACAACTTCATTATTTTTGAAGCCCTAAACCCTAAGTCCGATTCTAGGGTTTAGGTAGGTGTTTTTCCAGCAACTTAGAGGGTTTCAATCACTTCATAAACATCAAATATTGGTTTGTTGATTTTAACTTAATTATGTCTTTCATTATTGTGGTTGTTTGCCCTTCATTGATCATGCTTTGCTAATTCACCTTGTGTTTACTTATGATTGTGTGAAACTTGTATATAATTAATTAGATGTTATTGATTCCTTGTTGATGTATGCGTCTATCGTCATTAATAAAGGTGTGACACTTCAATAGATCTAATTGGTTTAGCTTATAATTCTTGTTTCCTATTGTCTCTTGTTTGATTGGGTGATATCGATGTTAGGCTTAAGAAAACTGGCTAACCTCCTATACGGTAACTTGCTTGAACGTCTTAAGAAACATGAACCAATGCGTACTAGGTTTATTTGGTTGTATTTAATGCATGAGCGAATTCTAGTGATCCCATGTTAGGAGCTTCTTAGCCGGCTCGACATAGGAGTGAAGTAGGAGCTTATAGAGTTGGGGAAGTACGTACGCCACCCCACGAATGGTATTAAGGAATACAACCCGTCAATCAAAACAAGGTGTGACAATTCAATAGGTAGAATTGGATAGCTAGCAAGGAGTAATACATCATAGGTAGATGCGCTTCACTTCCCTTGTAGAACCCTAGTTTACTTTCCTGCACATTAGTTTAATTAGTAGCTTTTGGGTTAGTTGACTAGCAACTAATTCCGCCCACTCCTTCAAAACCGAGATTTTACTTGCTTTCATAAAAATATAAAAATACAAAAAGAATCTTCCCTCACCCTTAGACCTATTAGAGTAAGTTTTCAATCCTAACGACACTATTCCCCTAGAGAACGATCAATCCCCCGGTACTTGCCACTACACTATACTACATCGGTCAGGTACACTGCCTGGTGGGGATTGCAAGCCTCTTGAGATCCCTCGAGAGGTAAAACCTGTTGTAAGGTCGCAAAACCACGCATCAAGTTTTTGGCGCCGCTGCCGAGGAATAGCTATTGTTTAGGTTGAATTTTTATTTTATTAGGTCTACTCACTAGATTCCTTTCTAGTGAGATTTTTATTTTATTTTTCTAGGTTTTTCTTTAGTCTATCTATTTTCTTCATGCTTTTGTTCGTATAAGATTTCCATTGACTCTTCCGTTCACCAATATGGAGTACGCGAACCCACCATACTACCGACCACGAAATCCATTTGCCCCTAATGACATCTTGATGTTCAACCAATATCGAGATGAACCCATATATGATGCATGGACTCGTTTTAAAAACTTACTCCGAATAGTCCCTCATCATAGCTTCGATTTAGCATCCCTAACCCAAATCTTTTACGATCGTGTCGACCGATATGACCAAATGTGCATTAACGATTTTGCCAATAGGGACTTTAGGGAATTAAATGCTGAAGAAGCATGGGATGCCATTGAAGATTGTGCCCAATATTATTATAGAGTAGACAACCCAACAAACGTTAGTACAAGTCAATTGACCACAAATTCCAAGGATTATGAAACAAGTTTGTCTGGGGATGACTATTTTGGGATACCTAAGTGGATGTCGTGTAACATCATAGTACAAAACAAACACATAGGTAATCTAGATAAAATGGAGGATGAGGTGGATAATCCAAGCCCACAAAGTACCCCACAAGTCCTACCATCACTTGAGGCACACACACTGCCCGTGACTTACCCGGAAGAAGTAGAAGAAACTTTAGGAATCCCAATGGAGGTAGAACCCTTGGACCAAGCACCACTAGAGGATATAGGTTTGAATACTTATAGTGATAACCTTACTCTTAGTTCCAGGGAATTTCCTAGTGTTGATGAACCGGAACCTCAACCTTTACACAACTTTCCATCCTTAGATATATTTCTAGGAGACAAAAGAGGAACCGACCCACCCATCAACCCTTATTATCCGGGTAGTTTTAGGATGAAGGAAGCCATTCACTCACCCCCTTCACCTCACGTGGCATATTTCCACCCTAAGGGTGTGTATTGCTACTTTCACCCACACTTAATCCTAAGTGTAGGGAAAACCTCTCCTTTATCCGTTAAATAAGGGCAGAGTCAGGCTCGTGACTCGAACAAAAACAAGCGCTTCTTGGGAGGCAACCCATGTTTTTAATTGTTTGATGTTTTTATTTTATTTGTTTGTTTGTGTCATATATGCTTAATCATAATTGTTAAATTTTCATGTTTCGAATAATTTGTGAAAATGCTTTATTTTCTTTTTAACCTCGTCTTAATTGCATATAAAGGTATTTTACAAAAAAAAGATAAGTGTAGGAAAGTTTATATTTTGTTAAAAAGAACAAAATTCGAACATGGAAAATTCACAATTCATGATTAGCATGTATTCTATCTTGTTTATGTGTCAATACTTGTGGACATGTTTTATGAGTCCCTATTTGTAAGTCATCCCGCAAGTATTCTATCCTTTTATTGCTTTGTTTTGTTTTTATTTCTAAGTCTGGAAATACATCTAGTTGTGGTTTTTCTTTGTTCGGTTTGATGCTTTGGTTTTTATGTTTGTTGGTTACAGGTATTATTGGATAAGAAGATGTACGTGCAACACATCAAGAGGATGATTATATTTCTGGAGTGAAGCTTATCATGTTCATTCTCTTGGAGGGAGATTTAACCATATTATCACATCATCCATACCGAGCGAATCAGGGGAGTATTAGTTTCTTCCATTCTCATTTATTTTTACTTTTACATCTTTTGTCTAGAACATTGGGGACAATGTTCGAATTAAGTGTAGGGAGGGTAAATTAGGATGCCTTAGAAACTACAACTTCGCTTGATTTTTGTTTTGTTTAATAGTGAATGTGTAATAAAGCCAAGAGAAATATTGGTTAGGGCAATTTTAGCACAAATTTAAATTTTTTTACAACATATAGGAGTGAAACTTTGATTTTAATAAGCGTCTCATGGATAGGGAATTGTATGACTAGCACAAAAACCATACCACTCAAAAATTTCCACCCCAAATATGTGAGGTTCGCCTTTAGATCTTTAGGAAAAAGCATTCATTGTTGGTGATTATGAGTGTACCGGTAGTTTATAGATTCTAGAACTTGCGTTTGTGATGCATACCGAGACCGCTAGTGAGACTACATTCGTGTAGTTAGGATTGACTACGTGATAAGAGGCATTAGGATTAACCTATTGTTTTACACCTGTGTTTTTGTTATAATTACTTTGGCTACATTGGTCAAGTAATTCTCCCACACCCTTTGCGTTGTACCCATTTTTGGTACACGATACCCCTAGTACACCCCTCAGAGCCTATCTTTTCATTTCGACCTTTAAGCATTTTACTTAAAGGAAGAATTTGTTTACACCCCACTTAAATGTACACCCAAATCGCCTTAGCCTACCTTGTGTGCTCTCATCTTTAGTGCATTATTGTGACAACATTTGTTTAAACCCTTAGTTAATTATCTAATTGATTACATGGTTGCTAAGTCGAGTCATATCCTTGTACATATTGTTTTGGGACGATTGGGACTTATGGGTAAAGTACTAATGTAATGGAGTAATGGGGAAGAACATTATTTATTACCCCCATATGTACGTTAATATTTTAAAGTACTCCAAATGTTTTGATTATCTTGATTCGAGTCATTAGAATAATTTTATGTAAAGTATGTAAAAGTTCAAGTGTAGGGATGGTACAAAGAATCCCTAGTGATGTATTGTTTTAGATGGTAGGGCAAGAGTGTATGCAAAAAAAAAAATAATAATAAAAAAAAAATTAAAAAAAAAAGAGAAAAAGAAAAAGTGAAGAAAAAGCATACGGACTACCATGCGCCTCTATCTTTTATTTATGTTTTGTTTTGTTCTATGTTTATTAGTTCTTGATTAGTTTAAGTTGATTCGAGTCTTGGCTTAGCAACGCCTCATTCTACATGTAATTGACCAAGATGATTGACTTGCCACCAGTAAAAATATCCTTATCCAACAAACCGTGTTTTCCTTATCCCTACACCTAACGTTATAACCCTTTGTAAAGACCTCTTTGATAGTTTATCCTAGGTGCTTACGCCAAAAGTGGTAGAGGCGTGATCCTTTCCCAAGCCTATGGTAATCTATTTTCTATGACAGGTAGTGAGCGATATTCTTCCATTTCTATTTATGATATATAAATTTACAACACCCGAGGGATGAGAGTATCCAAACACTTATTGTGAGGTGCTAGTGTATAATTTCCGTGCTTATTTTGACCAAGGTGGAATGATCATTTGTTGTAATTACTTTTATATTAATGTTAAATGACCCCTAACTTGTATTTCAATTGGTGGAAAAGCTCATTTGCTTGAGGACAAGCAAATCCCAAGTGTAGGGATATTTGATGAAGCGAAAAGTGTACCGCTTTTAGGGGGTCATTTAAGCCCTAATTCGTGATTATTTGATCAAATATTGCCCTAAATCGTTCCTTTTCTCATTTTAGGTACTTTGGAGAAGAAATTTGGAAAAGGAAGCATTTTGGACGTTTTTGGAGCATAAAAGTGAAGAAAACGACAAAGTCTCAAAGTCGGCTGGAAAAGTACCTGTGACGGCGTCAAGCACCATTGTGACGCCGTCAACCCTCGACACGGCAGAGAGGATTTTGGATGATTAAAAGGGGACGGCGTCAAGCTATGACAAAGAGGTGGATATGAAGATTACTCATGACGGGCCAGAACTATTCTGGTACTGGAAGGTGACGGCGTCACGCTTTGTGACGCCATAGGTGGTCACGGTTTAATTTAAAGAGAGACGGCCCAGAAGATCTTGAAGGTGATGGCGTCAGGACTCATCCTGACGATGTCAGATGCCATAGAGTGACGACGTCAAAATGACAACTTGCACAAGAAGAAAAGTCGTCACAAGTTAATCAAATCAATCATAACTTACGCGCGGAGTAGCTGTCACTGTTTTGGCCATAAAATCTTCATACGAACTCGGATTTAGGTGATTCAAGAGGCCACAGAATCGGGACGAAAAGATCTACAATTTGGTTAAAAAGGGGAGCTGACACTGTCACTTGTGAAGGCTGACGCCGTCAGATCGGGCCGACAGAAAAATGCCTATAAATATAACCTCACAACTTCATTATTTTTGAAGCCCTAAACCCTAAGTCCGATTCTAGGGTTTAGGTAGGTGTTTTTCCAGCAACTTAGAGGGTTTCAATCACTTCATAAACATCAAATATTGGTTTGTTGATTTTAACTTAATTATGTCTTTCATTATTGTGGTTGTTTGCCCTTCATTAATCATGCTTTGCTAATTCACCTTGTGTCTACTTATGATTGTGTGAAACTTGTATATAATTAATTAGATCTTATTGATTCCTTGTTGATGTGTGCGTCTATCGTCATTAATAAAGGTGTGACACTTCAATAGATCTAATTGGTTTAGCTTATAATTCTTGTTTCCTATTGTCTCTTGTTTGATTGGGTGATATCGATGTTAGGCTTAAGAAAACTGGCTAACCTCCTATACGGTAACTTGCTTGAACGTCTTAAGAAACATGAACCAATGCGTACTAGGTTTATTTGGTTGTATTTAATGCATGAGCGAATTCTAGTGATCCCATGTTAGGAGCTTCTTAGCCGGCTCGACATAGGAGTGAAGTAGGAGCTTATAGAGTTGGGGAAGTACGTACGCCACCCCACGAATGGTATTAAGGAATACAACCCGTCAATCAAAACAAGGTGTGACAATTCAATAGGTAGAATTGGATAGCTAGCAAGGAGTAATACATCATAGGTAGATGCGCTTCACTTCCCTTGTAGAACCCTAGTTTACTTTCCTGCACATTAGTTTAATTAGTAGCTTTTGGGTTAGTTGACTAGCAACAAATTTCGCCCACTCCTTCAAAACCGAGATTTTACTTGCTTTCATAAAAATATAAAAATACAAAAAGAATCTTCCCTCACCCTTAGACCTATTACAGTAAGTTTTCAATCCTAACGACACTATTCCCCTAGAGAACGATCAATCCCCTGGTACTTGCCACTACACTATACTACATCGGTCAGGTACACTGCCTGGTGGGGATTGCAAGCCTCGTGAGATCCCTCGAGAGGTAAAACCTGTTGTAAGGTCGCAAAACCACGCATCAGTACACATCTTCAAAATCTAATTTACTGGTTATGATGGTACCTTACCAGTAATCTTTCCACCAATTCCTCCTCCAAAGGTAACATATCCACCTTCTAATGATTGAAAATTTGAAAGGTAAGACTTGTTGCCTGTCATATGCCTTGAACACCCACTATCTGAATAGCCTTGATCATCCTGATCTATTGGTGAATGTACCTGCACACAAATAAAAGAATTAGTTTCCTTGTGACACCCAAGCCATTGCTGACTTGGTTGTGCCTCGTGCATTAATATAAACAATTCTCTTTAGAACAGTTGATGCACCATTAGATTTAAGGGGTCTCCAAATCCAATTTGATGAGGTCTTAAAAACATTGAACTTCTTTTTCATAGCAGTAGAACCTTTAGGTTTCCAAATTTGTTTATGAACCACTGCTTTTAATTGAAAAGGTCTCTTGGTAGTTTTTAATGCATATTAGAAAGTTGATTTTGCATTTTTAACCACTGATTTTGGGTTACCAGAATTAAATGGTTTGGTAGACTTAACAACAGGATCTGTGTTTGAGCCAGACTTGATTAAGTCTGTTCTGGGGGTAGTTCTGTTAGCGAGATTAGGGTGGCGTTTAGGTGTTTGCCTTTTTAGTTTCATCCTATCATTTGTATACCCAGATACCCATTGGTTGCAGAAAGTTGTAGGATGGTCAAAACTTCCACAAGTGGAACAAGCTTTGTTGTAAAATCCAAAGTCATCATTTTGATGAGACTTGAGGTTATTCCAATTTCTATTGGCACCTCTTGGCTTGTTTTTGGACCTATATTGTTCACAATATCTTACTGGTTTCCTAACAGGTTTATCATTTATCATAGGCCTATCAGTATGATTTCTAACCAACTTGGTAACACTTGTTTCTTCTTTCTTAACCACATCAGGTTTAGACATAACCTGTTCTTCATCACTATCAGATGTACAGTCTTCAACTACTATATCATCTGCTTTCCTAACAAGGGACACCTTGTCCTTAGAAAGTGAAGTTTTACTTAAACTTTTACTTACTTTCTTAGGCTCATCAACTACTACATTAGGTTTTGGTTGTACACCATATTTTAACTCAGGTAGTTAAAATTCAGGTAAGTTTGAATGCGGTAGGTCAATCCCGGGGGGTTTAGGGATACCTCTGTATGGAAGTGGGACACTCTTATATCCTATCCCATTCTTAGCTTTGGTGATCACTTGACATTAAATCATGTTGGTTACACCTCTAGAAGCATGTTCTAGTGTCTCTACACTTATGTGAATGTTTTCACTTTCACTTTTGATCCTATCATAAGCATCTCTTAACAGTTTAATTTCTGCATCTTTAAAAAATATGCCCTGTTCAAGAAGACCTTTGTCATCAGAAAAGGCTAATTCATTTTCTTTGTAATATAGGATTTGTTTCTCTACAGATTCTAAGCCACACTTATAATATATATAGTTTTGATGAGTTCTACTTAGCTCTTTCTTTTGATCATCATAATGTTTAATTAAATTTTGTAATTCTTTAAGAGCAGTACAAGCATTAGAACAAGCTTAATGATTTTGTACCTCGGTAGCAGAAAAAGCCATAAGTGCCATTTGTGAAGAAGCTTCTTCTTAATCATCCATGAAACTCCAATCAAAACCTAAACCATCAATAGCTACCATAGCTTTTGGTTCAGAAACTTCCCCTGGTTTGGATTTACTTCCAAAACCTCTATTCCTGCTATCTTGCTGTCTTGGCCTTCTACATTCTCTTGAGAAGTGCCCCCATCATGTGACAGTTATAGCATTCTACCTTTGACTTGTCATAACCTGCAGCATCATTACTGCTGATTGTGATCTTCTTCCCCGTCCTTTGATAGAATTTCTTAGCCCTCATGCTAAGAAGATAAATTTGCCATTTTAGGTCCATCTCCTCCAGATCATCGTCATTGATCTCTTGGAGGTCTTCATGAGTTAACATGGACCCATCATTCTTGCTTGTGAGAAAGGCACAACATGTTTTCTCATCCAAAATACCCATGGTGCTGCTTGATAAACTAGCAGTACCACTTCCTATATCAACCTTCACTTCTTCAACTGGATTTGATGTACTGGGATCTGACACAAATGCCATGTTCCCACTACTTGAACTAAAACCACCAGTCTTCTTCAAATCTTACTCCACAATTTTGAAGTTGCTATACAAGTCCATCAGTTCCATGGTGTCAAGGTCTGGTTTATTCTTCCAGACTACAACATGCATAGCCCACTCTTCAGATAAGCTTCTCATAAATTTTGAGTTTAAGTCTTCTTGAGGTATTTCTACTCCAAGAATAGCGAGTTGGCTCACAATATTCTGAAGCCTGTTAAACATGTAGTCTAAGGATTCATTGTTGGTTGATGAGAAGTTTTCAAACTGTTGCTTAAGAAGAGTCTTCTGGATCTTCTTGGTGGCTTCATTCCCACCATACCTTGCAATAATGGCCTCAAACAAAGACTTTGCATCTTTGAACTTGCTGAAGTTTAAAAGTTGATCATTTGGAATGGTCATCATTAGCATACTTCTGGCCTTGCCTTCAACAGTTGATGTAGTGGTTGTAGGCATGAAAGAATCTCCATCTTCAATAATTTCCCATAGTGTATAATCTTGCACCTGGAAATATTGCTCTATCCTTAACCGCCGCATCTCAAACTCATTCTGTTTGAGCATATGTAACTTTGCAGCAACATTCGTCTGAATAGCTTCCACGTCCATTTCTTCTTCTTCTTCTAAATCAGAAATATCAGCCTTGCTCTGATACCAACTGAGAGGATTATAATACACTAAGAGGTTGTTAAGCCTTTGTAATATGTGTATGTGATACTTTGAGTGAATATGATTAAGTATGCGGAATCTACTTAATCACACTTAGAAGATTATTTGTTGTATGTAAATGGAACAATGGTGGTTGTTGAATTTGATAAGAGAACACTTGAAAGTTAACACCAAACGATTAATATTATTGATAATGATACAAAGGTTTGATATTGTTCTTGGAGTTCTATCACTTAGGTTATTATCAAAGACACAAGTTATTGGAAGCACTAGTTAGACACTTA
The DNA here is from genome assembly GCA_021014915.2 of Artemisia tridentata subsp. tridentata. Classification (NCBI taxonomy): domain Eukaryota; kingdom Viridiplantae; phylum Streptophyta; class Magnoliopsida; order Asterales; family Asteraceae; genus Artemisia; species Artemisia tridentata. The sequence continues at coordinate 58,681,447 of CP139508.1, read as the reverse complement.
GTTGAACACACACTATCTAACTTGTCTAAGATCTCCTTTTATAGTCCAAGGAGATCTTTACAATATATGTTTTAGTCATATCAAGTCTTGTCGAGCTAATACATGTCTACTACTACTTGAGTATGTTATCTCATGTGTAAGTAACCAAAGACACATATATCTTACACATACAACTTGTATATGTATCGAGTCATACACTAAAGAGTATACAAGTTGTTTACTCAACACTTATACAAAGATATTTATCTAATATGACCTTGACTTTTGTGTACTTATCCATCCAGCAAACCAGATTTAATAATGAAGAACAGACTTAATTCTGTTACTCACCAGAATTAACCATTCAACTTAGTCACCAGACTTAACGTTGTAATACTCACCAGACTTAACCAGCAGACCAGACTTAATGACTTAGATAATTTCCCGATACTTAATCTTCAGAATATTTAATTCCCAACAAAGGTGATGAGTTAATTTGAACGGTTGTAGTAAGGTGTGATAAACTGATAATGTTACAAGTTATTAGTATCCTTTAATATTACTTGTTTTAGGTATTTATGTTTGATCTGAAATGCTATGCTGTGTTACAAGAGTTTATGGGGAGAAAGTAGCAGAAGTCCCACTAGTTGGTACAAGATTTCAGTATCGTAGACGTGGAATGTGTCATATTCTTATGCACGAACTTGAAAAGGTATCGTTTTTCCCCCACTATTTATGTATATATATATATATATATATATATATATATATATATATATATATATATATATATATATATATATATATATATATGGGGCGCGTTCTATGCAGTACCAATATTAGATAGAGTACTTTACAGTACTCTTTTTAACCAATAAGAATTTAGTACTATTAAATCTTTTTATTTAATTCATAAGGGTATATTAGTAAAACACATTTTAACTTTGTTTTTGAATTTTTTAATTAAAAAACGTTTTTAAACACCTTAATTTTCGGAATTTAAAATATATATATATATATATTTTTTAATTTTTTTTCCATAATTTTTTTTTTTATTTTCTTTTACATAGATGTTTTACGAAAAATTAAGTGCATATGTGTTTTTTTTTTAATATTGTAAATTTACATATGTTTTATGCGTACAATTGTTTAGATACCAAAGTTGTTTTGTTCAAAATGGTAATTGCACATATGTTTCTAGTAGACATTCTTTAATCTTCAAAATTTATAATAAAAAACATAGCCGCATACATGTAAACTCTAAATTTACAACAAACCAAAAACATAAATAGTATATATACAAAATGAAATACAATTCAAATATAAATGTATCTTCTTTAATATAGATGTGTCCATCATTCAGAAACATGTGTGCACTATTCCAAAAACATACGTGCACGTTTCACTTTCTTATCAAATTATTAGAACATATGGATGCCCTTCCAAAAACATATGTGTACACTGCGGTTTCTCATCAAATTCATTGAACACATATTCGCACGCCTTCCAAAAACATGTTCAATACCTGTAATTACAAACAATTATAATTATTTTTATTATGAACATCTAGAAAACACATATGCACAATCTAAACATATCTGCATAAATTTTTTATTTTATTTCATATCAACATTAAAACATATATGCATAATTGGTTAAACTTAACAAACCACCAAACAAATGTATCACATCTTTATGATCTACGATATCTTCAATAACATAAAAACAATTAGCACTTTTAGAGAATATAACTTAACATTTGATCAACAGCCAATTACAAGTATCTTAACAAAAATGTTATCAACTACAAAAACCACCGTATACAAGTATCCTATTTAATTTGTTACTTTACAACGTGGTGTGTCAGATGCATTGTTCCATCGAATGCAATATTGCATTAATTCAGCAAAAAACCACCATATACATCATCAATACAAATACAATCTTGAATCTTAACTAGACCTATAGTTATAAGCAAACCGAGCAAACACAAAACAGTCCGTTATTCGTGTTAGTTTGTTTAAGTTTGACCGAATAAACCGACAAAATAACTTGTGTGACCATATATTCATTTGTTGAGAAATAAGCTTGTTCGTACTTGTTATAACTCAGCATAACCAATACACATTGATTATCAAAACTATTAAATTCACAACGGGCTACCGAACGTTCACAAACATCAATGAACACTAAACCTTCGCCTTAACTAGACCTGCATAATTCATCATAACCATAATTTTTTACTAACCCACTAAATCAACTACACTTGCAATCTTAAAAAATAAAAACTTTCGACAATTAAATCACACCCACAAAAAAAGAAAGATATAATACTTGTGTTTTAGCACCACAAATGAGATTAACAGCATCAGCTTGAGCTTGAAACCTTGTTGGTGAATAATCACCGTTACGCATCCATTCTGAGTTATCAATACAGATCATCGACGCCTGTAATTCCAATATTTAACAAACATTATAACAATTCCAATATTTAACAGATTGATTAACGTACCTCGAGAACCATTGTTGTTGATTATTGATTATTGGAATTGGGTGTGTTTGGGTTAAGATTGGGGATGATGATGAAGATGAAGGTGGTGAGGCTGTGAAAGTGGCGGCGGGTGATTTAAGGATTAGGGTTAGGTTTGATGGGTGAAAGAGAGGGTTGTGAAAGTGGAGAGATGAAAAAATGGTTTTTTTTTTAATCCTTGGACGGTTTTGAAATGACTAAAAGTAAAATTCCCATAATGCCCTTTCAGCCTTTTGTTTAATTAAAAAAGAAACCCTCATCTTTTGTTTAATTACAATTTTGGAACTTTTAATCCTAACCTTTGATCAAACTCATCCAATGGCCTAGATTCATTTTAAGAGTACTGTAAAGTACTGCATATAATATTGGTACTGCATAGAATACAACACTATATATATATATATATATATATATATATATATATATATATATATATATATATATATATATATATATATATATATATATATATATATATTTTGTTTTAATTTTTGTTTGTTTTAAAAGTTATGTTTTATTTTTATTTTGGTTTGTTAAGTAAATTTGTTTTGGTGTAGTGATTGGCCGAAAATTGTTTAGGTGTAGATGGCACCACCGCCGTGAACCATCATCACACGAGCTCCACCACCACAGCCGCCCCACGTATAGGTAGTTTAAAGGTGTTTTTTTATTGTGTTAATGTATTTTGGGACGACAATGTCGTCGTAAAATTTTTTATTAATTAATTTGGTTAATTTAAGTTTGGTTGTTTAATTTAGGTTGTTTATTTTACGAGATTGTCGCGGGAGAGTCGGGACAGCAGTAGCACCACAGCCGGGTCGTGACAGCCGGGTCGGGACAGCCGGGTTGGGACAGCAACCTTTCCTCTTTTTCTCTTTTCTTCTCTTCATTTATTTCAGCCGTGAACTAGGTATATAATTTAATTCCTTTGATGGTTGCGTTTTTTTAGTAAAATGCGTTTGGTTAGTAATTGGAGTGTGTTTGGTTATATGTGAATGTGAGTTACATGCTTTAATTTTTTGCACGTTCTTGTTTCTATGAGTTAATAATTGGATTGTGTTTGGTTATATATGAAGTAATGAACACTGCGTCAAATTGAATTGTCAAATTAATTTCCTTGTTATTATATATGTTTATGTCATTCATTGATTGACATAGTATCATTTAGTCATGTATTATTGTATTGTGAATATGTCGTTTAGTTAGTATGCTATTGTGATTGTTAGACTTATGTGACATTTTTTAGGATTTTAGTGATTAATTTCGGACAACCCCCATCTGGAATTAATCATCCTATAGAAAACCCGTCCAAAATTAATTTATTAGAAATTAATTTCGGAAAGTCCCTTGTTTGGGACTGCTTTTTGAATGTTTTGTCTCATTTAGGATATGGATGCGTATAACTGTTTTACTATTTGAGAGAAATTCGAAAGTATTTCCCTTTCACTCCTACGAATATGTCTTTAATGCACATATTTGGGGAGTTGAGGGGAAATGCTGCCGAATTTTTTTCAAATAGTAAATCGGTTATACGCATTCATATATGAGACGAGGCATTCAAAGAGTGGGTTAGGATTGCCTTCCATAGTTGCACTAGGTAATCAAAACAGTTCATAATTATGCCTTTTCATGTTTGAATGTGTTTATTTGCATATATATATATATATATATATATATATATATATATATATATATATATATATATATATATATATATATATATATATATAATATATATATATGTATGTTCATTTATTTGAAACTGTTTTTTTGCAACGAAGTCATAACAATTGATAAGACTTGGACCACTATAGCCAACCGTAATTCCCATGAGTTTTTAGATGGTCTTTTTGCATTCATCGCGTATTGTGAGCCATTGTTACACCCTATCACAAAAAAGATTCTTTGCCCATGTGTTCGTTGTGGTAACGCTTGGAATAAACCGCATACTCTCAAAACTCTTGAGTCACACATTTCACAATACGGGTTTGACACAAGTTATACCACTTGGATCTATCACGGTGAACCGCTTCCTCCACCCGTAGTAAACAACACACCACAACCACCTTCACCTGAACACATTGACTTGGATGTATTCTTCCAAGATATTTCTGCAAATAATGACCCAACTCCACCATCTCAAACAACAGGTTCTCAACCAGCACAAACAACAGATTATCAACCAGCTCAAACAATGTGTCCTAACATTAATAACAAGTACAAAGAGTTACTTGCTAGGTCCACCCAAATGTTGGGTCCAAATTGTGATATGACTGCACTGAACTTTACGTCAGAGCTTTCGCACATCAAGGTATTATGTAAAATACCTGATAAAGGGTTTAACATGATTCTAGATCTTTTGCAAAAGGCATGTCCCCCTAAGAATGGATTCAACTTCCCACCGTCATACTATGAAATCAATAAGACATACAAAGATATCGGGTTAGGATACGAATCGATCCATGCTTGTATAAATGATTGTTTTTTATTTTGGGGATCGGATGAGAACAAAAGTCTGCAAAATTGTCCAATCTGCAACACGAGTAGATGGAAAAACCTAAAGAAAAAGGGGAAGAAAGTTGCCAACAAGGTGTTGCGTTACTTTTCGTTAACACCTAGACTACAACGTATGTTCAACACAAAACACATCGCAAAGTGGATGACTTGGCATGCTACTGGACAGTCTAAGGAAAACGGTAAGATGAATCACCCGTGTGATGGTAAAGCGTGGAAAGATTTTGACTTAATGAAACCCGAGTTTTCTTGTGACCCTAGAAACGTCCGATTAGGGTTGGCTGCCGACGGTTTCAATCCGTTTGGCAACATGAGTCAAGGTTACAGCATGTGGCCGGTCATATTGACAGCATACAACACACCCCCGTGGATGTGTATGAAAGAGACTTCTTTAATGTTGACGATGTTAATTCCCGGCCCTAGATCACCTGCAAAGGACATTGATGTTTTCTTGCAGCCTTTGATCAAAGAACTCCAAGAATTATGGAAAGGTGTGCCGACTTTAGACGCTGCTACGGGTACTCATTTCAACATGAAAGCGGCGGTTTTATGGACCATAAATGACTTTCCAGCTCGAAGTAGTTTGTTTGGGTGGACTGGACAAGGCTACTATGCATGCCCAACATGTAAGCAGGACACTCCTTCGCTTCCTGTGAAGAATAAAATCGCTTACGTTGGTTATAGAAGATTCTTACGCGTAAACCATCCAATGAGGAGGAAACACAAAGAATTCCATGGTATACCTGAAAATAGGCATCCTCCTAGAAACTTTACCAATGAAGAAATCATGATTCAAATTAGTAAAGTCTTTAAACGTGTCTCAGGTAAACATCCACGTATTGTTAAAAATAACCCTAAACCTAATCGAGAAATTGAATTGAATTGGAGTAAGCGTTCTATCTTCTACGAACTGGAGTATTGGCCCGTTCTTCAACTAAAGCACAATCTCGATGGCATGCACATTGAAAAGAACGTGTTTGAGAGTGTGCTTAATACCTTGTTAATGAACGACAAATCCAAAGACATGCTAAAGGCAAGGCAAGACTTGAAAACTCAGGGAGTTCTGTAACACCCCAACCCGACAAGGGTAAAGGTATCACAAATACATGGTTTCATATCAGATACAAGCATTCAAGAAATAAAAATAGCGGAAGCTTTAACATTAAAATCCAAGGAAAATAAGTCAACACGACTTATATCAAGTGCAAGACAGGAATAACGAAGTACAAAACAGAATCCAAATGCCCAAACAATGGCATAACAGAAACAATATCCAAATGGTCACACTAGAAAGACAAGGTCTAAACTTCACACAAGTTGCTCTCATCCCAAGCTAAAACCCAGCTCCTAGCTTAAATGTACCTGCCGCAGGAAAATAAATGCGGCTGAGCTACGAGAGCTCAGTGAACAGATATAACGGAAACAAAGCAGTAATAACGGAATAATAAAGTAAACGAATAATACCAGGAGTAACAAGAGTCAGGAAAAAAGGAATACAAGAGTTATGCAGACATACCAGGAACTCAGAATGGTTACAATGGTGAAAGCAAATGAAACCAGAACCCACCAAAATCCCAAGTCGAATCAAGTCAAGTCCAGTATCAAGTCATAGGGTAACATAACCAGTAATCCACCACAAACCCAAGTCAAATCAAGTCAGGTGAAATGTCAGGTCAAGTATCAGGTCAAGTAACAGGTCATAAGGTTACAAGGTTTCAGGTAAACAGAAATCCACTATGAGCCCAAACATATCACATCACAATCAAATCATATATCAGGGTGTATGGAGGGGTGACCTCAGCATACCAGGAAACAGGGTGCGGGGATACCTCCAGGGGTTGGAGTCATGAGCTCCCAGGGGTGTGAAAGACGTGTATCGCACACACTCGTCAGTCACCAGGATAATACAGGAAATATAACAAATCAGGACAGGTCTAGGATGCATCCATGCGCCCCCGCAGGCCACAGGGTCTTCTCTACATAACAAATCAAATCAGGTCTGGTACGGTGTAACCAAATCACTAGGGCTACACACTAGTCATGCCGGTGGTGCATCACAGACATGGACATGAAACCCTCATGCCTAGTGGATGGCTCGTAGTCTCAAACTGTGGGTCAAGGTCAAGTATCAAGTCTGGGGTGTCAGGTGTCAAGTCTCAGGTATCAAGTGTCAGGTCTCGGGTATCAATGTCAGGTATCATATCAGGGTTCATATCAGGGTTCAAGACAGGATATAAATGCAGGGGTTCACTATCAGGAGGTCAATATCAGAAAGGTCAAATACTGAAAGGTTCATAATAGTTTATTATAAGAAATCCTTTTTACATGGTTTAATAAAATGATCGTTAGAACAGTTTCATAATAAAAGTCCTTTAAAGAAATGTTCAAAACCTCTTCATATATAACTAAAAAGTAGTTGTAAAATCTTATGAACCTTCAAGTACCCAAGGTCTTAACTATCCAGGTTATCAGGGTTCAATAAGTCATAACATAGCAGGGTTCAAGTCAAATGGTTCATATCAAGTGTATCAAGGTTCAAGTTCAGGTTCATGACAAGGTTCAAGACAAAGGTTAAAGCAAAGGTCCAAATCTATGGTTCACATTACAAGGGGAAACATAATAATGAAACAGGAATCAGAAATGAGACGAAGGCTCTTTACAAGAAGAGCAGAATATCTGTACCTTATTCAAATAGCAAGCACAAACACAAGAGTAGCTGACAGGGATCAAGATCACTCCCTCCTCGAACCTAAAGGAGTAGAAGACAGAGATACGAAAAGGGGTTCAGTTATCTTCCCATTATAAGTAACTTCCATTTTTAGTAACTTTCTATTTTTAGCAGGTTTCCATAATTAGTAAGATTCAAGTAATATTATTCAAGTCAAGTCTTTAATTAGCTTATTCTGGAAGTAACATTCATTTTAACAAGTTACACAAGTTCAGGGTTAATAATGACAAGTTTTCATAGTTCAGGGTTATAAGTGTAAATTTACCAAAGTTCAAGGTCCACATTAAAATTATCATCATTTTACCATTCAAACACTTATACTTTCCAGAATTACACATTTAGCCTTCAAGTTTCCAATATTTACAAATTACACCCCTTTACTTTATTAATTTACAATTTAATCTTATACTTACATAATTTACAAATTAACCTTCACAAGATTCATATTACACATCAAGTCCTTTTATTCCTTCAAATTTCAGAAAGTAACCCTCAATATTATTATGTTACAAACAGCCCTTAAACTTTCGGTATATTACATATTTAGTCCTTGTACTTTATTACATTACAAATCGATTTAAATAATTAACCATAATTACATATTAAGCCCTTAATTTCTCAATTTTACACAATGAACACTTATTTTAACATGTTATACGAACACACCCTTAAACATTCACAATTTACACATCAAGTCCCTCTAGTTATCAAAGTTACATATTTAGTCCTTTAAATTACAATTTCAACCTTTAATTATTAACAATTACATATTAAGCCATTAAATTACCAAAATTACACATAACCCCCTGAATATAATTTATTACTCAAAACAGCACCAAGTTTCCAGATATTACATATTTAGTCCTTCATTTTTATTTATTTTCAAATTGATTTAACAAATATATATATTTATCAAATAAACCCTTTATATGCAAAATTAACACATGAGCCCCTCCTTTTATATTTTATTCGAATTATAGCAGGTCTAACATGATTTACAAAATTATCCCTTAAGTTTTAAAAATTACAAAACATACCCTAAACTAATTATTTTCAAATCATTTTTCATAACACATTAACAAAATCAAACCCTAGCAATCCCAATCATTAGGCCATCATTCTATCATCATTATTCATCAATTATTACCATATTTCATTCACTATAAACCCTAGGTCGATTGGTTCTTAGGGTTTTCCATAATTCCTCTTTTTATTCCTTAAATCCGGTTTTAAATTAAATTCGACATACATGTTTTTAGGCCTCAAAAATTCGAACTACCATTTTTCTCATGTTATATGATCATCATAGAAGCCACGAAAAATAATAACCTGGCCCAGAAAATTCGCATACAAGATTTTTAGATTTAATTCGATTTTAGGGTTTATAAACCCATTATTTTCTATTCGGCCAAAATACAATGCATGGTTCGATTTAAGTATTTTTCCCATGTTATATGTGATTAAAGGAGTGCTAGAAAATTACCAGGAAATTTATAGATCAAAGGATTACACGCTATGGATTATTGTTGCTCGGTTGCACTTTTTCGACCCAATTAAATCACCACAGCCAAACGATCGACCCTAGAACCTTGTGGCTATTTTCCCCCTTCTTGGCACTATGAAGAACTCCAGAAAATTACCTCCTTGCCTCAGAAAATTCGGATGTGATGTGGGTGATTTTTGAGGGTGGCGGCTGTTGGGTCTAAAATGCTGCTGATTCGAGAAAACATAACTCTGCTGGATAGTTATGTAACTCTGCTGATTAGCACAAGAACTCTGCTGTTTGATAACTCTGCTGTTTTGGTATAATAGGCATATTGTAACTCTGCTGCTAGCTCACGAGGACTCTGCTGCTAGAAGGATTACTCTGCTGCTTATTAATTATGTAAAGTATGTTAAGATAAGTATAGAAAAGATACGTATGAATATTTTTCTTGTATAGGAAGTCTTGTAAACCGACTAGGACTCCTTATGCTATAAAAGGAGGTTCTAGGGTTAGAGTTAGATATCGATTGATTAATCATCTTAGCATACGTATTATTGTTTTCACTTCAAGGTTTCTTGTAACCCCATTGCTATTCAGAGCAATCGTATTAATATATTGAAGTGTTGTTTGATAATTCGTTTGTGTTTATTCTTCTTAAGATCAAGTATTAGTTTCCGCATAATATTTGATATACAACTCAAGATCAGTTTCTATACCGATTACCTTAGATTTATCTAAAGTAATTAATAAGATCGTGAAGCTCAACTGGGATCAACAAGTGGTATCAGAGCTTGTGATCTAGAAACTGGTACCAAGAAGAATTTTTGAATACAAGATTTACTAATCATCACTGTAAGCAATGGATTCCGACTCTACACATATGGTCACTGCATCAAGGGTTCCCATGCTCAAGACTGGAGAGTATGAGATCTGGAAGATGAGGATTCAACAATACATAAGAATGGTTGATTACTCACTTTGGGAAGTTGTTCTTGAAGGCGACAAAGTGCAAACCAAGACTGCTGCTGGATCAGTCTTGACTCTCAAGACAAGTGAGGAGAAAGCACAAAGAAGGTTGGAGGTTAAGGCTCACAGTATTCTCATGATGGGAATACCTAATGATTATCAATTGAGCTTTAATCATATTGAGTCTGCTAAGGAGTTATGGGAAGCAATCGAACTTCGATTTGGTGGTAATGAGGCTACCAAGAAATCAAGAAAGAATCTACTGAAGCACCAGTTTGAGACTTTTTCTGCTTTAAGTTCTGAGAACATTGAAGGAACTTATGATCGACTTCATAAGTTAACCAGTCAGATGGCTCTTTTGAAGATTAGTGTACCTCAAGAAGATGTCAATCTTAAGTTTCTGAGAAGTCTATCGTCTGAATGGAACACTCATACAGTGGTTTGGAGACATAAGGAAGATTTTGATACTATGACATTGGATGATCTGTACAACAACTTGAAGGTGTATGAATCTGAAGTGAAGGGATTGTCAAGTTCATCTTCTACCACAAATAATCTTGCCTTTGTTTCCTCAAGCAACAAGTCTTCTGGTAGTCATCAAGACCACTCTGCTGCTGGTTCTTTTGCTCCTGCTGTTGGTTCACATGTCTCTGTTGTTGACTCTACTAACCCCAACACCATCAGTGATGCTGCAATCTGTGCTTATTTGGCTGAACTTACTACAAGTACTTCAGTCATGCCTCAAGATCTGGATGAACTTGATCCTGATGAAGTTGAGGAGATTGATATGCAATGGCAGTTTGCAATGTTAACAATGAGGGATAGAAGGTTTCTTAAGCGAACTGGTAAAGAGATGAAGTTCAGAAGGAATAAGAGTATGGGATTTGACAAGTCAAAGGCAGAATGTTTTAACTGCAGAAAGAAGGGACACTTTGCAAGGGAATGCAAAGCACCAAAAAGAAGCAATGAAAATTTCAAGAAGTCTGCTGATGAGGAGCCAAATTCCACTACTGCTATGGTATCATGTGATGGGTTAGGTGAGTTTGATTGGAGTGATCTTGCTGAGGATGGTCCAAATTGTGCATTGATAGCTGAAGAGGAACCTGAAGTACAACACTTTGCTCTTATGGCCTATTCTTCTTCTGGATCAGACTCTGAGGTATCCAATGATTCAATTTGTTCTTTTAAATCATGTTCTGATAAAATTGGGATGCTTAAGAAGGAAAATGATACAATTAAGCTAGATAATCTTAGTTATGCATATGGTTTAAAGAACTTAGAAGAGAAGCTAGAATTTTATAAAAAGGCTGAAATTGAATACCTTGATCAGATCACTATCCTGAAAAATGAAATTATCATGAAAGATGATGAGATTAAGGTTCTTAAAGAAAAAGTAGGAGAGGCTGAACAGGCTAGAGACTCAGCTAAGAGTGAATCTGAAAAACACATTGTTAGGGTGGAGAAACAACAATTTGCCACTGATATTCTCAGTAAACCATTAGGAAGACACTTTAATGGTATAGGATATAATGCTGTTGCACACCCTACAAAGCTTAGTGCCAATGCCCCTCCCACTAGGACATTGACTTTCATATCTGAGTCTGGAGCTAAACCTGTAGGTGAAATTAGTAAACCTGTTGTTGAAACTAATGAAAAAGAAATAGAGTCACCTAAGGTTGAGGTAAAGAAGTATGAAGAAGCACCCCTGATTGAAGATTGGGTGTCTGACAGTGATGATGATGAAGTAGAATCTGATTCAACCTCTAAGAACAAAAAGGAAGAAATTCCTATTGTTGTTGAATCAAAAGTACCTAGGGCTAAAAGGGTTAATTTGGTTAAGCCTAGGTTTGGTAAAGGTATCTCTAGGAAGATGGCTGAGTATGAAAACACACCTAGAGCATATCCTAAAAGATCAAACAACTTGCCTAGGGGAAACCAGAGAAATTGGAACAACCTAGTTTCACACAAATTAGGTACTGATTTTCAATTACTTAAGAAGGCATGTTATTGCTGTGGTAGCTTTGAACATTTGCAAGATGAGTGCTATAAGAAACCAGCATGGAACCAGTACAATAGGGTGAACCATAGAAACTCTGTTAGAAAGACTCACCCTCACCCCAAAAGAAACATGGTTCCTAGGGAAGTTTTGATGAGAGATGGTACTTCTAGAGTTATCTCTCCTATTGCATCAACAGTGCCCATAAAGAAGGAAAAAGTTTATTCTGCTGAAAAGGCAAACTCTGCTGTTAAGGCAGACTCTGCTATTTTGCCTAAAGTTGTTACTGATACTGTTGTAGGCAATCATTTTTATGCTGTTAAAGCCTCAGCTTGCTGGGTCTGGAAACCAAAAGTTAAAGTTTTAGATCATGTTCTCAGACACAGCAGTGCACCAATGCAGTTGAAGAAATTTGACTACTTTGATGCACAAGGTAGATCCAAGTCAGTAATGGCTTGGGTCCCCAAGAGAAACTAATTCTCTTACTTTTTGTGCAGGGCAATCTACAAAAGGAGCTAAAGGACAAATGTATTTTTGATAGTGGATGCTCTTCACATATGACTGGAGACCAAAGCAACTTGGAGAATTTTGAAGCTTTGGATGGTGGTTATGTGGCCTTTGGGAATGACCCTAAAGGAGGAAAGATTGTTGGTAAAGGCATAATCAGAACTGGAAAATTGGATTTTGAAAAAGTGTATTTGGTGAATGGTCTCAAGTTCAATCTTTTTAGTGTCTCACAAATGTGTGACAGGAAGAATTTTGTTCTTTTTACCGATACTGAGTGTCTTGTCTTGTCTCCTGACTATAAGATACCTGATGATAAATTGGTTCTTCTTAAAGTCCCTAGACATGACAATATATACAGTGTGGATATAAAGAATATTATTCCCAAAAGAGATTTGACTTGTCTGTTTGCCAAAGCCACTGTTGATGAATCCAAACTATGGCACAGAAGGCTTGGACATTTGAACTACAAGGCTATCAACAAGTTGGTGAAAGGGAACTTGGTCAGAGGATTGCCTTCAAAGGTCTTTGAGAATCCTGAAGTATGTGTTGCTTGCCAAATGGGAAAGCAACATAGAGCATCTTGTAAGTCCAAATTGGTGAATTCTATAACTGAACCTTTGTTTATGTTACACATGGACTTATTTGGACCTACTTATGTGCATAGTTTGAATAAAAAGATGTATGGCTTAGTGGTCACTGATGATTTCAGTAGGTTTACTTGGGTATTCTTTTTAGCAACTAAGAATGAGACAGCTGGCATTCTTAAGGCTTTTATAACAAGGATAGAAAACCTATTTAATCACAAGGTTAAGATCATCAGATGTGACAATGGAACTGAATTTAAGAATCAAGTGATGAATCAGTTCTGTGAGGAAAAAGGGATAACTAGACAATTTAGTGTGGCTAGAACTCCTCAGCAAAATGGTGTGGCTGAGAGGAGAAATAGAACATTAATTGAGGCTGCTAGGACTATGTTGTCAGAGTCTAAGTTACCCACTATCTTTTGGGCTGAAGCAGTCAACACTGCTTGTTATGTGCAAAATAGAACTAAGATAGTTAAACCTCACAATAAGACCCCTTATGAGTTATTGCATGGTAGGAAACCACTGATAGATTTCTTTAGACCATTTGGGTGTCCTGTCACTATCTTAAACACCATTGACCACTTAGGCAAGTTCAGTGAGAAAGCAGACATAGGTTACTTTGTTGGATACTCTACTGAAAGTAAGGCTTTTAGGGTTTTCAATCAAAGAACTGGGCATGTGGTGGAAAATTTGCATGTTAGAATTAGAGAAACCACACCTAATGTTGATGGAAAAGGTCCTGAGTGGATGTTTGATATTGATTCTTTAACCAAAAGTATGAATTATCAACCAGTCCTTGCAGGTACCACTAACATGTCTGCAGGTACACAAACTAACCCTAATGCAGGTACACAAGCAAAGAAGGATGAGACTGCAGAGGAGTTTGTTTTGATTAAAAGGAGCAAGTTTGATCAGTACTTCACTCCTAAAGAGGGAAAAAGTTCAGATGATGTTGCTGTTCATAAAGAAGTACCAAAGGTTAATGTAGAAGGTGTTGATGAACCTTCTCATGATGATAAGGAAAGAAGTTTAGAGTCACAAGTTGATGGAATTCAAGGGAATACACCAAGCAGCAGTTCTCTTAACTCTGCTGCCAAGTCAAAACACTCTGCTGTTAAGCCAAAGCACTCTGCTGTTAAGGCAAAACACTCTGCTGTTCAGCTTGGTAACTCTGCTGCTGAACTCAATGACTCTACTGATAAAAATGGTGATTCTGATGATGATTCTGCTGATGAGATGCCTGAATTAGAGGAAGTGTATGTGGATACTGATGATGAAGTTGTTGATGTTTTTGGTGCTGAAGGTGATTTATCAAATTTGGAGACTGATATACCTGTTAGTCCCACTCCTACAACCAGAATCCACAAGAATCATCCAAAGGATCAGATAATTGGTGATGTTCACTCTGCTGTTCAGACTAGAAGTAAGTCAAAAGGGTTGAGTGATTTGCTTGATCAGGGATTGTTTGCCCAAACACTTAAGAAGAGGAATAGCCACAAGGATTTACAGAATTGCATGTTTGCCTGTTTCTTATCTCAAGAAGAACCCAAGACCATTCACAATGCTTTGAAAGATGAAAGTTGGGTTGAAGCTATGCAAGAGGAGTTGCTGCAGTTCAAGCTTCAGGAGGTCTGGACATTAGTTGATTTGCCTAATGGAAAAAGGGCAATTGGTACAAAATGGGTGTTCAGATGTAAAAGAGATGAAAGAGGTATTGTTATCAGAAATAAGGCTAGATTGGTGGCTCAGGGATACACTCAGGAAGAAGGGATAGACTATGATGAGGTATTTGCTCCAGTTGCAAGACTGGAGGCTATCAGACTTTTCTTGGCATATGCCTCATACAAGAATTTTCCTGTGTATCAAATGGATGTGAAAAGTGCTTTCTTGTATGGAAAGATACCTGAAGAGGTTTATGTTATGCAACCACCTGGGTTTGAAGATCCTAAGTATCATGATAGGGTCTACAAGGTGAAGAAGGCACTTTATGGACTACATCAAGCTTCTAGAGCTTGGTATGACACCTTATCTCAGTATTTGTTGAATAATGGTTTTTGCAGAGGAACCATTGATAAAACATTGTTCATTAAGAAAGACAAAAAGGATATTCTACTTGTTCAGGTTTATGTAGATGATATCATTTTTGGGTCTACAAATAAGGTGTTATGTGAAGGATTTGAGAAGCTAATGCACAGCAGGTTTGAGATGAGTTCTATGGGTGAATTGACTTTCTTTTTGGGGCTTCAAGTAAAGCAGAAGTCAGATGGGATTTTTATTAGCCAAGACAAGTATGTGGCTGATATGTTGAAGAAATTTGGATTCAAGGATGTTAAGGCAGCCAAGACACCCATGGATAAAAATAAACCTTTGCTCAAGGATGAAGATGGGGTAGAGGTTGATGTGCATCTGTATAGATCCATGATTGGCTCATTGATGTATCTGACTGCTTCAAGGCCAGATATCATGTTTTCTGTGTGTGCTTGTGCTAGATTCCAAGTGTCCCCAAAAGTTTCACACTTGGAAGTAGTCAAAAGAATCTTTAGGTACCTAAAGGGTCAACCAAAACTGGGTCTTTGGTATCCTAATAATTCACCATTTGACTTGATAGCATACTCAGATAGTGACTATGCTGGAGCTACTATGGACAGAAAATCAACCACTGGAGGCTGTCAGTATCTTGGTCATAGGCTGATCTCTTGGCAATGTAAGAAACAAACAGTGGTGGCTAATTCGACAACTGAAGCAGAGTATGTTGCTGCTTCTAGCTGCTGTGGACAAGTGCTTTGGATACAGAACCAACTGCTGGATTATGGGTACAATTTTATGAACACAAAAATTTTCATTGACAACAACAGCACAATGTGTATTATCAAAAATCCTGTTTTTCATTCTAAAACAAAACACATAGAGATAAGACATCATTTTATTAGAGATTGCTATGAGAAAAAGCTAATTCAAGTGGTTAAAATACATACTGACAATAATGTTGCTGATCTACTTACCAAAAGTTTTGACATAAGTAGGTTTCAATTTTTAGTTGCTAGTATTGGTATGATCAATCTTTAAATCTTAAAACCATCTTATCTCTGTATGTTTTTGTAACGTTTTGTAAGGATTTGTGCTGTTTGTTAAGTCAAAAATTGCTGTTGGTTAAGTTGTTTAGTTGTCTGCTGTTATGCCTACTCTGCTGCTATTATGGAATATTCTTGCTTGTGTTTGTTGTTTGCTACTAACCTTTTGCAGATACGTATACAAATACTCAAGTTAAGCAAGGAAAATTAAAAGGTTCATTCATTCCATAAGCAAAGTACAAAGAAAGTTTTCTTACAATCATCATTCAAAAGAAACATCAAAAGACAACAAGCTACATAGATTCACAACCTACATCTTAGCAAATTCTGGCATGACCTTGCTACGCGGTCCCCTTGTGCCCATGGCTTCATACACCCTTGGGCAGGGGAGTGCAAGTACCACTTAACGTGGTGGTGGATTTTGTTGCTGACTGGTAGAGGGAGCTGCTCTCTTCTGCTGGGTCTTCTTCTTTGGCACAGAGGGTTTCTTCTCAACCGGATTAGGCTTTGGATGTGGAATGTGGACACTCTTTGCAAAGTCGGCTGCAGCTTTCTCCATTTGTTTCTGGAGTTCAGCGGTTATTGGATGTTTTGGAGGGATGATTTCCCAAGCACCTTGGTAGTAAGTCATGTGTTTTGGCCAACCTTGCTGTTTCCCAGGCCAATTTGCTGTTTCTTCATCGCTTGAATCTTCGAATGACGATGGTGTTGAAGGGAGTGGATCGGAGTATGACTCTTCCATGACTGCTTTTCCTTTGTTTTGCGATGTGGATGCATTCTTAGGAAAGTAACTAGCCCAACCTTGTGAGTCTTCAGATGATGAATCTGAAGATATTTCAATGATTGGCGTTTTTGAAGAACTCATGTTGGATTGTTATTGAGTTAGGGTTGTGAATTGGGGATTTGATTTAGTGATTAAGGATTTATGGAGTTAAATGTGGGGTTGGTATTGTATTTAAGGAGGTGATTTTAACGATTTTGGGGATGTTGACTTTAGGTCAACACTTTCATAACTCTGCTGATAAGTTTGAAAGTTGAAGGGTCAAACTGTAACTTTTGGCGCGTTCTTAAACCTAATTGAATCAAAACGGTATCTTTCACCGATTTGATCTCATTACATTTTACTTGCTCCAAATTACATTCGATTTTCACCCAAGAACATCAATTCATATCATTTCAACCAACACCCCTCAAATCAAATGGCTCAAAGAACGTTTTCGGAAGAACACAATCAGATAGCATTTCTCAGTAAGGTTACTGCAGCGGATGGATTTTATGAGGTTATGGATTTCCTGAGTGCTTCGAAGTTAAGGTATGCGTTAACAGCTGATCCTACCATTTATACATCTCATATGAAGCAATTTTGGTCAACTGTTAGGTTGGATGTACTAGATGGTGAGGAAAGATTGATAGGTAGTGTAGATGGGGAAGATATTGTAGTTAGTGAAACAACAATTAAAAGAAGTTTGCGCTTATCAGGCACCCCAACACCCCCTACTATTACCCCAGAAGTAGTTATGACTGAGCTTGAGACTTTTGGATATGAGAGACCTGAGGCTGGTAGTACATTATTGAAAGGTCGTCTCTGTCCACATTGGAAGTTTTTACTGCATACTCTACAACACTGCTTGTTTCCCAAAATAGGTGGATGGAATGAGTTTAGTGCTTCTCAAGCTATGGCTTTAGTATGTTTAGCTACAGGGCAGCCCTTTGATTTTTCTGGTATGATATTTGAGGGGATGAAAAAGTTTGTTAAGAAGAAATTTTACTTGTACCCAAGGTTTCTACAACTTATTATAAATAAACAGCTGAGGGAACCATTGAGGCATGTACAAATTGAGCCCTGTAGTAGAATGGCCATCAAGATGTTTTCATTTTTGAAGAAGAATGGGAAAGGATTTTCTGGTGTTATTACTCCCTTAACTGAGCATATCTTGAATGTAGTGGCTGAAGTTAATGAGGATGAAGAGGCTGGTACACCCACAGCTTCCCATCACACATCCTCATCAACAAGTTTGAATGAATCAGTGTCTCATGAATCCCAACATACCCAAACACCTAGGACTTCACAAGAGGACATTGTGCAACCTCAGGCCAATGTCAGTATGGTAGCAGATGAGGCTGGTACAGGTGGTGGAGGTATCATGATGGAAGAGGCTGGCACTACTGTTTCCAACTTAGTAGTTGAACAGGACAGTGTCAACATAATTAAGACCTCAACCATGGCAACATCATTTGTAGAAGGTTCTCAGGAACCTGACACATCTGGTGGTAACCCCAGCCACATGGCTTTTATGGGGGGCTCAGATGTTCATCCTAGGGATGAGACTGAGTTTATGTCCCAAGATTCACCTCTCGGAGAAGGTAATACATCTCGAAGTGATGAGGACAGAACTGAAACTATTGAATTGATGGACACTAATGTACATATTGACAATGCAAATGATACACCTCTCGGACCAGGTCACACAGGTCGAAGTGTTGATGCTAGAATTGAACTTGAAACTGATGATTTGACGGCTAAAACACCTGTACAAAATGTCAATTCCAATGATCAACCTCTCGGGTCAGGTTACACAGACCGAAGTTGTGAGGATATCATGAAACAATTGAAAGAATTGACGGAAAATTGTACAAAATTGTCAAAGGAGGTGCTTGATCTGAGAAAGGAATTAAAGACAGTCAGAGCTACTCAAGGTGCTGAAATTAGAAGACTTAAGCTAAGGGTTACACACCTTGAGGGGAGGCTACAGAAGAGGTCCAAACCAAGTTTGGAAGAGGATGCTTCCAAACAGGGGAGGAATGAACAAGAGGCTGTGGTGAATGATAAGGATCAAGAGGATGTGACAGGTTCAGGGGAGGTTGAAAAGGATTTTGTTAAAAATGTTGGTAATGAGAGTGGAAAGTTTGACTCTGCTGATGCAGGACACTCTGCTGATGGGTTAAAAGTTTCTGCTGATGATATTGAGAAGAGTGCTGGAGTAAAAGACTCTGCTGATTCAGATGATGATCAGATGACCTTAGCTCAAGTGCTGCTGAACATGCACAAAGAAACTAAAACACAATCACAACAACAACCTGCTGCTGAATCTGCTGAAGAACTTGCAAGAAAGAAAAAGTTGGCTGATGAACAAGCTCAAATTGCTCAGGATGAAGAGTATGCAAGAAGGGTTGCAGCTGATGAAGAAAGAAGTCAGTTTGATCCTATGGAAAGCTCTTCATTTAAAGAAGTTAATCAAGAAGAATTAGATGAACAATTGCAATATTTCATTGATTCTGATATGATTATAAGAGGTGAAGCAATGTTGATATCAAATGATGAGCAGTTGGATGGAGCTGAAAAGACAAAAGAGCTTGTTGAGTTCATACTTAGAAAGAATGGACTGACTAAGTGGGAAGAGCTGATTCAAAGGATTAAAGAAGCACAAAAGCATGGTTACAAACAAAGGTCATCTTCAAGGAAAGCATTGGTTAAAGACATGAAGTACTATTTGAAGAATGCTAGAAACTATCAGATGAAGGATTTTAAGGGTAAGTCAGACCACTTAATTGAAAAAGAATTTTATGAAACTTATGCTAAGCTTAATCCAAGAAAAGTTTCTGAAAAGGAGAGAAATTCAGAGGTTATGGGATCTGAAAATGTGAAAGCATCTGGAAGTGAAAGTGTTTCAAAGAAACAAGATGACAAGGAAACCATGGAGTTGGAGAGAGAAGAAGTTAAGAAGGTTATTGGTTATAAGAGGACAGGTAAGAGAATAAAGCAGATGGCTAGAAAGAAGAGAAAGACTGAGTCTTTGGGAAAGAGTGATTCTGAAAAAGAAGAAAGTAATGAGCATTATTTTGAGGAAGTAACTGCTGAGGATATGAAAAGAACAATGGATATCACAGTTCATGTAACACAAGAGGAACCAGAGATAGTTAATGCAGTTCCTTTAAATACAAAATATTCAATCATCTCTTATACACATATAGTCAAGGATGGAAGTGAAGCTTACTGGGAGTTTAAGAGATCTAATAATTTGTATTATGGATTTGTTAGATTTTCTCAGATGCTACATTTTATGGATAGAGATGATGTGATGCAGGTTTGGAGGTTATATAAAGAAAAGTATGGTGATCAGAGGCCAGAGGTAATGTATGAAAGAATTCACTATTACTTTTTGAAGAACATGTTTGAGCCTGATGAGAGAGATATTGAATGGAGGGATTTGTTGAACTCCAGAGTTGATAGGTGGTATTTGTATCAATCCTGTGGAGTGCATGAATTGGTTTGTAAGGGTGTTAAGGTCTACATGCTTGTGGAGAAAGATTACCCTTTGAATAACAATACAGCAGTAATTACTCAGATGTTAATGCCTGGAAAGTTGACATTGCAGAATAGTTTCTTTTCAGATGCTCAGGCTTATCAATTGGTAACAAAATATGAGAAGATTCTTGAAGCAAAGACATCAAAACAGTAAAGTGTGTGTTTGAAAGCATCCTCTTGGTGTTTAACTGGATTTAAGGAAACTTGATGATTTTTGATGAAAAATATCAAGTTTAGGGGAGGATTGTTGGGTCTAAAATGCTGCTGATTCGAGAAAACATAACTCTGCTGGATAGTTATGTAACTCTGCTGATTAGCACAAGAACTCTGCTGTTTGATAACTCTGCTGTTTTGGTATAATAGGCATATTGTAACTCTGCTGCTAGCTCACGAGGACTCTGCTGCTAGAAGGATTACTCTGCTGCTTATTAATTATGTAAAGTATGTTAAGATAAGTATAGAAAAGATACGTATGAATATTTTTCTTGTATAGGAAGTCTTGTAAACCGACTAGGACTCCTTATGCTATAAAAGGAGGTTCTAGGGTTAGAGTTAGATATCGATTGATTAATCATCTTAGCATACGTATTATTGTTTTCACTTCAAGGTTTCTTGTAACCCCATTGCTATTCAGAGCAATCGTATTAATATATTGAAGTGTTGTTTGATAATTCGTTTGTGTTTATTCTTCTTAAGATCAAGTATTAGTTTCCGCATAATATTTGATATACAACTCAAGATCAGTTTCTATACCGATTACCTTAGATTTATCTAAAGTAATTAATAAGATCGTGAAGCTCAACTGGGATCAACAAGTGGTACAAACCAATTCATGCACTCCACAGGATTGATACAAATACCACCTATCAACTCTGGAGTTCAACAAATCCCTCCATTCAATATCTCTCTCATCAGGCTCAAACATGTTCTTCAAAAAGTAATAGTGAATTCTTTCATACATTACCTCTGGCCTCTGATCACCATACTTTTCTTTATATAACCTCCAAACCTGCATCACATCATCTCTACCCATAAAATGTAGCATCTGAGAAAATCTAACAAATCCATAATACAAATTATTAGATCTCTTAAACTCCTAGTAAGCTTCACTTCCATCCTTGACTATATGTGTATAAGAGATGATTGAATATTTTGTATTTAAAGGAACTGCATTAACTATCTCTGGTTCCTCTTGTGTTACATGAACTGTGATATCCATTGTTCTTTTCATATCCTCAGCAGTTACTTCCTCAAAATAATGCTCATTACTTTCTTCTTTTTCAGAATCACTCTTTCCCAAAGACTCAGTCTTTCTCTTCTTTCTAGCCATCTGCTTTATTCTCTTACCTGTCCTCTTATAACCAATAACCTTCTTAACTTCTTCTCTCTCCAACTCCATGGTTTCCTTGTCATCTTGTTTCTTTGAAACACTTTCACTTCCAGATGCTTTCACATTTTCAGATCCCATAACCTCTGAATTTCTCTCCTTTTCAAAAACTTTTCTTGGATTAAGCTTAGCATAAGTTTCATAAAATTCTTTTTCAATTAAGTGATCTGACTTACCCTTAAAATCCTTCATCTGATAGTTTCTAGCATTCTTCAAATAGTACTTCATGTCTTTAACCAATGCTTTCCTTGAAGATGACCTTTGTTTGTAACCATGCTTTTGTGCTTCTTTAATCCTTTGAATCAGCTCTTCCCACTTAGTCAGTCCATTCTTTCTAAGTATGAACTCAACAAGCTCTTTTGTCTTTTCAGCTCCATCCAACTGCTCATCATTTGATATCAACCTTGCTTCACCTCTTATAATCATATCAGAATCAATGAAATATTGCAATTGTTCATCTAATTCTTCTTGATTAACTTCTTTAAATGAAGAGCTTTCCATAGGATCAAACTGACTTCTTTCTTCATCAGCTGCAACCCTTCTTGCATACTCTTCATCCTGAGCAATTTGAGCTTGTTCATCAGCCAACTTTTTCTTTCTTGCAAGTTCTTCAGCAGATTCAGCAGCAGGTTGTTGTTGTGATTGTGTTTTAGTTTCTTTGTGCATGTTCAGCAGCACTTGAGCTAAGGTCATCTGATCATCATCTGAATCAGCAGAGTCTTTTACTCCAGCACTCTTCTCAATATCATCAGCAGAAACTTTTAACCCATCAGCAGAGTGTCCTGCATCAGCAGAGTCAAACTTTCCACTCTCATTACCAACATTTTTAACAAAATCCTTTTCAACCTCCCCTGAACCTGTCACATCCTCTTGATCCTTATCATTCACCACAGCCTCTTGTTCATTCCTCCCCTGTTTGGAAGCATCCTCTTCCAAACTTGGTTTGGACCTCTTCTGTAGCCTCCCCTCAAGGTGTGTAACCCTTAGCTTAAGTCTTCTAATTTCAGCACCTTGAGTAGCTCTGACTGTCTTTAATTCCTTTCTCAGATCAAGCACCTCCTTTAACAATTTTGTACAATTTTCCGTCAATTCTTTCAATTGTTTCATGATATCCTCACAACTTCGGTCTGTGTAACCTGACCCGAGAGGTTGATCATTGGAATTGACATTTTGTACAGGTGTTTTAGCCGTCAAATCATCAGTTTCAAGTTCAATTCTAGCATCAACACTTCGACCTGTGTGACCTGGTCCGAGAGGTGTATCATTGGCATTGTCAATATGTACATTAGTGTCCATCAATTCAATAGTTTCAGTTCTGTCCTCATCACTTCGAGATGTATTACCTTCTCCGAGAGGTGAATCTTGGGACATAAACTCAGTCTCATCCCTAGGATGAACATCTGAGCCCCCCATAAAAGCCATGTGGCTGGGGTTACCACCAGATGTGTCAGGTTCCTGAGAACCTTCTACAAATGATGTTGCCATGGTTGAGGTCTTAATTATGTTGACACTGTCCTGTTCAACTACTAAGTTGGAAAAAGTAGTGCCAGCCTCTTCCATCATGATACCTCCACCACCTGTACCAGCCTCATCTGCTACCATACTGACATTGGCCTGAGGTTGCACAATGTCCTCTTGTGAAGTCCTAGGTGTTTGGGTATGTTGGGATTCATGAGACACTGATTCATTCAAACTTGTTGATGAGGATGTGTGATGGGAAGCTGTGGTGTTACCAGCCTCTTCATCCTCATTAACTTCAGCCACTACATTCAAGATATGCTCAGTTAAGGGAGTAATAACACCAGAAAATCCTTTCCCATTCTTCTTCAAAAATGCAAACATCTTGATGGCCATTCTACTACAGGGCTCAATTTGTACATGCCTCAATGGTTCCCTCAGCTGTTTATTTATAATAAGTTGTAGAAACCTTGGGTACAAGTAAAATTTCTTCTTAACAAACTTTTTCATCCCCTCAAATATCATACCAGAAAAATCAAAGGGCTGCCCTGTAGCTAAACATACTAAAGCCATAGCTTGAGAAGCACTAAACTCATTCCATCCACCTATTTTGGGAAACAAGCAGTGTTGTAGAGTATGCAGTAAAAACTTCCAATGTGGACAGAGACGACCTTTCAATAATGTACTACCAGCCTCAGGTCTCTCATATCCAAAAGTCTCAAGCTCAGTCATAACTACTTCTGGGGTAATAGTAGGGGGTGTTGGGGAGCCTGATAAGCGCAAACTTCTTTTAATTGTTGTTTCACTAACTACAATATCTTCCCCATCTACACTACCTATCAATCTTTCCTCACCATCTAGTACATCCAACCTAACAGTTGACCAAAATTGCTTCATATGAGATGTATAAATGGTAGGATCAGCTGTTAACGCATACCTTAACTTCGAAGCACTCAGGAAATCCATAACCTCATAAAATCCATCCGCTGCAGTAACCTTACTGAGAAATGCTATCTGATTGTGTTCTTCCGGAAACGTTCTTTGAGCCATTTGATTTGAGGGGTGTTGGTTGAAATGATATGAATTGATGTTCTTGGGTGAAAATCGAATGTAATTTGGAGCAAGTAAAATGTAATGAGATCAAATCGGTGAAAGATACCGTTTTGATTCAATTAGGTTTAAGAACGCGCCAAAAGTTACAGTTTGACCCTTCAACTTTCAAACTCATCAGCAGAGTTATGAAAGTGTTGACCTAAAGTCAACATCCCCAAAATCGTTAAAATCACCTCCTTAAATACAATACCAACCCCACATTTAACTCCATAAATCCTTAATCACTAAATCAAATCCCCAATTCACAACCCTAACTCAATAACAATCCAACATGAGTTCTTCAAAAACGCCAATCATTGAAATATCTTCAGATTCATCATCTGAAGACTCACAAGGTTGGGCTAGTTACTTTCCTAAGAATGCATCCACATCGCAAAACAAAGGAAAAGCAGTCATGGAAGAGTCATACTCCGATCCACTCCCTTCAACACCATCGTCATTCGAAGATTCAAGCGATGAAGAAACAGCAAATTGGCCTGGGAAACAGCAAGGTTGGCCAAAACACATGACTTACTACCAAGGTGCTTGGGAAATCATCCCTCCAAAACATCCAATAACCGCTGAACTCCAGAAACAAATGGAGAAAGCTGCAGCCGACTTTGCAAAGAGTGTCCACATTCCACATCCAAAGCCTAATCCGGTTGAGAAGAAACCCTCTGTGCCAAAGAAGAAGACCCAGCAGAAGAGAGCAGCTCCCTCTACCAGTCAGCAGCAAAATCCACCACCACGTTCAGTGGTACTTGCACTCCCCTGCCCAAGGGTGTATGAAGCCATGGGCACAAGGGGACCGCGTAGCAAGGTCATGCCAGAATTTGCTAAGATGTAGGTTGTGAATCTATGTAGCTTGTTGTCTTTTGATGTTTCTTTTGAATGATGATTGTAAGAAAACTTTCTTTGTACTTTGCTTATGGAATGAATGAACCTTTTAATTTTCCTTGCTTAACTTGAGTATTTGTATACGTATCTGCAAAAGGTTAGTAGCAAACAACAAACACAAGCAAGAATATTCCATAATAGCAGCAGAGTAGGCATAACAGCAGACAACTAAACAACTTAACCAACAGCAATTTTTGACTTAACAAACAGCACAAATCCTTACAAAACGTTACAAAAACATACAGAGATAAGATGGTTTTAAGATTTAAAGATTGATCATACCAATACTAGCAACTAAAAATTGAAACCTACTTATGTCAAAACTTTTGGTAAGTAGATCAGCAACATTATTGTCAGTATGTATTTTAACCACTTGAATTAGCTTTTTCTCATAGCAATCTCTAATAAAATGATGTCTTATCTCTATGTGTTTTGTTTTAGAATGAAAAACAGGATTTTTGATAATACACATTGTGCTGTTGTTGTCAATGAAAATTTTTGTGTTCATAAAATTGTACCCATAATCCAGCAGTTGGTTCTGTATCCAAAGCACTTGTCCACAGCAGCTAGAAGCAGCAACATACTCTGCTTCAGTTGTCGAATTAGCCACCACTGTTTGTTTCTTACATTGCCAAGAGATCAGCCTATGACCAAGATACTGACAGCCTCCAGTGGTTGATTTTCTGTCCATAGTAGCTCCAGCATAGTCACTATCTGAGTATGCTATCAAGTCAAATGGTGAATTATTAGGATACCAAAGACCCAGTTTTGGTTGACCCTTTAGGTACCTAAAGATTCTTTTGACTACTTCCAAGTGTGAAACTTTTGGGGACACTTGGAATCTAGCACAAGCACACACAGAAAACATGATATCTGGCCTTGAAGCAGTCAGATACATCAATGAGCCAATCATGGATCTATACAGATGCACATCAACCTCTACCCCATCTTCATCCTTGAGCAAAGGTTTATTTTTATCCATGGGTGTCTTGGCTGCCTTAACATCCTTGAATCCAAATTTCTTCAACATATCAGCTACATACTTGTCTTGGCTAATAAAAATCCCATCTGACTTCTGCTTTACTTGAAGCCCCAAAAAGAAAGTCAATTCACCCATAGAACTCATCTCAAACCTGCTGTGCATTAGCTTCTCAAATCCTTCACATAACACCTTATTTGTAGACCCAAAAATGATATCATCTACATAAACCTGAACAAGTAGAATATCCTTTTTGTCTTTCTTAATGAACAATGTTTTATCAATGGTTCCTCTGCAAAAACCATTATTCAACAAATACTGAGATAAGGTGTCATACCAAGCTCTAGGAGCTTGATGTAGTCCATAAAGTGCCTTCTTTACCTTGTAGACCCTATCAGGATACTTAGGATCTTCAAACCCAGGTGGTTGCATAACATAAACCTCTTCAGGTATCTTTCCATACAAGAAAGCACTTTTCACATCCATTTGATACACAGGAAAATTCTTGTATGAGGCATATGCCAAGAAAAGTCTGATAGCCTCCAGTCTTGCAACTGGAGCAAATACCTCATCATAGTCTATCCCTTCTTCTTGAGTGTATCCCTGAGCCACCAATCTAGCCTTGTTTCTGATAACAATACCTCTTTCATCTCTTTTACATCTGAACACCCATTTTGTACCAATTGCCCTTTTTCCATTAGGCAAATCAACTAATGTCCAGACCTCCTGAAGCTTGAACTGCAGCAACTCCTCTTGCATAGCTTCAACCCAACTTTCATCTTTCAAAGCCTTGTGAATGGTCTTGGGTTCTTCTTGAGATAAGAAACAGGCAAACATGCAATTCTGTAAATCCTTGTGGCTATTCCTCTTCTTAAGTGTTTGGGCAAACAATCCCTGATCAAGCAAATCACTCAACCCTTTTGACTTACTTCTAGTCTGAACAGCAGAGTGAACATCACCAATTATCTGATCCTTTGGATGATTCTTGTGGATTCTGGTTGTAGGAGTGGGACTAACAGGTATATCAGTCTCCAAATTTGATAAATCACCTTCAGCACCAAAAACATCAACAACTTCATCATCAGTATCCACATACACTTCCTCTAATTCAGGCATCTCATCAGCAGAATCATCATCAGAATCACCATTTTTATCAGTAGAGTCTTTGAGTTCAGCAGCAGAGTTACCAAGCTGAACAGCAGAGTGTTTTGCCTTAACAGCAGAGTGCTTTGGCTTAACAGCAGAGTGTTTTGACTTGGCAGCAGAGTTAAGAGAACTGCTGCTTGGTGTATTCCCTTGAATTCCATCAACTTGTGACTCTAAACTTCTTTCCTTATCATCATGAGAAGGTTCATCAACACCTTCTACATTAACCTTTGGTACTTCTTTATGAACAGCAACATCATCTGAACTTTTTCCCTCTTTAGGAGTGAAGTACTGATCAAACTTGCTCCTTTCAATCAAAACAAACTCCTCTGCAGTCTCATCCTTCTTTGCTTGTGTACCTGCATTGGGGTTAGTTTGTGTACCTGCAGACATGTTAGTGGTACCTGCAAGGACTGGTTGATAATTCATACTTTTGGTTAAAGAATCAATATCAAACATCCACTCAGGACCTTTTCCATCAACATTAGGTGTGGTTTCTCTAATTCTAACATGCAAATTTTCCACCACATGCCCAGTTCTTTTATTGAAAACCCTAAAAGCCTTACTTTCAGTAGAGTATCCAACAAAGTAACCTATGTCTGCTTTCTCACTGAACTTGCCTAAGTGGTCAATGGTGTTTAAGATAGTGACAGGACACCCAAATGGTCTAAAGAAATCTATCAGTGGTTTCCTACCATGCAATAACTCATAAGGGGTCTTATTGTGAGGTTTAACTATCTTAGTTCTATTTTGCACATAACAAGCAGTGTTGACTGCTTCAGCCCAAAAGATAGTGGGTAACTTAGACTCTGACAACATAGTCCTAGCAGCCTCAATTAATGTTCTATTTCTCCTCTCAGCCACACCATTTTGCTGAGGAGTTCTAGCCACACTAAATTGTCTAGTTATCCCTTTTTCCTCACAGAACTGATTCATCACTTGATTCTTAAATTCAGTTCCATTGTCACATCTGATGATCTTAACCTTGTGATTAAATAGGTTTTCTATCCTTGTTATAAAAGCCTTAAGAATGCCAGCTGTCTCATTCTTAGTTGCTAAAAAGAATACCCGAGTAAACCTACTGAAATCATCAGTGACCACTAAGCCATACATCTTTTTATTCAAACTATGCACATAAGTAGGTCCAAATAA
The DNA here is from genome assembly GCA_021014915.2 of Artemisia tridentata subsp. tridentata. Taxonomy (NCBI): domain Eukaryota; kingdom Viridiplantae; phylum Streptophyta; class Magnoliopsida; order Asterales; family Asteraceae; genus Artemisia; species Artemisia tridentata. The sequence continues at coordinate 58,652,669 of CP139508.1, read as the reverse complement.
GTCCATGTGTAACATAAACAAAGGTTCAGTTATAGAATTCACCAATTTGGACTTACAAGATGCTCTTTGTTGCTTTCCCATTTGGCAAGCAACACATACTTCAGGATTCTCAAAGACCTTTGAAGGCAATCCTCTGACCAAGTTCCCTTTCACCAACTTGTTGATAGCCTTGTAGTTCAAATGTCCAAGCCTTCTGTGCCATAGTTTGGATTCATCAACAGTGGCTTTGGCAAACAGACAAGTCAAATCTCTTTTGGGAATAATATTCTTTATATCCACACTGTATATATTGTCATGTCTAGGGACTTTAAGAAGAACCAATTTATCATCAGGTATCTTATAGTCAGGAGACAAGACAAGACACTCAGTATCGGTAAAAAGAACAAAATTCTTCCTGTCACACATTTGTGAGACACTAAAAAGATTGAACTTGAGACCATTCACCAAATACACTTTTTCAAAATCCAATTTTCCAGTTTTGATTATGCCTTTACCAATAATCTTTCCTCCTTTAGGGTCATTCCCAAAGGCCACATAACCACCATCCAAAGCTTCAAAATTCTCCAAGTTGCTTTGGTCTCCAGTCATATGTGAAGAGCATCCACTATCAAAAATACATTTGTCCTTTAGCTCCTTTTGTAGATTGCCCTGCACAAAAAGTAAGAGAATTAGTTTCTCTTGGGGACCCAAGCCATTACTGACTTGGATCTACCTTGTGCATCAAAGTAGTCAAATTTCTTCAACTGCATTGGTGCACTGCTGTGTCTGAGAACATGATCTAAAACTTTAACTTTTGGTTTCCAGACCCAGCAAGCTGAGGCTTTAACAGCATAAAAATGATTGCCTACAACAGTATCAGTAACAACTTTAGGCAAAACAGCAGAGTCTGCCTTAACAGCAGAGTTTGCCTTTTCAGCAGAATCAACTTTTTCCTTCTTTATGGGCACTGTTGATGCAATAGGAGAGATAACTCTAGAAGTACCATCTCTCATCAAAACTTCCCTAGGAACCATGTTTCTTTTGGGGTGAGGGTGAGTCTTTCTAACAGAGTTTCTATGGTTCACCCTATTGTACTGGTTCCATGCTGGTTTCTTATAGCACTCATCTTGCAAATGTTCAAAGCTACCACAGCAATAACATGCCTTCTTAAGTAATTGAAAATCAGTACCTAATTTGTGTGAAACTAGGTTGTTCCAATTTCTCTGGTTTCCCCTAGGCAAGTTGTTTGATCTTTTAGGATATGCTCTAGGTGTGTTTTCATACTCAGCCATCTTCCTAGAGATACCTTTACCAAACCTAGGCTTAACAAAATTAACCCTTTTAGCCCTAGGTACTTTTGATTCAACAACAGTAGGAATTTCTTCCTTTTTGTTCTTAGAGGTTGAATCAGATTCTACTTCATCATCATCACTGTCAGACACCCAATCTTCAATCAGGGGTGCTTCATCATACTTCTTTACCTCAACCTTAGGTGACTCTATTTCTTTTTCATTAGTTTCAACAACAGGTTTACTAATTTCACCTACAGGTTTAGCTCCAGACTCAGATATGAAAGTCAATGTCCTAGTGGGAGGGGCATTGGCACTAAGCTTTGTAGGATGTGCAACAGCATTATATCCTATACCATTAAAGTGTCTTCCTAATGGTTTACTGAGAATATCAGTGGCAAATTGATGTTTCTCCACCCTAACAATGTGTTTTTCAGATTCACTCTTAGCTGAGTCTCTAGCCTGTTCAGCCTCTCCTACTTTTTCTTTAAGAACCTTAATCTCATCATCTTTCATGATAATTTCATTTTTCAGGATAGTGATCTGATCAAGGTATTCAATTTCAGCATTTTTATAAAATTCTAGCTTCTCTTCTAAGTTCTTTAAACCATATGCATAACTAAGATTATCTAGCTTAATTGTATCATTTTCCTTCTTAAGCATCCCAATTTTATCAGAACATGATTTAAAAGAACAAATTGAATCATTGGATACCTCAGAGTCTGATCCAGAAGAAGAATAGGCCATAAGAGCAAAGTGTTGTACTTCAGGTTCCTCTTCAGCTATCAATGCAAAATTTGGACCATCCTCAGCAAGATCACTCCAATCAAACTCACCTAACCCATCACATGATACCATAGCAGTAGTGTTTATTCATTATTATTGTGTTAATCCTAGATATGAGGTCTAACAAACCTCGAGCATAACGATCTCCACAAGTGGTATCAGAGCTTGTGATCTAGAAACTGGTACCAAGAAGAATTTTTGAATACAAGATTTACTAATCATCACTGTAAGCAATGGATTCCGACTCTACACATATGGTCACTGCATCAAGGGTTCCCATGCTCAAGACTGGAGAGTATGAGATCTGGAAGATGAGGATTCAACAATACATAAGAATGGTTGATTACTCACTTTGGGAAGTTGTTCTTGAAGGCGACAAAGTGCAAACCAAGACTGCTGCTGGATCAGTCTTGACTCTCAAGACAAGTGAGGAGAAAGCACAAAGAAGGTTGGAGGTTAAGGCTCACAGTATTCTCATGATGGGAATACCTAATGATTATCAATTGAGCTTTAATCATATTGAGTCTGCTAAGGAGTTATGGGAAGCAATCGAACTTCGATTTGGTGGTAATGAGGCTACCAAGAAATCAAGAAAGAATCTACTGAAGCACCAGTTTGAGACTTTTTCTGCTTTAAGTTCTGAGAACATTGAAGGAACTTATGATCGACTTCATAAGTTAACCAGTCAGATGGCTCTTTTGAAGATTAGTGTACCTCAAGAAGATGTCAATCTTAAGTTTTTGAGAAGTCTATCGTCTGAATGGAACACTCATACAGTGGTTTGGAGACATAAGGAAGATTTTGATACTATGACATTGGATGATCTGTACAACAACTTGAAGGTGTATGAATCTGAAGTGAAGGGATTGTCAAGTTCATCTTCTACCACAAATAATCTTGCCTTTGTTTCCTCAAGCAACAAGTCTTCTGGTAGTCATCAAGACCACTCTGCTGCTGGTTCTTTTGCTCCTGCTGTTGGTTCACATGTCTCTGCTGTTGACTCTACTAACCCCAACACCATCAGTGATGCTGCAATCTGTGCTTATTTGGCTGAACTTACTACAAGTACTTCAGTCATGCCTCAAGATCTGGATGAACTTGATCCTGATGAAGTTGAGGAGATTGATATGCAATGGCAGTTTGCAATGTTAACAATGAGGGCTAGAAGGTTTCTTAAGCGAACTGGTAAAGGATGAAGTTTATTGTTTGGTATTTAATTGGAATAATATTCTCAGATGCTACATTTTATGGATAGAGATGATGTGATGCAGGTTTGGAGGTTATATAAAGAAAAGTATGGTGATCAGAGGCTAGAGGTAATGTATGAAAGAATTCACTATTACTTTTTGAAGAACATGTTTGAGCCTGATGAGAGAGATATTGAATGGAGGGATTTGTTGAACTCCAGAGTTGATAGGTGGTATTTGTATCAATCCTGTGGAGTGCATGAATTGGTTTGTAAGGGTGTTAAGGTCTACATGCTTGTGGAGAAAGATTACCCTTTGAATAACAATACAGCAGTAATTACTCAGATGTTAATGCCTGGAAAGTTGACATTGCAGAATAGTTTCTTTTCAGATGCTTAGGCTTATCAATTGGTAACAAAATATGAGAAGATTCTTGAAGCAAAGACATCAAAACAGTAAAGTGTGTGTTTGAAAGCATCCTCTTGGTGTTTAACTGGATTTAAGGAAACTTGATGATTTTTGATGAAAAATATCAAGTTTAGGGGAGGATTGTTGGGTCTAAAATGCTGCTGATTCGAGAAAACATAACTCTACTTGATAGTTATGTAACTCTGCTGATTAGCACAAGAACTCTGCTGTTTGATAACTCTGCTGTTTTGGTATAATAGGCATATTGTAACTCTGCTGCTAGCTCACGAGGACTCTGCTGCTAGAAGGATTACTCTGCTGCTTATTAATTATGTAAAGTATGTTAAGATAAGTATAGAAAAGATACGTATGAATATTTTTCTTGTATAGGAAGTCTTGTAAACCGACTAGGACTCCTTATGCTATAAAAGGAGGTTCTAGGGTTAGAGTTAGATATCGATTGATTAATCATCTTAGCATACGTATTATTGTTTTCACTTCAAGGTTTCTTGTAACCCCATTGCTATTCAGAGCAATCGTATTAATATATTGAAGTGTTGTTCGATAATTCGTTTGTGTTTATTCTTCTTAAGATCAAGTATTAGTTTCCGCATAATATTTGATATACAACTCAAGATCAGTTTCTATACCGATTACCTTAGATTTATCTAAAGTAATTAATAAGATCGTGAAGCTCAACTGGGATCAACAGCGGCTAATTAGTTTTTAGGGTTAAAATGGGAGAATAAAATTAGGGAATGATATAGATGTGATTGACCGGTCTTTGGGGAGGGGATTAGGCCAAATAACCGGCCTTCATAAAGGTCCAAATCAAATTACCAATTTAAATGTATTTTCCTTAATTACTTTTATGTTTAAAAAGGTTTTTAATTAATAATAATTATGTATTTAAATTTTCGGTATAGACAAGGGTATTTTGGTCATCTCACAACTTGATAAATATTAATCGAAGTTGTCAAAATTATTTTGTATCATATCTTGTTCGTTTTCAGAAGTTTGGGATCGATTCGGAACTTTAATTAAGCTTTAATTAAATTTTAAAGTTTCAGGGGCATTTTGGTAATTTTTGCATGTTTTAGATTTTCGGGTTTTACAATTCTTCCCCTCTAACAGAAAAATTTCGTCCTAGAAATTTGCAAGGACATATTGTAACACCCCCTAATTTGGTTTGTGGCAGCGGAAAAGTAATTAGGGTGTTACGGTGAGGATCGAGGTTTAAATTTTAGAAAAACAGCCCGGAAGGGGCATTTTGAAAGTTATATGTCATTCAAAATAATATTCTTGATACAAAAGGGAAATATTTGATTTGGAAATCCATAAAAAGATGTGATAATTTGAGAGGAATGACATATTTGATTTTACACCATTTAAGTTATCAGAGTAAAGGATGCCCACTCCGTGTCTTTTCCTGCTCCGTTAATTACCTGAGATAAACATGCTTAAAACGTCAACACAATGGTTGGTGAGTTCATGGAGTTTATAGAAAATAACTTTCTTCGAAAGGTGTATAGTGATTGTTGAAATAAATAATAGTTCTTCATTAAATAAGAAGTCGTGTTGAATAAGAAATCCACGAGTAATTCATGTTTGATCTCAAGCGATCATAAGTTTCAAATTATAGATGAATATGGACTACGTTATTATACGCTTGAAATGATATAATGGATTAACTTTTGAAAGTAACAATACACTAAGCCTTTTTTTAGTTGTCTCTAATAGAATTCTCAATTAAGTCGCATAAGATAACAGTTAAAGTTCAATTACGGGATTCATAATCATAACACGTAGTGAAATAATAGTCTAAAGTCTGAAATCTATCAGTGAAAAGTGGTGGTTTTCTAGTACAGCTGTATCCTAGGATATATATATGAAACATTCATATATAAAGTTATATTGCCTTAAGCCTCATGACACGCAAAACGTTAACAGAGTACCGTAAAACGGAGTGTTCACCAAATTAATGACGAAAGTTTATGCCCTCGTGTAATAGGTGATTTGCCACTTCCTATTTTTCTCAAATATAGCGCATCGCGACTAATACGACTAGCGATTAAGCATTCCGTCCTAGTATTAGTGGGATAGGTTGTCAGTCCTCCAACAGGTTTCGAAGCTGTTGCTATATTCGCGCTCACCGCAGTGATTAATGGCTCATGATAAAGGGTCTTTTTGGCAATAGAGTGTGCTTAGGCAATATAGATCTAAAGGTTCATAAAATACACGTATTCTGATCTTGGCAATTATTTCCAGTGGAATATAGAAATATTATAATAAGTAACAGTTCATTCATTTGTCACATGAATGCATACAGTAAGCCTCAGTATCATGTTACATCAAGTAGTTCAGAGATGTTATGTTTCAAGTTCCGCGTTTAAGCTAAACAGACAATTTGCACATATATTGAGCATGTATTCCTTTCAAGATATGATTAAATCATGTAAAGCCTAGTTGATGATTTTGAGTAAATCATAAGATATTTCAATTAATATAAAACAGTTAAAGCATGTATCTCCCCCAAAAGAGTTATAAAAAAACAAGTATGAAAAGTAGGGGCCACGACTCACCTGGAGCGTATCCTGACAAGACGAAATTATAAGACCAAGTAAACGATCACGAAAACTTCTTCAATACGAGACCTGAGTATAAGCGAAGTCTAAGATTCTAACTTACGTCTAATAACGAATGTGGAAAGGATAAATCGTATAACGATTTGATCGGTGATGTGAATGTGTGATATGCCTAAAATGTCTCAAGTTAAAAATATGATATATCTATAATATTATCTTGGTTCTTATCTCATTCGACCCAAAATATTACTTTCTCGAAATATGCTGAAATAATATGCAAGTGAGGTCGCTAATATTTCTAATAGCGAAACTATAAATAATGCATAACTTATAATGAAAAATGCATATGAAATGAAGGGTGAAAATAGAAAATAAATAAGAATGTCAAGTGAAATTAAATAGGTCCTTGTTCTTTTCAGATTTTATCCTTTTTAGTCTAACTGTGGTTGCGTTACGTCGTTAGTCCTTGGTTAAGTCCAAAGTCCATAATAGTCCAAATCTTGTCCATATGTCCATATAAGGCTCGTAGTTCAATGGTATGTCAATTTAAGTTCTTTGTCAACTGTTTTTACAGCTTCAGTCCATAAGTTTCTCAGGTTGGCAGTTTTGGTCCTTCCGGTTAGTTTGCGTCACATTTTTAGTCCTTTTTTTTGCATAACAATGACGGGAAAAGTATTCTGAAAATTTCTATAACTTTATTAAGTTTATTTTAACTTATTTCAATTGATTATTTCAGAAAATACCTTATTTTTAGCTTATTGGGCTTATTAACGAAATATACATCTGTCCGTTAAGAAATCGAGAGGCGAGGGCATGAAAATAGTTTTGGGCTTAGACTTGGGCCATTTTTATGATTCTAAAAATATGCCATATGGGCCTGTTGGGCTGGTTAATCACAAAAACTTAGTGGGCTTTAGTTAAGTCCAAACCGAAATTATAAGTGTTATGAATTTCAAGTTCTAGTTATGTTTATGACGAGTGACAACTAAAATGATTTTATTTGGGCGTGTTTAAGAGTTTACGAGGTCGAGTTTAAAACACGAACAATGTAGATTGGGAGGTCGTTTAACAGGCCATGTCGAAGAGTACATGTATTGCATGTCTAGTTTGCGAATTATTCAAGTAAGTACTAGGTGTTATGGCTTGCTCCCTAGTTAAAAGATTTGTTGATATTCTTCATATCTCCTACGTGTGGTAATTTATGTTCTCAGGGTGTTAGTATGTATTTTCTGTAACTGGTATTATTGGATCATGGGCGATAAAGGGTCGTTTTATGGTTTCGCATGAGAGTTTTATCCTTTATGCATGGCGTGATTTATTAATATGTACTTAAAGTAAATAAGTGTGCTCGTTTGTGTGGAAATTATTCAAGGTATGCGATGCATGAAAATTAATGACATATCAGTATATACGACTTAGTGAATATTAGAATGAAGCATGCATGGTGAACATACAAATATTGTGACTGTTGAGATTTCACAAGTGGAGTTCGACAGAGAGCATGATTTAATATAGTCTACTGTGATTTCAGCTAAGAAAAGGTTGTACGTGAGAACTGAAATATAAATGAGAACGAAACAAAGAAAATGTCGTGCATGCATGATATGCCTTTAATATGAACGTTAAAAGTGAAATTGGAGGTTACTTACAATGCTAAATATGATGGGTTATACCACTGCGACGAACAGAAACACAACTCGTCCAAGCCTAAACCGATTATATTAGAAGTATTCTTTTGACTTGTTTTTCTTGAATCCGGTTGACAAGAATAGCTTTTAGACTTCGAGGTTTAATGAAACTAAGCTAGAGGGGCTTGGGATGTGTTTGTGGTTGCATGCAAATGAGTGGGTGAGAGATATGGGAGGGGCGTATATATATGTGACTCTATTTCTTTCAAACAAGTCAAGAAGGGAACATAGGGAAAATCTTGGTTCGTTGTGAGCTTCCTACTGATCAAAAGGAGGTATGGATGTAGTGAGGAGAGTGGGGTGTGATGTGGTTGTGGTGAAGCTAGGTGGGTTGTACGGCTTTATATAGTAGGTGTATATATGTATCATCATACAGTGGGATCAAAGAAGGCCTACAAGGATGACTAGATACAGATTTGCAAGACCTCTTGTGGAGTGAAAGAGAGCAGGTAGGAATGGGTATATTGAGGGTGAGGGGTTGTAGAGTGGTAGTGGTGTACAAGGATGAATGGAAGGCAGTTTACTAGTTGGCTCGAGTTATGCATGCTTTTATCTGCTTATTACTTATCTACTTCATTCTAATACGAGACATCTATTTCTGAGAGATTAAAGTATTTAGTGATAGGTGAGATTGATGAGGAGTGAACAAAGTGGCTGTAAAAGGTGGTATATATATGAGGGTGAGAAGGTTACACACGTTTTGATTGACCATAAGACTCCATTCTCAATGATTGATGTATACTGTTGTTTATGGGACACCTAAGCTAGTGTTACAGTCATTGCTAAATATCAAGGAGGTTTGGTAGCATTTGTATTCTTGTTGTTGGATTATATTTGTATTCGTTGGATATCTTAGATGTGTGCAACGTGGGTTTTTGCAATACACAATCTTGGCTACTGTTGTTCTAGTTATTCAATTTCTTTAATCGGGTATTCATTCTTGCATTCTTGGAATAATGGTTTTGTAAATGGCAACTCCTTCTGTTGTTCGAAATAGTTTTTAAACGTTTCATTATAGTTGTTGTGTTCATATGTTTTGGGCGTGGAAAAAGGAACGAGGCCACTATATCGATGTTTGACGTTTAGGCCTAGAATTTGGCACAAATGAAGGTTAGCGGGTGGTGATTAAGGAGAGGCAAAAATGTCTCTAGGTCATGTTTGAGAATATAAAGTAAACAAGCCATTTTGGGAGAGTTTCTGATTGTGGATCTATGCATGAGTTGCTAAGGAAATTGGGTTTTTGAAAGTTGGGCCGTGTGGTAGGAAATCGTATATAGTGGTGTTGGTGTTGGGCTTGTTGTATTCAAGGGTCCGGTTGGTTTAATACTTAAGTAGGTTTTTAGTTTTGTAATTAGTATGAGTTAATGAAATAAGTATAATGTATTGTGGGATTCTTTGTAATTATGAATGGGTTGAGATTTTGAAATTTGTAAAATATAAACTTAGTGTAAGTGAAGTTTTGTGGATCACTGAGTCTCGGGATTCATGTTGTCATTTAGTATATGCCGCGAATACATGTTGTGGCAATAATAATAATAAAAGAAAATTTTAAATTTCCTCGCAAAAAAAAAATCGGGTTTTAGTAGACAGTAACTCTAGGTTATCTTTAATCGATTAGGATTATCATAGCGGATTTTCGTGGGATCTTACAGTATCTACCCCTCAATTTTGAACTTCGTCCCGAAGTTCAGTCCGTGATAGGTGTTGAAAAGTTTGGGTTTCTGAGATGAGAGTTTATGGAAGATATTGTCGAGAGATTTGTTATTTGACTATCCAGCGACGAGCTTTCAATTAGATTTATTAATACTAGGCTGAATAACTTCGAATGTTTGATAAATAATTTAATTTATGGGCTACGAGTAGTGAAAGTAACGGCCGGGAGTAGGAAGTATTTAGCGCTTAATGTTTAGTGTTCTAATGGCCGAGACTAGGGGATTTTTAGTGGTAGTGATTTGAAATTTTAATGATCGTGAATAGTAAAATAACGGGTACTTTCTCCACTTAGATTTCCTATTTAACTCTATCCACTCTTTTTCCCTTTTTCACTTTTTCCGCTCCGCTCCTTTTTCATTCAACATCTTTATCTTCTCCGAAAAATCTCACCATGCCGTCGATTGTCATCTTTGCCGCTACCGTATACATTGTCCTTGTCGCCGTTTATCTGGCCTTCTTCCCTGATGAAAACTCCGACTACTACGTCGCGTCCTTGGTGTTCATCGTACCTCTCACGGTTTTAGCGATTAACGTGGACAAGATTTTGGGGTGAGGATCTCGGCTAGTGTAGTTAAAATGTAGTTTTGTTGTGTGTCGATGTAACCTTTAATGATTGTGAAATAAAATCTCGTTTATGTTTAATTACAAATCTCGACATAACTTTTAATATTTTGTTATGTTTATGACGCAGAATAATCAAGGTGCTTCATCCTATGGTGGCTCTTGCTATTGTTGGGTTGGTGGGGGTTGTTGTTTCTATGGTGGGTCAACCGATTGAAGATTGTATGCCTTACATTGTGTTTATTGTATTGTTAGCACTTCCGATGTTAATCATTTCGCTATGTATTAACTTCCGTGGTTTCAAATAAAGTTTATGTTATTTGTGTTTTCCATAGATTGTTGTGAATTCTCATAGTTTCTAGTTTCGTATTGTTCTCTATTTTGTATAATAGAGTAGTGAGTAATGGATAATGAGTGTAGATCGGACTGAGGTTGGCTAAAAGTGAGGTGTTTGAATGAGTTATTTTGTTTCGAGATTATGTTTTTGGAATGAAAATTGTTATTCTATCGCAGGATTCATAATTTTTGAAAACCACAAATTTATGGTATAAACTATTCGTCAAACAAAGAGTTTGTAGATTTTTAATAATGAGAGTTTCGGACGAGAATTTGATGAATGTAAAAATAGTTCTTGAACTTTAGTTTTTGTAAAGAAAAACTCGTTAGATAAAGTCTTAAGTGATAACACAAAGTTGGTTTGCTTTGTATATAAAACCGTGTCTTACGTTAATAGCTTGTTTGTATTTATTTTTCAAAGTATCCAAGTTGTTAGTTAAGTATGGAAGTTAAGCGGGGAAATTAATATATTATAAGATGAGATGTGTTGTAAAAAAAAAAATCATTTTGTTTCTTAGGGTTGTTAATTGTTGTTGGGGGCAAAAGAGAGATACGAAAGTTGGTTTGTTTTGGTTGTAGTTGAGTCCACAAAGATGAAATATGACCAAATAACTAGACAGGGTTTCGTTTGAGTTTGCTGGAGTTGTATATTAAACAAAGTATTTTAGGCAATATATGATTTTTGTTGAAGCCATGACAGTCGGGCTGAGCCTTGATGATAACTTTGGTCATTCTATGATCGAGTGACTGGAAAAGATTTGTTACGCATGATTTATTGGTAAGTGCCTTATTGAGACGTATGAACATATCGATAAGTTGTTAAGTGAATGACTTAACGTAAATAGGCATGAGTCGATTAAACTAGAATTAAACCTTAAGTCTTTTAAGCTTAATTAGAGTTGGGTTCGAGTTTCAATGATAAAGGCTTAATGATAAACAAGGGTTCGTTGGGTTGTTGTTAGCAATAGGTCGAGAATAAATGTTTCATGAATAAGTTTAGTTTGACAAATGTTGAACACATGTTCCATGACATATATGGTTACTAGGTAGTTTCGAGGTCATCGAAATTGCGTATAATGCCTAAGAGTTTCGAGAGGACGTTAGGAGATTCACAATTTTCTAGAGGATGAGTAGTCAAATCGTATGGAAAGTGTTATTTGTATGTGACGTGTTCAGGATTTTTAAATCATGATGGGGCGTGTTTAACGCGATTTGTTCCTGCCTCTTGCGTTGAAATGCTAAAACCAAAGTAAAAATTTTATTTACCACGTACCTCAGAGCTAGTTGCTAGTTTTAATAGACATGGATTTTGAAAGTTTTACCGTTTGGATACAAATGGCTATATTTCTTTAAAATAATTGAAAAATATTTTTCAAACCCTTATAAATACCATTGGCATGTCCGTGTTACCCATACACACACAATCAATGGCTTGTAAGTTACCACATACCGCTGAACAAATTCAACTATACATCAAAGCAGAAACTGAGGGTAGTGACGTGGATCATCAAAATGCTATTGTGAAGGTTATTTTGCAGTTTGAGGCTATGAAGCAACTGAAACGACGGCTTAGAGAAAACTACGCCATGTGTACAAATATTTCAGATGGTAGGAAGTATGTGATCGATAAGTTTTTGTATGATGAATCTTGTAAGGATGCTGCTGTCATCGAATCGTTGTGGTCTTGTGTTCATCAAATAGATGACCAGGTTTCTAACAAGGTTCGTTGGAGCTTGGAAGAGAATGTTGAAGCTGCTAGGGTTGAACATCAACAACAACAACAACAACAACAAAATCCACCACTACTACAACAGCAACAACAACCACAATTTCAACAAGGTGCATCAAGTTCATCTACACCAAGAGTGGTTGTGCAACAACAACATTTGCCTCATCTGGATCATTTCCAGCCAAGTTTCGAGGCGAATGTGGCAGTTGGTGATGGTGGTTGGACTCCTGCCATGGATTGGGAGCTGAGCAGGTTGGAAGCTCAATGGGAAGAAGAGAAGTTGGCGAGCTTTGATCCTTATGACGACGGTTATGATTCCAATAATTCTCAGACCTGGGATCATCCGAACTACCTTTGAAGTTTAGGTTTAGGTTTATGTGATGTTTTAATTCAGTATCGTTTGTAATGTTTAAGTATTTCCGTCAAGTTTATTTGAATAATATGGTGTTTGGATGTTTATGCTATGAACACAACTTGGAAAAGAATTCATTATTCTGCTAGACTTAGACATTTTACAGAAATCTGTGCGGTTAACTTACTTGTTAAACAAGGAGTTTTGTCGATAACAGATTCTCACATAGAGATATTTGAATGAAGATTCGGTGTATGTAGAGAAAGTTGCTGAATCCCGGCTTTTAGGGTATGGGAGATCTTATTTGTCTTGGTGTGAAAAATAATTAATGCAAGTGGCTAGAATAGTAAGAGACAGTATTACGATAGGAGTGTTGTTTTGAATTCGTATATGAACACTATGTATCACTATTTAGGGGTTCTAATGAGAGTTATGCTGTGTGTTTGATGAATTTTTATGGTTTATCGGTTTCATACTAGTGTCCTTACAGATATAAATAAGCCCACTTATTTATAATTCGTTATTTACATAGAGAGGCGTCCCAAACAATGTAAATAAGGAGATATAAACTTATGGTTCGGCGCCTTACAATTTCTTTATTTGTATAAAAGGCATCTCAATCATTTAAATAAAGACATTGCAACCCATCCTGCTTAAGAATTTCTGATTTAATGTTCATATTAGTCCACAAAATAATTCCTACACGGATTTTCCGGAAATACATAAAGACTTAATTCGTACGTATCTATAAAGATACTAGTAAGGTAATTAAAGATGGTTGGTACAGTACTTGAAATAGTTGGTGAATATATATATATAACGTTGAGTGTGAAATAATACGGTGTGTGTAATGTGCGAAGAATAAACATTAAGCATGTAAAGATTAGTACAAAACAATCTTAATAGGTAATGTATTGAGCACGGCAGTCTGCGGACACGGAAGGCATAAGATGATAAGGTGTAAAATCATTTATTTTGAAAATGTGGTTATAGTTCATTGTTTTAAAACGTTTGATTCTCTATAACCATAGGCTCTGATACCAAACAGTAACACCCCCTAATTTGGTTTGTGGCAGCGGAAAAGTAATTAGGGTGTTACGATGAGGATCGAGGTTTAAATTTCAGAAAAACAGCCCGGAAGGGGCATTTTGAAAGTTATATGTCATTCAAAATAATATTCTTCATACACAAGGGAAATATTTGATTTGGAAATCCATAAAAAGATGTGATAATTTGAGAGGAATGACATATTTGATTTTACACCATTTAAGTTATCAGAGTAAAGGATGCCCACTCCGTGTCTTTTCCTGCTCCGTTAATTACCTGAGATAAACATGCTTAAAACGTCAACACAATGGTTGGTGAGTTCATGGAGTTTATAGAAAATAACTTTCTTCGAAAGGTGTATAGTGATTGTCGAAATAAATAATAGTTCTTCATTAAATAACAAGTCGTGTTGAATAAGAAATCCACGAGTAATTCATGTTTGATCTCAAGCGATCATAAGTTTCAAATTATAGATGAATATGGACTACGTTATTATACGCTTGAAATGATATAATGGATTAACTTTTGAAAGTAACAATACACTAAGCCTTTTTTTAGTTGTCTCTAATAGAATTCTCAATTAAGTCGCATAAGATAACAGTTAAAGTTCAATTACGGGATTCATAATCATAACACGTAGTGAAATAATAGTCTAAAGTCTGAAATCTATCAGTGAAAAGTGGTGGTTTTCTAATACAGCTGTATCCTAGGATATATATATGAAACATTCATATATAAAGTTATATTGCCTTAAGCCTCATGACACGCAAAACGTTAACAGAGTACCGTAAAACGGAGTGTTCACCAAATTAATGACGAAAGTTTATGCCCTCGTGTAATAGGTGATTTGCCACTTCCTATTTTTCTCAAATATAGCGCATCGCGACTAATACGACTAGCGATTAAGCATTCCGTCCTAGTATTAGTGGGATAGGTTGTCAGTCCTTCAACAGGTTTCGAAGCTGTTGCTATATTCGCGCTCACCGCAGTGATTAATGGCTCATGATAAAGGGTCTTTTTGGCAATAGAGTGTGCTTAGGCAATATAGATCTAAAGGTTCATAAAATACACGTATTCTGATCTTGGCAATTATTTCCAGTGGAATATAGAAATATTATAATAAGTAACAGTTCATTCATTTGTCACATGAATGCATACAGTAAGCCTCAGTATCATGTTACATCAAGTAGTTCAGAGATGTTATGTTTCAAGTTCTACGTTTAAGCTAAACAGACAATTTGCACATATATTGAGCATGTATTCCTTTCAAGATATGATTAAATCATGTAAAGCCTAGTTGATGATTTTGAGTAAATCATAAGATATTTCAAGTAATATAAAACAGTTAAAGCATGTATCTCCCCCAAAAGAGTTATAAAAAAACAAGTATGAAAAGTAGGGGCCACGACTCACCTGGAGCGTATCCTGACAAGACGAAATTATAAGACCAAGTAAATGATCACGAAAACTTCTTCAATACGAGACCTGAGTATAAGCGAAGTCTAAGATTCTAACTTACGTCTAATAACGAATGTGGAAAGGATAAATCGTATAACGATTTGATCGGTGATGTGAATGTGTGATATGCCTAAAATGTCTCAAGTTAAAAATATGATATATCTATAATATTATCTTGGTTCTTATCTCATTCGACCCAAAATATTACTTTCTCGAAATATGCTGAAATAATATGCAAGTGAGGTCGCTAATATTTCTAATAACGAAACTATAAATAATGCATAACTTATAATGAAAAATGCATATGAAATGAAGGGTGAAAATAGAAAATAAATAAGAATGTCAAGTGAAATTAAATAGGTCCTTGTTCTTTTCAGATTTTATCCTTTTTAGTCTAACTGTGGTTGCGTTACGTCGTTAGTCCTTGGTTAAGTCCAAAGTCCATAATAGTCCAAATCTTGTCCATATGTCCATATAAGGCTCGTAGTTCAATGGTATGTCAATTTAAGTTCTTTGTCAACTGTTTTTATAGCTTCAGTCCATAAGTTTCTCAGGTTGGCAGTTTTGGTCCTTCCGGTTAGTTTGCGTCACATTTTTAGTCCTTTTTTTTGCATAACAATGACGGGAAAAGTATTCTGAAAATTTCTATAACTTTATTAAGTTTATTTTAACTTATTTAAATTGATTATTTCAGAAAATACCTTATTTTTAGCTTATTGGGCTTATTAACGAAATATACATCTGTCCGTTAAGAAATCGAGAGGCGAGGGCATGAAAATAGTTTTGGGCTTAAACTTGGGCCATTTTTATGATTCTAAAAATATGCCATATGGGCCTGTTGGGCTGGTTAATCACAAAAACTTAGTGGGCTTTAGTTAAGTCCAAACCGAAATTATAAGTGTTATGAATTTCAAGTTCTAGTTATGTTTATGACGAGTGACAACTAAAATGATTTTATTTGGGCGTGTTTAAGAGTTTACGAGGTCGAGTTTAAAACACGAACAATGTAGATTGGGAGGTCGTTTAACAGGCCATGTCGAAGAGTACATGTATTGCATGTCTAGTTTGCGAATTATTCAAGTGAGTACTAGGTGTTATGGCTTGCTCCCTAGTTAAAAGATTTGTTGATATTCTTCATATCTCCTACGTGTGGTAATTTATGTTCTCAGGGTGTTAGTATGTATTTTCTGTAACTGGTATTATTGGATCATGGGCGATAAAGGGTCGTTTTATGGTTTCGCATGAGAGTTTTATCCTTTATGCATGGCGTGATTTATTAATATGTACTTAAAGTAAATAAGTCTGCTCGTTTGTGTGGAAATTATTCAAGGTATGCGATGCATGAAAATTAATGACATATCAGTATATACGACTTAGTGAATATTAGAATGAAGCATGCATGGTGAACATACAAATATTGTGACTGTTGAGATTTCACAAGTGGAGTTCGACAGAGAGCATGATTTAATATAGTCTACTGTGATTTCAGCTAAGAAAAGGTTGTACGTGAGAACTGAAATATAAATGAGAACGAAACAAAGAAAATGTCGTGCATGCATGATATGCCTTTAATATGAACGTTAAAAGTGAAATTGGAGGTTACTTACAATGCTAAATATGATGGGTTATACCACTGCGACGAACAGAAACACAACTCGTCCAAGCCTAAACCGATTATATTAGAAGTATTCTTTTGACTTGTTTTTCTTGAATCCGGTTGACAAGAATAGCTTTTAGACTTCGAGGTTTAATGAAACTGAGCTAGAGGGGCTTGGGATGTGTTTGTGGTTGCATGCAAATGAGTGGGTGAGAGATAGGGGAGGGGCGTATATATATGTGACTCTATTTCTTTCAAACAAGTCAAGAAGGGAACATAGGGAAAATCTTGGTTCGTTGTGAGCTTCCTACTGATCAAAATGAGGTATGGCTGTAGTGAGGAGAGTGGGGTGTGATGTGGTTGTGGTGAAGCTAGGTGGGTTGTACGGCTTTATATAGTAGGTGTATATATGTATCATCATACAGTGGGATCAAAGAAGGCCTACAAGGATGACTAGATACAGATTTGCAAGACCTCTTGTGGAGTGAAAGAGAGCAGGTAGGAATGGGTATATTGAGGGTGAGGGGTTGTAGAGTGGTAGTGGTGTACAAGGACGAATGGAAGGCAGTTTACTAGTTGGCTCGAGTTATGCATGCTTTTATCTGCTTATTACTTATCTACTTCTTTCTAATACGATACATCTATTTCTGAGAGATTAAAGTATTTAGTGATAGGTGAGATTGATGAGGAGTGAACAAAGTGGCTGTAAAAGGTGGTATATATATGAGGGTGAGAAGGTTACACACGTTTTGATTGACCATAAGACTCCATTCTCAATGATTGATGTATACTGTTGTTTATGGGACACCTAAGCTAGTGTTACAGTCATTGCTAAATATCAAGGAGGTTTGGTAGCATTTGTATTCTTGTTGTTGGATTATATTTGTATTCGTTGGATATCTTAGATGTGTGCAACGTGGGTTTTTGCAATACACAAACTTGGCTACTGTTGTTCTAGTTATTCAATTTCTTTAATCGGGTATTCATTCTTGCATTCTTGGAATAGTGGTTTTGTAAATGGCAACTCCTTCTGTTGTTGGAAATAGTTTTTAAACGTTTCATTATAGTTGTTGTGTTCATATGTTTTGGGCGTGGAAAAAGGAACGAGGCCACTATATCGATGTTTGACGTTTAGGCCTAGAATTTGGCACAAATGAAGGCTAGCGGGTGGTGATTAAGGAGAGGCAAAAATGTCTCTAGGTCATGTTTGAGAATATGAAGTAAACAAGCCGTTTTGGGAGAGTTTCTGATTGTGGATCTATGCATGAGTTGCTAAGGAAATTGGGTTTTCGAAAGTTGGGCCGTGTGGTAGGAAATCGTATATAGTGGTGTTGGTGTTGGGCTTGTTGTATTCAAGGGTCCGGTTGGTTTAATACTTAAGTAGGTTTTTAGTTTTGTAATTAGTATGAGTTAATGAAATAAGTATAATGTATTGTGGGATTCTTTGTAATTATGAATGGGTTGATATTTTGAAATTTGTAAAATATAAACTTAGTGTAAGTGAAGTTTTGTGGATCACTGAGTCTCGGGATTCATGTTGTCATTTAGTATATGCCGCGAATACATGCTGTGGCAATAATAATAATAAAAGAAAATTTTAAATTTCCTCGCAAAAAAAAAATCGGGTTTTAGTAGACAGTAACTCTAGGTTATCTTTAATCGATTAGGATTATCATAGCGGATTTTCATGGGATCTTACACATATGAATGAAATAAAACGGAAAACAAAACAAGGACATACCAAACGCCTTATCTGTCTGGTCACGAGATAGCGAGAAAACACGACCGGTAGTAGGAGTAGGAGAAGGAGGGCCAAGATATTTCTCAAGTGGTTCCGAATTCCGCCTCGGACAATCTTTCAACTTATGCTCCCTCGAACCACACCTAAAACAAGCTCTAGAAGTCGTACGACAAAACCCCGTATGATTCTTCCCACACTGAGGACAACTAGATGACCCCTGACTGTCGCTGCGCCCCCGACGTTCGCCATCCTGCCTAGAAGCTGACCTTGAATCCCGACCTCGCTGATCATGACCACGGTCCGCCCGATCTCGTGATTCCAAACCCCTACTAGATTGCCCCTTCCGCTCGAAATTCTGGTCCCGATGACTCTTATAATCCCTACTCTGGTCCAGCTGACTCTGTCCCCTGGAATGTACTCGATTACCGTCCCTATCCCGCTTATTAGAATCCCTGTCCGCATGTAACAACTCGATGTTACGCGCGGCGTCCTGAACTCCAGCCACATCCTCAAATGGAGTGTTAACAATCCGGTCTAACACCCACCTCTTTAAAGCCCATTTGAAATGACGAGCCTGCCGCATAGCATCACCAGTGACCTCTGGCCCCACGAAACTGGCCAGACGCAGAAACCGTTGCATAAACTCTCCTGACAACTCCTGATCACCCTGACGAATCGACCCGTATTCCCTTTCATACCTTAGCTGCTCCGACATAGGAATATACTGTCTATAAAACACCTCGATGAAATCCGCCCACGAACAAGTCTCAGCAAAATCATCCCCTTTCGCCTGAACAAGAGCAGCCCACCAATTTTGGGCATCACCTTCAAATTTGAATGTGGCCAACCGAGTTTTAAACTCGTCAGCACATCCCAGAACATGAAACAACTTCTCGATGTGTGTGATCCAGTCCTCCGCTTCATGGGGAGTAGTAGCGGACTTGAAAGAGAGAGGCTTAAGCTTGTTGAACCTCTCGATCCACACGTGGATACCAGCTGGGGGAGCAGTGGGTGGAGCAGTGGGTGGAGTAGTGGGTGGAGCACCGCCACCACCACCACCAGAAGAATTTGCCCCATTCCTGATATTATTGGTGACTTCAGTCACCACTCGAGGAATAGCAGCAGCCACAGCAGCGGCTATCATAGCCTCAAAATCAGGGCCATCATCCCCATTAGTGTATTGAGTAAAGCGCGTATTCACCATCTGAACGATCACAAAAAGATTAGCAACTCAGGTAGAATATGACAGAGCAGATCAAGAATATATGACAGAGCAAAACAGGAAAGGAGAGTGCGCGAAAGGAAACCTAATGTCTACCCAATCCTCACAGGTCACATGGCCTAAGCCTAAGGGTTTCGGAAACCTGGCTCTGATACCATAGATTGTAACACCCCAACCCGACAAGGGTAAAGGTATCACAAATACATGGTTTCATATCAGATACAAGCATTCAAGAAATAAAAATAGCGGAAGCTTTAACATTAAAATCCAAGGAAAATAAGTCAACACGACTTATATCAAGTGCAAGACAGGAATAACGAAGTACAAAACAGAATCCAAATGCCCAAACAATGGCATAACAGAAACAATATCCAAATGGTCACACTAGAAAGACAAGGTCTAAACTTCACACAAGTTGCTCTCATCCCAAGCTAAAACCCAGCTCCTAGCTTAAATGTACCTGCCGCAGGAAAATAAATGCGGCTGAGCTACTCGAGCTCAGTGAACAGATATAACGGAAACAAAGCAGTAATAACGGAATAATAAAGTAAACGAATAATACCAGGAGTAACAAGAGTCAGGAAAAAAGGAATACAAGAGTTATGCAGACATACCAGGAACTCAGAATGGTTACAATGGTGAAAGTAAATGAAACCAGAACCCACCAAAATCCCAAGTCGAATCAAGTCAAGTCCAGTATCAAGTCATAGGGTAACATAACCAGTAATCCACCACAAACCCAAGTCAAATCAAGTCAGGTGAAATGTCAGGTCAAGTATCAGGTCAAGTAACAGGTCATAAGGTTACAAGGTTTCAGGTAAACAGAAATCCACTATGAGCCCAAACATATCACATCACAATCAAATCATATATCAGGGTGTATGGAGGGGTGACCTCAGCATACCAGGAAACAGGGTGCGGGGATACCTCCAGGGGTTGGAGTCATGAGCTCCCAGGGGTGTGAAAGATGTGTATCGCACACACTCGTCAGTCACCAGGATAACACAGGAAATATAACAAATCAGGACAGGTCTAGGATGCATCCATGCGCCCCCGCAGGCCACAGGGTCTTCTCTACATAACAAATCAAATCAGGTCTGGTACGGTGTAACCAAATCACTAGGGCTACACACTAGTCATGCCGGTGGTGCATCACAGACATGGACATGAAACCCTCATGCCTAGTGGATGGCTCGTAGTCTCAAACTGTGGGTCAAGGTCAAGTATCAAGTCTGGGGTGTCAGGTGTCAAGTCTCAGGTATCAAGTGTCAGGTCTCAGGTATCAATGTCAGGTATCATATCAGGGTTCATATCAGGGTTCAAGACAGGAGATAAATGCAGGGGTTCATTATCAGGAGGTCAATATCAGAAAGGTCAAATACTGAAAGGTTCATAATAGTTTATTATAAGAAATCCTTTTTACATGGTTTAATAAAATGATCGTTAGAACAGTTTCATAATAAAAGTCCTTTAAAGAAATGTTCAAAACCTCTTCATATATAACTAAAAAGTAGTTGTAAAATCTTATGAACCTTCAAGTACCCAAGGTCTTAACTATCCAGGTTATCAGGGTTCAATAAGTCATAACATAGCAGGGTTCAAGTCAAATGGTTCATATCAAGTGTATCAAGGTTCAAGTTCAGGTTCATGACAAGGTTCAAGACAAAGGTTAAAGCAAAGGTCCAAATCTATGGTTCACAATACAAGGGGAAACATAACAATGAAACAGGAATCAGAAATGAGACGAAGGCTCTTTACAAGAAGAGCAGAATATCTGTACCTTATTCAAATAGCAAGCACAAACACAAGAGTAGCTGACAGGGATCAAGATCACTCCCTCCTCGAACCTAAAGGAGTAGAAGACAGAGATACGAAAAGGGGTTCAGTTATCTTCCCATTATAAGTAACTTCCATTTTTAGTAACTTTCTATTTTTAGCAGGTTTCCATAATTAGTAAGATTCAAGTAATATTATTCAAGTAAAGTCTTTAATTAGCTTATTATGGAAGTAACATTCATTTTAACAAGTTACACAAGTTCAGGGTTAATTATGACAAGTTTTCATAGTTCAGGGTTATAAGTGTAAATTTACCAAAGTTAAAGGTCCACATTAAAATTATCATCATTTTACCATTCAAACACTTATACTTTCCAGAATTACACATTTAGCCTTCAAGTTTCCAATATTTACAAATTACACCCCTTTACTTTATTAATTTACAATTTAATCTTATACTTACATAATTTACAAATTAACCTTCACAAGATTCATATTACACATCAAGTCCTTTTATTCCTTAAAATTTCAGAAAGTACCCCTCAATATTATTATGTTACAAACAGCCCTTAAACTTTCGGTATATTACATATTTAGTCCTTGTACTTTATTACATTACAAATCGATTTAAATAATTAACCATAATTACATATTAAGCCCTTAATTTCTCAATTTTACACAATGAACACTTATTTAAACATGTTATACGAACACACCCTTAAACATTCACAATTTACACATCAAGTCCCTCTAGTTATCAAAGTTACATATTTAGTCCTTTAAATTACAATTTCAACCTTTAATTATTAACAATTACATATTAAGCCATTAAATTACCAAAATTACACATAACCCCCTGAATATAATTTATTACTCAAAACAGCACCAAGTTTCCAGATATTACATATTTAGTCCCTCATTTTTATTTATTTTCAAATCGATTTAACAAATATATATATTTATCAAATAAACCCTTTATATGCAAAATTAACACATGAGCCCCTCCTTTTATATTTTATTCGAATTATAGCAGGTCTAACATGATTTACAAAATTATTCCTTAAGTTTTAAAAATTACAAAACACACCCTAAACTAATTATTTTCAAATCGTTTTTCATAACACATTAACAAAATCAAACCCTAGCAATCCCAATCATTAGGCCATCATTCTATCATCATTATTCATCAATTATTACCAGATTTCATTCACTATAAACCCTAGGTCGATTGGTTCTTAGGGTTTTCCATAATTCCTCTTTTTATTCCTTAAATAAATCCGGGTTTAAATTAAATTCGACATACATGTTTTTAGGCCTCAAAAATTCGAACTAACATTTTTTTCATGTTATATGATCATCATAGAAGCCACGAAAAATAATAACCTGGCCCAGAAAATTCGCATACAAGATTTTTAGATTTAATTCGATTTTAGGGTTTATAAACCCATTATTTTCTATTCGGCCAAAATACAATGGATGGTTCGATTTAAGTATTTTTCCCATGTTATATGTGATTAAAGGAGTGCTAGAAAATTACCAGGAAATTTATAGATCAAAGGATTACACGCTATGGATTATTGTTGCTCGGTTGCACTTTTTCGACCCAATTAAATCACCACAGCCAAACGATCGACCCTAGAACCTTGTGGCTATTTTTTCCACCTTCTTGGAACTATGAAGAACTCCAGAAAATTACCTCCTTGCCTCAAAAAATTTGGATGTGATGTGGGTGATTTTTGAGGGTGGCGGCTAATTAGTTTTTAGGGTTAAAATGGGAGAATAAAATTAGGGAATGATATAGATGTGATTGACCGGTCTTTGGGGAGGGGATTAGGCCAAATAACCGTCCTTCATAAAGGCCCAAATCAAATTACCAATTTAAATGTATTTTCCTTAATTACTTTTATGTTTAAAAAGGTTTTTAATTAATAATAATTATGTATTTAAATTTTCGGTATACACAAGGGTATTTTGGTCATCTCACAACTTGTATAAATATTAATCGAAGTTGTCAAAATTATTTTGTATCATATCTTGTTCGTTTCCAGAAGTTTGGGATCGATTCGGAACTTTAATTAAGCTTTAATTAAATTTTAAAGTTTCAGGGGCATTTTGGTAATTTTTGCATGTTTTAGATTTTCGGGTTTTACAAGTTCGAAAAGAGTTGTGGCTCGTTGATAAAGGAAACGGGAAGTTCGATAAGCCTCATCCAAAGTACTCTTTCACACCAGAAAACAGAAAACGATTTTGTCAATTCATCAAAGGAGTTAGACTACCCGATGGGTTTGGATCCAACTTCAATAAAAAAGTGACCGCTGACGATAACAACATAACGGGCCTAAAATCTCAAGACTGTCATATTATGATGCAGCGGTTACTTCCTTATGGACTTCACCAATACTTACCCAAAGACATTTTACCCCCATTAATCGAGCTCTGCTTATTCTTTAAGCAGATTTGTGCACGAAATTTGACGCAGCAGGACATGGAGAAAGCTAAAAAACAAATGCTCGATGTTATGATTAAATTAGAGCAAATATTCCCCCCTTTTTTTTTGACATAATGATTCATTTGGTTATGCATTTACCCGATGAGGCTATTCTAGGTGGCTCTGTTTACTACAGGTGGATGTATCCATTTGAAAGATACATGAAGAAGCTGAAAAATTATGTCCGAAATAAAGCCAGGCCTGAAGGTTCCATAGCGGAGGGTTATGTTGCAGAAGAAGCGTTAACTTTTTGCTCGTGTTATCTTAAGGATGTTGAGACGAGATTTAATCGTCCTGACAGAAATGACGACGGTGCACCTGAACAACCAGATAAATTCCAGGTGTTCCAGTCAGTATGCAAACCGGTGGGTAGATGTGTAGATACTCGGATGAAGCCAGATGTTATGCAGGCAGTTGTATGGTTTGTACTTAACAACAGTCCTAAAATCGACGCAGACATCCAGGCGTACAAAGAGTATGTTTCTTCTTTTTAATATTTTGATGAACCCTTTTTTGCTAAGTTATTTGTTTTCGATGACTTATTCTAATATCATGAACTTTTGTAGTGAATTTCCTAACAAGAGCGTGGAAACAAGTTTTCCTCTCTGGTTCAATCACAAGGTAAACACATTTGATATATTACCTTGTAGTCCAGAGTTTTTGCTCATCTGAATCTGTTTGTATCTCTTTCGTAGATCCGTGAAAAGAGCGTGGCAAAAGACCCAAGCTGTAGTCCCTAGTTATTCTCTTTGGCATGTGGACCTTCATCGTGTGCATTTACATACCCCGCTTGCATAGTTAACGGTGTGAAGTTTTTGGTGCATGAGCGCGATAAACTTCATACCACTCAATGCAGTGGAGTTTCAACACCCGGGCCTGATGGAGAAATGTATTATGGTCAACTGGAGGAAATTATGGAGCTCGCTTATTTGGGTGACCAAAAGGTTGTGTTGTTCCGGGTTTTATGGTTCGACACCCGTAACCCCAATAATAACCCTACGGCACACTCTAGGCGTTCTTACATTGAACGTGGCATACGCCATATTTTGACTGATAAGGATGCTTTTAGAAATCAACATACATTCTTTCGACACAAGAAACACGAGTCTTCTACCTTGAAGACCCTGCTAGACGACCACCTCATTGGAAGGTCGTCGAAGATGTTCATCATCGGAAGATCTGAGATCGGGATGTGGTAGATTCTGATCAAGATGTTATACATGGTAGCAGTTCATCAGATGTTGCATTGTCTGTTGGTTTGCCTCGTTTGGAGTCTGCGAATTTGAGTGTAAATCATGAATCAACAGAAGTGGACGCCCCACCAAATGATGCTGAAGAAGATGCTGATTTTGTTAATAATGAAGATGATGTCGTTGCTCATGTCCTTGATGATGATGATGTTGACGTGTCTGATGATGATGAAGTGAACCCAACGATTGTTGTTGAAGAAGTTTTATCTAGCGATGATTCGGATGATGACAATTGTTCTTAATTTGTAATTTGAATGAAATTGTTACTATATGTTTAAACGTGTTCCTTTTATTTGAATGAAATTGCATGTTATGCTATGTTAAAATGTGTATATTTATATGAATGTGTGTATTAGTATTAATTGGTCCATGAAATTTTGTGTTCTTGTACTTGTAATTTTACAGATGGCGTGTGTAGCTCCCCAATCACACGGCGGGGATGCCGGTGGTGATCCACCACGCCGGCCCTATTTTACTACGCCGGGCTACTGTGCAGGTAAGAAATTGTGATGTTTATTTTAAGTTTTTTATTGATAAAACTAAATTTTTTTACTTGTATTTTCACGACTCAATAACTTATTTTTGTAGGTTCGATGTCGCTTAATACCTCAAATCGGTCCTTAAGGAAGGCGTTTAAAGCGAACGGTAATCGTCATTTGCCGATCAACTTTGACAGTAATGATCTAGGCACCTTTTCGCCTGTGGGCACGTATGCCACGCAGTTCAGTAGTCTTTTGGGGGAAGTAGTTAGTCCACTTCCCTTTGACAGCGAGTGGCACGAGATTCCGGCGCCTCTTAAGGCGCACATACTTCTCGTTCTCGAGGTATTAATTGTTAATTTTATTTGTATTCTTATCGTTATCGACCGTTTAGATATGCGTGTTATATTTAAATTGTTTGTTTATTTAATTGCGTATATTTATTTGCAGAATTATTTCCAGCTCGCGGATTGGTTAAACAGCCAGGACCGAGTGACGGTTGGGGAGAATGTGTACACGGTGGGGGAACGAGTATCTCTTGGGCTTCAACTTCAGCTCCGGCTACTATGGCGCAAACATAAATACAGGTTGAAGAAAGATTACTTTGACTCACAACGGGAACCCGAGACGGCAAGGCAAAATCCGCCGCCGTCGAAATGTAAAGATTGGGGTACCAGAATCCGAGAGGAGTGGGAGTCGTTGGTTGACTGGTGGTCGACTCCGGAACGAATGGAGAGATCTACGAAAAATGCAGAAAATAGAGCAAAGAACAAGGCTATAACCTACCAAGGGAGGAAGTCGTTCGTGCAAGGACGAACCGAGCACGTAAGACTCATTATAATTTTTTGATTTTCAAATGTGTATATAATGTTTATATATAACTCGTTATTAATTTATTTTATGTTGTATGTATAGCGGGTTAGGAATAACGGGCAGAATGAAGAACTGGTGGAGACATGGAGGAGATACCATGCCCCAAAATCGGGCGTCTTTCAAAGAAAAGAAGACGAGGAAGCTTATGTAAGTAATTTATCTCTTAACATGCGTCATTAATATTTAGTTACCTGTTTTTTTTAACTTACCTCTTTTTAACATTTTTTTTTTTTTTTTTTGACTTACACAGTTGAAGATGAAGGATATTTGGGGTAAAGTTAAAGCCGGTACGGCCCCGCCGATGACTGAGAAGCAAGTACTCGATAAGGCAGCCCATAGTGAAAACCGACAAAATTTTAGGGGCGTTGGCAGGCTAATGCCGGGCGGCGGCAAAGCTTCATCGAGGTCGGCACATCAGTCGCTTGCACCAAACTATGCTACTGAGGAGGCTATTTCGGCGGTGTTAAGGCAAAAGGAACAAGAGAATCAGTTGTTGAGGCAATAAAATGAAATGTTCCAACTTCAGATACAACAGCAGCAACTTCAGATGCAACAGCAGCACTCTCGACAAACCAGCTTCGAAGCTATGTTTGGGCAGTTTATGAGCCACTACAACAGCATTAACTCAGGTAATCCGTTTCCAATTAACCTTAGCACACTTCCCCAAATGTCCCCAATTCCCCCATTTCCCAACCTTAATCCCGGCCCTAATTCCTTTGACAATTGTTATCGGCCCGTCTTTCCCAACTCTACTACATGCCCGGGTGAAAGTTCTAACCCGGGTCCTAGTCTTAATAATGAGGAGAAAGCACCCGACCTTAACCGATACGTAAGACAAATGAATCCTCATTTGAGCAGCGTTCCCGATAATTTTAATGCTAGTGGTGGTGAAGAGGGTGAGGAGGAGGGGGAGGGGGATGAGGAGTCGGAATAAGTATGAGTAGGCGTAGTTTAATTTGTATCGTATTTCTTATTAGTTATGTAATACAAGAATCTATTGCCGAATTTTTGTTTGTTTTTGTATAAAGTTCGTATTTGTTAGTTTAATTAGTATCGTATTTGTCGAATTTAAGTCATAGTAGATGAGTAATTTGGCATTGTATCATATTGCATAATTGGTATTGCGGAGATTGGTTGATTTACAGGTGTAATGGTAGGTTCTTTCCGGAAAAAACCTGAAAATGCAGGCTGCTGCTGCATTTTTTTTTTTTTTTTGCATACTTCACAAATGTCGACCCAAAGTACAAAGAATGCATCGTCCCAATTTGCTGAAATTGCACATAAACAGTGCGTGTATTATTACATATGGCACGACAATGTCGTGCCAAACTTTACAAATTTTTTTAATAATTTAAAATTATGGCACGACAATGTCGTGCCAAAGTGTATTTTATAATTTATTTTTCGAAATTAAATAACTGATTTAAAAAATAAATTAATTACCGAAAAAGATTTTAAATAAATGATTTACTAAAAAAAAAGGTTAAAAATATTTGGCACGATATTATCGTGCCAAATTTTAAAAGAAATGTCGACCAAAAGGTAATTTTCAAAGTTGACTGGTTTGTGGGCAGGGGCGGAGCCAGGATATTTTCCGAGAGGGGGCAAAATATGATAATTTTTAGAAACTACACTAAAAATTGGTTCGTTGGGGGGGCAAATTACAAAAATAGCCGAAAAATTTCGAAAATTTACACTACAATTTTTTTCGCCGGGGGGTCACGTGACCCCCCGGACCCCTCCCTGTCTCCGCCTCTGTTTGTGGGTCCTTTAGTGTTGTCGACCCAAACCTTTGTATTATTGTCGAGACAAATCAACTTGGGACGAATACTTTGGCACGACCAAAAAGGGTCAATATTGTCGACCCAAAATGTTTGGGTCAACTTTTCTTTACAAAATGGGTCGAGATTGTAGTGCCAAAGCTTCCCATTTTTTTTAGTGCGCGTGTATCCAAGTAATCCAAAAAATTTCTCGTTGTTATCATTACATTCACTCTCGTTAGTTTTGTCATCATTATAGCTTATGAATACTTAGGCTTTGACTCAGAACACAACAGTTGAACCTTTTTTTGGTTCGACAACATTTCACATGAAAGCACACTTTGCGGTTCTCACTATTTCTATTGATTAGTTGGCATGTTTGTTAGTTTTTCCATCGGATTACACATTAAATTTTCTGACACACTAATGTGCTCTCGTGTCTCCGACCTTCTTTCTGCCATTGGTTATATTAGCTAGAGTTACCTCACATTCGATACTCCAGGTTGTGTTTTTACTCCTCAGCTCACGCGCTACACTTGTTTAAAAAAGTAACAATAGACACATTACATTACTATTGTGACTACAGTTTCTTGGTGATCAATTAATTATGGTGTTTGCAAAACTCCCACCAACAAACAGACGATTTCGATCCAGTAATATGGTACGAGTTAAGTCTATGAATGCTACCTTTACAAGTCTCCTACATAGACTTTGGGGGGGGGGGGGGGGGGGGGGGGGGGGGGGGGCTTAATTGGTTTACCCCTGTTTACGAGAGATATGAAATAGTACTATTAAAAACCGATCTATGTAAGGGAAAATAAGGGAAAATATAATAAATAGATCGGTTTTTTGATTAATAACCGATCTATATAGTTTCAAAATTTAATAGAACGGTTATTAACGAAACAACCGATCTATATACTCCTCAAAATTCACCAAAATATTTTAGCGGGATAAATATTTTAGTTTGCCGCTAGACCAATATTCCCCAAAATTTAAACACAGTACACCTCATTTCCCCAAATTTCCCCAAAATCAAATACCCTCACCAAAAAAAACCCTAGGCACCAATATTCACCAATATTCCGCTACATCAAATATACCTCACAACTCTCACCAAACAAATCCAAACCCATGTTTCTGTCAATTTCTTAAAAGCTGTGTGTAGATCAATCACTCATCGGGTACAGTTTTAAGGTTAGGTTTTTATTTATTTCAATCTTTTTTTATCTATCTGTAAAGATTTGGGTTTACTTTTAGTAATTTTTTACACCTTGATTGCTTAACAATGTCTGGTAGTAAAATTAAGGTTTAGGCATGCTTTAGGGAGTGTTTGGGGGAGCTTGTCAAAAGAGCTTATTGTGGCTTTAGCAAAAAAAAGCATTTATAATTAAGTGCACATGAATGACTTCCAATTATTAATGGGCTAATGTTTGGTAATTCTTGCACCGTCTATGTTGGATTCGACCCTTGATGTTTGGTTTATTGTATTGCACGCCAACTGTTTGTTGTTTTTGCTTACGTTTGTTTTTGACCTGGATCTGGAAAAGGTGAAAAGTATGCGGACGGATGACCTTTTTAAGAAGCCCTGAAATTTGGAGTATTATGTAAATGGAAGTTTTATTAGAGTTTTATTTTTTTTGGATTTTTGTTTCAGTGATGAGTGCAATTTGGAAACTGTTATAGAGTTGTGGAATAGGCCTAACCCATGTTTAATGCAACTTTTATTGATTCAGGTTCGTCTCATTTGACTTCCATCAACGCTGCGGCGGCTCAAATTTTGAAAGTTTGAAGCTTCTATATGATGAAATAGCCGACGACTTTGATAAACACGGGTATTAGGAAAACTTGACTATAATCTATCTTTATTTTAGAGTCTGATTGAACCTGTAACGTCACTTAGACCAATTAGAATTGATGAAGCACTCAAGGTACCTTTTATTGTGACAATTTTCAGTTTCTTTGTTAGGGGAGTTGGGCACAAATCTCTTCATTTGGTTATTCTCATCAGGTTGGACCGAAACGGGGTAGATTGCTTATTAATTTGGAAGAAGACGAACAACCAAGGAAGAAAGTGCGACTAGGAAGTCCTGCTACACAACGGATTTCTGTTTACAAAAGGTACGTATAAGCTGCTTATAGATAAGGAAATAGTGTTTGGATTTGCTTATTTTGTTGAAATGCTCGGAAAAAAAACAACAATTTGTTGAAATAAATTAAATCAAATCTGTTTATTTATGTTTTTAGTAAATATGATGGTAACTATAAAGAAGAATTTTATTCTCATCTCATATAAGCATTTTAATTTAAGCAACTTTTTACCTACTTATGAGAATCTGCTTATATGGTGCCAGTTTGGATAACTCAAAACTACCTGTCCTTAAACTAAGCAGGAAAGCAAAAAATAGGCAACCCGGACACCCCCTTAGTGTAAGGATGAAGGGTATCCATACTCGATGTGTGTGTAGAAATCCATATCCTTTTATAATTGGAATGATTGTCCAAAAAATATATGCAGTTTGACACAAACAATGATATACTTGAAAGTAAATATGCGAATAATATTTACAATTTTTAAGAGGGTTGTTTATAATCATCTGACTGAACTAGGGGTGTGCACGGTCCAAAAACCGGACCGGACCGGACCGAAGACCGAGAACCGGAAAAACCATAGACCGAGACCGGACCGAATGTGGTCGGTCCGGTCTCGGTCCGGTTCGGTCCGGTCGGTCTTCGGTCGGTCCGGTCCAATTAGGCAAGATTTGGCAAGTTTTTTCGGTTTTTTTGGTCGGTCCGGACCGGACCGGACCGGACCGACCGGACCGAAGACCGAATTAGCCAAAAAGCTTAGACCGAGGACCGGACCGAATGTGGTCGGTCCGTTCCGGTCCGGTCCGGTCCGGTCCGGTCGGTTTTGTCGGTCGGTCCGGTCCATCCGGTCCGTTTGCTCACCCCTAGACTGAACATCAAACTGTTCTAAGTTGCAGATTCTTTACGATTTTAGTTTAAGCTTTCAACATACCTATGGTATTAACAAAACAGATTTCTTTTTTAAGTCGATTTTGCTATAAATATCTAGACATTGTGTGTCCAAATTCAAAAGTTGTTATTGTTAGAAAGTAATCTTTTTAGTTCGCATAAGTACATAATGTCTCTATAGAGCAATAAAAATTTGAGGCAACCAAAACATATTCTGACTGCAAAAGCCGAGACATCAATCCTTTGTTCCGTAACTTCAAGGACCCTTTTGCATATTCAGAAAGAGCATGGCAGTATCAGTATACCCATTGCTATATCAGTATAACCTCATACTTTTATCCTTATGACACACGTCAACCATCTAATTGTGTGTGAGAAAGTGGGTCGCATTCTAATGGATGATCAACATGTAAACATTAGGAGTATAAGTAGGGGGATGAGTTGGAGGAAATAACATGTTTCAAAGTGGTGCATAATATATAATATGCTCAATACCCTTTGACTTGTCATCGTTGACCAATTTTACACTAGTACGTCACTCATATAGTCATTTTATTTTCATTGATAAATGGATTTGGAACCGCAGCACTGACATGGGCGGATATGTTAGCTGCATATGCGATGTATGTGATGATGACCTACTTAACAAATGTCTGGAAGTTAAGCACTACGCATGCTGCTGGTATCATTAACATTTGGAACGGAATCACGCCAGCTTTGGCCATTGTGTTTGGTTGTTTAGTTGACGCCTTCATGGGTGACTTTTATATGCTTGTGCTCTCTAGCATTTCCTACAGTATTGTAAGTAATTTATCTAGATATTTATTATGTTTAACAAAAGGTTTTATATGTTAATCATGTGTAAAAAATGTCTGAAACTTTTTTGAATTAAATTATAAACTGATGCAGGGATTAGGATTATTGGCGATGTCAACGCCACCTGTTTTTGGTCCATGTAGTGACTACAAGGAGGAATGTATTGGGGATTTACAAAAAGTCTTGTTTTATATTGCCTTACCATTGATTGCAGTAGGGATGGCTGCTCATTTAGTCTCGTTAAAACCCTTTTTGAATCTACAAATGCAAACTGAAAAGAAAGACCAAGCTGAAGATGATTCCAAGACACCCTGGCAAATCCTGGGGTCGATTATGGTGGTGATTGTAGTAATAGCCGGAGGTATTGGACTTCCATATATAAAGCCATGGTCAGTCCGATTTGGGATTCCGGCCATATGCTCAGTGGTGGCAACACTTATGTTCTTTACTGGATTCAGTGTCTATCAACGCACAAAGCCAGAGGGGAGCCCACTAACAATCACCCTCAGAGTTTTTGTGGTTGCTGCGCGAAACATTTCGCAACCACTTCCTAATCCTGAACAGCTCTACAATAACAAAGATGCTCGTTCCACCAGCACCCTCAGGTCATTCTTTTTACTCTCTCTTTTGCTCTTTCATTTAAAACAAAACAGTGGAATTAATATCATTTTAATAAAGGTTGAAGAGTCGGCCAGTTGGCAACATGTCAAAATGTGTTTGAGTTGAAATGGATCACTTTTTAATGCGGGTTGTAACAGTTCAGATCTGGCTGGGTTAACCTGCTAGCTCTGTCTTCTGTTATGATTATTTTATATAATTAATGATGAATATGTAATCTATGATTACAAGAACAATGTTACTACAAATATTATCTAAATATTGGAATGAAACGTTGTTGGAGGTCACATGTCTTATAATATTTTGAAAAAATATGGGTTTTTATATTTTTTTTTTTAATTTGGAAAAAACCTATATAGATCGGTTATTAGGTATACAACCGATCTATATGTGGTATCATATAGATCGGTTATGTGTTATCAACCGATCTATATGTGGTCCATATAGATCGGTTCTCAACCGATCTATATGTGACTCGCTCATAAAGATCACCTTTATATAGAGCGGTTCAAAACCGATCTATATGTGGGTTTTCCACCGATCTATATAAGCTTTTGTGTAGTAGGCTTCAAATACTTGGCAGCACCCACATACATGGATACATGCATTAGCTCATATAGTTGGAGTACATTGCAACACATACTACATGTCTAGAAGTCTTCATTGTGCAACAAAAGCGTAAGAAATATAAGCATCTCAATGGCCCTACTAGTTGAGATGGTTGGAATGGAAATACATAGAACTAGATAGTTGGAATGGAGTTTGTTCATATCAAACCCCTCGTCTAACTAACATAACCAACTTTTGATAAATTGGCATGATGCATGAAGAGTCGACATACATAAAATCTTTGTTGAATCTTGATCGAATATATCCATGCAATATACAAGCAAGTTGTATCAACTTGCATTCTCCACTAGCAAGCTTATATAAATAGCCATTACATATCACTTGCAAGGACAAAGAACATTCTCACGTATTCTTATCTATAGATTTGCATTCTAGCTTCCGAGCATGCTCCAACTATTAATATCAATACTGACTTGATCGTCGGAGGGGCTTCCCCCGGGCTCAGCCTGGGGACCTCTCCAATGATCTTTCTTTGTCATTTCATCACTGTTACCTAATACCCGAAGTCAAGGTCAACACAAGTCAAACGGCCATCTCATCAACTTGATGATCATGTGGATTTTGGTAGAATCAATGGTTTTAGTAACATTGACGGCTGGTGTTTTGGGTAACGCCGTCTTTTGAGATGATTTCAAGTTTGATGGTATAGGAAGCAGACTCAGGGAAATAATTAGCCATGGTATTGGCTAAGTTAACCACAGCTTCTTCAAGGGGTGACGATTTATACGTTAGAGTCATGGTATATGAACTTATGAACGCGGAATGATAATGAGAGAAAAGTGAAAAATGATTATTATTCAAATGAAATTTGTTACTTAAAAAAGGGGAAAGGAAAGGGTACTTATAGGCAGGTTAACAACACTAACCGCCTTACTAACAAAAACTTAGAATATTTACAACTATAGTCCTTTGTCTATACAAAAGTTACATTAATACTCTTAACAGTTTAAGAAACATAATATGTTCTTCATCCCCCCCCCCTCAAGTTGGATGATCAGTAATGCCCAACTTGCCAAGCAAAACTGAATGCTGTAGATGATTCAAGGCCTTGGTCATGATATCTGCAAGTTGTTGTGTGGTAGGAATAAAAGCAGTTTGCATAAAACCTTCTTGGATCTTTTCTCTAATGAAGTGACAGTCCATATCAAGATGTTTGGACCTATCATGAAAACAAGGATTGGCAGCCAATTGTTGTGCAGATTTATTGTCACAGAAAAGAGTGATGGGCAACTTTACTGGAATATGTAAATCCTTAAGAAGAAAACTCAACCACAAAATTTCACAAGTGGTAACTGCCATTGCTCTGTATTCTGCCTTTGTGGAGGATCTAGAAACTATGGGTTGTTTCTTTGTTTTCCAAGAAACAAGAGAATGCCCAAGAAAGATACAATATCCAGTTAAAGACCTCCTAGTCATCAAACAAGCTGCCCAATCAGCATCTGAGAAGCCAGTGATGTGTAAATGTGGTTGCACTGGATAGAAAAGTCCTTTTGAAACACTTCCTTTAAGATACTTTAATAAGTGCAAACCTGCTTGCATGTGTAAATCAGTTGGAGCAGATACAAATTGGCTAAGATGTTGCACCACATATGAGATATCAGGCCGTGTCATTGTGAGATATAATAATCTGCCAACTAATCTTCTATAGGCCTCAGGAGACTTTAATGGGTTACCTTTTCCTAAAGAAAGTTTCAAGTTGGTTGGCATAGGGGAAGCAACAGGTTTGGAAGCTGTAAGACCAGCATCATTAAGAAGATCAAGTATATATTTCCTTTGATTCAAATGAGTACCCTGTGCAGTTCTACATATCTCAATGCCTAGGAAATATTTAGCCAAACCCAAATCTTTGATGGTAAACTTTTGATCTAATGCTTGTTTTGTAGCTAATATCTCATGTTCACAATTACTAGTAAGAAGTATATCATCTACATAAACCAATGCAGCAGTGAATTGATCTTTATCTTTCTTAACAAAAAGTGAGTAATCATTCTTTGATTGAACAAAACCCAAAGACTGCATGAACTTAGATAATTCATGATTCCACTGCCTAGATGCCTGTTTAAGACCATACAAAGATTTTTTAAGTTTGCATACCTGCCCTGGAGCAGCTCCTTTATAACCAGCTGGTGGCTGCATATAAATCTCTTCATCAAGGTAACCATGCAAGAATGCATTATTTATGTCCAATTGATGAAGTGGCCAACCTTTTGCAGTGGCCAAAGCTATTAAAACCCTCACTGTGGCTAATTTTGCAACTGGTGCAAATGTATGCTTATAATCTTGTCCTTCCCTTTGATCAAAACCCCTAATAACCAAGCGAGCTTTGTATTTATCAATCGTCCCATCTGCTTTATATTTAATCTTGAATACCCATTTAGAAGAAATTGCTTTGTGACCAGCAGGCAAAATGGTTACCTCCCATGTATTATTCTTCTCTAAAGCATGAAGTTCAGCATCCATTGCTTGAATCCATTGTGGATGTTGACTTGCTTGACTATAAGAAGATGGTTCAGTGGTTGCAAACACATTTGAAAGAAAAGCCACATGATGATTAGGTATGTTAGCAAAGTCTGCTTCAGAAAACAATGGATATCTAGGAGATTTGGAATGATTGAAAACACCATTTGCAGATGATACATTGTTTTTAGGAAGAATAAAGTCTTTTAGCCAAGCTGGTTTGGTAGAATTTCTGGTTGATCTCCTTGCAGGTGGATGCTCAGTAGTTGTTGAAGATGAAGATACATTAGGTGTGGGTGATGATACCTCAGGTTGTGATGCATGAGTAACTGATTCAGTGGCTACATTAGGCTCTGAATTACCCTGAGGTTCAACAAATACACTAGGAATAGCATCATCCAAATCTTCATGCATTGTACCAAAAGAAGGGAAATTTGTAATAGAACCAGGAGTAGAGTCAACTTGTGCTCTGAATGGAAAAACCTTTTCTTCAAATGAAACATC
The DNA here is from genome assembly GCA_021014915.2 of Artemisia tridentata subsp. tridentata. NCBI lineage: Eukaryota > Viridiplantae > Streptophyta > Magnoliopsida > Asterales > Asteraceae > Artemisia > Artemisia tridentata. Next base: position 58,616,361 of record CP139508.1, on the reverse strand, counting down.
TCTGCTATGAAAAATATTCTTTGTATTTAAGTCATACAAAGTATAACCTTTGGAATGAGGAGGATATCCTAACAAAACACATTTTAAACCCCTTGGCTCAAGCTTATCCCTATGTGGTTGAGTCACTGTTGCATAACATAAACACCCAATAACCCTCAAATGACTGTAAGTGGGAGTTTTGCCATGTAATTTCTCATAAGGAGTCTTCCATTCAAGCATTTTCATTGGCATTCTATTAATCAAATAAGTAGCTGCTAAGATACAATGCCCCCAAAACTTGATAGGAAAATTGGCTTGAATTTTTATGGCTCTAGCAGTTTCTAAAAGATGTCTATGTTTTCTTTCCACCACACCATTTTGCTGAGGTGTGTATGGCATAGTCTTTTGATGAACTATTCCTTTAGAATTCAGGAAAGTCAAACACTGCTTGTTGACAATCTCAGTGCCATTATCTGTCCTAATTGTTTTGATGACAGCTGAATATTGTGTCTGAACATAAGCAACAAACTGAGACAAGATGCCTAAAATTTGATCCTTAGTATGCACTAGATAAGTCCATGTAGCCCTTGTAAAATCATCTACTATAGTAAAGAAATACTGAGCTCCATTCAAAGCAGGTTTCTTATAAGGACCCCATAAATCCATATGCACCAATTCAAAAGCTTGAATACTAGAAGTAGTACTTTTAGGGAAAGACAATTTATGATGTTTAGCTAATGAACAACTTTCACAAGAAAATTCAGTTGCATTCAAGTGTTTACATTCAGGTATATGTAACAACTTTGAGACAGATGTATGACCAATTCTAGAATGAAAAATATGCATATCTAAATTCTGCTTAGGACAAGCAAAATTGCAAGCAGATTTATTCAATGACACAGGAAAAGTTGACATAGTATGAGATTGACAGAAAACAGAGACATTATGGAAGAAAGTAGCTGAATCAAGCATAGGCTTGCAGATGTAGAGACATTTGGACCCTTTTCCCACAACAACAATTTGATTAGTTGTAGGGTCCTGAAAAGCAAAGTCATTGAGGAAAAAATGAGCATCTAGTCCTTGATCCTTAATCAATTTACCAACAGATAGTAAATTGAGTTGAAAATCAGGCACATAAAACACATCATTAAGGGTTAAGAAAGGTGTTATTTTGACTTGACCAACCATAGTAACAGTTTTGGTTCTACCATCTGGCAAGTGAACAATGATAGGATGTTTAAGAATTCTGGTGGAAAGAAACAAGTGTAAATGAGGTGACATATGATCTGAGGCCCCTGTATCACTCACCCAATCAATTCTTATGTTCATATCAGGATGACAGAACAAAGCAAAGGCTGATGTAAAACAGGAAAAGATACCTGCATAATGCATTGAGGAACTTGCTTGATTAGCATTTGCAGTACCACAATCAGCAACTCCTTTTCCCTTGAACATTTTCATCACCTCTGAGCACACAGCAGCCACAAGCTTCTGATCAAACATACCATTTTGCCCCATTCCAACACCATTCTCATACCCTAAATCAAAAGGAGTATCTCCCATCATGTGTTCTTCTAAGCTTGTTACCTGAGCAGCCATTCTTGTGTTCTTTTTACCTTTCTTTCCCTTATACCAGTCTGGATATCCAATCCTTTCAAAGCATTGCTCAACTAGATGAACTTCCTGATTACACCCTGTACACACTTTCTTAAACTCATTTCTGCCAGTACTGCCCTTAACATCTTTCTTCCCTTGATAACCAGTCTTATGACCATTCAAATTATGAAAAGAAAGTTGTTGGCTCAAAAGAAGGATGAGTAACTTGTTTTTGTTTTTCAATTTGTTGCACAATATAATATGCCTTATTGACATTAGGCAAAGGATCCATGCCTAAAATTTGACTTCTAACAGCCTCATATTCATCATTCAGTTTCATCAAAAACTGCATTAACTTTGACCTACTATCCATCTCAACAAACTTATCAATAATACCACAGGAACACTCTCTCATCTTGCCACAAGAACAAGTAGGTAAACCATTGAGATTCTGCAATTCGTCCCAACATCTTTTAAGCTTATTGAAGTAAGATGCAATGCTGAGATTACCTTGAGAAATATGACTTAATTCCCTTTCTAGTTGATAGATGAGTGGTCCATTGCTTTGGCCATATCTTTCAGTGATCTCTTTCCACAATTCTTGTGCAGACTGTGTGTAAAGGAAGGCATCAGATAACTCAGTCACCATAGAATTCAATATCCAACATGTTACCATGTAATCACATCTGATCCACCTTTGATAGTTCACATCTGTCAAAGCAGGTCTTGCACAAGTTCCATCAATAAACCCCAATTTAAACTTTGCTCCTAAAGCCATCTTAACATTTCTGCTCCAACCAAGGAAATTACCCCCATTAAAAGGTGTAGTCGTTAACCCCATGCTTGGATTATCAGAGTTGCTAATACACAACGGATCATTGATTGAATTTTCACGATTATCATTATTAACAGTTGTGACTGAAGGATTTGAAGAAGCCATTGATGAAAGGTGAAAGAAGCCCTAATTATTGTGAAAAACCCTAATTATTGAATCTTGAGAAGAATTACAAATCAATTAATCAAAATGATCAAATGAATCAAGAATCAATCGATAAACAATCAATTGAATCAAAATTAGGGTTTGTATCAAGCTTTAGGCTCTGATACCATATGAACGCGGAATGATAATGAGAGAAAAGTGAAAAATGATTATTATTCAAATGAAATTTGTTACTTAAAAAAGGGGAAAGGAAAGGGTACTTATAGGCAGGTTAACAACACTAACCGCCTTACTAACAAAAACTTAGAATATTTACAACTATAGTCCTTTGTCTATACAAAAGTTACATTAATACTCTTAACAGTTTAAGAAACATAATATGTTCTTCAGAACTCGAGTCAGGGAAATACTTAGCCATGGTGATTTCGGGTTTAATGGTATCAGTAATAAGAGCGGATTTACGTTCATTATGGGTTGCAAGGTTTTTAATGACAATGTTGAGTTTTAATTTGACTGTGATGCGGTTAGCTTTTTATTGTTTATTGTCATGGTGGTGACAGGTTTTGAGAGGTTTTCGGCCAGGATGGCCATGGATTCCACTAGGGAAGGTAGGTATTGACTTGAAGGCATCGAGTGAGTCAATGAAAGACCAATTAAAGAAGATCAATATCCCAAAATAAGTAGCTAATTGAGTTAGCAGATCTTATAGAAATTAAGAAAGGAACATGAGTACTTAAAATTAAACTTTATTTCCTCTCTCTTTCATTAAATAAAGAAAAAATTACAGGGATCGTCCTTGTGGTTTACACGTATTTCATTTTTAGGAGCTATTTCATTTTAATTACGCCACATATACCTATTTTGTGAAACGTTGCACACTTTTGGTCCCTATTTTGGCTGGGCCGTTAGTTTGACCGTTAAATGTATAAATATTATATACCCGTTAGTCCCTCCGTTAGTATTTTTTGCACCGTTAGTCCTCAAATACAAATAGTCTAATTATACTTCTATCTCCATTTCTGCAAATCAATCACCACCACCATCATTCAGTTCAAAGGTCTTAAAAAAAATAATAAAAAAAAAATAAAAAAAAAAAATAAATAAACTGATGAACACAAAAACCCAAATCAAAACCCAAAAAAACATAAAACTCAAATCTAACACAAAAACCCAAATTAAACACAAAAAAACCCTCGATCTAACACAAAAACCCAAATCGATCTAACCTTTCAAACCCTTTTTTTAACTAAAAACCCTCGATCTTGACACCAAAAACCCAAATCGATCTAACCTTTCAAACCTAAATCGATTTGGGTTTTTAACTATAAATTCAAGGGTTTTTTGTTAGATCGATTTGTGGTGGTGGGTTTTTGTGTTAGATCAATTTGGGTGGTGGTTATTGTGTATGGATGGATGGATAATTGGTGTTGTGTATGGATCGATTTGTGTATGGATAATTGGTGGTTATTATGTATAGATAATTGGTGGTTATTGTGTGTGGAAAACTAGAAGGTGGGGGGGGGGGTGTTGAATAGTTTTATCGATTTTTAAATTCTTTTAAAATCTTCTTAAAAGTTTACTTATGAAAAACCTTGATTCGAATCTTAAGTACAATCAATCAACACCAATATGAACTACACACTAAGCTAACTAATAATAAGTAAAGTAAGTAAAGAGAAAAGTTAGAAAGATCAAACCGGGACAAAAGGATTTATAGTGGTTCGGCTACGAAGCACCTCTTCGCCCTACTCCACTCCCCGACTACCACACTCGAGAATTTCAAGCACCATGTCAACAATCTCCCTTAAGGCGGAGAAAACCGTACACGTCGCTTATCCTATTTTCGACACTAAGCTAGATATCGAGTGCTAATCTTAGCTAGCACCAATCTACCACGATCCACTTGATCAAACACACAAGCCCAATGGCTTCAAGAGATCACCAAGATATCGACACGATCAAGATGATCAACACTCACTTAACTAACTCTATCCTATCGACCCTTGATCTTCTTGATAAATCACACAAGCCCAATGGCTTTAAGAGATATTCACTATCTCTATAAGATCAAAATGATCTTCACTCACACTCTCAAAAAAGAAAAATAATTTTGATGTATTATATGATACAACAAGGATGTGACAAATGTTACAAATAACCTAACAACTATAATTCTTGTATCTTCTTGGATACCTTGAGTTCTTCTCTTGCACTTGAAGAGGAATGACAACACCTTGTATCAACTTGGATACTTTGTGTTCTTCTCTTGCTATTGAAGAGGAATGAAGAGGATCTCTAAGTTGGATGATTGGATCACTCTTAAATAAAAGAAAAACTAAACTAAATGATCAAGAAGAAAGAAAGGTGTGAGAGGGTGCCTAAAATCTGTGAAGTGGGCTGGTATTTATAGGCAAAGAAAATCTGGCCGTTATAGAGGGACGGCTCCACTAAATCACCCACTGCTCCACTAAATTTATTGGAACCGTGGAGCCGTGCCAGACAAGGACGCTCCAAATTTTGTCTTTTTTGGTGAAAACTTATTTGGGGAAGTTTGGAGCTGATTTTGGGGGAAAAATAGCTGTTATGTAATTTAAACTTATTTTTCCATTAAAACATTTCTTAATTATTCAAAAATAATTTGTAAGGTATATTTTTGAAAAAATGTTTTGTCACATTAAAATGTGAAGTCTTAAAACACAAATTCACTTCTTTGATCATTAGTCAAGTTGTAAATTTGTTCTAGAGTGATTTGCGTAGAAACGGGATCTTCCGATTAAAAACTTGTTTACGTTAATTTTAATGTAACGTGTTTTCACATTTTGTCATCCTCAAAACGTGAAGTAATCGAAAGATATAAATAACGTTTTTAGAACATTATTTACATCAACAATCTCTCCCTTTTTGATGATGACAAAATTTTAAGTTAAAATTAGTTTTAACAAGTTTTTAATGAGTTTACTCCCATTTCTCCCCTTTTTGTCGAAGCAAAAAGGTTGCAAGGCTCCCCCTTGATGTATACTCCCCCTCATTTGGAGAACACCAAGAAATCGAGCAATGATTCGTGCTACAAAACAAGCTTAGATGACATAAATACAAAATCTAACAAGTAGCACGTTTGACAAATATCCAACCACTAAAGAAATAGCTAAGTAGCCAAAAATAAACATGAAACAACCATATGAAAGCCCATTCATAAACATGAAACAAATGTCATACATAGGTATGACTACATCATAGAAGCAAAATGAACAACAAGAAGGCACATAGACATCAATAGTAGTATGAGACTTCAAGATTTGCTTCAAATTTCAAAAGGGTCCTAGGCTTTTATTTGTGAACCTAAACATTAACATGTTTAGTTGGTTGGGTTATTTGGTGGTGGAGGAGGTAGTATGATGGGTCCTTGTGGTGGTGTGAAGAGGTGCTCAAGGTAAGAGAATTGAAAGTTCAACTCATCTCTAAGGCACATGATGAGGTGTTGGTTATGGTGACAACAAGGACAACTTAGGGTTTGTGGTTGTAAGGGATAAAGAATGGGATGACCCATTAGTGGTTGTGGTGATGGTGATGGTGATAGTGATGAGGGTGATGTGTTAGTGCCAAGTTCAAAGGGTGATGTAGGTGATAGGGTTAGTGTGTGAGCCAAAGGTTGTGGTGAAGAGGATGATGTGTTAGTGTCAAGTCCAAAGGGGTTTGATGGTGATTGGGTGAAGGTTAAAACTAGTGGTTGAGGAGGACTTGGTTGAGATAAAGGTGTGTTGATTCTAATGGTGGTGGAGGATGAAGATGTTGGCCTAGTTGAGGTTGCCTTGGATGGAGCTAAGGGTGTAGAGATTGAAGATGTTGATTTGGTTGAGGTTATTGGTGTATGGATATCATCATCTTCATCCAAGGTGAGATCAATGAGAATCATCTCATTAGTTGGTTTGATGTTAAGCCTTGGCTTTTTGGTTTTGTGTGAAGTGGTAGCAATGGTGGAAGACATGTTAATCGTATGCTGAGTGTGAAATGGTGAGGATGAGCAATGTATGATGTTAGCTTATATAGCCAACTCAAAACATGCAAGTATGGATAGGATGGTGTATTTGGGGATTTGGGTGTATTGGAATCAGGTTGTGTTTGCAGATTTCCAGGAAAAGAGAGTCAAAAACTGGAAGAGAACAGTTAATTTCGTCTTCCCAGAGCACGGTACCACTAAAGGTACCACGGCACCACTAAATTTAGTGGAGCCGTGGCCTGCAGTTGACCATTTTTCCAGTTCTGCAGGTTCTAGGCTACCTAAAATGGGTAAATCTGGGGAATCCATTTTCTGCAAATCTCAAAGCCTCAATCTACTAAAGTATAATCACATAAAATTCCTAACACTAGCCTCAACTAGCAACTAATGTGATCATGTGATTATCTATGTTCTAGGCAACTATTAAGCATGCATGATTTCAAGCAATTTTATCATCCAGCGCATGCAATAAAATAAAAGAAAATGCATGAACTAGGCAAAGCTCATAATAAAACATCAAGATTGATTAACTAGTCAAGGTAACCAATATCAAGCAAGAGATGTTAAAACAATTCAAGCTAGTAAGTGTGAGATGGCCATACACAAGACCATATTAATAATAGCTTAATAATAATGATACTTAAGTTAGTTATACTACTTAAGTTAGAGCCATCTAATATCTTCACTTCAGCACACCTTCATTCATCATCGCTTGATGAAACATCATAGCATGATACCGAATCATCATCATGATTCCCTCGAGATGATGTACATTCCCAATATAGAGAAGTGTAGGTGTTTTGGGTTTGAGGTGCCATGGTAGGTTCAACAAGAAGATATTTAGTGTTTTGGAGATGAGGGAATGTGTTTATGACAAAACGATATAGACGAGTCAGCAACATGCCATAGGGTATTACCTTATCAACTCGACCCTTGACACCGAAAATTATCCTTGCCATAAAGTAGGCAAGATTGTAGGGTTGCTCAGTGACTAGACAATACAACATGTGAGCACAACACGCCAGAAGTTGCTCACGGTTGTGAGGAAGACAGAAGACATTTTCACGGATGACTTCTATCCATCTACGTAAATGTGGATGAACTTCATCAACATAGACTTTGAGTTGATCTAAGTCATACTCATGAGACTCACGAAACTCAACTTCACCATTTTCTTTAAGAAAACCGTGAACTTTTTGAGGAAGAAGAATATGCTATTTAATCGTACGTGGAGTGGGAATGAGAGTATTGTAAGGACCAGACTCAATTTGGTGACTCGTGAGGGCTTTGAGTGACCAACTTTCCGTGTAGGAGCATTGTCCATAGTTCAGAATTTGAAGAATGTTGGCAAATTGGTCAAGAGTAAGGGAGATTTCTTGGTTTTGTATCACGAATTGGATAGACAAAGTTTGATCCTCGTTATGTACGAGTTTGACTTGTCTATAGAACTCAAGAACGAAATGAGGACAAATGTGATCATTGATCCGAAACAAGCAATCGAATCCGATTCCTTAAAACATGGTTTGGATATGATCATGGTTTAGAAAGGAAGGTTCGACAATACGTCCTTCGTGGAAGAGACGAGACTCTAGGTGACGGAAGCTTTGTATATGAGAGAGTGGTGTGTCAGGTTTAAGTGACGGTTTGGGAATGTACTCAGCTGTCAGTTCATGATCGTAATCAAACATTTGAAATCCCATGTTACCTATGAAAAATTTATTGAAGATTAATATTGAGAGATTTCATTTATATATATATATATATATATATATATATATATATATATATATATATATATATATATATATATATATATATATATATATATATATATATATATATATGTGTGTGTGTGTGTGTGTGTGTGTGCCTAGTGTGCGTTTATATGCAGACAATATGGAGGTGCGGTAGTATCGACTCTAAAACAAAACTAATGAGATTACCCAAACGCTCCTACCTTCACTTTTGCTCAATCAAGTATGTCGAATAATACATATTAATCATGTAATTCGATCCATATTTGAGAGTTCATGTATGCATGCAAAAACGTTTTTAATTTGCATCAACAATGCACGAAAAAGGTTTTATGATCCTAGATACGTGAACTTTTTCGAAAACAATGGAATTGGGGTGTTTGGCAAACGCCTCAATGTGGCGCCAAAAATCTTAGAGTTGAAAAGCCTCAATGTTAATCATTCCTAGTCCAATTTTAATCATCCTAGACATGATTCCACTACAAATACTTAATTTTAATCCAATTTGAATGGGAAAATTCGGACTAGATTATCCAATATTAGTGGGTTTATGAAAAACCTAGGTTTAGGGAATCATGTAAGTACTACATTGTCTAATCCTAGTCCTAGTTGCATAAAAATTCAACAAAAATTGAAAACCCCCAATTCGATTTTATGCATATGAACAAACCCTAGACTCAAATTGGAAAGAAATAAAAGATAATTGACTTACAATTTGTGTTGTAGTGATTGGGAATGTTTGATTACAATGCCTTGATTTTGATTAGCGAGAGTATGATTAGATTTTGGTGTTGGGTTCGGTTTTTGACAGCAAGGGCGAGTGGTTTTGTTTTGAATTGGATATGCAGAGGAAAAATAGAACAAGAGGGCGTTTTCTCAGATATACGGTACCACGGTACCACTAAATTAGTGGTGTCGTGCCACTTTAGTGGAGCCGTTTGTGTCTGAGACCCATTTTTGTTCTGGTTTGACTCTTGACTGATTCATCTTACTTATTTAGTAAGACTTTTTGACACGAGAAAAAAGTTTATACCTAATAAACTCTTTTTACGAAAGCGATTATATGAGATGACAAGAAATGACCTTAGTATTTCCAAGGAAATGCCTAAGTTTTCATTGGAGGAAAATGAGGATTGACTTTTGATATTTCCCGTGAAATATCTAAGAGTCATGAGACGAGATTTAAAGAATGACTTAACATTTCCAGTGAAACGTTGAATAGTCATGAGATGAGTCGTAAGGGAAGACTTAGTATTTCCAGTGAAATATCTAAAAGTCATGAGGAAAATGAGAGGAATGACTTTAAAAAGTCATGAGCGATACGTAAGGAATGACTTCAATATTTCTCGTGAAATATTTGAGCGGTCATAGGATAGATGAGAGGATTTGCTTAATATTTCCAGTGAAATATTGAGCAGGTTATGAGGTATGATGCAAGGGATGACTTTAATATTTCCATTGAAATATTGAAATAGTCATGAGCGGGATGAGAAGGATGACTTGAGAAGTCATATGACGAGACGTGAGAAATGACGTTAATGTTTCCAGTGAAATATTAAGAAATCATGAGACGAGAAATAAAAGATGTCTTTAATATTTTCGAATAAATATTCAAATAGTCATAAGAGGGGTGTGAAGAACGTATAGGTTAGAATATCAACGATGTTGTCTTATAAGAGAAACTTTTCTAAGAAAAGATTTTTCTTTTGACATTATCGCGACGGAGGAGATGACGTACTTCGATAAGCTTTGTACATGAGCAATCCACAGGGTTCTTGGTCAAGTCTATTTGCATCTCGGCTGTTACTCTTCACAGGAGTGTTGTTGAGATGGACGTCTCTTTTGATTAGAGGTTGTCTCATCCATAGTGCTTGTTGTCATGCCTTTCCGGTGCTTACGTATTCGGCTTCAGTCGTGGAGATAGCGAGAGTGGTTTGTTTCTTGGGGAACCAAGAAGTTTGACAACAACCTATGAGGGTACAATTATCACTCTCTCTTTATCAATCCACATTATTTCTCCCATTATCATGGTTGATATAGACAACAATTTCTACATCAATCCCCTTGAGATATCATAATCTCAAGTGTATAGTGCCTTTAATGCATCGGAAGATACATCAAACACTTTAAGGTAAGAAGTTTTAGGATCCTTCTTACAAGTGGGCACAAAGCCAGACACTAGACATGATGCCGGACCTACTTGCTGTTAGGTAAACCAATTTACCTATCATGCCCCTAACCTAGTGATATCCGCGCACTTACCTTCATCGTCTCTTGTGAGATTCGTTTTTGCGGATATGGGCGTTAGTATCAGTTAAGTTTTTTCTAAGCAATGTATCTTATACATATAGTATACTTAAGTTTATAGGAATACTTTCTTCAAGTAAGATTATTTGTGTGCAAGGGAAGAAACTTGATTCACTCATCATTTACTCATCTCAAACTTGTCACGCATGATCTTTGAGCGATCATTGTACATTTTTGGACAATTTTAGTTTGTCATGATGAGATGTGAATTTAGTTTCTGTGTTTTAGTGCCTACCATGTTAGATTCTAATTACACTATATGCTTAGCATTTCTACTAACAAAGGGTGTTTTAAGAAAGCGTACATGAGCCTGAGGTGTTGCCCTTAAAATTCGAACACTAGACTACCTTTGTTGAAAGCTAGACATATGAGACACAACTTGACTTTGCGTCACATGATTTGTTTGATCACAAATCATTCTCCATTAGTTAGACTTCAGGTTTATTTACAACCATGTTTATCTAGCAAAACAGAAGTTCAAACATCTAGTCCCCAATATCTCATGTGTCCAAAGTTGTTAGTGCTAAACATCCTATGCATTTGTTGCATTAGTTTAAGATGTAGGAACGGAGAACAAATTTCCCATGGTAAGTAACTCTGTAATTGACGGTTATTCCAAGTTACAGGATAGTTACTTGAATAACCTTGTCTTCTAGAGTTACTTCTCGATAGAGGAGTTCTTGACCGAGGTTTAGGAGCATTTGTTTTTCTAGGTGGAGGAGTCTTAGACCCAGTATTAGGTTTTACATAACCATGCCCGGGAGTTGACATAGGTTTTTAAAATCTTTTGGCTTCTTCTATGCTAGCAATGGATACTTTGGTACCATTTACGACTATGTGATTTGGTTTAGGTCTTGAATCATTTTTTAAATTTGACTCAGTTCTATATTCAGTAGCACACGGTACCATGGTACCATTAAATTTAATGGTGCCGTGTGTACATTTAGTGGTGCCGTCTGATGTTTTGACAGAATTTGTGAGTTTGACAAATTCTACCCTTTTTGTTTTACTTGTCGAAGCATTATTTGTTTCTTTTTCAAACCTAATGATCCTAAATGCATTTTCTTTGAGTTTTTTGTTTTCTACTCAAAGACTTATGCATGACTTGCATTCTAAATCTACTTCTTTATTTTTCTGAAGTCTTTTGACTTGATCTTTTAGTTCTAAAATTAGCAATTCAAGTTCTTGCAATTTTAATTTTAGTGTTCTATTTCTACCTAAAATTTTAGAACTAACCTCGCATAATTTATTGTATTCGTCATGTAACCTATTGTCATCTATTGACGAGTTATCATCACTATAATAAGAAGAGTCGGAATGTACCTCATTAGAAGCTTGAGCCATTAGGCATGTTTCGTCGTTAAGCTTCTTCTCTTCTTCTTCACCGCTATCACTCCAAGAGCCTCTTATGAAAGCTCGTTGGTTGTCGGATTTCGGTGGTTTGGGACATTCTCCTATGAGGTGATTAGGATCTCCGCATCTAAAGCATCTCCTATCACTCGTCCCTTTCCTTTCATCTCGGTTCTTTTGAGATGACCTCTTTTCATCACGAGATTGTCTAGGAAATCGACCTTTCCTCCTAAACAACTTTCTAAAATTTCTAACGGCTAGTGCATACTCTTCATCTTCACTATCGGAACTCGAACATTCCTCATCACTAGACTCCTTCTTGGCTTTCAATGCTAGAGATCTAACTCTCTCATTTTTTCCTTTAACTATATCGAAGTCTTTCTTGATTATCATCTCGTGAACTTTCAAGTTTCCTATTAGTTCATCGAGTGACAATGTCGCCAAGTCCTTTGACTCTTCAATGGCGGTGACCTTTGCTCTCCATTTAGGATGAGAGCCCTAAGAAACTTCCTAACATAATTCTTGCTAGAGTAACCTTCATCAAGAGCTTTTAGACTAGTAATAATGGTATTAAATCTAGCGAAAGCATTATCTATTGACTCATCTTCCGAAATGAAAAATTGTTCATATTGTTGAACAAGAAGATCAATCTTGTTCTCTTTGACTTGATTATTACCTTGGTGATGAAATCAAATAAGTACATTTTATCATTATCATTTATCCTATTTATTTGACTTGTTTTATTATATTATATATGAGAATTGATACGTTAATGTTTACTTTTGTAATTCTCAGGTCAAAACAAGTATTATGTGAAACTTGGCGATTTTGGACTAATTAAGGAGCAAAACAAGCATGATATTAAGAGTCTACTGAAATGTACAAGATCAAGATCATTCGGCTCCAGATACGCCGCAACATACTTCGTAAATACGGCGCATCACTATCAAGATTTCGCAAGTGACGATCCAAGACAGCAAAGGACATGCACCGCATAGAGAAAAGGAGTTACGCCGCATCTTAAGGCGGTGTACGAATATTCCTGAATATATTAATCTTGGACCCCACGCGAAGTTAAGTCAATGTGCCGCATCTACTTATCCTATGCGCCGCATCTAACCCTCAGACAGAAACTATAAATACCCCAAGGCCAGACGAATTTTGAGACATATAGATCCTTAACAGACGAAACACACGAAGACCGAAGAAACCCTAAAGCCGAATTCAGACGTATTAGCAGCACAAGACACACCCTAAACGAAGATACAAGAGCTGTAAGAAGGTCCTTCATGTATTCAATTCATTAAGTAGTTTTGTTTTATTGTATTAGTACACTTTAATTCATCAGGATTGATGGGCCGATTCCATGTGACTACGGAAAATCGTGGGCACCCCTTAAAATTGTTTTCCCATTAATTAAAGTTTATATGTTGATGTCTTTGGTGACTTTTATTAGTGCATTGATAACCTCTGTGTCTAGCTGAGCATTGCTTGGGTCGCCATGCCCCTTCCTCGCCTATTTATTCTATCGTTTCTAGGATAATGGGATAGACATAAGTGATCATTAAGGGTTTACTCACCGATAAGATTAGAGCCAACGAGAAAGGGTTAATTATATACACTTCATATAAAACTAGCAATAAAACAAGTAACAAGCTACTTAATTATCAGGACAGGTCTTCTTATTGTCTCAAGTATCTATCTGTGTACGTGTGTGCTAACCCTGGTTCGTACTCATTAGTTTAGTTTATTATTTAATCATAACCAAACCGTGCCAGTCTCTCAGGCTGAACCCCTTGCGTTAGATTAGGATTGTATAGCTAACTTAAGATATTAAAATACTGATTAGAATAACTAGATAATACGTTCCACTCTTAGTGATCGACACTCTACTTACCATTATATTCATACTGACCGGGTACACTGCTCGTTAAAGTGTGTGTTTTATTGATAAGTCGGCTAAATATAAATTTAAAACTTGAATATTGCTAAAACCACAACGACATCACGCGCGCACCAAATCTTTGGAGCCGCTACCGTGGATATAAAAATTAGAGCAATACACACGCACACATCAAGTTTTTGGCGCCGTTGCCGGGGAGTGAATTGTTATTATCTGTTAATTTGATTAGTATTTTAATTAGGTTTTTCTTTTTAATTTTTAGATTCTAACCGCTAACCCTTTTATATATTAGATAAATTGCATTCATTGTATTATTTGCATATTTTCTGTTTTTGTGTGCTTTTATTTTCTTTAATTTTTGCTTCTTTTTGTTTGATTTTATTTTTGTTTTTGTTTTTCTATTTTCTTGTATTCTGCTATCGTTGTACTGAGCTGATACAAACGATACGGCGCATCTGTTTTCACAGATACGGCGTATTGCGTTTAATTTTTATAAAATACAACGCGTTTAATAAATTCGAGTACGACGCATCTTTCCCCAAGATACGGCGTATTCTGTTTTTAATAAGATTTTTTTCTAAAACCTTAACGCCATACGACGCATCTGTTTTAACTGATACGGCGTATTTTCGATTTAAATTAAAAACAGTTTTTCGAATTATTAAACAGATACGACGCATCGATTTCTATCGATACGGCGCATCTTCTAAATCAAAAATCTTGTATTTTAAAACGTAACGAAAATACGGCGCATTAGCTTTTGTTAATACGACGCATTTAATTTTAATTAATATAATCGATTTTTGATAAATTAAACTGATACGGCGCATTCTAAAATTATAAGCGGCGTATCTGTTTTCTGAATAAAATTCTGATTTATTTTTAACGATTATAAGATACGGCGCATCCTATTTATAGGATACGGCGCATCGTCTTCAGATATCAGTAGCTTTTATTTATCCCGAACGAAGAAAATTTTAATCATCTTTCCTGTCTCTTAGAAATTTTTTACTTCGAAGCCTATTTGTTTTGTGTTTCAGGAATCATGATTGACATTTTCCCAAGCTGGTTCGGAGGACCATGGGTTAAACTTACAATCGACGAGATTATATCAAAGTTTGCCCAAGAAAGCGGAAAGGAACTATTGCTGAAAGAACAAAACTATATGATTCGAGAAGTGACGATTGTAGTGCACCAATTGTCAAGGGTGATTAAAGGAGTTTTGTTCCAAAGGCACGACCTAAAGGGAAATACCTTGATAATTACATCGACAACGCTGATAACGAAGTTGTCGAGTTTGAACCAGAAGTATTGAAATAATGAGCTGAACGTGAGTCTAACTTGAAGACTCTGGAATAAAGACAAGTGCTGACCGGGAAACAACCCGGAAGGAAAATTTTTACTTTTCTGTTCTGTATCGAGTCTGTCAGACCTGCAGAAGATACGGCGCATCTCAATCCTAAGATGCGACGCATCGCCTGCACTGGTCATATCTTATTTTATTTTCTGCATTTTTATTTTTGACTTTAAAACTTTCTGTCAGTTTATTTTAATGTGGCGCATCCCTGGTTAAGGATGCGACACATCTTCTATTCTGATTCGTATTTATTCCAGGCTCGATACAGCGTATCTTCTTCCATAAGATACGGCGTATCGACTGACCTGACGATTTTCATTTTAATTTTTTAAGTTTTATTTTTACTAACTACTAATGTATTATGCAAGTTTAAACCTTCTTAACTCAGGTGTGTTAAAGTCTGAATGGTACTATAGATTCCTGCATTCTTGTGGATACACCATTTTTGAAGCTTAAACGTTCTCATCCACAAGAAAGTTGATTTTTGCTCTTAAACGAATAATGAAGGATCACACCGAGCAAATCTCAGGGGAGTTTTTCTGTTCTAATTCTTTTATTTTCCAGTTTTTAATCTTTGATACAAACAACGAGGACGTTGTTTAACTTAAATGGGGGGATTGGAGAATTAGAACACTTACTTGTCCTAAACTTTTTCAAAATATGCTTAAAATGCGCTTAATATATCAAAATTTAAATTTTTTAGCATGTTTTTGTTTAAAGTCTAAATTACATAGCTGCACACATAACATTATTTCCAAAAATTGTGAACTTTTCAAAATTCACAAATCTATGAGTGTGCCGGTGACTTGTAAACTTTAGAACTTGGCTTGTATACTATTCGAGACCACCATAATAAGTATTATTTATATAATTAGAATGACTTGTCTAAATTGGTAAATTTCTAGGATTACACCCAAATAGCCTTTATATGTTATGTGATATTAACTAACTACATTGGTTAGTTAACCCCCGTATAAACCCTTTTGTTACTCTCACTTTTAGAGTAAGATACCCCTAGAAAAACACTCAGAGCCATTCCTTTCGTTTCTTACACCTTTGTTATAATATTTCGTTACACCCTTACACCTTAGCCTACCCTGTAGATTAAAATCCGTGGTTAATTGCTTTAGGCAAAGTGTGTTTCCTTACATTACCTGTGTTCGCGTACGTAATTCATTATCTTTGGTTGAGTAAGGAAATTGTACAATGCAATTGATATGAAAGTATATATTGTATATCATTGAGTTTATTTTTCGTGTGTTTACTACTTTCACTATTACAATTATTTCTGAAAGTATGAAAATTATGGAAAAATTATCCGGAAAAATAGTGATAGTAAAGTTGTGAAATTTTACGCATTTATATGTTGATGTTAAAAAAAAAAAAAAAAAAAAAAAAAAAAAAAAAAAAAAAAAAAAAGTTGAAAGTTTGTTTTAACCAACTTATGTAAAGTTTTGTATTAAGTGGGAGATATCACCACTATTTGTTGTATATTATATTTATGGATTGAATGGGAGTTGGCCGTTATGGGAACGCCAACTAAGGTTATTCTTTGATTGAGATCTTGTTGAGTATAATTCGTGTCTACCTAAAGCGTGTGTTTCAAGTGTTAAAGCGTGAGTTATTTAATGATATGAGTCTTATTCATGGGATGGTTGCGAAAGTAATTTACCACACTTAGGATTTTAATATATCTGTGTTGTTTATTTTTCATTTTACACCAATTTGTATCCCAAATATTATCCATACCCTATGTTATTCTTTATCCAAACATTTGATTTATTGAGATTAGGGATTTGAGCAATCTTAAGTATCGTAGTCGTGGATTCAGCTATGTATTTATGATTTTGTCGCCTTTTTGATATAATATTATTGGTGAAGATTACTTGGTCCTATATTTAGCCCATTCGAGTTAAGGATTTGAGCAATTGCAAGTATCGTGTTCGTAGATTCGATCATGTATTTGTGATTTTGTCGCCTTTTCTAGAATGTGAGATCGATAGAGATTAAGAAGAATGATCAACCCTTAACCAACAAACCCTTTTTACCGCTTTAGACTTGTTATTCCTTAGCTTTAGTGGAGGATATGCGTATACTTGCCAAACTTATGATAGAATATTCGTCACGACTGGACAGTTAAACGATTAGATTTGCTTTTATCTAAATATTTTATTTTATCTCTAATTCGTTAAGTGTTTGGTTGTGAAATTATGACAAAAAAACGAATACATGCTTAAATATAAAAATAAATCCTAATATCTTTTAGGATACATTTTCATAAGATTTATTCTAAGGTTTACTTGGGGACAAGTAAAGTTCAAGTGGGGGGATATTTGATGAACTCAAATAAGTACATTTTATCATTATCATTTATCCTATTTATTTGACTTGTTTTATTATATTATATATGAGAATTGATACGTTAATGTTTACTTTTGTAATTCTCAGGTCAAAACAAGTATTATGTGAAACTTGGCGATTTTGGACTAATTAAGGAGCAAAACAAGCATGATATTAAGAGTCTACTGAAATGTACAAGATCAAGATAATTCTGCTCCAGATACGCCGCAACATACTTCGTACATACGACGCATCACTATCAAGATTTCACAAGTGACGATCCAAGACAGCAAAGGACATGCGCCGCATAGAGAAAAGGAGTTACGCCGCATCTTAAGGCGGTGTACGAATATTCCTGAATATATTAATCTTGGACCCCACGCGAAGTTAAGTCAATGCGCCGCATCTACTTATCCTATGCGCCGCATCTAACCCTCAGACAGAAACTATAAATACCCCAAGGCCAGACGAATTTCGAGACATATAGATCCGTAACAGACGAAACACACGAAGACCGAAGAAGCCCTAAAGCCGAATTCAGACGTATTAGCAGCACAAGACACACCCTAAACGAAGATACAAGAGCTGTAAGAAGGTCCTGCATGTATTCAATTCATTAAGTAGTTTTGTTTTATTGTATTAGTACACTTTAATTCATCAGGATTGATGGGCCGATTCCATGTGACTACGGAAAATCATGGGCACCCCTTAAAATTGCTTTCCCATTAATTAAAGTTTATATGTTGATGTCTTTGGTGACTTTTATTAGTGCATTGATAACCTCTGTGTCTAGCTGAGCATTGCTTGGGTCGCCATGCCCCTTCCTCGCTTATTTATTCTATCGTTTCTAGGATAGTGGGATAGACATAAGTGATCATTAAGGGTTTACTCGCCGATAAGATTAGAGCCAACGAGAAAGGGTTAATTATATACACTTCATATAAAACTAGCAATAAAACAAGTGACAAGCTACTTAATTATCATGACAGGTCTTCTTATTGTCTCAAGTATCTATCTGTGTACGTGTGTGCTAATCGCTGATTCGTGCTCATTAGTTTAGTTTATTATTTAATCATAACCAAACCGTTCCAGTCTCTCAGGCTGAACCCCTTGCGTTAGATTAGGATTGTATAGCTAACTTAAGATATTAAAATACTGATTAGAATAACTAGATAATACGTTCCACTCTTAGTGATCGACACTCTACTTACCATTATATTCATACTGACCGGGTACACAACTCGTTAAAGTGTGTGTTTTATTGATAAGTCGGCTAAATATAAATTTAAAACTTGAATACTGCTAAAACCACAACGACATCACGCGCGCACCAAATCTTTGGAGCCGCTACCGTAGATATAAAAATTAGAGCAATACACACGCACACATCACTTGGTGAGTGACTAACAAAGTTTTCCAAATATCTTTTGCCGTATTACACATGGAAATTCTTTCAAACTCCTTTTTAGGCAAAGCGTTGTAAATCATCATTTTAGCCTCATTATTTTTGGCTAATTTGCTTTTAAGTTCATCACTTTTTATCATAAGAAACAATTTCATCCTTTTTAGTTAACGGATTCATTTGAATTGGCTGAAAGTCACCCTCGGTAATAACATGTCAAAGATTAATGTCTTTTGATTTCACATACGTTTCGAATATTGTTTTCCAATAAATAAAACAATCGGTTTCGAAAAGTGGTGGTCTTTGCATAGATTGCCCTTCTAGGTATTTGTTGACATTCATTGATCGATTCAAGTTTTAAAATATAATATATTTTAAAAGCTTGACTGACGTGGCTCTGATACCAATTGTGGAAAACTAGAAAAGGGGGGGGGGGAGGTTGAATAGTTTTACCAGTTTTTAAGTTCTTTTAAAATCTTTTTAAAAGTTTACTTATGAAAAACCTTGATTCGAATCTTAAGTGCAATCAATCAACACCAATATGAACTACACACTAAGCTAACTAATAATAAGTAAAGTAAGTAAAGAGAAGAGTTGGAAAGATCAAACCGGGACAAAAGGATTTATAGTGGTTCGGCTATGAAGCACCTCTTCGCCATATTCCACTCCCCGAGTACCACACTTGAGAGTTTCAAGCACTATGTCAACAACCTCCCTTAAGGCGGAGAAAACCGTACACGTCGCTTATTCTATTTCCGACACTAAGCTAGATGTCGAGTGTTAATCTTAGCTAGTATAAATCTACCACGATCCACTTGATCAAACACACAAGCCCAATGGCTTCAAGAGATCGCCAAGATCTCGACACGATCACAATGATCAACACTCACTTAGCTAACTCTATCATATCGACCCTTGATCTTCTCGATCAATCACACAAGCCCAATGGCTTCAAGAGATATTCACTATCTATATAAGATCACAATGATCTTCACTCACACTCTCACAAAAGAAAAATAATCTTGATGTATGCTATGATACAACAAGGATGTAACAAATGTTATAAATAACCTAACAACTATAACTCTTGTATCTTCTTGGATACCTTGAGTTCTTCTCTTGCAATTGAAGAGGAATGACAACACCTTGTATCAACTTGGATACTTTGTGTTCTTCTCTTGCTATTGAAGAGGAATGAAGAGGATCTCTAAGTTGGATGATTGGATCACTCTTAAACAAAAGAAAAACTAAACTAAATGATCAAGAAGAAAGAAAGGTGTGAGAGTTTTAAACTCAGAAGTTTCTGTGTGTGAAAGGGTGCCTAAAATCTGTGAAGTGGGCTGGTATTTATAGGCAAAGAAAATCTGGCCGTTACAGAGGGACGACACCACTAAATCACCCACGGCTCCACTAAATTTAGTGGAACCGTGGAGCCGTGCCAGACAAGGACGCTCCAAATTTTGTCTTTTCTGGAGAAAATTTATTTGGGGAAGTTTGGAGCTGATTTTGAGGGAAAAAATATATGTTATGTAATTTAAACTTATTTTTCCATTAAAACATTTCTTAATTATTCAAAAATAATTTTTAAGGTATATTTTTGAAAAAATGTTTTGTCACATTAAAATGTGAAGTCTTAAAACACCAATTCACTTCTTTGATCATTAGTCAAATTGTAAATATGTTCTAGAGTGATTTGCGTAGAAACGGGATCTTCCGATTAAAAACTTGTTTACGTTAATTTTAACGTAACGTGTTTTCACATTTTGTCATCCTCAAAATGTGAAGTAATCGAAAGATATAAATAACGTTTTTAGAACATTATTTGCATCAACATTGTGTATGGATCGATTTGGGTAATTGGTGGTTATTGTGTATGGATAATTGGTGGTTATTATGTATGGATCGATTTGGGTGATGGTTATTGTGTATGGTTGGATTGATTTGTAGTGGTGGGTTTTTGTGTTAGATCTCTTGGCTATTAACCAGTTTGAGAATTGGTTGTTAATGTGGATATATAATATGTATGAATTATGATGATGATGGATGCATATGGTAGATGACAGGTGTTTGAAGTGGGTTTCATTTAAATCTTGGGTTTAAGCTTGACTAAAGTGTGTAAGGTTTTATTGTTTGCAGAAATTAAAGTATGTTATGATAGTTTGTGGTTATTGTTTAGAGGGTGTTTGGCCAACGATTAGGTAGTAGAGGTAGGGGTTAGCAGAGGTAGCAAAGGTGGCGTCGGAGAAGATGGCCGATGTGGTGGTCTGCCGTAGATGGTAGTGGCCTTCCGGAGATGGTGGTGGTTGCTGTTTAGTGTGTGAGTTTTTATTAAATATATAGAAAAAGTGTTTATTTATTTATTTTTATTTTTTACTTTTTTTTTAGTTTTATAGAAATAAAGCATGTGAGTTTGTGGGACCCATTTGACATAAAAATAAGATAGAAAATTCACATGAGGACTAACGGTGCAGAAAATACTAACGGAGGACTAACGGGCATATAATATTTATACACTTAACGGTCAAACTAACGGCCCATCCAAAATAGGGACAAAAAATGTGCAACGTTTCACAAGAACCATCCGTGTAAACAAATGAACCATTACATATAAGGAAGATTTGCTTAACCACCATGCTAAGACCATTTGTAATGGGGCGTTACAATGGCTTTCTTGCCGTTACATTTTTTTTAATTTAATGAACTTTATAATTTTTATCTATAAAACCCACTTCAAACCATCAATTTTTATACACTTTCTCTCAATCTTTTATAAACTATATCCCTCTTTTTATACAACAATTTTATCACCATGTATCCCAACCGTCTAACCCGCCCACAAAATTACACCAACCCCTGTTATGTTCGTCCTCGTCATGTTAACGAGTTTGGTGAGGGTCCGTTTTCAAACCAGGAACTTCTCGATGTCATCTCGCATTTGCCACCGAACATGCAACCGCAAATGGGGTTTCAAAATTACGGTTTCGGTAACCAAAATTACGGGTTCAACGCGTACAACCAACAAAACACCTCTCAACAATTCTCGTCTCAAAACTTCGCGTCTCAACAATTTCAACCGCAACAATTCCCGTCTCAAAACTTCGCATCTCAACACGAGCCGGTTGACGTCAAAGATTACGAGACGGTCCCGGAGACTCCTCCAAGTATTACGAAGGGTAAGAAAACCGCCGCCGCCGAACCGTCTCAGCAAAAAAAGCGGTCACACAAAAAGAAACCTGCGAATGAGCCGAAAGCCCCGATCAAGCGTATGCCTTGGACCGAGCAAGAGGAAATGTGTTTGGCACGTGCGTAGATAGAAATTGCCACGGATGCTAACGCCGGTAAGTTTAAATATTTTTTTATAGTTACTATGTTTATGTTTAAATAATTTTTTTAGTTATTATGTTTAAATAATTTTTTTAGTTACTATGTTTATGTTTAAATAAATTTTTTTAGTTACTATGTTTATGTTTGAATACTTTTTTTTTAGTTATTATGTTTATATAATTTTTTTTTAGTAACTTATTATTATTTTTTCTATTGTTTAGCGGATTATCAACGGAGACACGTATTTTGGCATCGGGTTCGAGAAGCGTTTTTTACCGCAATGGATGTTGGACCCGATTATCGCACGCAAGACATGATTTCGGGCAAGTGGACCGAAATGAACAATCGGTGTCAATTTTTCAACACTTGCTACAACCGGAAAAATAATGTCGTACCGAGCGGTGAGAGTTTGTTGGAATGGCCGTACCATGCCGCTTGCAAGGAATACAAACAAGTCAAGCTTTAACCATTCCAATTCAAGGAGGTATGAGAGTACCTTCACACCCATCAAAAATGGCTAGATCAACCCCCTTTGGAAGTTCGTACAACGAGACTGTCGAAACGGTCCAAAAGTGAATCATCATCCGCCCCTGAACATGATAGCCAATCGTCCGATGCCCACACGTTAAACTTAAACGAGTTTGTGGAAGAAGACGAAGTTTTCGTTGTCGAGAGGCCAAGGCCCCCGGGTAGGCGAAGTGCCAAAGGAAAAGGGGTTTCCTCGTCCTCGTCCGCCGCCCCCGACAACAACGCCTTGAGCCAAATTGCGGCTCAACTTGCCAGGATAGGGGATGAGGCGGTGCGTCGTCGTGCGCTTAAAGAAAAAAGATACAACGACCTCTAAACGATTATCAAAAGGAAAGATTTGGCACAATTGGAACGAAGTACCGATGGGCTAGACCCCGTGGCAAAAGAAATTAACGAACAACTCAACGAAGAAATCCGCCGAAAATATCGTGACGCTTAGTTTTTATTTTTATGTAATATTTAGTTGTCGTTTTTAAAAAAAAATTATGTTTGTCGTTTTTTATTTTAATGAAATTGTCTTTTTTTTAATATTATTTAGTTATATATATTAGTTTTAGTGATTAAAAAAAAAAAGAAAAAAAAACGGGTGTCACATGTCACACCATGCCCCATCTAGCTCTACACCACTTTTCTTTCCAAGCCTCATGATGGCCCACACTGCCACATGTCACACCATGCCCTATCCTTTCTTACACACCATATTTTCTTACAAACCATTACACATGGTCTAATAACAAATGAACCATTACATATAAGGAAGATTTGCTTAACCAAATGAACCCCACGCTAATAACAAATTATACTTTATTTCCTCTCTCTTTCATTAAACAAATGAACCATTACATATACGGAGGATTTGCTTAACCACCACGCTAATAACTACCACTCAAAGATTCCACTACATTGACTATTTCGGTCGTGTTTGGTAAAAGTAGCAGTAACAGTGAGCAGTAGCCGTGAGCAGTAGCTGTTTTTTAAATAAAAACGTTTGATAACATAGCTGTAAATATCCACAGCTTTTGTAAATATTCACAGCTCCAAAAGAAAGCATTGGGAAAAAAGCTTTCCTAAAAAATTGCTAAAACTCATTGCTCCCTTACCAAACGAACATCAAAAATAAAAAAGCTCATTTTCACCGCTCATTGCCCAAAAAAGCTCCAAAAAACTCCGCGCCAAACATAGCCTTCATATGGCAATTAATAAACGAGTTGGGCTTCTTTAATGTAAAATACTACTCCCTCCGTCCCAAAATTATTGTCCCACGACAAAAAACACATTCTTTTAGAAAAATGTCATTATCACTACTTTCTCTCTCTTACTTTTTTGCCAAATGACAAGTTTACCCTTAACCAATTAATTAACACTTCATTAAAATTTGTAATATTAATTTCAACCAAGGGTAATATAGTAAACTTTACCAAACTCACTACCTATTCACTTTCTATATTTGGTATGGGACAATAAAATTGGGACAGACGAAAAAGGAAAGTGGGACTATAAAATTGGGACGGAGGGAGTACTACTAAACTAAACTGATTAAAGCTGATATTCGAATGCATGTTTATTACACTAGCATGGTAACCGCGCAATGCGGCGGCGCGTACCTTATGACAAAATTTTGTAGCGAACAAATATTTTTCATTTATATATATATATATATATATATATATATATATATATATATATATATATATATATATATATATATATATATATATATATATATATATATATATATATATATATATTTTTTTTTTTTTCTAACAATAACTTTAGTAAGCAACGTTTTTTCGTTCAAAATGACTACATGATTTATATAAAGTTAAGCAACGTTTTTTCATTTGATATATAAAAAATCGTAAATATCAAGAAGTATAGAGCTATTTTTGTAAGTCGCTGCATATTTTGGGGTAAGTTTGTAACATTTTGTTAACCGACGGTAGGGGTGCAAACGAGCCGAGCTACTCGAGCTCGACTCGATAAAAAGCTCGAAACGAGCCGAGCCTTGTCGAGCTCGAGCCGAGCTCGAGCCTGAAAATCAACTCGTTTACTTATCGAGCCCGAGCTCGAGCTTCGCTTATCGAGCTCGAGTAGGCTCGTCGAGCCTTATCGAGCCGAGCCCATTTGGCCCAATAACCAAGCCCAATGGATACCATAAACATTTTGTCCAATAAGCCCTAAACAAATCACACCCTAACCCTAATATGTCGCATATTTAACAGGCAGTCACATAACCCTAATATGTCTCATCTTTATCTCAACACCTCACTTTTCATCCCCTCAAACTGATCTCATCTTTATCTCAACACCGATCAAAATAATCTTCTTCATATCACAAGATATTCACAAGCACCTTTCGTGTTTAATCACAAACGTAATCAAAACCCACCAATTTCTTTCTGCATGATTCTCCCGCGTCAAGGCTTCCAAGTAAACGGCATCAAGATCATATCAATGGTCTCGGGTAGGTGATAAGTTGCAATTTTTGTTTTTCTTTAAATCGAACTAAAGAAGGATTATAACACATTTGTTATAAATCTGTTCTTGTTGTTATCGGATATAAATGAAGGTAATCTTCAACAAGGATCTATGATGATAATGGTTTTAACAAAAAAATCTGTAAAAGATTAGAAGGAAAGTTAAACCAAATCTGAGATCTTGTAATTTTGTGGCTTGTGTTTAGTCCTTAAACGAACCAAGGAAATAGATCGTAACAGACTTCTTATGAATTGTCCTTTATGTTCGTATAATGAAAAGCTAAGCTTCATAAATTGATCGATGATGATGCCTGTTCCTTAAGCAGATAAAGCGAGCTCGAGCGTGAAAAACATCTTTTTTATTTACTCGAGCCTTATCGAGCCGAGCTCGAGCTTTGTGAAAAGTGTACGAACCGAGCTCGAGCACAAAAATAAAGGCTCGGATCGAGCTGAGCTCGAGCTCGAGCTTGTTAAAAAACTGACGAGCCGAGCTCGAGTATAGTAAAGCTTGGGCTCGGCTCGGCTCGTTTGCACCCCTAACCGACGGCCTATAATACCAAAACAACACAAAAACACAAAACGACATTTTTTTGCCCCTGCCAACACGTAAAACGACAAAAACCAAAAACGAAGTTGTTTGGCTCAGAAATGATATATTGTATATATATTATATAATACTCCGTATATAATAACAAAATTCAACCAAATAACCCTTTACCCTTAGACCAAAAATTCAGTTATAGATGGCCAATGTCAAATTAATAGCCCATGCATCTAATTGATATACACCTAAAATCAATTAGCAGCCCAACATTAAGCCAATTTTCGGATCCAATCAAAGTAGTTAACCCAAAGCCCAACAACTTACCCTTCTGTATTTGTATATACGTAATTGAGTAACCCTAAATTTTTATTACAAGAATGGCGCCCGCCTTTTTTTTTTTTTTTTTTTTTTTTTTTTTTTGGCAGGCCTATTTTGTAGAAATAAAGTAGAATAAATTTTTCTTTGATCTATTGTTTGTATTTCAAATGGTAATGGCATGTCGTTTCTCAACCTATTGTTACCAAATTTTCAACACCTAGCCCTGCATAAAACAAAATATTATGAAATGGGTATTCTAGTTGCCAAAGAATGCACAAATATAAGCATTACACTTATTAAGTAATTAACTTATGTCCAATTTTATAAACTCTTTTAACTCCAAGATGGGCCGTTTTGCGTCCCTTTTTCCCGCCAAAATTATGGCCCAACTTCTTAGCCTGTCTGCGTGGCGCATGTGATCCAAAAAATTGTTGTTTTTGGCAAATCCGGTCCATTTATGGTATAACTAATACTCCCGAACCTTCCACTCATTCATCCATTCCAGATCCGCACATACCTGTACCAGAGACGATGAAGAAGTTGGTAAGAATGAGGTATGAAGATGAGGAAGTTTCAAGTTTTTTTGTGTAAAAGATTTAGAGATATAAGATTCAATCGATTACAGCAGTGCAAGAGTTATGGAAGAGTTAGGGATTTGATTTTTTTTTGCTAGTAGCAAAATGTAAATGTTCGATATTTCAAAGTGATGCACTGGATAGATAGACACACTTAACTGTACATGTTTGCAATATCATGGTAGATGTTGAATAAGAAATACAGTTTTGGTTAATCGTTTATAGTAATGGTCGGGAAAAAGGAAGTGGTTATCTCAATAAGAAATCGAATACACACACTATAAGAAGCTTCAATAAGAAATCCTAAATAGCCCTGAAATGTAGTTAATCTAGTAAGTAATTGATATACTCCGTATCATAAATCACTTAACAAATGAGATACAGTTAGCCAAACTGCTAGGTGAATCGAGGTCGGAAGGAAAGACTGATAGGTCCTATTTTAGCTTAACACAAGATCTAAATACCACGTACAACTAATAACACTTACGTATAATAACTAATAACGAGAGAACAAGAGAGAATGAATGAGATAAGAAGAAGAAAATGGATGACTTATATTGATACGATTGAATGACAAAAATTCGGTACAAATGAACATAAACCAACATCAAATAATGAAGCATGAGTCCTCTATTTATAGAGGAAAATTAGGGCGACTCATGCTTGAAATGATTCTAGAAGATTTAAGACAAAACATACGGCCCATGGGCTTAATTACAAACATAGAGCCTTATTTAATGCAACCTAATTTCTATATTTGACCAAGACTTGAAATATCATTAAACGTGTTCCCAACAATCTCCCCCTAAGTCTTGGTCATCTTGGTTGCACGACGTCATCTTTGCTTCTTTGGCTTTTGACGTCTTTATAATCTTTGTTCTTTGTTCTTGTTGTGATATGATATTGTCACGTCTCGATCTGCCTTCCACCAACGTTCTTTGATGACTGTGTCTTTACGTCTTTTCCACGATGCTCATATGTCTTTTGACTTATGTTCTTCGTATATCACGTAGTTCTCACTTCATAAGCTTCAATCTTCGTCTTGTGAAAGTTTGACATACTTGATCTTTGACTTTTCTTTAATTTCTTTGAACTTTTGTTATTCCTTAGTCTTTGTGAGAACTCTGCTTCAGGATATGAGCATGATGGAATGATGGTAGTGGAACTCCCGGTCTCCATGATTAGCTGTTGGTAAACAGTTAGCAATAAATCATCCGGCACTTACAGGTTCGGACTTCGAGATCGTCAACTGCATAGTATGAAGACTTTCTCTAATCCTAGCCCAGGCCGTTCTGAATTGGATACCCTCGAAAGGGCTTACACAGACACACCGAAGTGCATCTACGATTCAGTGAGTCGCTGGAGATCACCCCATGACTATAGACCATTTTGGAGCTAACACTAAGAGTAATCCACAAGGGATTACCGAAGTGACCTGCTGTCAGGGCTGTTTGATGTTGACCCTTGCAGGATTTCCATTCAATCACTGAGAATCACAATTTTTGAATTCTCTCATGAATGTTCTCGGCAGATTGCAAAGATCTGCGAAGGACACTCTTATAATTTACAACTGGCGTTCCTTTTGTTGAACAACCGGTGTAGAAATACTAAGTGTTCCTAAGAGATCTTTGATGTATCTCATGGCTCTAGACTCAATCAAGTGCTTATATTTGGTCGTCGAAGGCATGGAGCAAATTGCCTCCTTTTCAATGTCAACACATCTCTGAGTGAGAGGTCGATAGATAATGAAGGGTTGTCCATGTGAAATGAAACAAGTGTCTTTTGAGAGACACCTGAGTGGCTAAAAGGTTTAGTGCAATGCGTCACTGGGTCAATGACGGCTTACTCTTCAATACCGGTGTTACCATATTAACAACTAGTAGCATATGTATTGAACCCGGTGTCTGCCCTAAGGTTGATCAAATGGAGGGCTATTTCTTTTCACTTTTTTCTTTACTTTTTTTTTTCATTCTTCAACCCCTTCTTTCTCCTTTCATTTCATTTCCCCCTTTTTTTCATCATACCTAGGACTTTCTAGTTCTAAACTATTGGTATTGTCCTTAGGTAGATCCCTCCGGCTCTGGCGGATCATAGGACGGTTTTTCCTACCTTATATCTCCATGACTATCCTATTGATGCCATGAACCAAACTTTGGAAAATCTCTCAAAGTGCTTATGATTGTAAAGACATATTTTATTAACACTTTGAGAGTTTTGTTATTTTCAGAAATACTCCCCCTTAACATGTGCTCATAAATATTTAAGTTTAAATTTGCACATGTCGGGTAGAGTTAGCACTTTTTAATTGATTGATTTTTAATGAACATGATCATCGCCAGACACGTTTACATCACTAGTAGAACTAGCTTGAAATTATTACCCGTCCAGATCATATTCAAGGAAAATCTCTCGAAATTGGTACATTCTACTCAGACACATCCTCTGCGAGACACGTTTACATCACCGGATAAACAGCTTTGAAATTATTACCCGTCCCGGATATGTCTTTTCGATTACTGACTTTTGATATCGTCAATTCGAGGGTTCAATTATGAGTCGAGCTCTTGTGAGATTTCAACTTTTTATTACCATATTTTAATCATATCTTTATTCTCCCCCTCAAAAATAGCATACTTATGTTGTTTTTGATAAACTTTTTGATTAAAATATGCTTTTTGAGGTTTGTGGGAAGAATTTCAAGAACTTTTGTTTATTAGAACAAAGATTATATTTCAAATACTCCCCCTTAATAAGGGGATACTTGTCCTTATGAGCAGAATTTTGAGAAACTTCAAAAAATTCTGGTTTAATTCTACTCATAAGTAAGAAGCTTTCACTCCTTTGATCAGGATTGAGGCACTGAAGCGTACCTCAGGGTCCTTTCTTTACAAGAACGGGTTGTGCACTGTGATGTGTGTACAAGCCATATTCAACAATCATATTTGCAAGAATAATCAATTAAAGAATAAACCAAACTCTTACATCATCCCCCCCCCCTTCGGAATGAGGTGAAGACTGCATCAGGTCTTCGGAAAGTTCTGATCGGGAATGATGGACATCCTCCAACATAGCTCTCCAGCCTCCTCATCTGGTCTCTTCGAAACAACGTTCTCTCAACCTTCATCACAAACTGACGGATTTGTCTCAACTGATCATTCGTCCATCTTTTTGACTTCTTCAACTGTTGATCTCGAACCCGAATTACTAACCCATCACGAACCTTCTTCAGCGAGTGGTCGCAGAACTTATGAATGTCCTTATACGCCATGAAGCAGTTAATCGTCAGATCGCTCTTGTAAACGAATCCAAAGGTTGGCTCCTTCTTCATGGTGTATTGAGCTTCATTGTTGATCTTAGGAAGTGATAGCAGTGGTGCAGTTAAGTTCAACTTCTTCTGATAGCTCTCGACCCCAAGCTGCAGATCTTCTACCCATTCCTTTATGATCTTCCTTCTGATGAAATGGAGAATAGAAGTACTGAAAGCGTATTAAAGATCTGGTGTGACATGTTGCAGTCTCCCTTGAACTTTGGTAAGATACATGTCTTCAAGATTATTAAGACTTAAATCTGGGAAATCCGCTTCAGAGAACGAGTAGAGCTGCTGGTCGTTCCTTCTAACTTTGATCTCGGACAAGAATCTGTAATCATATTTCTTCTCACCCGTTAGACTTACCACATCAAGAATCCTTAGGTCACTTTTCACTGAGGCAGACGACTTCTTGGTAAGTTTGCTCTTGTACCTTGCTTGTGTTTGCTTCCTTTGGGAAAGTAGACCAAGCTGATAGTCTTGTCCATCTTATACAAATGCATTTCTCGGTCTTCAGGTCGTGGAGAAATGTCTGTGTTCTCGTCAAGTAGAAGACTGATGAGTAGTTTGGTGTATCGAACAAATGGGATTTTGACTATACCCCAGAAGATTTGAAGATGTGACAAACGAGGGTGCTCATAACCACTGTCCCTCCCTGAGACTGAACGGACCAAAATGTAATATATGGTTCTCCAGGGTTGTGGGATGTACTTGGCGTTAACCTTTGAAATTTTAGTCAGTGGTATATCTGGTTGTACATCGTATCCAATCTCTATCAGGAAGTTGAGGACTTCTTCTTCAGTTGGTGTAGGGTAGTATCTGTTTGCAGGTTCAGGTGCTTCTGGTAAATCCAAGGCTTTGTGGAGGTGTTTTGGGTTGACTCTTACATCTTTACGATCCAACGTGCAAGTGAAGTATCTTTCTCCCAAATCCAGTTTTATGGTATCCCACATCTGATGAATGTATAGTTCCGGAATACTGTCTGATCTGTCTAGCAAGTTCCTGCACTTGTGTTGCTTGAGCACCTCAATTGCAATTTGACAACTTGGTTCAACACACTTTATCTTTTGAAAATCTACCCTTGTGTTGTTGTTGCCAATTTCTGCCTTATAGCATTGTGGGAAGATTTCAGCTTTTGTGAGCATTAGGAGTGGTTGTTGTTGTGGTGCAGCCATTTGAGATATCTGAAACATTATTCAGAAACAGATTTGCAGGATATATGAATGTTAGCTTACATTCAAACTTGTTGTTTCACATGTGATCCTTTAATTGCTTAGTGTGATTTTACAAGTTTAAACATGGCAATTTGTTTTCATGTTATTGTTTAAAGAGCAATTTTGACAATTTTCAACTTACGAGAGAATTTGACCAATTTCAATGGAAATGACAATTATAGAACTGGCAATTTCGATAGAATTTGACAATTTCGATAGAATTTGACAATTTTGATAGAATTTGACAATTTCGATAGAAAATGACAATTTCGATAGAACTTGACAATTTCGATATATAATTTTTTATACAAGAAATTTCGATAGCTACTGTAGACGTACATTTTCCTTGGTTCTTTATCGAAATTTTGTTTTCCTGTTCAATTGGGTCAATTCACACTTTATTATTTGCTCATTAAACCTTATATATCAAACAAAATTTACATCAGCTAAACAATTTCGATAAGTCCTGTTCATCAGATCATGGGAATTGCATCAAATCTTGTTAATTGTTTGTCTGATCTATTCCAATAGTATCACATGATGTTTCTGAGTCTTATGTTCAAGTTTTAACATCTTTTAACCACATAATTACAAAATTCATCTTGAACGCGTTTTTCTTAAACCCTAGATATCTAAATCACAACATTGGTGTTTCTGGGTTCAATTCAAAGGCACAAACATACAATTCATCACATAAGAACAATATCCCAAGTGCTTAATTACACTACAACAAAATCATACACTTTTCCCCAATTTCTACGCATAAACACTAAATTTGAACATGCAACAAATGTGTTTCTGGGTTTAATTAAGCATACATAACATGTTTATGGACTAATTCTGACAACAACCCACCAAAGAATTACAACTTAAACACTCAAAATCAAGAAACCCGATTTCGCATAAACCTAGAATTTAAATGTTCAATTTTGAAAAATTTGACCGTTGGATCGTTAAATCCTTCAAAACCGTTTCTTATAATCACATATTAAACATTTATTCACTCAAAAAATTGAAGAATCTTGAACGGATATGCAGATTTGATTCTGGCCGTGGATGAAGGTGGGTGAAATATTTAATACGGTTGGTGAATTTTGTCAGATAGAAGTGAATGTGCATTTACTGCGTTTTCCCCCTTTTTGTTTAAATTAGTTTAACCTTTTTCAACTTTTTCACCTTTAGTCCCTAAGTCATGTTATTTTGCAATCTTAGTCCTAACTCACAAATTCTAACTTTTAGACTTAGCCTATTTGGCATTAACAACTTCAATACTCCCCCTCGACTTTTGATTGGTTGAAAACATTTTTTTTAAGATCAAGGAGGGTATTTCTCAGATGATTTTAGCACCATTCTTTTTGAAGCAACAATTTTGAAGAAATTATGCAAGTACAAAATAAAAAAAATAAAAAATTGAATTTCATTCTCCCCCTCAACACTTGTTCAGAAATAATTGTTAACGTTTTGAAATGAACAACGTGTTGATGAAGGTTTTGTACTTGCATTTTTTTTATGAAAGTTTAAATTGAAAATCTTTTTGTGTTTTTGTCAAAAATATTTACAAAGATAGTTTTGATGTTTGACTCATTTAATTTTGTTTAAGAAAATTGTTTAAATTGTCTGGAGTCAAACATCGCATACCAATCTGGTGGACCAATTCCACAAATCTTGTATGAGGCAAGACTTTGGTGAATAAATCCGCCAATTGGTATTCTGTAACCATGAAATAAAGTTCAATTGTACCCTGTTCCACATGATCTTTGATGAAGTGATATCGGAGAGCAATATGCTTGGATTTTGAATGTTCACTAGTACAAAAATGGGATTTAGTCACACATGCTGTTTTTCGAACAGCCACACAGTCGCCTTTTTATGTGACTAAATGTACCAGAATAAAATAAACAGCCACACTTGATCCGACTTGTGTGACCATTTCGGAATTACATCCGAGGCTATAGCCACACATTTGAATATTTTCGTGACTATACGTATCTGGTAAATTTTTTTTTGATTTTTTAGTCACTTATAATTTGGGACGTGTGACGGATACAAATAAGGTTGAAACATTAGTCACACTATATATATACATATGTGACAAATATATGTCACGCAATTGAAAAGTGTGACCAAAATCCATATATGGTCACACGAAGTAATTGTGTATGTGGCTAAATCATATGCTCAAGTTTGTCACACATTATTTAAGCGTGACTGCTAGTTTTTGTTGAAAATTTAGCCACATATGAATTTGAAATGTGTGACAACTGAAAAGTAAGTTTGAAGCATAGTCACGATATGCATTTAAAAGTGACAAATATATGTCACACACTTGAGATGTGTGACCAAATGTCATATATGGTCACACTAAACCATAGGCATACATGATTAAGTGTGACCAAAATTCGATACAAATAGTCACGTAAGTTAATATGTGTGTCTAAAGTTAAGTGTGTGTTTGCCTGCCAATTCCTAATGTGTATGGTCACATTTAATTGTAGCACAATCATGTGACTATAGGCTATACAATAGTAACACCATACCACAAATGTGCATCTAAATTATGTTTATGGCCACATTATAAGGGTATTATATGTGACCAATACATTGAAAATAGTCACACTGTGAAATATTCATGTGACTAATATGTATAGCAAAATGTGAACTCAGTTATCATTAACCTTGATATTAGTCACATTGAGTGTTTGTGTGACTAAATTCAAGATGTTACATATGGTCACATGAAGTATTTATTTAGGTGTCTAAATCATAGAGTCATATTTTGAGTTCAGACTGTTAGTCATGACTCTTCATTTAATTTGCCCCATTACAATGCTGGGATTTTATAGTCTATCTAGTTTAATGCAGTAGTATGTAAGTATGTTACTTGCCCCTAGCTGGAACCAGATTACTTGACTTTCTAAAGTCAATTTTCAACTTTATAATGAAGTAACATGTTACTAAAGTGCCTGCAAGTGCATATACATGATAAATGGAAACTGCAAATACAATAAAGCTTGACTGCAAGTGGACATATACATGATAAATGTCAGACTAAATACCCAAAACAAACATGCTTTGTGTGACTAAATATTACAAAAGGCCACACAAACTAAGAATTCATGTGACCATTGGATGATCAATAGTCACACAAAATACACATTTCTTCACTTAAAACAGCATATGGTCACACTTATTAACACTTTTGGCCACTTTATGCTTAATTGTATGTGACTAAATACCCAAAACAAACATGCTTTGTGTGACTAAATATTACAAAAGGCCACACAAACTAAGAATTCATGTGACCATTGGATGATCAATAGTCACACAAAATACACATTTCTTCACTTAAAACAGCATATGGTCACACTTATTAACACTTTTGGCCACTTTATGCTTAATTGTATGTGACTAAATACCCAAAGCAAACATGCTTTGTGTGACTAAATATTACAAAAGGCCACACAAACTAAGAATTCATGTGACCATTGGATGATCAATAGTACACATTTCTTCACTTTAAACAGCATATGGTCACACTTATTAACACTTTTGGCCACTGTTTTTTAAATTGTATGTGACTAACTCGAAAAAAACAACACACGATGTGTGACTAAATCATCACAAACGTCACATTTATTATATTTTCGTGTGGCCATAGGATGGGAAATAGTCACACATACTGATGAATCCAACAAAACTTGTGCCTAATTAGTCACACATATTCGGGTTATGGTCACTCTTTTTCGATGAAAACGGCCACAAAATAAACAATGTGACCATATGATACCTACGGTGGCGCGACTTTTTGTCACACACACCCAAAAAAACGTGTGTGACTATATGCATATAGTCACGCATTTCCAGTGTGACGATAGGCAGAATCTGTACCAGTGGTTGAACAGTGTTGCACGAGATAGCAATGGCACTCTTGGAGTCACAATACATCGGAATCTTGTTGAAGACGTATCCGTAGTCCATCAGCTGTGATAGCATCCAGATGACTTGAGCGCAACATGCTGACATGGCGACGTATTCTGATTCAGTGGATGATAGTGATGTACAGTCCTGCTTCTTTGACTGCCAAGAGACAAGCTTGTCACCCAAAAATTGCACTCCCCCAGAGGTACTTTTCCTTGTGTCTAAGCATCCTGCATGGTCAGCATATGAAAAGGCAACAAGTTCAAAACCAGAATCCTTCAGATACTAGATCCCCAAATGAATGGTTCCCTTTATGTATCAAAAGATTCTCTTAACTGCAGATAGGTGACTTTAAGTTAGTCTTGACTGATAATGGGAGCATAGATATGTGGCAAATACAATATCCGGTCGGCTAGCTGTGAGATACATGAGAGACCCAATCATACTACGGTATTTGGTAGGATCAATGGGTGTCCCATGTGGATTAGCATCTAGCTTCGGGGATGATGCAGACATTGGGGTGTTATAAGTGTCACAGATTGTCATACCATGTTTTATCAAAATCTCTTGAGCATATTTGGACTGACTTAAGAAAATACCACGGGGTGATTGATGAACTTGCAGTCCTAATAAGAACTTGAGTTCACCTATCATGGATATCTCAAAGTTTTGTTTCATTAATTTTGCAAAAGCGTTTGAATATTTCTTATGGGTAGAACAACAAATGATGTCATCCACATAGATTTGAACAATGAGAATATGCTCCCCGTGTTTTTGTATAAACAAAGTCGGGTCAACTAATCCTTTAGTGAAACGATTAGCTAGTAAGAATGCAGATATTTTGTCGTACCATGCCCTCGGGGCTTGTTTAAGGCCGTAGAGGGCTTTCTTAAGCCGGTAAATGTGATTAAGATGTTCTGGGTCGACGAAGCCCTTTGGTTGTGTGACGTACACCTCTTCAGGGAGTTGACCATTTAGAAATGCTGTCTTCACATCCATTTGGTATACAGTGATATTCTTGTGAGCTGCATATGCCAAAAACATTCGAACGGCCTCAAGTCTTGCCACTGGTGTGAAAGATTCCTCGAAGTCGATTCCTTCCTCTTGACTGAATCCTTTAGCAACCAACCGGGACTTGTTACGAATAACCGTGGTTCAGCATCCAACTTGTTCTTCCAGATCTATTTCAGCCCGACTACGTACACTCCATCTGGTCTTTATACTAATTCCCAAACTTCCAACCTCTTGAATTGATCAAGTTCCTTTTGCATTGACTCAATCCAATTGTCATAGGTAAGGGCGTCTTTAGTGTTTTTTGGTTCTGCTTGACAAATGGTGAGTGCTTAAATGCAAGTTTCACCGTCTGTGTGGAGTCTTTGACGTGTCATTACTAGGTTGTCTAGGTTGCCAATCACGTTCACTAGAGGGTGATCTTTAGTCCACTTGTGGGTTGAATGGTAGTGTTGAAAATTTTGGTGCAGATTTGACGTATCCAGATTGCTCGTTGATGACTCTGCAATATCTGGAATGGTGGGAGCCGGATCAAATGGATTGAAAGTTAAAAGCCAATGAATGATCGTGATGACCTTGGAAAGCTAAAAGCCAAAGCTGATATAGGGATTTTTGTTGGATATTGTGAAAATTCAAAAGGATTTAGAATCTGGAACCGTCGAACCCGAGAGATTCAAGAAACTATACATGCTAATTTCGATGAACTTACGGATATGGCTTCTAAGTAAAACAACTTAGGACCCGAATCTAACCGTCTAAACTTCCCTGATCATTCAGCTGCACCCCTATCTCTTAACCACAAGGACTTAGAAGATCTGTTTGCTCCGCTATTTGATGATACTTTTGTTAGTCTTGCTTCTGATGTATCCACCAGTTCCGCTGCACAACCCGTCAACATTCAAGCACCTGATACACGAGTAACAACAACTACAATAGTTGCTGAAGATGCAACTCCAACGGAAACCTCATCATCAGTAGATCAAACAACTTCTAACACTACAACTGCAGCTGAAGATCCCCCTCTACATTCTTCTGAAGTACCCACACCAGCAGATTATGATGGCCAGGCTGCGTGCAATGGATGTTTGATGTTCA
This sequence comes from Artemisia tridentata subsp. tridentata, assembly GCA_021014915.2. Lineage (NCBI taxonomy): Eukaryota > Viridiplantae > Streptophyta > Magnoliopsida > Asterales > Asteraceae > Artemisia > Artemisia tridentata. The sequence continues at coordinate 58,579,125 of CP139508.1, read as the reverse complement.
ATAGCTACTTTCTCAAAGAACTCCCAAAGAGTTTGATTCTTAAATTCGGTTCCGTTGTCTGTTTGAACTTTTCTGACGGTGTTGCGGAGTTGAATCTGAATTTTTATGAGAAAGGTGATGATCATCGGAGGTGCTTGATATTTGGTGTGAAGAAAGTAGACCCAAGTCCATCTCGAGAAGTCATCTATGATTACCAATATATACCGCTTCCCATTTATTTTCTGAACACGCATTGGGCCACAAAGATCCATATGCAGAAGTTGAAGGACATGATCCGTACTGTGTTCGGTTTTTGGAGGAAAATGAGCACGAGTACTCTTCCCTTGTTTACAAGCTGGACAAAGGTGATCTTTGGCGTATCTGAATCTTGGAAGACCATCAACCAACTTTTTATGAGCGAGCTTGGTTATTGTTTAGAAATTCTAGTGAGACATACGTTTGTGCCATAACCATGCTTTTGTGGAATGTGCCTTGGATAGTAAGCAAATCGGAGAAGAGGCGGTCATGTCTGAGAAGGAGATAGTATAAAGACTGGTTCCGCGTTTTTCTTTCGTAAGGTCGTTCCCTTGGAGGTCTCGAACAAAACATGTTTTCTCCTGAAAAGCCACTTTCAAGTCACCATCGCAAAACTGCCCGACGGAGAAAAGATTATGACCTAGGCCTTCCACGTAGTATACATGGCTGATTTTGATGTTCCCGTTGACATAATCACATATCCCATGATAGCAGTGAAATGATCATTCCCGAACCTGACAGTTCCTATGAACTTTGCGACAAAGTTTACTAAAAGCTTTAAGTTGCCTGTCATGTGTCGGGAACACCCGCTATCAACAATCCAAAGGACGATTTGAATCACCTGCATCACAAGAGCTTAACACTGATGAACTCAAATAAATACATTTTATTATCATCATTTATCCTATTTATTTAACTTGTTTTATTATATTATATGTGAGAATCGATACGTTAATGTTTACTTTTGTAATTCTCAGGTAAAAACAAGTATTATGTGAAACTTGGCGATTTTGGACTAATTATGGAGCAAAACAAGCAAGAAGTTAAGAGTCTACTGAAATGTACAAGATCAAGATCATTCTGCTCCAGATACGCCGCATCCTACTTCTTACATACGGCGCATCACTATCAAGATTTCACAAGATATAATCCAAGACGGCAAAGGACATGCGCCGCATACAAGAATGGAGTTACGCCGCATCTTCTGGCGGTGTACGAATATTCCTGAATATATTAATCTTGGACCCCACGCGAAGTTAAGTCAATGCGCCGCATCTACTTATTCTATAGGCCGCATCTAGCCCTCAGACCGAAACTATAAATACCCCAAGGCCAGACGAATTTCGAGAGCCTAATACAACAAAGAAGACCGAAGACCACAAAACCCTAGGCCGAATTCAGACATGTTAGCTGCACAAGACACACCCTAAACGAAGATAAAAGAGCTGTAAGAAGGTCCTGCATGTATTCAATTCATTAAGTAGTTTTGTTTTATTGTATTAGTACACTTTAATTCATCAGGATTGATGGGCCGATTCCATGTGACTACGGAAAACCATGGGCACCCCTTAAAATTGCTTTCCCATTAATTAAAGTTTATATGTTGATGTCTTTGGTGACTTTTATTAGTGCATTGATAATCTCTGTGTCTAGCTGAGGATTGCTTGGGTCGCCATGCCCCATCCTCGCCTGTTTATTCTATTTTCTAGGATATTGGGATAGACATAAGTGATCATTAAGGGTTTACTCTCCGATAAGATTAGAGCCAACGAGAAAGGTTTACATCTCGGTGCGTCACATCGAACTATACACTTCATATAAAACTAGAAATAAAACAAGTGACAAGCTACTTAACTATCAGGACAGGTCTTCTTATTGTCTCAAGTATTTATCTGTGTACGTGTGTGCTAATCGCTGATTCATGCCTATTAGTTTAGTTTATATTTAATCATAACCAAACCGTGCCAGTCTCTCAGGCTGAACCCCTTTACGTTAGATTAGGTTGTACAGTTAACTTAAGATATTAAAATACTGATTAGAATAACTAGATAATACGTTCCACTCTTAGTGATCGACACTCTACTTACTATTATATTCATACTGACCCGGTACACTGCTCGTTAAAGTGTGTGTTATATTGATAAGTCGGCTAAATATAAATTTAAAACTTGAATACTGCTAAAACCACAACGACACACCGTGGATATAAATTAGAGCAACATACACGCACACATCAAGTTTTTGGCGCCGTTGCCGGGGAGTGAATTGTTATTATCTGTTAATTTGATTAGTATTTTAATTAGGTTTTTCTTTTTAATTTTTAGATTCTAACCGCTAACTCTGTTGTGTATTAGTTAATTTGCATTCATTGTATTATTTGCATATTTTCTGTTTTGTGTGTTTTTATTTTCTTTAATTTTTGTTTCTTTTTGTTTGATTTTATTTTCTGTATTTTCTTGCATTCTGCTATCGTTGTACTGAACTGATATAAACGATACGGCGCATCTATTTTCATAGCTACGGCGTATTGCGTTTAATTTTTATAAAATACAACGCGTTTAATAAATTCGATACGACGCATCTTTCCCCAAGATACGGCGTATTCTGTTTTTAATAAGAAATTTTTCTAAACGATAACGCCATACGACGCATCTGTTTTAACAGATACGGCGTATTTATTATTTAAATTAAAAACAGTTTTTCGAATTATTAAACAGATACGACGCATCGATTTTTATCGATACGACGCATCTACTGAATCAAAAATCTGTTAATACGACGAATTTATTTTAATAAATATAGTTGATTTTTGATAATTAAAACTGATACGGCGCATCCTAAAATACTAAGCGGCGTATCTATTCTCTGAATAAAAGTGTGATTAAATTTTAATGATTATAAGATACGGCGTATCCAACTTTTTGGATACGGCGCATCGTCTGCAGATATCAGTTATTTTTATTCTTATATCCGTTTCTAAATTCATTAATTTCTCTTCTAGCGAACAAATCCTACAGACGATTTTACCTATGATGACAGGTTTTGCTATGGAAGACATGTCAATAAACGGATATCTTGCTAAGGAACTCTCGCTTTCGGATTCATTCGAAGTGGAAGTTTTTGATGATGTCAACTTCAATGTGCTCATGATTGATGTCGATTTATTCTCTTGGGAGACCCCTTTTGAAGCTACTTATAAGGAATTCAAACGCTTATACAATATTGAAGATGGGATATTCTCTTATGATTTACTAATGAGCTACACTAAAGATGAATTGTTACTCTTATAGCCCATCATTGAATCTAAAGGATTAACTTGTGTGGGAAATTAGAAGGGGGGTTGAATAGTTTACCGGTTTAAAAACTTCTTTTAAAAATCTTGTTTTAAAAGTTGGTTATTGGAAACTTTGATTCGAACTCTATGTGTAATCAATCAACACCAATATGAACTACACACTAAGCTAAGTAATAATAACAAATAAAAGTAAATAGTAGAGTTGGAAAGATCAAACCGAGACAGAGGATTTATAGTGGTTCGGCTACGAAGCTCTTCTTCGCCCTACTCCACTCCCCGAGTACCACACTCGAGAGTTTCAAGCACTATGTCAACAACCACCCTTAAGGCGGAGAAAACCGTACACGTCGCTTATCCTATTACCGACACTAAGCTAGATGTCGAGTGCTAATCTTAGCTAGCACCAATCTACCAAGGTCCACGTGACCAAACACACAAGCCCAATGGCTTCAAGAGATCACCAAGATCTCAACACGATCACAATGATCAACACTCACTTCACTCTACTCAACTAACACTAACCTAATGACCCTTGATCTTCTTGATCAATCACACAAGCCCAATGGCTTCAAGAGATGTTCAATATCTCTATAGATCATACTTGATCTTCACTCTCACTCACAAAAAGGAAATATACTTGATGTATGCTAAGATACAACAAGGTTGTAACAAGTGTTACAAAAACCTATCAACTACAACTCTAGTATCTTCTTGATTACTTGAGTTCTTCTCTTGCTAATGAAGAGGGATGACAACACCTTGTATCAACTTGGATACTTGTGTTCTTCTCTTGCTAGTGAAGAGGTATGAAGAGGATCACTTGAAGGATGATTGGATCACTCTTGAAACAAAGAAAAACTAATCTAAATGACCCTAAGAAGTGAAAGGTGTGAGAGGGTTTGACTAAGGGATTTTTCTGTGTGTGAAGGGTGCCTAAAACTGTGAAAGAGGTGGGTATTTATAGGCAAAGAAAATCTGAACGTTACAATTCAAAATGGTACGGACGGCTCCACTAAATGACCCACGGCTCCGTTAAATTTAACGGTACCGTGGAGCCGTGGTAGACTAGGACGCTCCAAATTTTGTCTTTTCTGGTGAAAACTTATTTGGGGAAGGTTGGAGCTGATTTTGGGGGGAAAAATAGCTGTTGTGATTTTCAAACTTATTTTTCCATTAAAACATTTCTTAATATTTCAAAAATAATTTGTCATGTGTATTTTTGAAAAAATGTTTTGTCCCATTTAAAATGTGAATTTTCAAAACATGAATTCACTTCTTTGATCACTAGTTCAAGTTGTAACTTTGTTCAAGAGTGATTTGCGTAGAAACGGGATCTTCTGATTAAAAACTTGTTAACGTTAATTTTAACGTAACGTGAGTTCACATTTTGTCATCCTCAAAACGTGAAGTAATCGAAAGATATAAATAACGTTTTTAGAACATTATTTGCATCAACAATCTCCCCCTTTTTGATGATGACAAAATATAAACTCATTTTAGGTTAAAATTAGTTTTAACAAGTTTTTAATGAGTTTACTCCCATTTCTCCCCCTTTTTGTCAAATCAAAAAGGTGGTTAAGGCTCCCCCTTGATGTGTACTCCCCCTCATTTGGAGAACACAAAGGAATCGAGCAATGGATCGTGCTACAAAAACAAAGTTAGACGACAAATATACAATATCTAAAAAGTAGCACATTGTGACAAATAACCAATCCCTTAAATGGAAAACCTCCACATAAAAACATTCATTCATAAAACAAACAAGTGTCATAGTAATGTATGACTACATAGAAAGCACTAGGAAAGATAACACTAAGAAAGATAACAAGAAGCCTAAATTCCTAATGACTAGAGACAAGCTTCATTTCCAAGAGGGGTCCTAAGAGTTTATTGTGGAGGACTAAACAAGCAAGTGTTTAGTTGTTTTGGTTAGGAGGTGGTGGAGATTGGCGCCCCATTTGAGGTGGTGGAGGTGTCAAGAGACGTTCTATAAAGTAGAACATGAAATGAATCTCGTCTCTTAAGAAGTAGATGAGATTACGGTTGTGGAGACAACATAGGCAATTAGCACTATGTAACTCAAAGGGATGTGGTTGGTTGGGTTGTGCCATGATAGGAGATGGTGATTGTGGTAGGGTTGTTGGAGGTGAAATTGGCATGGCATTGTCCAATGGGGTGAAGGGAGATGGTGTGTATTCCATTGATGATGTAGTGTAATAGGATGATGAAGATGTTGTGTAGGTAGATGATGTTTTAGATGGTGCATAAGGTGGTGATGGTGAGTATGGAGTGGCTTGGGAAGGTGGTGTCATAGCTTCATCATCTCTTGTGAGATCCACAAAGAGTGGTTTTGAGGGTGGTTTTACGGTTATCCTAGGTTTCTTGGAAATTTGAGAGGTTGAACCATGTGTGGAGGACATGGTGTTTGTGTGATGGGAGGTTGAAGGTGAAGTGCAAGATAAGCTTGCAAGGGTGAGGCCTTATATAGGCAAGTTGGGTGAAATTTGAATTAAAGTTGATCCTATGGTGTAAGAGGGGAATCCTAGGGTGAATGTGAGGGTGCAAGGTTTGCAGGTTTGAGGTTAGGGTGATAGGGAAGTAGGAGCATTAGGAAAAATCAGTTATACAGGGTCACGGCTCCGTTAAATACCCCACGGTACCGTTAAATTTAACGGTTCCGTCCCTATTTAGTGGTGCCGTGACACTGTTGGCACGAAAATTTCTTTGCAGGCTAGTTTTGGGCAGCTAGGGGGAATTTTCTAGGGGAACTAATTCCTGGAAATGAGAGTGCCTCAACTCACTAGGTACTTATTTTCCTAATATATCCATACAATGCTACATCTAGCACATAAAGATGATCATGCATTATACTTAAAGAATCATAAGCATGCAAGCATAAAGAACAAGATAAGGTATCATCCAAATGTCAAATAGAACATTTATGTAAGCATGCTAGATAATTTGAGCATTAATTCCTAATATTATCTATTAGTAATAAACCCTAGTGAGAGATATAAATCTCTTCCTAACTACTTATGACTTGAGCATTCCCCCTTCTTGTCACACTCTCGTCTTGAGTATTAGTCTCATTCTCATGAATAGGATCATCAAAGGGTGCATAGTGGGTGGTGAATTCGGAAGTGAGGATGGTTGAGACATATGGCTCGGTTATGGGTTTCATGACAGGTGTGAACAGGGAGTATTGAGGACCATGAAGGTAAGGGTGAAAGGTTACGAAGTGATGATAGAGACGGGTTAGGAACATCCCATAAGGTATCAATTTATTCTTGTTACCATTGAGATGTACAATTCGCTTAGCAAAGAAGTAAGCAAGATTGTAAGGTTGTTGGGTTAAGAGATAGTAAATCATATGAGCACAACACGCCGGAAGTTGCTCACGATTTCTTATGAGACTTAGAACATTTTCTCGCAGGATGACTGCCCAAGAAAGTAGTTCATGACACACTTCTTCCAAACGAATTTTCGTTGGATGTGGGTGAGGGTGAGTACGGATGATTTTGGTTAGTTCTGTTGGAGAGGGTATGTACGAACAGTACGGACTATTCTCCTCACGATAGTGAAAGAGAGACTCAAGACACCAATCTTCAGTATAGGCACATTGCCCATGATTGGGTATACTAAGGATTTGAGCAAATTGCTCAAGAGTTAGAACGTATTTGAAGTTTTTGACCCAAAACCAAAGTGACAAGGATTGATCCTCGTTACGTACGAGTTCAACTTGTCGAAAGAACTCCAACACAAAGCGAGGAAAAATGTACTCGTTAATGTGGAGTAGACAATCGAATCCTATAGCTCTAAAGGAAGTGTTGATGTCCCAGTGGTAAACTAGGGATGGATCAACGACACGGCCTTCATGAAACCGACGGGTTTCAAGATTGACATAGGCACGAATGTGGTTACCGGGTGTAGTGGGTTCACGTGAGATTTTGGGTGTATAGGTATCGGTTAGGAGATGATCAAAATCATATTCATGAGACATTTTTGTGTCCTATAAGAAAATTAAAAAAATTTAGAATAAAAACCAGTTGCATACAACACGTGCCTAGTGTGTGCCTATATGCAGACTATGTGGAGGTGCGGTAATCTCGATTTAAAAGAAAAATAATGAGATTACCCAAACACTCCTGATTTCACTTTAGCTCAAACAAATATGTCGAAGAGTACATATTGATTATGTAATTCGAATAATATTTGTGAGATCATGAATGCATGAGAAAGTGTTTTTAGTTTGCATCAACAATGCATGAAAAAGAATAATTTCATGATCCTAATTTTGTGAGATTTTAAAATTGATGGAATTGGGGTGTTTCAGTGTTGATGACTTCTAATTTTGAAACATTCCTAGAAAAATGTAAAAATCCCCAATTCAATTTTCATCAATGAACAAACCCTAGACTCAAAATTAGAAATAAATTAGAATGAGAAAACTTACAAATTATGTTGAAAAGGGTAAAATGATTGAGGATCTTGAAATCAATGTCTTGAATATGATCTTGAAGAGGTGTAATTGAGTTTTGGGTTGTGAGGTTAGGTTATGACAGCAATTGCTGAGGTTGTGAGGGTTTTGAATGAGTAATGTGGGAAAAGGGGACTGAAATACGAAATGTTCCAGATGCACGGTTCCACGGTACCGTTAAATTTAACGGTGTCGTGCCACATTTAGTAGAGTCGTGATCTGCTGGGACTGTTTTCTGTCCCATTTTGATTTTTGACGAATAAGTCTCGCTGTTTTAGTGAGATCTTATGACACAAGGAAAGAATTTGTACCTAACAAATTCTTATGACTAGGGGTTCCTAAACTTGACTAGACGAGATACACGGGATGACTTCAAGAGTCATGAGATTTATGGAATATGTTCCATCATTCCTAGACCTAGACGGAGGTAGTTAAAGGATTCTCGTTTGAGGGGTTTGGTTAGTATGTCAGCGATGTTGTCTTGAGAAGGAACTTTCTTAATGGAAATGTTTCCTTTCTGAACATTATCGCGAAGGAAGTGGTGGCGAATTTCAATGTGTTTAGTACGGGAGTGTTGGACAGGGTTTTTGCTCAAGTCAATAGCACCTTTATTGTCGCACATAATGGGAACATCATCTAAGTATATGCTATAGTCATTAAGGGCTTGTTTCATCCATAGTGCTTGCTGACATGCCTTTTCGGCGCTTATGTACTCCGCTTCGGTAGTGGAGATGGCAAGAGCCGTTTGTTTCTTGGAGAACCAAGAAGTTAGACAACAACCCATGAAGGTACAAACACCACTCGTGCTTTTTCGGTCCACGTAATCTCCCGCATGATCAGAGTCGGCATAGACAACAGTTTCTATACCGGTCCCCTTGGGATAAAATAATCCCAAGTGTATAGTGCCTTTAATGTATCGGAAGATACGCTTAACCGCTTCAAGGTGAGAGGTTTTGGGATCCTCTTGGAAGTGAGCACAAAGGCAGACACTAAACATGAAGTCGGGCCTACTTGCCGTGAGGTATAGTAAACTACCTATCATACCTCTATACTTAGTGTTATCCACGGACTCACCTTCTTCATATTTCGTGAGTTTTATTTCCGTGGACATGGGAGTTTTCATGGGCTTAGACTCTTCTAAACTAAACTTCTTAAGCATTTCCTTACTATACTTAGATTGATTAAAGAAGATACCATCTTCCATTTGCTTAATTTGTAGACCAAGGAAGAAATTTAATTCGCCCATCATGCTCATCTCAAACTCGTCATGCATGATTTTAGAGAAATCATTGCACAGTTCTGGACAAGTTGAGCCAAGTATAATGTCATCAACATATATTTGAACAATGATGAGATGTGAATCTCGTTTCTTTGTGAAAAGCGTGTTATCTACCACTCCCATGGTATATTCATGTTCAATCAACAATGCTTTCAGTCTATCATACCAAGCTTTGGGAGCTTGCTTAAGACCATAAAATGCTTTCTTGAGTTTATAAACATGATTCGGATATTCAAAATCAACGAATCCCGGAGGTTGAGCAACATATACCTCCTCGTTGATATAACCATTAAGGAATGCACTTTTCACGTCCATTTGGTACAATTTAAAGTCTAAGGCACACGCATAGGCAAGGAGTATTCTAATAGATTCTAATCTAGCTACAGGTGCATAGGTTTCATCATAATCTATTCCTTCTTGTTGGTTATAGCCTTGTGCTACCAACCTTGCCTTATTCCTAGTCACGACGCCATTTTCGTCCAGTTTATTCCTAAACACCCACTTAGTTCCTATAATGGTTTGATTCCTAGGAGGAGGTACCAACTCCCAAACTTGGTTGGCGGTGAATTGATTAAGTTCTTCTTGCATGGCAAGTGTCCAACTTTCATCCTTAATCGCTTCACCAACATTCTTAGGTTCTACAGTAGATATATAACAAAAGAAATTACTTTTGTTTTGTGCTTGTGACCTAAGGGTTCTTTGGTTTAGGTTTCCTATGACATTTTCAATAGGATGGTTCTTGGATTCCTTTACATTGACAATTTCGTCAACTTCAACTATTTCATCCTCAATGTCATCATCTAAGGTTTTCTTGCCATTAACCTCAATGGCTTGTTCCTCATCTAAGTCATCAACCACCAAGGGTGATGTCTTAGTTGGAGGAGGGCTTTCATCGAATGTCACGTTGAGTGACTCTTCGACTTTCATTGTTTCCTTATTTAGGACAATGTTAGCTTTACTATTTTGGGAGTATCCTAGGAAGACACCTTCGTAAGACTTTGGGTCAAACTTGGTGAGGTAATCTTTAGTGTTTAGTATGAAGCACTTGCTTCCAAACACTCTAAAGTAATCAAGAGTAGGTTTTCTACCTTTCATGATTTCATATGGGGTTTTTCCTAAGATAGGCCTAATTAAAATCCTATTAACTATGTAAGTTGAGGTGTCCACCGCATTACACCAAAACTTTTGCGGAATTGATTGTTCATTCAACATCGTTCTACTCATTTCTTGTAGAGTACGATTTTTCCGCTCTACTACCTCATTTGATTGTGGAGTGCGTGGAGCTGAGAAATTGTGAGTAATACCATTAGCATCACAATATACTCCAAATTGCACTTGTAACACCCCGACCCGACAAGGGTAAAGATGTCACAAGTACATGGTTTCACATCAGATCATACATAACATCCATAATTAAACAGCGGAAATACAATGTAACATGAGACAGAAAATACATGAAATACAAAACATAATACAAATGAAGAATAATCCAACAAAACAAGGCTTCACTCGTGGACACTCTTCCCAAAATCCATAACCCAGCTCCTAGCTTAAAACCTGCCGCGGGAAAAGAAACGCGGCTGAGCTACACGAGCTCAGTGAACAGATATAACGGTAACAAATAATAATCATGAAATAGGGAAACACGAAAGAAACCATACGTGATATAATGATGAGATAAATAAAGGCAGAACAGATCATGATATAATGATGAAGTAAAAATAAATGAAAGAAGCAAAACGTGACATAGTAGCAGATAAGAAAAGATAGGAAGGTCATACAGAGATATTAGAAGGTATAGAAAAGTACATGAATAAGCATGCAGAGATATCAGGAGTATAGAGTTGTACCATGAATACGGATGAGTAGAATGAAAGTCCCAACTAGCCCAAATATAACCAACCCCGTACAGAATAAGTCCAAGGTTCCATAAAGCCCAACATGCCCAAGCCCAGTCCAGAATCCCATGAGGCCCAACATACCATGCCCATACAGAAATAAGTCCAGAAACATATCATGGGTGTCATGAGGGTAAGGGTCAGAAGTCCCTGAGGTCTAGTGATACAGAAATCCTCTACGAGCCCAGAAACATGAACATGAAATCATAATCATACCGCCATGCAGAGAGATGTTCCTCTCACTAATCCCAGAAATCATGAATGGAGTAGCTAGCTCCCAGAGTGTGAAAGACGTGTATCGCACACACCATCAGTCACCATGAATAACATAACATAACTTGACATAACTTGTACATGAACAAATCTAGGATGCATCCATACGCCCCAGGTGGCCATAATCTGCCTCTACGTAAACATGACATGCAGGGACGGGACAGGTCATCACTCTCCTGCCCTAGAGTCATGCCATCGGTGCATCGACTGACATGGACATGAAACCCTCATGCCTAGTGAGTGGCTCGTAGTATCAAACTGTGGGTCAAGGTCAAGTATCATGAATCATGTTTTTAGTTTACTTACATAGGTCAATATCATGTTTCATAAGTTCATAATCATGGTTCATAGTCATGGTTCATAAGCAAGGGTTCATAAGCAAAGGTTCATGAATGAAGGTTCGTAATCATAAAAGGTTCAATATCAAAAAGGTCCTCTATCAGAAATGTTTAATATCAGAAAGGTTCATAACAGAAGGTCATGTCAAAGGTTCATAATATCATGAAAGAAACCAGAAAGGTTCACAGAATCAAAGAACATGGCAGTGCAACAGAAATCAGAAATGAGACGAAGGCACCTTATTAAAGAAGGGCAGAATATCTGTACCTTATTGCTGACAAAAGAACTACTGAATAAGATGATCAAGAGCACAGGACTACTCCCGCTTCACACCTAGAGGAGTAGAGACAGAATTACTAAGGATCCCATGTTCATATTAAGTAACTTTCTATTTTTAGCAGGTTTCCATTTTTAGAAAGTTTCCATATTTAGTAAGTTTCCATATCTAGAAAGTTGAATCAACATTCTTAGTTAAATCATTATTTCTAGAATTAGGGTATCTTTTATCACATTTACATATTAGGTCCTTAAGAATTCACAATTTACACTTTACACCCTTTAGTTTCAAAAGTTACACTTTAGACCCTTAATTTATCAAGGTTTCTCAATGGTCACTTATTTTATCATATTATAAGAATGTATCCTCAATTTTACAAAATTTACACAATAGGTCCTTCTAGTTTACAAAGTTACATATTTAGTCCTTTAATTTATAATTTCAACTTTATATTATTAATAATTACATATTAACCCATTAAATCACCAAATTAACACATAACCCCTTGAATATATTATTTTACTCAAAACAGCACCAACTTTCCAGAAATTACAAGTTTAGTCCCTCTAGATTAATTATTTTACAATTCGAACCATAATAAAACCCTAAAACATTTTAACCCTCTAAAATACAAAAATGACATTAGACTCCTTCCTTTTATATTTTTCCCAGCAAGTACATGATCTAAATTAAGTTTTAAAACTGACCCACAAGTTTTAGAAATTACAAAACCTACCCTAAACTTTTAAAAACCCATATGGTAACGCTTTATTTACACAAAATCAAACCCTAACCTTCCTCAATCATTTATAATCATTCCTTCATCATATACATCATTTGTTAGACCAAGAACAAGCCCTAATTCCTTCAAGACCAGATCGAATACATTTAACCCTTTTTTATACGCTTTTGATTTTAAACCCTAATAACAAAATAAATTCATAAAACACATATTCAAGCCATGAAAATTCTTCTAATCATTTTTCCAGACTTTATATGAATATAAGACACGCAAATAAAATAATTACACAGCTCTCATAATTCGTTTAGTATTTTATACCATTTACGCTTTGTTTTAATGATTTAAAACCCAAATAATACATAATACATGCATGGGTCGAATTATATATTTTTCTTGATGTTCTTAACATGTAAAGGGTCTGAGAAAAATACCAAATCAAGTCTTGGACGTGTAGAACAAGTCGTACGATTTATTTTATACGCGGCTAGACAAAATGCACTAAAATCACCACGGCTTCAAAAACGATCTAAAAATCATGAAATCAATTTTCACAGGTCACATATGATGTGAGGAACACAAGAAAAATAAGAAACGAATTTTTGGATGGTTGAATGAAGAAAAACGAATTATACCTCTTTATTTTCAGTCGCGACAGAGAAAAATCACCAAGGACGAAAAAGACCACGAATACCACCACAATAATTTTTCTTAGGCTCTTTAGATGATGCTTAATCACAGAAAATTGAGTGTGGAATTTTAGGATGATCGAATGGGGCTATGCAATTTAATTTGTGTGTGTGTATTACTCGGCAAATTAGGGTTTGAAGAGGGATTAATGTGTGATTGATTTAAACAAGGTATGGCCGGTCAAATGGGGGGTATTGGACCATAATTTTCGGCCATAAAGGCTGGAATTAAGTTTGATTTGATTTAGTCTTAATATTTCCATAATTTCCAAATTTAAATACATATAAATGCTTTAATTATACACGGTTTAGGGGTAGGGGTATTTTGGTAATTTTATCTCTTGTATAAATGTTAAATGAAATTGTTAAAATTATTTGGGATCATAACTTATGCATTGCCAGAAGTTTGGAAATTATTTGGTGCTTTACGTATGTTTTATTTAAGTTTTAAATTCTCAGGGGCAATTTGGTCATTTTACATGTTATAGAATTTCAGGTATTACAACTTCTTCCCCACTAACAGAAAAATTTTGTCCTCGAAATTTGCAAGGACATAGAGGAGAACATAGGACAGAAACGAAACAGGACATACCAGATCAGATAAGCCTTACTCACGGATAGCTTGGAATAATTTAGCAGAACGGATCTTATCGTAAGATAATGGAAACAAACGGATAGAGTAAAACCTATTAAGGTAGAGCAGAATGAAGTACATACTTGGTTTCTTCCATCGGATCATGATTATAAAATACTCAGAATAACAAATCAAGCCAAAATCTCAGAATTCAATTTGGAATGGAATTATTAGATCAAAATCCAAAATATTCGTACGAAAATCAAGAGAAAGTCACTGCGTCATAAACGGAAAGGAAACATGCGTATCAAATCATTCAAACAAACAGAAGGAAACAAATCATGCAGGCGATCTCTTCAGGCTGAGGCAGGAGTCGCATCGGCAGGGTCCTTCTTGTCATTCTCGAGGTTGTCCACGTTGCGGGGTTGGATTCGTACCACTCCATGCTCCTCAATGAATTTGGGGCACTTGCCTGCGTACCGAATGGCCGCTCCATCCTTGTAGATCACCTGGGTGGAGTACTCTAGCACTTCTGCTCCATCTTTGTTCACTATGGTCAGCTCCTCCTCGATATAGCACGGCCATATACTAGCAGGAATTAACTTCCTCCTTGCCGTTCTCCATATCTTCCCAATCTTCCTGTTGCCGGTAGGATAAACGATGGTCCATCGTTGATTTTTCCGTGTGGGGTATTCTCGAGCGCGCGTGGTCACCATCTACACGATTAGCAGAACGATCAGAAGGAGTATATTGATGACAAAATAGAATACGAAAGGTGTCGACATGAGCAAGTAGGATAACAGAAGCAACGGAAGAGAGTGCGCGGACGGAAACCTAATGTCTACCCAGATCCTCACAGGTCAAATGGCCTAAGCCGAAGGTTTTCGGATGCCTGAAGTCTCTGATACCATAAATTGTAACACCCCGACCCGACAAGGGTAAAGATGTCACAAGTACATGGTTTCACATCAGATCATACATAACATCCATAATTAAACAGCGGAAATACAATGTAACATGAGACAGAAAATACATGAAATACAAAACATAATACAAATGAAGAATAATCCAACAAAACAAGGCTTCACTCGTGGACACTCTTCCCAAAATCCATAACCCAGCTCCTAGCTTAAAACCTGCCGCGGGAAAAGAAACGCGGCTGAGCTACACGAGCTCAGTGAACAGATATAACGGTAACAAATAATAATCATGAAATAGGGAAACACGAAAGAAACCATACGTGATATAATGATGAGATAAATAAAGGCAGAACAGATCATGATATAATGATGAAGTAAAAATAAATGAAAGAAACAAAACGTGACATAGTAGCAGATAAGAAAAGATAGGAAGGTCATACAGAGATATTAGAAGGTATAGAAAAGTACATGAATAAGCATGCAGAGATATCAGGAGTATAGAGTTGTACCATGAATACGGATGAGTAGAATGAAAGTCCCAACTAGCCCAAATATAACCAACCCCGTACAGAATAAGTCCAAGGTTCCATAAAGCCCAACATGCCCAAGCCCAGTCCAGAATCCCATGAGTCCCAACATACCATGCCCATACAGAAATAAGTCCAGAAACATATCATGGGTGTCATGAGGGTAAGGGTCAGAAGTCCCTGAGGTCTAGTGATACAGAAATCCTCTACGAGCCCAGAAACATGAACATGAAATCATAATCATACCGCCATGCAGAGAGATGTTCCTCTCACTAATCCCAGAAATCATGAATGGAGTAGCTAGCTCCCAGAGTGTGAAAGACGTGTATCGCACACACCATCAGTCACCATGAATAACATAACATAACTTGACATAACTTGTACATGAACAAATCTAGGATGCATCCATACGCCCCAGGTGGCCATAATCTGCCTCTACGTAAACATGACATGCAGGGACGGGACAGGTCATCACTCTCCTGCCCTAGAGTCATGCCATCGGTGCATCGACTGACATGGACATGAAACCCTCATGCCTAGTGAGTGGCTCGTAGTATCAAACTGTGGGTCAAGGTCAAGTATCATGAATCATGTTTTTAGTTTACTTACATAGGTCAATATCATGTTTCATAAGTTCATAATCATGGTTCATAGTCATGGTTCATAAGCAAGGGTTCATAAGCAAAGGTTCATGAATGAAGGTTCGTAATCATAAAAGGTTCAATATCAAAAAGGTCCTCTATCAGAAATGTTTAATATCAGAAAGGTTCATAACAGAAGGTCATGTCAAAGGTTCATAATATCATGAAAGAAACCAGAAAGGTTCACAGAATCAAAGAACATGGCAGTGCAACAGAAATCAGAAATGAGACGAAGGCACCTTATTAAAGAAGGGCAGAATATCTGTACCTTATTGCTGACAAAAGAACTACTGAATAAGATGATCAAGAGCACAGGACTACTCCCGCTTCACACCTAGAGGAGTAGAGACAGAATTACTAAGGATCCCATGTTCATATTAAGTAACTTTCTATTTTTAGCAGGTTTCCATTTTTAGAAAGTTTCCATATTTAGTAAGTTTCCATATCTAGAAAGTTGAATCAACATTCTTAGTTAAATCATTATTTCTGGAATTAGGGTATCTTTTATCACATTTACATATTAGGTCCTTAAGAATTCACAATTTACACTTTACACCCTTTAGTTTCAAAAGTTACACTTTAGACCCTTAATTTATCAAGGTTTCTCAATGGTCACTTATTTTATCATATTATAAGAATGTATCCTCAATTTTACAGAATTTACACAATAGGTCCTTCTAGTTTACAAAGTTACATATTTAGTCCTTTAATTTATAATTTCAACTTTATATTATTAATAATTACATATTAACCCATTAAATCACCAAATTAACACATAACCCCTTGAATATATTATTTTACTCAAAACAGCACCAACTTTCCAGAAATTACAAGTTTAGTCCCTCTAGATTAATTATTTTACAATTCGAACCATAATAAAACCCTAAAACATTTTAACCCTCTAAAATACAAAAATGACATTAGACTCCTTCCTTTTATATTTTTCCCAGCAAGTACATGATCTAAATTAAGTTTTAAAACTGACCCACAAGTTTTAGAAATTACAAAACCTACCCTAAACTTTTAAAAACCCATATGGTAACGCTTTATTTACACAAAATCAAACCCTAACCTTCCTCAATCATTTATAATCATTCCTTCATCATATACATAATTTGTTAGACCAAGAACAAGCTCTAATTCCTTCAAGACCAGATCGAATACATTTAACCCTTTTTTATACGCTTTTGATTTTAAACCCTAATAACAAAATAAATTCATAAAACACATATTCAAGCCATGAAAATTCTTCTAATCATTTTTCCAGACTTTATATGAATATAAGACACGCAAATAAAATAATTACACAGCTCTCATAATTCGTTTAGTATTTTATACCATTTACGCTTTGTTTTAATGATTTAAAACCCAAATAATACATAATACATGCATGGGTCGAATTATATATTTTTCTTGATGTTCTTAACATGTAAAGGGTCTGAGAAAAATACCAAATCAAGTCTTGGACGTGTAGAACAAGTCGTACGATTTATTTTATATGCGGCTAGACAAAATGCACTAAAATCACCACGGCTTCAAAAACGATCTAAAAATCATGAAATCAATTTTCACAGGTCACATATGATGTGAGGAACACAAGAAAAATAAGAAACGAATTTTTGGATGGTCGAATGAAGAAAAACGAATTATACCTCTTTATTTTCAATCGCGACAGAGAAAAATCACCAAGGACGAACAAGACCATGAATACCACCACAATAATTTTTCTTAGGCTCTTTAGATGATGCTTAATCACAGAAAATTGAGTGTGGAATTTTAGGATAATCGAATGGGGCTATGCAATTTAATTTGTGTGTGTGTATTACTCGGCAAATTAGGGTTTGAAGAGGGATTAATGTGTGATTGATTTAAACAAGGTATGGCCGGTCAAATGGGGGGTATTGGACCATAATTTTTGGCCATAAAGGCTGGAATTAAGTTTGATTTGATTATTCTTAATATTTCCATAATTTCCAAATTTAAATACATATAAATGCTTTAATTATACACGGTTTAGGGGTAGGGGTATTTTGGTAATTTTATCTCTTGTATAAATGTTAAATGAAATTGTTAAAATTATTTGGGATCATAACTTATGCATTGCCAGAAGTTTGGAAATTATTTGGTGCTTTACGTATGTTTTATTTAAGTTTTAAATTCTCAGGGGCAATTTGGTCATTTTACATGTTATAGAATTTCAGGTATTACAGCACTTCATTATCAAATTCCCGACCATGATCCGTCCTAATGGAAACTATTGTACATCCTAGTTGATTTTGGACTTTCTTACTAAAAACCTCAAATTCCTCAAAGGCTTGAGTCTTATTCTTAAGAAATCTAGTCCAAGTGTACCTAGAGTAGTCATCAACTATTACTAAGGTGTAGTAGTTTCCTTCATAGCTCTGTACGGCGGATGGACCGAATAAGTCCATATGAAGGAGTTCTAGGCATCTAGAGGTTGAGACTATATTCTTAGCTTTGTGACTAGAATGAGCTTGTTTTCCAACTTTACAAGCGTCACAAAAGTGTTGATCAAACTTAATCTTAGGTAGATCTCTAACTAGTTCTTTAGATGCCAATGATTGTATCAAACGCATATTGGCATGACCTAATCTCCTATGCCATAGAGTGGAGTTATCATCTATGGTTGCTAAGCATATCCTATCCTGAGGCTTATTTCCTATTTTCATGACAAATAGGCCATTTCTCCTAACTCCTTTGCCTATGGTTTTACCATCCTTAATGATCTCACTACCCTCTTCAGAGAATATAACTCTACACTTATTATCTACCATTTGACTAATGCAAAGCAAATTAAATCCTAAGTTATCTACATGTTCAACATTTCTAATAATGAGGGAGTTATGAGTGATCGTACCTTTGCCAATAATGTTGCCCTTAAGTTTGCTACCAAAAGTGACATTACCTCCGTTGTATGCCTTGTATGATGAGAATAGACTTCGGTTGCCCGTCATGTAGTTGGTGCATCCACTATCCTTGACCCATTCGTCAGGCTCCAAGTCAATTCTCAAGCATATCTATTGCATAAGATAAACATTCAAACATTTGGTCCCCAATATCTCATGGGTCCAAAGTGGTTAGCATTAAACATCCCATGCATCATTTGCATGTGGTTAGGATGTTGAAATGGTGGGCAAATTTCCCATGGCAAGTAACTTTGTAGTTGACGGTCATTCCAAGTTACGGGATAGTCACTTGGAAAGCTTTGTCTTCTAAAGTTACGTCTCGGTAGAGGAGTTCTTGACCGAGGTTTGGGAGTGTTTGTTTTTCTAGGTGGAGGAGTCTTAGACCTAGCGTCAGATTTTACAAATCTAGGTTTGGGTTTTGACATAGGTTTGTAGAATCGTTTAACTTCCTCTATACTAGCAATAGAGACTTTTGTACCATTAACAACAATGTGAGTTGGTTTAGGACTTGATTTATTTTTGAAATTTGACTCAGTTCTGTCTCCAGAGTAATGGAGCCGTCGGTACCTTTAGTGGTGCCGTCTGGACTTTTGACAGAGTTTGAGATTTTAACAGATTCTGCTTGATTAGTTTTATCTGTCAAAGCATTTTCTGTTTCCTTTTCAAAGCTAGTAATTCTAATTTTGTTTTCCTTGAGTTTTTCATTTTCTACTTTAAGATTCATGCATGACTCACATCCTATGTCTAATACTTTATATCTTTCAAGTCCTTTGACTTGACTCTTTAGCTCTAACATTTTCACTTCTAGTTCATGCAATTTTGATTTTAGTAATTTGTTTCTACTTAACATTTTTGAGACAATTTTGCATAGATTATTATGTTCGTCATTTAGTTTGTTATCATCTATTGACGAATTATCATCTATGAAATCAGGGTAATTGTAACGTACCTCATTTGAAGCATGAGCCATTAGACATGTTTCGTCCTTGGGCTTCTTTTCTTCATCATCACCGCTATCACTCCAGGCGCCTCCTATGAGAGCTCGTTGGTTGTTGAATATCGGTGGCTTGGGACACTCTCATATGAGATGATTAGGATCTCCGCATCTAAAGCATTTCCTATCACTTGTCCCTTTCTTTTCAACATGGTTCTTTTGTGATGTCTTCTTCTCATCACGAGGTTGCCTAACGAACCTACCTCTTCTCCTAAAGAACTTTTTAAAATCCCTAACCGCTAGTGCATATTCCTCATCTTCACTATCGGAACTCGAACATTCCTCATCACTAGACTCATTCTTGGCTTTCAATGCTAGAGATCTAACTCTCTCGCCTTTGCCTTTGACTATTTTGGAGTCTTTCTTAATTATCATCTCGTGAACTTTCAAGTTTCCTATAAGTTCATCGAGTGACAATGCCGCCAAGTCCTTTGATTCTTCTATGGCGGTGACCTTTGCTCTCCATTTAGGATGTAGAGCTCTAAGAAACTTCCTAACATAGTTCTTACTAGCGTAACCTTCATCAAGAGCTTTAAGACTAGTGATAATAGTATTAAATCTAGCAAAAGCATTATCAATTGTCTCATCCTCCGAAATGGAGAATTGTTCATATTGGTGAACAAGAAGATCTATCTTGTTCTCTTTGACTTGGTTATTACCTTGGTGAGTGACTAACAAAGTTTTCCAAATGTCTTTTGCCGTATTGCACATAAAAATTCTTTCAAATTCCTTTTTAGGCAAAGCATTATAAATCATCATTTTAGCCTCATTATTTTTGGCTAATTTCCTTTTAAGTTCATCACTTTGTTTATCATAAGAAACTATTTCATCCTTTTTAGTTTCCGGATTCTTTTGAATAGGTTGAAAGTCACCCTCGGTAATAACATGCCAAAGATCAATGTCTTTTGATTTCACATACCTTTCGAATCTTGTTTTCCAATAAATAAAACAATCGGTTTCGAAAAGTGGTGGTCTTTGCATAGATTGCCCTTCTAGATATTTGTCGGAATCCATTGATCGGTTCAAGCTTTAAAATACAATATACTTTAAAAACTTGACTGACGTGGCTCCTGATACCAATTGTGGGAAACTAGAAGGGGGGTTGAATAGTTTACCGGTTTAAAAACTTCTTTTAAAAATCTTGTTTTAAAAGTTGGTTATTGGAAACTTTGATTCGAACTCTATGTGTAATCAATCAACACCAATATGAACTACACACTAAGCTAAGTAATAATAACAAATAAAAGTAAATAGTAGAGTTGGAAAGATCAAACCGAGACAGAGGATTTATAGTGGTTCGGCTACGAAGCTCTTCTTCACCCTACTCCACTCCCCGAGTACCACACTCGAGAGTTTCAAGCACTATGTCAACAACCTCCCTTAAGGCGGAGAAAACCGTACACGTCGCTTATCCTATTACCGACACTAAGCTAGATGTCAAGTGCTAATCTTAGCTAGCACCAATCTACCAAGGTCCACGTGACCAAACACACAAGCCCAATGGCTTCAAGAGATCACCAAGATCTCAACACAATCACAATGATCAACACTCACTTCACTCTACTCAACTAACACTAACCTAATGACCCTTGATCTTCTTGATCAATCACACAAGCCCAATGACTTCAAGAGATGTTCACTATCTCTATAGATCACACTTGATCTTCACTCTCACTCACAAAAAGGAAATATACTTGATGTATGCTAAGATACAACAAGGTTGTAACAAGTGTTACAAAAACCTATCAACTACAACTCTAGTATCTTCTTGATTACTTGAGTTCTTCTCTTGCTAATGAAGAGGGATGACAACACCTTGTATTAACTTGGATACTTGTGTTCTTCTCTTGCTAGTGAAGAGGTATGAAGAGGATCACTTGAAGGATGATTGGATCACTCTTGAAACAAAGAAAAACTAATCTAAATGACCCTAAGAAGTGAAAGGTGTGAGAGGGTTTGACTAAGGGATTTTTCTGTGTGTGAAGGGTGCCTAAAACTGTGAAAGAGGTGGGTATTTATAGGCAAAGAAAATCTGAACGTTACAATTCAAAATGGTACGGATGGCTCCACTAAATGACCCACGACTCCATTAAATTTAACGGTACCGTGGAGCCGTGGTAGACTAGGACGCTCCAAATTTTGTCTTTTCTGGTGAAAACTTATTTGGGGAAGGTTGGAGCTGATTTTGGGGGGAAAAATAGCTGTTGTGATTTTCAAACTTATTTTTCCATTAAAACATTTCTTAATATTTCAAAAATAATTTGTCATGTGTATTTTTGAAAAAATGCTTTGTCCCATTTAAAATGTGAATTTTCAAAACATAAATTCACTTCTTTGATCACTAGTTCAAGTTGTAACTTTGTTCAAGAGTGATTTGCGTAGAAACGGGATCTTCCGATTAAAAACTTGTTAACGTTAATTTTAACGTAACGTGAGTTCACATTTTGTCATCCTCAAAACGTGAAGTAATCGAAAGATATAAATAAAGTTTTTAGAACATTATTTGCATCAACAACTTGGACTACTATCGAAGAAAAAGATGGGAAATACCAAATTGAATACATGAACTCAGCAAATGCAGTCAATAAATCGTGCAACAAAAGCTATGAAGTCCAACCTATACAAACTTCTTATATGCCTTATTCCGAACAGTATTGGGGATTAGATAAAAGCTATCTGGATAACGAAAGAATGTATGCTGAATCGGAGATACTATTTCATGGAAAGTTGGTAAGGTTGATGGATATCTCTTTGGAAGAGTGGCTTGAACTTAAATACGGTGATCCGAAATTTGCTCCTGTGAATGAAGTCAGTCGGATTGTGACCTCATGGTTGACACGAAGTTTTAAAGGACAATTTAATGAGTTCATGGAAATCAGAAGGAACATGATTGGTAACACTACCTTTGACGTTAACCACGATCCTAACAATGTTGATTTTTCAAATTGGTTAGCTAGTAAGTTCATTAACCATAAGAGCATGGACCGAGCTACTAAAGATGTGTTATGGGTATATTGGATGAGAGGTGAAGATGATGAAGTAGAGAGCAACAATGGAACGCCAAATGACAATTCAACAATCGAGGAAGGCATTGAAGAACTATTCAGCATTGACATTGATGTGTTCAATTATGAGACACCTTTGTGCAAACAATTCAAAGAATTTAATTACCTTCTTCAAGTCAACGCTGATGTACTAACTGGAGATCTACCTGGATTCAAAACTTATGATGATTTCAAAAACACCTGGTACTACGAATGGAATGACCAAATACCATGGGTTCGGGATAAACCATGTGAATTTGAGCATATTAATCACACTTGTACACCCTACTGTTTCAAGGATGGAAGTAGTGTATGGCCGACCTGTGATTATAAGAATGATGGAACCTGTAATGGGGGAAGTATAATTGGAATGAGACGGGTTGGAAACGATGTATACTTTGAAGACGACGATTGGTATGAAAAAGTTGAAGACTGCCCTCGTAAAGCAGAGGCTTTGCAAGAAAAAGGTAGAATCAACTACTTAAAAGAACTTAAGGGAGCATCGGACACTACTTTCTGGGAATGGGTGCATGGACAATTTGATGATTACACTAAGCTTAGTCGACGCTTGCAATGGGAATTGAAAAGAGAGTGGGATGAGATTCAAGATTATTATCAGTCCTTTAACGTGGTTAATTATGATCCCTATGATAATAACGATGAGTCGCGAGAAGAATTGATTGATGAACTTGATGACTATTTGAATAAGGATCCTTATTTTAAGTTTGTTGATAAAGACCATGAAGAATTCACCAAGAGAAAATGTCAACTACTTGGGATCCCTTATAATGAACCACCCATGATAATTTCTGAAAAATTTAAAGTCATCAGATACTCTTTTGGACCTGATGAGGAATATGCTGCGATGAAGACAAAAAAATATATTAGATTAAGTCATACGGAAGAAAATGTTGCGGAGCTATACGGGAACATCTTTCGGATGAAAGAAGAAGGATGACACGTAACAAGAACAAAATAATGAGCTGAACGTGAGTCTAACTTGAAGACTTTGGAATAAAGACAAGTGCTGACCGGGAGACAACCCGGAGAAATTTTTTTTACATTCTGTTCTGTGTCGAGTCAGTCAGGCCTGCAGAAGATACGGCGCATCTCAATCTTGAGATGCGATGCATTGCCTGCACTGGTCATATCTTACTTTATTTTTCTGCATTTTTATTTTTGACTTTAAAAACTTTCTGTCAGTTTATTTTAATGCGGCGCATCCCTGGTTAAGGATGCGACGCTTCTTCTATTCTGATTCGTATTTATTCCAGGCTCGATACGACGTATCTTCTTCCATAAGATACGGCGTATCGACTGACCTGATGATTTTCAATTTAATTTTACAGTTTTAATTTTTACTAACTACTAATGTATTATGCAAGTTTGAACTTTCTTAACTCAGGTGTGTTTAAGTCTGAATGGTATTATAGATTCCTGCATTTCCTGTGAATACATCATCTATGAAGCTTAAACGTTCTAATCCACAAGAAAGATGATTTTTGCTCTTATACAAATAATGGAGGATCATACCGAGCAAATCTCAGGGGAGTTTTTCTGTTCTAATTCTTTTATTTTCCAGTTTTTAATCTTTTACACAAACAACGAGGACGTTGTTTAACTTAAGTGGGGGGATTGGAGAATTAGAACACTTACTGGTCCTAAACTTTTTCAAAATATGCTTAAAATGTGCTTAATATATCAAAATTTAAAATTTTTTAGCATGTTTTTGTTTAAAGTCTAAATTACATAGCTGCACACATAACATTATTTTCAAAAATTGTGAACTTTTCAAAATTCACAAATCTATGAGTGTGCCGGTGACTTGTAAACTTTAGAACTTGGCTTTTATACTATTCGAGACCACTATAATAAGTATTATTTACATAATTGGAATGACTTGTCTAAATTGGTAAATTTCTAGGATTACACCCAAATAACCTTTATATGTTATGTGATATTAGCTAACTACACTGGTTAGTTAACCCCCGTATAAACCTTTTGTTACTCTCACTTTTAGAGTAAGATACCCCTAGAAAAAAACTCAGAGCCATTCCTTTCGTTTCTTACACCTTTGTTATAATGTTTCGTTACACCCTTACACCTTAGCCTACCCTGTAGATTAAAATCCGAGGTTGGTTAATTGCTTTAGGCAAAGTGTGTTTCCTTACATTACCTGTGTTCACGTGCGTAATTCATTATCTTTGGTTGAGTTAGGAAATTGCACAATGCAATTGGTATGAAAGTAGATATTGTATATCTTTGAGTTTATTTTTCGTGTGTTTACTACTTTCGCTATTACAGTTATTTCTGAAAGTATGAAGAGTATAGAAAAATTATCCAGAGTTATCGTTATAGTGATGTGGTGAAATTTTACACATCTATGTTTATGTTTAAAGTTAAAAAAAAAAAAAATCGAAAAAAAAAAATAGAAAAGAAAAAGAAAAAGGAAAAGTTGGATGCTTATTTTAACCAACTTATGTAAAGTTTTGTATTAAGTGGTCGATATCACCACTAGTTGTTGTATATTATATCTATGGATTGAATGGGAGTTGGACGTTATGGGAACGCCAACTAAGGTTATTCTTTGATTGAGATCTTGTTGAGTATAATTCGTGTCTACCTAAAGCGTGTGTTTCAAGTGTTAAAGCGTGAGTTATTCAATGATATGAGTCTTATTCATGGGATGGTTAGGATAGCAATTTACCACACTTAGGATTTTAATTTATCTGTTTTGTTTATTTTTCATTTTACACCAATTTATATCCCAAATATTATCCATACCCTATATTATTCTTTATCTTAACCTTTGATTTATTGAGATTAGGGATTTGAGCAATCTTAAGTATCGTAGTCGTGGATTCGGCTATGTATTTATGATTTTGTCGCCCTTTTTGATATAATATTATTGGTGAAGATTACTTGGTCCTATCTTTAGCCTATTCGAGTTAAGGATTTGAGCAATTGCAAGTATCGTGTTCATGGATTCGATCATGTATTTGTGATTTTGTCACCTTTTCTGGAATTTGAGATCGATAGAGATTAAGAAGAATTATTAACCCTTAACCAACAAACCCTTTTTACCCGCTTTAGACTTGTTATTCCTTAGCTTTAGTGGGGGAGATGTGTATACTTGCTAAGCTTATGATAGAATATTCGTCACGACTGGACAGTTAAACGATTAGATTTGCTTTTATCAAAATATTTTATTTTATTTCTAATTCGTTAAGTGTTTGGTTGTGCAATTATGACAAAATGAATACATGCTTAAATATAAAAATAAATCCTAATATCTTTTAGGATACATTTTCATAAGATTAATTCTAAGGTTTACTTGGGGACAAGTAAAGTTCAAGTGGGGGGATATTTGATGAACTCAAATAAGTACATTTTATTATCATCATTTATCCTATTTATTTTACTTGTTTTATTATATTATCTGTGAGAATCGATACGTTAATGTTTACTTTTGTAATTCTTAGGTAAAAACAAGTATTATGTGAAACTTGGCGATTTTGGACTAATTATGGAGCAAAACAAGCAAGAAGTTAAGAGTCTACTGAAATGTACAAGATCAAGATCATTCTGCTCCAGATACGCCGCATCCTACTTCTTACATACGGCGCATCACTATCAAGATTTCACAAGATATAATCCAAGACGGCAAAGGACATGCGCCGCATATAAGAATGGAGTTACGCCGCATCTTCTGGCGGTGTACGAATATTCATGAATATATTAATCTTGGACCCCACGCGAAGTTAAGTCAATGCGCCGCATCTACTTATTCTATGCGCCGCATCTAGCCCTCAGACAGAAACTATAAATACCCCAAGGCCAGGCGAATTTCGAGAGCCTAATACAACAAAGAAGACCGAAGACCACAAAACCCTAGGCCGAATTCAGACGTGTTAGCTGCACAAGACACACCCTAAACGAAGATACAAGAGCTGTAAGAAGGTCCTGCATGTATTCAATTCATTAAGTAGTTTTGTTTTATTGTATTAGTACACTTTAATTCATCAGGATTGATGGGCCGATTCCATGTGACTACGGAAAACCATGGGCACCCCTTAAAATTGCTTTCCCATTAATTAAAGTTTATATGTTGATGTCTTTGGTGACTTTTATTAGTGCATTGATAACCTCTGTGTCTAGCTGAGCATTGCTTGGGTCGGCATGCCCCTTCCTCGCCTGTTTATTCTATTTTCTAGGATATTGGGATAGACATAAGTGATCATTAAGGGTTTACTCGCCGATAAGATTAGAGCCAACGAGAAAGGTTTACATCTCGGTGCGTCGTATCGAACTATACACTTCATATAAAACTAGCAATAAAACAAGTGACAAGCTACTTAACTATCAGGACAGGTCTTCTTATTGTCTCAAGTATTTATCTGTGTACGTGTGTGCTAATCGCTGATTCATGCCTATTAGTTTAGTTTATATTTATTCATAACCAAACCGTGCCAGTCTCTCAGGCTGAACCCCTTTGCGTTAGATTAGGTTGTACAGTTAACTTAAGATATTAAAATACTGATTAGAATAACTAGATAATACGTTCCACTCTTAGTGATCGACACTCTACTTACCATTATATTCATACTGACCGGGTACACTGCTCGTTAAAGTGTGTGTTATATTGATAAGTCGGCTAAATATAAATTTAAAACTTGAATACTGCTAAAACCACAACGACACACCGTGGATATAAATTAGAGCAACATACACGTACACATCAAACACAAATGGAAAGTTGGTAACGGTGGATCCCGTTGGGTTAGTTACATAGTTTTTAAGCATCTTTGGTACCCAAGTAAGACTAGGTTTATGTTGTAACCAACGCTGCCACGTCCAACTAGACTCTGCTTTCTTCCTAGTGAATTCACTTGGTGATTGGATTGTTCTAAGTGCAACTATGGTCTTGTCAACTTTGGTCTCAGAAACTACTTTTGGCGGTTTTCCTAAAATGGATTTAGCAGCGGTAGTGAGCCTAGAGGAAATGCCATTAGTATGTTTCTGGGTACGAGACAAAAGGGTTCTAGCAACACATTTCTGATGATTACCAGACAAAATACTAGTACGACAAAACACACAATAAGCATCAACCATAACATCATTCAGTACATTCATAGATTGAGCATTCGTTACATCACATTTAGAATTACACTTTGACAAGTTGGATTCTACTTTAGACATAACATGCGTCTTATTCAGTGAACTTCTACTTCTTAAGTTTTAGGGGAGCTGCTCTTAGGTTGTCAGACACTACTCTTCTTTTAACTCTGTTTGGTCTTTGATCTGCTAACCTTAGGAGGGGTGCCTAGTCCTGTAAAAGTTGAAGCATGCACATTAGTGGTCTGTGGAGATGATTTCTTATAAGTCTTATCTACTCGGTACATGCCTGGTGCAATCACATTTTGATGTACAAATTTCCCTTTTTCAAGTACTCCGAGTTTCTCTTTCAACTCAATGATGATATGTTTTTGTTCATGAATTTTTGAGTCCAATTCTCTGTTTAACCGAACAGTGTCATTTCTGTTTTTGCAAACCTCATCAATGTCCTTTTCATACTAAAAAGTTTAAAGTTTTAAAACATCATTTTCTTGTTCAAAATTTTGACTTTTGAAAGGATGACTATTTTGAAAGGACCATGACTCCTTTTGGTTTTGTAGTTTTAACTCAAAGTTGAGACTCTGAGTCTGACACCATTGCAGTTTTTGGTTGAGTTGGAAAATTTCTTTGGGAAATTTGGTTTCGATATCACCATTGATTTGTCGAAGTCTCTCATTTTCTTTTATCAGATTATCAATCTCAAGTTGCAACATCTCAACATCAATGGAGTGATCATCAACAACCATTTCATTACATGAAAGATAAATGGAATTCATTATCACAGAAATCACATCAGAACAAAGAACATTCTCCAAGAGTCGATCTGCATCTTTTTCTAAGGCTTTTTTTGGACATTTTTGTTTTGAGATGTTGTTGTCTTTTGCTTTGAAAATATTTATCATTGATGCAACCTCTGTTTGGAGTTCCTGTTCCCACTGTGTAGCACAAAGTCGCAGGTGTTTAACATGTGGCAAAAGTTGATTTTGAAAAACTTCTCTCTTTTCTTTCTCATATGGAGAGAGAAAAGTAGACTTTTATTTCTGAATTGTGTTCAATTATGTCTTCCAAAAGTGTGATGTCTTCCATAAATGTTTTAAAATATCTAAGGATGCGAAATTGTTTTGGCATTTGTGCAATGACGCCTGGATTTGGTAAAGGGCCATTGACTTGTGCTACAGTGGTTACTGGACCAACTTCAGAAAAAGCATTCATTTCAATTAAAGACCATGTTTGTTCTGATTTATCTTTTTGAGGTACAAAAGTTTCACTAATATGAGGTGCTTTTGAGTAGTCATATGGTTTGTTATAAAAGACATTACTCAATTTAGATCGACTCTCGTCCTTGTGTTCCATTTCCTCTTCATTATTATACACAACAACACGCATGAAGGTCTCATCAAACAAGTGTTCTGCACTGTATAACTTTGGGTTTCCTTGAGTGCCTTATGTAAAAAACGTGGTTGATCACTTCCAATTGCAAAGCCATATCCTTGAGGATTTGGTTTGACAGTTAATTTTTGAATGGTTGTTACAAATTCACCCGTTTTATACACAACGTTTTTAAATTCTTTAAGTTTGGATTCCAACGTAATAATTTCCTCAAGATATGAGTCAACACGTTTCCTTGAATTTTGTTTTTGTTTAAGAAGATCATCTTTACAGGTTGACAACTCTGTTTTAGTTTTGGAAAGCTCAGAGTGTAAAACATCAACTTGTTTTTGAAAGTCTAATCGTTCTTGTTCTTTTAGAGAAATCAATTCATTTTTAGAAATGGTTAACTCATGTACTTGATGTTCTAAATCTTTTGCTTTCACATATGACTGTTGGAATGCAACCTCAAAGCTTTTCTCCCATTTTTCTTTATTTTCTGAATTCAAAAGTTGCAGTTTGTAGCACTCAAGATCCTTTGTTAACAATGCAACCTTTGCTTTTAGATTCCTATTAATTTCATTGCACTTACCAATCTGGGATTTTTGTGCATCTAATTGTATCATGCAAAAGATCATTTTGGTCAATGTGATCATGATTATCATCATTAAGAGGATCATCAAATGAAACAACGGGGTTAATTTTATCTTTATCAAATGTAACAACGGTGTTTATTTGGTCATCGTCTTGAGAAGATAATGATGAGTCATTTTGACCAATATTTTCTTGTGCAGATGAAGATGCATAGGGCGATACAATTTCATGAATGAGACATTCAGATTCAGGTACCTGAGACAAGCCTTTGGTATCATTAATCGGGCCTGTTTCACCCATATGCATTTCTTGCATGTTAGCCATCAACATTACAGCTGCATTTGCCTCAAGGTCTTCCATGTCATCATCCGAGTATGCATTTGCCATAAAGTTGTGCTCTTTCTCAGTCAAAGTACCACCAACTTCATCTTTTAGGGCCAGAAGAAGAGCCTCTTTGTGATAGACACCGCCTCGGGTTCTTGGCTTTGGGCAAGTATTGGCTAGGTGACCTTTTCCTTCACAATTATAGCACTTGATCATGGTGTTTCCAATCCCAGAATTCCCAAATTCTATAATTTCTGCCCTCCTTGGTGCATTACCAGTGTTGTTTCTTGCATTTCCACCTGAATTGAACCTTTGTCCACCAGAATTCCCCATATAATTTCCTGATCCATATCTCCCAGAAGACCTATTTTGAATTTCAACCCTTCCACTATGAACGATTGCCTGATTCCTAGTGTTTGATGAAGACTTGAGACGATTGTTGGATTTGTTTGAAAATTTGCTAAAAGCTTTGGCAATCAAAGCAAATCCTTCATTCAATGGGTTAAATGCAACATCTTCATCATTTTCAATGTTGGAGTACATCATAGAATCGGTGTTGTTATATGAAACCAGTTGAATATCAGAATATTGTGGTGGTGCTTCATATGGGATGATTTGGTTTGAAGAAGATTGTGATGAATAACCCGAATACGGTGGTGGCTGAACAAAATCCTGCATTGGTTGTTGACTGCTGATTGCTTCACACATTTTGCTACACCAGTGAGGTTCTCTTAGAGAAGGTTTGTAATTCTGTATTGGTTGTTGTTGAATGATTTGTTGCTGAGGGACTTGTTGTTGAGGGAAAAACTGATGTTGTTGCATGAAAGCTTGTTGTTGCGGATATTGTGGTTGATGAAATTATTGTTACTGATGATATTGTTGTTGTGGATATTGTTGTTGCTGATTGAAGAAATAGTTGTAATTTGGTGGTTGAGAGATTCTTGTGTTCTTGTGGATCTTGTAGACAATTAAGATGTGTGTTATGAGTTATGAAGTTTGGTTTTGGTTAAGTGGTGTTTTTGTTCAATTTCGATTAAATTACTGTTCACAAGCAATTTCGATAACACTATTCACACTGCCAATTTTGATAAGGATCTGAATTGCGATAGGGTTCTGAAGTGCGATAACTCTGTGAATTGCGATAACTCCAAGAATTCCGATAGTTTAAGCAATTGCGATAGAAATTGATAATTGCGATAAGCTTACTAAATTGCGATAGAACTGACAATTGCGATAAGTTATCTAATTGTGATAGAAAAGGCAATTTCGATAATATTAGCAGAATTGCGATAGATCTAGCAATTTCAATAGGTTATCTAAATTATAATTTCGATAACTTTCTCAATATCTTATACAAGATATGAGATTAGCCTCCAAGCCGAAGTATTTTCTCAAACTTATACAAGAAAGGAAAACACTGAACTCCAGTTTCGATAAACCCTTAGGCTGCTGAATTGCAATAAACCCTTGAAGACAATTCTGATAAACCATAGCTGGAATTTTGATAAATTCTTATACAAGGAATTCCGATAAACCCTTGCAGACAATTTTGATAAAACGCAAGTTTTTTCAAATTACTTATTACGCCTAGAAACCTATGTTTTAACCGAATGTTTTTGGTTCAAAACATTTTAATAATACATAAATATGAAGAAAGTTGCAACCTTTAATGTTTAAACCAAAATTTGGTGAATTTTGATAAGAAGAAACGAATGAAAATTAGTGTTAATCTAAGAGAACTTGAACAAAAAACTCAAATTTCGAATTTGAATCTAATCTCTATTCAATATTTTTATCTTTTCATTTTACAAGCTCGAATATAAGTGAAATAAATAAGATATTTGGTCATTTTTAGCCACAAAAACCACACGTAAACAACTAAACCAAACGTAAAATTAAAGTGAACGATTGAATCTACTCTTAAACACACAACTAATTATCTTCTAGCGAATGATACCACTTGATAGGTCCTATTTTAGCTTAACACATGATCTAAATACCACGTACAACTAATAACACTTACGTATAATAACTAATAAAGAGAGAACAAGAGAGAATGAATTAGATAAGAAGAAGAGAATGGATGACTTATATTCATACGATTGAATGACAAAACTTCGATACAAATGAACATAAACTAACATCAAATAATGAAGCATGAGTCCTCTATTTATGGAGGAAATTAGGGCGACTCATGCTTGAAATGTTTCTAGAAGATTTAAGACAAAACATACGGCCCATGGGCTCCTAATGAGCCATGGGCTTAATTACATACATAGAGCCCTATTTCATGCAACCTAATTTCTATATTTGACCAAGACTTGAAAATATCATTAAACATATTCCCAACAACAACCGTATTATTGCATGCGTGGACTTTGACGTGCGGATTATTGCATTCGTGGACTTTGACGTGCGGATAATATCATAGTAACATAAAAAAAATTCAAAAAAATCTGAAAAAATTAAAAGAAAAAAGGACAACAATTTATTAAGAATCGTTGAAAAAAATTCAGAAAAAAATGATTTTCATGGTTAAAAGGTATAATGATATTATGTGTGGAAAACTAGAAGGGGGGGGGGGCTTGAATAGTTTTACCGTTTTAAAATTAATTCACTTTGTTACTTTATGTTATTTCAAAGGAAACAAGCACCAACAAATATTCACACGATATATATATACATATATATATATATATATATATATATATGAGAAGTAAAGAGAGGAAAGATCAAACCACACAACACGGATGTTTATAGTGGTTCGGCTACAAGGACTCTCTTCCTTGCCCTACTCCACTCCTCGAGCCTCTAACTCGAGAGTTATCCTTCACTAAGAAACAAACTCTCTTCTCGGTGGAGAAACCTTTACACGTCGCTTACTTCCTTTTCCGGTACTAAGCTAAACACCGGGTTCTATTACCAGGTAGAACCAACCTTACGTCGCCTATACAATTACTGACACTAAGTAGATGTCGAGTTCTTTACAAGGGTACAACCACTCCCGTTTGGTTCTTTCACAAGGGTACAACCACTCCCTACACTCTTTGTGTTTTGAGGACTAAAACACTAACCACACTCACTGAGATAAATGATACAAGTAATGATGTGTGAACTACAACTATATCACACAGTAACTATGCTAAAGGTTTACACGTCTGTGTTGAACCTTGATGCTTAATCTCCCTTGCTACAAAAGGAAAGATCAATGAAATGAATGAATGATAAATGTTAGATGATATGTAAATGAATGAGTATGAATGTTAGGCTCTATGAGTGATGGTGTGTCCAAATGATCAGCTTGCTATTTATAGGCAAGCTGATGAACAGCCGGCGGATCCGTCCTTTGTGTCGATTGGATCCGCCAACTTGACAGCAACATGACAGCTAATAGTTTTGGAAATCTTTCCAAATCCAGCTGTATCCTCCACACCATTGTCATGTCATATCAAAATCTTCCAAAGTCAACTATCTTGCTTGAAGATCTAGCCAAGATATTATGTATGATGCATGCCATGATGTCATTGTATCATTTTAAAAATAAAGTTTCCTTTTAAGGAAATAAACTAGTAGATGTGTAAAAATGTAATTCTAAGTAAACTTGTGAAATGTAAAATGTGTTTTAAAGAGACTTTAGCTAGCATTTATAATTTGCTAAAGGATATACTTTGTAATTGTCATTAACAAAACTAAGTAAAGATCGTAAAATATAAATAACGTTTTTAGGACGATATTTTTATTAACAATCTCCCCCTTTTTGTTGATGACAAGACATAAAGTATATTTTTGAGCAAAGGAATAAATATAGCATGAGTTCTTTAAAATATAGATTAAGTTTGTTTTATTTGAGTTTAAAAACTCTTTTTTTGCAAAAGTGTATGTACTGTGATGATTCACAGTTATGCAAACTTAATCCTTTCTCCCCCTTTTTGTCGAAACAAAAAGAAGAGTTGCGTAGCGGAATGCGATTTTGAGAACTTTAAGAGCTCCCCCTTGTTTGATATTCCCCCTAAATGAAGTAACAAGGTAATGATGCATGATCCTACAAAAAAAGTGGTTAGAAAAATGAAATGCTCCCCCTCGATGTATACTCCCCATTACAAGAGTCCCAATGTATACATTAAAGGGTATAAGATGCTGCAAAAGAAATGTTAGTTGTGAATAGCCTCAAATGGAGAAGCATAATGCATATGATATGTTCATTCAAATAAGAATGATAATCTAGTTGACTTTAAAAAGTCAAAATGTAGTGTCTGATCAAAATTTTGTACCTAAAGTACAAGTGATCAAACTAGAATGTAGATTCCAAGTAGCTATATAATGATGTTAGTTACCTAACTAATGATAATATGCTTTATGTTGATCACTCATAAGCATAAAAACATCACATTCATTAATTGAAAATTATGTGAAAAAAGTAACAAACATGATGATACATTATAACAAGAAAAATAAATCCTAAGAGGACAACTACTACAACATCATCCTAGAAAGTTCCTATAAAAGGATACTAACAATGCTTCTATTGAGGCAGATGAGAGATTGCATTGAGATGCTCGAGAACATGGTTCAAGATGAACCTCATCTCATTTTTAAGCTCATGGACCAAAATGTTGGTCCTTTGGGCCAAGTGAGCCGTTCTCTCACAATGTGCGCAATCATGACTTGAAAAGCTGGGAGGAAGACTAGGCTCCAAGTTTTGTGGTGGTGGTGGTGGTGGTGGTTGGTTGTTGTTGTTGTATAATGGTTGTTGTTGTTGTTGGTTGGTTGATGGTGGAGTGGGGATGGAGTTCATTAAGATGGTTTGAATATCCATTACTTCATCAAGGCTGGATCCAACCATATTAGAAAGAGAATAGAGGCAGGTGAGTTCCTCACTAATCTCTTCTTGGGTTTGAGGTATATTCATCCACATTGCCTCATCAATGGAAACTAGAGTGGATGTGGGTGATAGAGGTTGTGGTTGAGGTTGGGATGATGGTGCATCATGGTATAAAGGACCATGAATATCCGGGTAAACTGGGTGAAAAAGCATGGGTTATTGACCTTCAAAGGTCATGGGTGGAAGATTGGTTAATCTTGGTGAAAGTTCTTCTAAGTCATCAAGATGTGGTGATGTAGGTGGAGTCCTAAATAATTCCAAGGGTTGGAGTTTGGGTGATTTTGGTGGTGATGGTGATCTAACAGGCTGTGATGGAGCCGGTGGTGGAGTAGTGGCTATTGGAGTAATGGTTGGTGGTGGTGTTTGTATAACAACATTTGATGGCGTTCGGGTGGAAAGTGTGAGGAAATTCTCACTAGCAATGGGTGATGATATATTGAGAGGAGAATTTTCCTCAGATGATGAGTTTGCTAAGTTGACAAAACAACATGGTTTAACACTAATGTGGGCTGTTCTTCTTGGAGGTCTAGAGGTGGAAGAGTTGTTTGACTCGGTCATGGTGAAGTATGATAGCTAAGATGTACAGGAGAAGAAATGGTTGTTGTGTGAGTTTAGTGATGATCCTAAAGCACTAATTTATAGGCAAAAGGTTTATGAGTCTGTGTGTTTGGGTTTGATGTGAATCCAATAGAGAATGTTGGTTCCTAATGATTTGGAACAAAAATTTGTGCAAATCACATCACATAAGTCAATCCATAGAACTTATGTTGAGTAATAGGAGGAAGATATGCAGTAAATGCAAAGGGATAGTGGAAAATCCTATGATGTGATGTACCCACGGATTTGAAGGATCCCTAAAAAGGGTTCCTTGCTTGCATCAGAAAGGTAACTCACTCCTAAAATTTGAAAATTCAAATTTTGGTGGGAAATTTTGTTCTTAAGTTTCTAAGAGTTTCTAAATCATTCTAAGATGTATAATGATCAGTGAACCTATTCTAAAGAACATAAGAAACTAGAATTTATGAATCGGGATGAGTCAAAAAGTTTTAGGAAATTAACTGTTATACCTGCAGAGCCAATCGACAAGGCGTGCGGATCCAAAATTTTGGATCCGCCTGATCCGCAGGTTGTAGAATGGCGGAGCCAACTCTAACACTTGGCGGATCCAAATTATGGGATCCGCCAGATCCGTCTGGCAAAAATACTAAAACTTCACAGAGATTATGTCATATTTCGCGTTTTTTGACGAAAACCCGAAAATTCTCTTGGAGTATATCTATCATCTGATATGTAATGCAAAACAACTAAATATGATGATACTAACACATGTTTAATCATAGATTAATCCGTTCATGTGAACTTACCTTAATAGGAGTTAAGCCAATCATAGGCTTAAACATGGAAAATTGATAACACTAAGTGTTATCGACCTGCAAGTATTAGTTAGTTCACATACAATTCAAGTAGCATCATAACAAGTTGATAACATAACCATTCAACATAACATTGTCTAGTAACGATTAGTTCCATACACTCCTATCAACTCAACTTCTTATTCAACTTCTTCATACCCTTGTGAAGCTTCATGATCCATTGTCCTAAATTCTTCACCATTCCCCTCATTTAACGATGCTCAGGTGATTCATTCTGAATTGGTGGAAGTTGTCTCAAGTACTCGGGTGGAGGAAGTCTAGAATTTGGAAATCCGTCATCGTCACTCATTGATGATGAAGACGATGAAGTTTGAGCACGAGGACGTTTGCCTTTATCAACCGCTACCCTATGGTCGCTTAAGGGAACAAAGGTGCGTTCGATCTCATCATAGTCGGGAACAAAATCTAAGGAATTTCTAGGGATGGGTGAAAATGCTCGATAAAGATGGGCTAAGAGCATTCCATAAGGCAATGTCATTTTCCCTTGAATTGGAATATCGGCCATTCTCTTGGCGATATAGTAAGCAAGGTTGAAAGGTTGACGGGTTGACACATTGTACATCATGTGGCAAAGACAAGCATTGATATGATCGTGGTTTCCTACCGTGCACATGACATTGGCCCTTAAGACTTCTTCCATTTTCCTAAACTTGGGCTTAAGCTCATTTTGCTCCATAGCAAATGGATCTCTAGCTACTTCTTTACCTCGATACATCCTAGTGGGGTTGTTCCTAGGAATGAAGAGATGCTCACGAATGACTTCTTTTGAGGCTAAAGGAGTGGCATATGGTGACGTTCTTTCAAGATTTGACTCAAGAATGGTTAATGACCATTTATCGGTATAGACACTCGTTCCATGACTTGGAACTCCTAGGACCTTACCGAATTGATTTAAAGGGATGTTGTATTTCGTTCCATTGACACTGAAGCGAATATTCATGTAACCTTGATCATTTGACTCTAGATTGATACTAGCATAGAATTCTAAAATGAATCGTGGAACTAATGGTTCATCGATATCTAGGAGGGAATCAAAGTGAATGGCCGCTAGTTGTTCCCTAAGATTGGTTCCTTCATAGAATGAGGACTCTACAAACCTACCCTCATGTACGTAGTGTTTTTCTAGAGCTTTGAAAATTTCAACTTGTTGTTCACTAAGTCCTTTGGTTTTATGGTGTTTAGGTAGGTAATTGACGGTGTGTTTGTGATCATAGTTGGTGGCGGGAGGCATGATTATCCTAGACACGAAAAATATATATAGTTTAGTTGAAATTATCAAATATATATATATATATATATATATATATATATATATATATATATATATATATATATATATATATATATATATATATGTCTAGTGTGTGCCTACATGGGGACAATGTGGAGGTGCGATTATCTCGACTCATTTTGATGCATGAAAATTATGTTTATGCAAGTTTTATAATAAAACAAGAGATAACCCAAACGCTCCTACTTCAATGTAGCTACGATTGAATGTACCCAAAAATACATATTAATTAT
This sequence comes from Artemisia tridentata subsp. tridentata, assembly GCA_021014915.2. Classification (NCBI taxonomy): domain Eukaryota; kingdom Viridiplantae; phylum Streptophyta; class Magnoliopsida; order Asterales; family Asteraceae; genus Artemisia; species Artemisia tridentata. Next base: position 58,540,977 of record CP139508.1, on the reverse strand, counting down.
GTATTCCCTTTAGCATTCAAGAGACATGATGCAAGTGATGTTTGAAACATAACATTTTTGTATTTGTATGAATAATGTCCAAAAACCGTTTTTCCTAGTCGTGAGAAGATTTTAGCAAAAATTTCTCATGGGGTTTTTGATGAATGATGACAATGTACTATAAGATGCAATTCCTAACTATGAAAAACATGATTTGTTATGCAATTTAGAAAGTATGCTTCATGATTTTTCAAGAATTATGCATAACCCCAAGTTTTGGTTTTGTGCATGAAATAGAAATCCTAGACGCAGATCAGGAGTATAAACATGATAAGGATACTTACAGTGATGTTTGGAGCACAATTTGGTTGAGAACAATGGCTTAATTTGCGAGTTTGGTGAAGTATGGAACGAATTCAGTAGGTGATAAGTTTTAGGAGAGTGATGAATAGTACTTGGTGTTGTTTATTATATAATAAAACAACCTGTGCATGTGACAGATCCGGCTGATCCAAAACAAAGGATCCGCCTTTGTTATCGTTTGGATCCGCGGGATCAGAACACGATTTTTGGTTTAGTGTTGAGTTTGGTTAAACTAAGATTTACGCTATTGTTTTATCTAATCACTATGTTCCATTAATCCTAATCCAAGTCTAAGGTAGTTGAAAGGTTCTCTTTTGAGAGGTTTTGTGAGGATGTCGGCAATGTTGTCCTCTGAGGAAACTTTCTCAATTGAGATGTTTCCCTTCTGAACATTGTCGCGTAGGAAATGATGACGTATTTCAATGTGTTTGGTTCTTGCGTGTTGGACCGTATTTTTGCTGAGGTCGATTGCTCCTTTGTTGTCACAAAGAATGGGGATGTCATTAAGTTCAATTCCATAGTCAACGAGAGCTTGTTTCATCCACAGTGCTTGTTGACACGCCTTTCTTGCAGACACATACTCTGCCTCTGTTGTTGAGATTGCTAGGGCTGTTTGTTTCTTAGCGAACCATGAGGTGAGACAATGTCCTACAAAAGTACAAATACCACTAGTAATTTTTCTATCAACATAGTCACCGACATGGTCTGAGTCGGCATACACTATGGTTTCTATACTTGTTCCTTTGGGATACCATAATCCTAAATGTGTAGTGCCTTTAATGTACCTAAATATCCTTTTAACGGCTTCAAGATGGGATATTTTGGGATCTTCTTGAAACCGTGCACATAGACAAACACTAAACATAATGTCCGGCCTACTAGCCGTAAGATAGAGTAAACTACCAATCATTCCCCTATATTTAGTGCTATCAATGGATTCATTTTCTTCATCCTTTGTGAGTTTGGTTTCGGAGGACATGGGTGTTTTCATTGGTTTTGAGTCTTCAAGACCAAACTTCTTAAGCATATCTTTGATATACTTTGATTGGTTGAAGAATATACCATCTTCTAATTGTTTAATTTAGAGACCTAAGAAAAAGTTTAGTTCCCCCATCATACTCATTTCAAACTCATCATGCATGATTTTTGAAAAATTGTTGCATAACTCTTGACAAGTTGAGCCGAATATAATGTCATCCACATATATCTGGACGGTGATGATATGTGATCCCTTTTTCTTGGTGAAGAGAGTATTGTCTACTAGGCCCATGGTATACTTATGGTCAACTAGGAAGGTCTTAAGTCGATCATACCAAGCTTTTGGTGCTTGCTTAAGTCCATATAATACTTTCTTAAGTTTGTAGACATGATTTGGTTTTTCAAAATTGGCAAAGCCGGGAGGTTGTGCAACATATACTTCTTTATTTATAAATCCGTTTAAAAAGGCACTTTTGACATCCATTTGAAATAATTTAAAATCATATGCACATGCATATGCAAGTAGTATCCTAATAGACTCTAGTCTAGCAACGGCTGCAAATGTCTCATCGTAATCTATACCTTCTTGTTGATTGTAGCCTTGAGCTACTAGCCTAGCTTTGTTTCTAGATACTATGCCATTTTCATCCATTTTATTTCTAAATACTCATTTTGTACCAATTATGGTTTGATTTTTAGGTTCTGGAACTAATGTCCAAACATCATTTCTAATAAATTAGTTTAATTCCTCTTGCATAGCAATAACCCATGATTCATCCTTTATAGCCTCATTTATATTTTTAGGCTCAACTGTTGAAACAAAACAAAAGTAATTACTTTCATTTTGAGCTTGAGATCTTAATGTTCTTTCATTAAGTTTTCCGATGACGTTTTCTAATGGATGACTTTTAGATTCTTTAATGTTGATAATTTCTTTATTTTCTGGTTCATCCTCTAAATTTTCAACCATTTGGTCTTCAACTAAGTCATCATCTACCAAAGGTGATGTCTTAGAGAGAGGCGGACTTTCATCGAATGTTATGTTCAATGATTCCTCGACTCTTGAGGCTTCTTTGTTCAACACTATGTATGCTTTACTATTTTGCGAATAACCGAGAAACACACCTTCATACGACTTTGGGTCGAACTTGGTGAGATAATCTTTTGTGTTAAGAATGAAGCATTTGCTTCCAAAAACTCTAAAATACCCTAAAGTAGGCTTTTTACCTCTATATAACTCATACGGAGTTTTTCCTAAAAATGGTCTAATTAGAACTCGATTTAGAATATATGTAGATGTATCTACAGCGTGACACCAAAACTTTTGAGGTATGTTTTGTTCATTTAGCATAGTTCTACTCATTTCTTGAAATGTCCTATTTTTTCGTTCTACTACACCATTAGATTGTGGAGTTCGGGGAGCCAAGAAATTATGTGTTATTCCATTATTATCACAAGAAGTTCCAAATTGGATTTCGTTGTCAAATTCTCGCCCATGATCGGTTCTAATAGATACTATGTTACTTCCTATTTGATTTTGAATTTTCTTGCTTAGAATTTCAAATTTATCAAAGGCCTCATTTTTGGCTTTCAAAAATTTAGTCCACGTATATCTAGAGTAATCATCTACTATAACTAAAGTTTAAAAATTTCCTCCATAACTTTGTATAGCCGACGGGCCAAACAAATCCATATGCAATAATTCTAGACACCTAGATGTAGATACCATGTTTTTAGCCTTATGGCTATTATGCACTTGTTTCCCAATTTTGCAAGCATCACAAAAGTGTTGGTCATATTTCAACTTGGGTAGGTTCCTAACAAGTTCCTTAGAAGATAAGGATTGAATAAGCCTCATATTGGCATGATGATGCGTGGTTTTGCGACCTTACAACAGGTTTTACCTCTCGAGGGATCTCAAGAGGCTTGCAATCCCCACCAGGCAGTGTACCTGACCGATGTAGTATAGTGTAGTGGCAAGTACCGGGGGATTGATCGTTCTCTAGGGGAATAGTGTCGTTAGGATTGAAAAACTACTCTAATAGGTCTAAGGGTGAGGGAAGATTCTTTTTGTATTTTTTATATTTTTATGAAAGCAAGTAAAATCTCGGGTTTGAAGGAGTGGGCGGAATTAGTTGCTATCTTTTACCGGTTGATTAGTGTGTATTAATTGCGTGGATGACGGGTGTATTCCTTAATACCAATCGTGGGGTGGCGTACGTACTTCCCCAACTCTATAAGCTCCTACTTCACTCCTATGTCGAGCCGGCTAAGAAGCTCCTAACATGGGATCACTAGAATTCGCTCATGCATTAAATACAACCATAAAAACCTAGTACGCATTGGTTCATGTTTCTTAAGACGTTCAAGCAAGTTACCGTATAGGAGGTTAGCCAGTTTTCTTAAGCCTAACATCGATAAACAATCATCCAATACAATTAATAACACACCAACAACCAATAATCAATAGTTAGGTTTCATTAGATCTAAGCAAACACAAGATAAATCTAGCCTAGCATGTTAAATAAAAGACAAGAACAAGATATAATCAAACATTACATAGACATATTGAATGATTAATTGATTACTTATCTTCAATTGAACATGGGAGATCCATGGGTATAAAACCCTTAAAAATGGAAAAAAAATCGTCTTAGGGTTTCTCCTCACAAAGTTGCACACTCATGACTAAAAATTATGAATATATATATAGGAAAATAGATCTGACGGCGTCACGTTATAGAGCTGACGCCGTCACCTCGCCGCGGTTAGGGTTTCTTGATGGCCTACTTGGCGCCGTCCCCCTTTAATCTTCCAAAATCCTCTCTGGCTTATCAAGGGTTGACGGCGTCACACTGGGGCTTGACGCCGTCACAGGTACTTTTCCAGCAGATTTTTGAGACTTTGTCGTTTTCTTCACTTTTATGCTCCAAAAACGTCCAAAATGCTTCCTTTTCCAAATTTCTTCTCCAAAGTACCTAAAATGACAAAAGGAACGATTTAGGGCAATATTTGATCAAATAAATACGATTTAAGGCTTAAATGACCCCCTAAAAGCGGTACACTTTTCGCTTCATCACATGACCTAAACGTCGATGCCATAGAGTAGAGTTTTCATCCAGAGATGTAAGACAAAGCTTGTATTTAGGTGTTTTATCTAATTTCATAACATATACGTTATTTTTTAAAACACCTCTTCCTACGGTTATGCCTTCTTTAAGTATTTTACTTCCATTTTCACTGAAAAGGACGTTATACTTTTTGCGACATAATTGACTTATAATGAGCAAGTTAAATCCTAAATTATCTACATGAGCAACATCATCAATAAAGAGAGAGTCATGAGAGATCGTACATTTTCCAATGATTTTACTTTTAAGTTTGCTACCGAATGTGACATTACCTCCATCGTACAATTGGTAAGTAGAGAAAAGATTTTTGTTTCCCGTCATATGTCTTGAACACCCACTATCTTTGATCTACTCATCAGGTTCTAGATCAACCTTTAAGCATACCTAAGATCAAGAAAGACTCAAGCGTTTGGTCCCCAATATCTCATGGATCCGTTTGGGTTAAACATAACATTATCATGGTTTATGTACGCAAATGGAGGATAGTTGTTCCATGACATGTAATTGGGACCTTGGAAGTTTCTAGGCATGTTTTGGTTCCAATTATTTTGATAATGATGTTGTGAGTTAACATTACTCTTAGGAAAGGGGTGTTTGGGAAACCTAGTCTGAGGTCTCTGTTGAGTTGTTTTAACTCTATACTCATTCCTAGCTTGACCTCTTCCTATAGAAACAGCTGGTTTTAGCTTGTTGTTAGTTATACTAGTGATAGGTTTTCTAGTGACTTTAACGAATTCAGTACGGTTCATTTTGAGATCCTTCTGTTCAGCTTCTGTACCCGCGGATCCCTTGGGTACAACTGGCGGATCCAAAACTTTGGATCCGTCAGATCCGTGGGCTTCTGACATAGTTGAAACAGTTTCTTTTTCATTCACAGTTTGTGTCTTAAAGTCACCTAAGGTTCCTTGTTTCATAAAACCTAGTCCGGTTTTATCATGAGGAAGTTTTTGCATCTTCATTATCTCATCTGCACAACTTATGTTTTTATCAAACTTTTTAAACTTAGAGTTTTTCTTAATGAGATCTTTCTGAGTGGTTTTTAGTACATCTAATTCTAATTTTAGTTCTTGACAAGAGACACATGTATCTTTACTATTTTTGCCTTTTTCCATTCGTATCTCTTTTTCTTTAAGCCAATACACTTCATTTTCTAAAAGTGTTGTTTTAGTTTTCAAGAATTTGTTTTTGTTGATGATTTTTAATGTTATATCACATAGTTTGTTATATTATACTTCTAAGGTTTCATCATCTATAGAGGAGTATGAGTCAGAATGTACCTCTTCTGTGTCATGAGCCATAAGGGCAACTTCGTTGTTGTTGGGAATTACAGATTTGAAGATTACAAAACCCACAAGAAGAAATGAAGAAAGAAGAAACAATAGGGACCTAAGATAAAATAGTTAGCTAGCTTTCTTAGTAAGATAGGTTTTTATGTAAACCCTAGCCTCTCTATTATATAAAGAGGGGTAGGGCGTTAGTTCTACTTATCCAATTAATAGAAAACTCTTTCAATGAGAGTCTAGACACACGATTATAGCGTGTGTATATTAGTAGTAGTAGTAGTTTATTTTACTTTCAATAAAGAAAACCTTGAAGTAATGTTGATGTTCTTCTTGTTCTTATTCCGCTGTGCAATCAATGTTACTATATCCTAGATGGGCTTGATCCTGATTCTACAATTGGTATCAGAGCGGGTAGCTCTCGATATCTAGGGATCTACAAGGTTTTCGTTGTCGATGAAGAGCAGTTATGGAGCAGATTTGATCAATGAGAAGCAGATTTGGGAAACTTCTGAGGTAATCGTTATTCTTTTGTATCGATCTTAATTAAATCTTCAATTGGGTTTGTTGCTTACTGTTAATAAACCTCGTACTATCATTTAATTGATCGATTCAATTGTGAATAGGATTTGTCATATTCTCAATTGTGGGGCTGGATTAAATTGATTGGTCAATAAACAGTTTGTCGTCTTTCTGGAATTAATGAAAACAGTCGCTACATAATTAATTGGCTGTAATGCTTTGTCGCTTGTGGTTTTTTTTTTTGGTGATAAATTATTGATGTCGATTGGTGAGTTATTTAAGTGTGACAGATCTGCGAAAGTCAACGTGATTTTTTTTTAGGGGGGAGTTATAAAGACGGGGGCTATTTGGTTAGTTTAACGGGGTCTAGAAAGGCTAGGTGGTCCACTTGTGTACTTGTTATCGTTTTTTGTTTTTTTGTTTTTTGTTTTTTTTTTCTTTTTCTTTTTTGTATAGTTTAATGTATATGTATTTTTTTGTTTGTATTTTGTTTGTGTAATATTTGTTTGTGCAATGTTTTTTGTTGTGTTTATTTGTTATGTTTATATAATTAACGTCTAATGCGTTTTTATTTAATTAACACTAACAACAATAGCACGTTAAACGTTACCACATTATTGACTGCAACTTATGGCTACATTGGTCTGCGGTGATCGGCCGGTGAAGTTCTTTGTACATGAGATCGAAAGCATATTTGGAAACTTTATACCACAATTCTTGAAATAGTGATACATCACATTTATTTTGTTTCTCGTTGATGCTTCTATTAAAACTCTCTTTTATCGCATTTTCTTGCGAAATGAGAATCTTATCGACCGACATCAATAACCTGTCTAATTTGGACTGTGTGCCGTCCAAATATAATTTCAACAACGCGTGGTGAGCCTCAACTCTGCACATTGTTGTCTGGCCGTATGAGCGATATTGGTCGGTAATACACGAGAGAAACTTGGTTGCGTAACCTTGCAGCCAGTTATCCAGATACTCACGGATTTCTGAAAAAAACAATGTATTAATAAAAGGTCATTCGGGTGCTTATTTATTAAATAATAAAAAACAATGAATTAATAATTAAGTACCCGCGTGGTCGACCAATCGCTGTTGTAGGCGGTGATAACGTTGCTCGTACTTTTCGCGTGTCGGAGCTTTAACCACCGAATCCCAGCTGTGTTTAATGGACTCCCACTCAGTTAACTCACTGATTCTACTTTTGCAATGTTGAAGCAGATTTTGCTCTATATGCCATCGACAGAGTAAGTGGTGAGCGTTAGGAAATTCTTCTTCTATTGCCCCAACCAAGGCTAAATCTTTGTCAGTGACGATAACACGTGGGTAATATCTTTCGTCTATCACTTGCTTTACACGTTGCAATACCCATCTAAAGTTTTTTCCTTGTTCACTGCTTAAAAAGCTATACGCCATTGAAAATGTTTTATTTGTTGAAGTTACTCCAACAATTTCCAACAACGGCAATTTAAACTGCGTGGTATTGTACGTGGAGTCCATCAGCATGATTTCAGGGAATGTACACCATAGAGCACACGACGTGGGGTGCACAAAAAATAGCTCCTCAAGCTTGTTGGTATGCTCATTTACCCTCGGGTACCATGTATACCCTGAAGCCCTCAAATGCGAGTAAAGGACTTGAATTGGAGTTCTATCACCTACTCTGGCTCTCCGGAACTTATCTCGTGCGTTATATATTGTTCTAAGGCTAGACACGTTATCCGGATTACGACCCTGTATTGTTGAAAGTACATTTTACAAATTTTATTTACATTTTAAACAAATAACATTTTACATATAACAAATTTTTATTACCATTTACAAGAAATTAAAAAAAAAAAAAAAAAGAAGAAGTTATAAACGCGTTGGGTGGGACAGCTGTCACACACACACACACACACGCTTCTATCTATCACCCCTCTCTCTCTCACACACACACACACGCTAACTCATCTGTCTCTCTATCTCTCTTTTTCTCTCTCTGTTTCTCTCTCTATTTTAGATCTAAAAACATTTTAGATCTAAAAACATTTTAGATCTAAAATCACTCAGATTCTTGATATTAATGGTGAGTGGTGATGTGGTATGTGATGAGATAGAGAGATAGCGTGTGTGTGTGAGATATGTGATTCTGGGTTTGAAAAATTAGAGTTTCATAAAAAAATTGGGGGTTTTGAAGGTGATGTGGTATGTGATATGTGATGGATTTTATGGTAAGTGCTACGTGATTATCTGATTCTGGGTTTCAAAAATTAAGGTTTCATAAAAAATTTGGGCGTTTTTCAAAAATTGATTGATGTATTTCAATTAACGTTTGTTAATTGAAATATTTGTGGTTAAATTTAACGGATCTATATAAATTTAATGAAATGCCTAATTTTTATAAATTAGGGTTTTGAAAAAAAAAATGGGGGTTCTGTGGTTCTGTGGTGATGATTTTTTGATATAACCACCAACAAAATCACTTGTTTGATATTGTTGGTGGTTCTGTGGTTATACGTTAAAAAAACAATTTTTTAGATCTAATTAGGGTTTCGTAAAAAATTGGGGGTTTTTAAAATTAACTAGTAATCTTTCAATTAACCTATGTTAATTGAAAGATTTACTGATTAATTTAAAAAACCCTAATTTTTACGAAACCCTAATTAGATCTAAAAAATTGAATGTGATATGTGATTATGTTGGTGGTTCTGTGGTGATGAATACCTGTGGCTGTGGGTAGGTTAACACCTTGATCTGCCACCTTTGAGTGGTATGAATACCTGCTCTGGCCTACCCCACAGTCCACAGGTATGTGATATGTGATTATGTTGTGCTCTGACCCCCTATGGGGTGGGTTATATTGACGGGGGCTATTTGGTTATATTAAACTGCTTATATGCTTGATAAGCAGTTTGTTATTTTAAGTAGATTTGAAACTTGGTTTAAGCAGTTTGCTTTTGAAACTTGATGAGCAGTTTGATTAAAGCAGTTTGTTTTAAAAAAAACTGAGATAAGGCGATGATGATTTAAAAAAAAAAAGTTTTGATTTTGGCGTGGCATTACCAAATGGACAGGCAAAAAAAAATATTTTGCAACCTTTGAAGTTGCAGCCAAATATGATAAACTTGCTTATGTTGCACCAATATATAATCTGAGCCTAATGTTACCTCTTGTGTGTTAAATGGTGAATTAGACATTTCAGCAGCCTAAGATCTTTGTTGTGTTTCACTTGCGGCTTGTGTTTCACTTGTGTGCAATCTGCAGCCCCCGTTAAACTAACCAAATAGCCCCGTCTTTATAACTCCACCCTTGTGATACTGATTGATAGCTGCTTTCACTTGTGTAATCTGCTTCTTTGTGGTGTTTGTTATTGTTGTGATATTGATTGAGAGCAAATAATTGTTTGTGATATTGATTGTGGTGAGGGTTGCTTTTGTGAGCCTTGTTTATAATGAAGCCTTTCTTGTCGTTCTGTGAAGCCTTTGTTGTGAGTAATTGCAGTGAATCTTTACTATGCTCTTGTGAGTACTTGCAGTGAATCTTTACTATGCTCTTGTGAGTTCCTGTAGTTTGAGAATCTGATTTTGCCTTTGTTGTACTTGGGGAATCTGAGATTAGAGTTGTGAAACAATGTGTGTTTCACTTGTGTTACCTGTGCACTTGTTGTAAGTTGGGTGCAATCTGTGCACTTGGGCAATCTGTTTCACTTGTGTAACTTTGGTTGCAATCTGCTTGTGTGCAATCTGATCTGTGCACTTGGGTGCAATCTGCTTGTGTGCAATCTGCACTTGGACAAAAAAAATGCTTGTGTGCACTTGGACAAATGGTTTTCTAAAAAAGGCGATGACGAATGGTTTTCTAAAAACCGAAAGGATGGCAAAGTGATATTTTTATCACTTTGCAACCTTCATATCCGAGCCTAACACTTTTTTTATCACTTGTGCAAATGGTTTTCTAAATCGGCGATGATGATTACGCGTTAATCTGAGCCTGTGTGCAATCTGTTTCTCACTTGTGTGCAATCTGCCTGTGTGCAATTGCTTGTGTGCTTATGCACTTTGACAAAAAAACTGGAAAAATGTTGGACAAACAAACACTTGGACAAACCAAGACTTGGACAAACAAACACTTGACAAAAAAAAAAAAAAAAAAAAACAGCAAACAGACAAAAAAAAAAAAAAACAAAACCTGAAAAAGGTACTGCAAACAGTACCCTAGTTTAGGGAGGGTTTGCAGAAATGGGGGTAGACCCCGTTAGTATAGTATGACCCGTTTTTTATTACCTCGTACAGAGAAAATAGTCGATTGGTGGATACAATCGAATGTGGGATCTGTGAGGTTTATTTCGTTCCTGAATTCACGTGGGGCTTCAATTTCGTACTGATCTTCATTAAGGGTGATTTGGGCGAATTGTTATAATTGGTCAAACCTGATACGTGTCTAATCGGCAATAAATTGGGCGAGTATAATTAATGGGGCTGATTTGGATATTATTGCTTGTGATTAATGATGATGGGGCTGTTTTGTTAATGCTGATTCATTGTTTGTGGGACTTGTTTTGGCATCTTTTGGATATCTCGTACCTTACGCATGCTTGATGGTATATGATAGTGGATGGATTAATTTATTTCATGGGGTACAAGAATGGGACAACACGTGATCTCAAGGGTTTTAGGTTTGTTGTCTTTTGAGAGTAAAGGATTCACCACAGATTTCTCTTATTATGCTGCTGCGTGTCTGATTGGAAGTTGGTTCTGAGCTATATTCCCTTCCTACTGATTGGTTATACGTTCCTGCTGATACATACGGTTCTTGCTGACTTCCTTATGGTTCCTGCTGACTTGTTGTATAGTTTTTCTTTTGGTTGGTTTTGGTTCCTACTGGACACGTGAGATCACTGTTCCTATGTTTGGTGACAGTTTTGATGTCACTAATGGTTAGGGAGGATGGAGTTATCAACCATCATCATTTCTGCTGAGAAGATTATTTGTTTATCGCTTGTCTGATGTTGCAGTTGATTTTCACAGGTTTGTGTTCTTATCATATCTTAAAAGGTGAGTGGGACTTTTTAAGATAACTTGCTTGGTTTGTATGGTGACGAAGACTTGACGACTCTAGTGAAGGGGTATGATCCATCTTCTTGTGCTTAATGCGTACATTTGCTATCACTTGAAGGAGTTACGTTATTTGTGCTCAGTGTCTCATTGGTTTAGACAATGAGGAGTTTGTCAAGAGGCTTTCACTACTCATATTTTATGAGTTCGACGTCACGTGGATAGTGCAAGACATAAGATGCAAGTTTGGGAGATTCCACTTCTTCATCAAATCAGTTATAGTTGATTTTCTTCATCAGTGATCACTCCAGGGAGCCTTACACTTTGTGCTGATATGCTTATGTGTTTCTGCTGATTTCATTTGTTTCTGATGCTCGTTCCCGCTGCTTTCACTTTTTTCGCTGCTGCTTGTGTTATTAGTTAAAAAAAAAAAGAAAAAAAAATTATTTCTGCTGATTAGTTTCTACTGGTTTGTTTCTGCTGGTGGATTCTGTTTCTGCTGTTTTTTTGGTTTTCGTTGCTGATTATCTGATACAGTATTTTAGGTCCGAGATTTATGAGATGGTTAGTCTATTCTTAAGGGGAAGCTTGTTAACCATCTACATGCATCACTTAAGGGGAAGCGTTTACGAGATGCACAAGACCCCTATTAGACGATTACAAAAAGGGGAAGAAGAGTTATGATGTGCAGCTTATTATTGGTGATGACATGTTTTTAGTATTGTTTCTTTATGCAGATTGTTTTGTAATATCAAATAGGGGAAGATTTTTGGGAATTACAGATTTGAAGATTACAAAACCCACAAGAAGAAATGAAGAAAGAAGAAACAATAGGGACCTAAGATAAAATAGTTAGCTAGCTTTCTTAGTAAGATAGGTTTTTATGTAAACCCTAGCCTCTCTGTTATATAAAGAGGTGTAGGGCGTTAGTTTTACTTATCCAATTAATAGAAAACTCTTTCAATGAGAGTCTAGACACACGATTATAACGTGTGTATATTAGTAGTAGTAGTAGTAGTTTATTTTACTTTCAATAAAGAAAACCTTGAAGTAATGTTGATGTTCTTCTTGTTCTTATTCCGCTGTGCAATCAATGTTACTATATCCTAGATGGGCTTGATCCTGATTCTACAATTGTTCTTATGCTCATCATCATCTCCTTCACTATCACTCCAAGCTCCACTAACAAATGCTTTTTGAGACTTGTTCTTTGGAGGCTTTGGACAATCACCTATAAAGTGACCAGAATCTCCACACCTATAACACTTCCTTTCTAACTTGCCTTTTCTATCATCACGGTCTTTACGAAGGGATTTCTTTTCTTCACGAGGTGGTCTTACGAACTTTCCTCGTCTCCTGAAGAATTTCTTGAAATCTCTTACGACCATGGCATATTCTTCGTCTTCACTACTAGAACAAGATTCTTCATCATCACTTGACTCAGCTCTAGCTTTCAAAGCAATGTACTTCATTTTCTCCTTCATGCCTTTAACTATTTCTGAATCTTTTTCCATCACCATTTCGTGAACTTTGAGATTTCCTATGAGCTCATCTAGTGTCATGCTTGAAAGATCCTTGGATTCTTCAATAGCTGTCACTTTTGCTCTCCACTTTGGGTGGAGTGCTCTTAGAAATTTCCTGACAAAATTCTTACTAGAAAAAGATTCGTCAAGTGCTTTAAGTGATGTAATAATAGTATTAAACCTAGCAAACGCACTATCAATGATCTCATCTTCAGAGATAACAAATTGTTCATATTGTTGAACAAGAAGATCAATTTTGTTATCTTTGACTTGTGAGTTTCCTTGATGAGTGACAATTAGAGATTGCCAAATATCTTTAGCCGTTTTACACATAAAAACTCTTTCATATTCTTTCTTAGGTAAAGCATTGTAAAGCATCATTTTGGTTTCATTATTTTTGGCTATCAACTTCTTTTGCTCATCACTGTGATGAGTAAGAGAAGTTTCTACATCCCGACCACCCGAAATATCATTACTTATGGCCTTGTAATCACTCTCAACAATTATAAACCATAGATCAATCTCCTTTGACTTCACATAAGTCTCAAAGCGATTTTTCCAATAAATAAAACAATTAGGTTCGAATAGAGGTGGTCTTTGCATAGATTGCCCTTCTTTAAAGTTTTCAAAATCCATGGATCATTTTAAGTTTTAAAATACAATATATTTTAAAAATCTTAAGTAACGTAGCTCTTGATGCCAATTGTGGAAAACTAGAAGAGGGGTTGAATAGTTTTACCTTTTTAAAATTAATTCACTTTGTTACTTTATGTTATTTCAAAGGAAACAAGCACCAACAAATATTCACACAATATATATATATATATATATATATATATATATATATATATATATATATATATATATATATATATATATGAGAAGTAAAGAGAGGAAAGATCAAACCACACAACACGGATGTTTATAGTGGTTCGGCTACAAGGACTCTCTTCCTTGCCCTACTCCACTCCTCGAGCCTCTAACTCGAGAGTTATCCTTCACTAAGAAACAAACTCTCTTCTAGGTGGAGAAAACCTTTACACGTCGCTTACTTCCTTTTCCGGTACTAAGCTAAACACCGGGTTCTATTACAAGGTAGAACCAACCTTACGTCGCCTTTACAATTACCGACACTAAGCTAGATGTCGAGTTCTTTACAAGGATACAACCACTCCCGTTTGGTTCTCTCACAAGGGTACAACCACTCCCTACACTCTTTGTGTTTTGAGGACTAAAACACTAACCACACTCACTGAGATAAATGATACAAGTAATGATGTGTGAACTACAACTATATCACACAGTAACAATGCTAAAGGTTTACACGTTTGTGTTGAACCTTGATGCTTAATCTCCCTTGCTACAAAAGGAAAGATCAATGAATTGAATGAATGATAAATGTTAGATGATATGTAAATGAATGAGTATGAATGTTAGGCTCTATGAGTGATGGTGTGTCCAAATGATCAGCTTGCTATTTATAGGCAAGCTGATGAACAGCCGGCGGATCCGGCGGATCCCATAAAAGGGATCCGTCCTTTGTGTCGATTGGATCCGCCAACTTGACAGCAACATGACAGCTAATAGTTTTGGAAATCTTTCCAAATCCAGCTGTATCCTCCACACCATTGTCATGTCATATCAAAATCTTCCAAAGTCATCTATCTTGCTTGAAGATCTAGCCAATATATTATGTATGATGCATGCCATGATGTCATTGTATCATTTTAAAAATAAAGTTTCCTTTTAAGGAAATAAAGTAGTAGATGTGTAAAATGTAATTCTAAGTAAACTTGTGTGTAACACCCCCAAAATTCGGTTCAGCGGAAGACTTAATCAAGCTTTCGGGGTGCTACGAAATTGGTATAAGACACAAGTATAGAATGCATGATAGAATTATCCGATACATAAAACATTCCAAAATTTGCGTAGCAAGTCTACGTTTAACCAAAAGTATTTACAGAAAGGCCCAAAAAGAAAATACATAAGTTAGGTCCCCATAACATTATCAGAGTGCAAGTTGATCCTTAGCCATGCCATACGCCAAGCCTCCAACAGTAATAGCCAAGTAAACATCATCAATTACCTGAGAAAACATGCTAAAATTACCTGAGGAGTCGGTGCAAGGACTAACGGGATAATTTTTAATATACTTTCCCGAGATTACTTGTTTTTATTCACGAAAATATTAAACATCACACGAATAAATTTTTAATTGTCACCACTCACTTTAAATATGATTTTCCATTAAATTTGATAATAAATACGTTTATACAATAAAACGTAATCGTTTCTCGTTTAAACTCGACTTATTAGGTTTCCTAGTGCCAGAGTCGGAGTAGTGCCTAAATTAACACCACGCAAATAATTCAACGACATAATAATCCATATAAATAATCCAAATACGAGTCAAACTCAACATAGTTCCAAAAGGTCATGTTCAAAATGTTTACGTTGCTAAATTTTAAGAAATGCGGTAATAAAATGGCTCCCTAAATTACCAATTGTCACAGCCTCCCAGCCTCAGAGGAAACCCGTCCCGGGTTTCACTTAGGATTGTTCAACGATGGCTTAAAGAGTTGAGGATACTTTTTTCTAGAACTCATCTTCTCGTTCCCAGGTGAATTCTGGTCCATGTCGGGAGTTCCAACGAACTTTGATAATAGGAATGCGACTGCGCTTTAGTCGTTTAATTTCGCGGTCCATAACTTCCACTGGTTCCTCGGTAAAGTTCAAGTTCTTGTCTATCCGGATTTCCCTCAAAGGAACAACCGGGGTTTCATCAGAAAGACACTTCTTCAAGTTACATACATGGAATACGTTGTGCACGTTACTCAGTTCTGGTGGTAATTCGAGTCTGTAGGCTGTTGGTTTCTGTGTGTCGTAGTGCTCCTAGTAACAGGGTAAAGATAATCAATCAAGGGTACCGGATAATGCGTGGGTTTTGCACTTAGAGTCGTGGTATCACTTTCCAATAGAAACTATTCGACCCTATGCCTGGGTTGCACGAATATCTCTATGGGATAAAACCAAGTGAAGTTCTTATTCTAGGCACAGAGCAAGAACCGATCGTATGTTAGTGTTTAGGGTTTTATGTCGTGTCCCTCATGCAGAAAAGTATGATCTCTATTTATAGAGTTTACTCAAAACCCTAGCCCATGGAATTATGTTATAATTAACGGCCCATTAATTATACCATAATAGTTTACATAAATGTAGGAATCTGTGGTTATCAGACAATCAGTAGGAATAGCTGATCAGTAGGATCAGACTTTAGCCTATCAGCAGAATCACTAATGCTATCAGCAGAATCGTTCTGCATCGGCAGCAATAAAGCTATCAGCAGAAACGATAATACTATCAGCAGGAATGACAAAGATAATCAGCAGAGTCTAATGCCTAAACAGCAGAGTTATTGTACCATCAGCAGGAACAATAACACTATCAGCAGAGTTGATAGCACCATCAGCAGAGTAATCTGCATCAGCAGAATACTCTTTTACACTATAACCACAATTTGAGTCAGGGTGTTCATTGACCTGATGGGTGTATACTCCATACCTCCAAGCCCATTACCAGGTGTAAACCTATCCCTCAAGTGCACTAAATTTTCCAACAATCCTCCCCAAATTTAGTTCACTTCCTTGCATGAAAAATTAAACACAAAACAAAACATATGCATAAATGAAAATATCTTGAAGATTGAATTCTCATCTTAGTACCTTACAAGTTCAAATATTCGAGAATCAGGGTGTTCTAAGAATTGAACCCTTCAACCCATTTGAATACCTGAATATAAAATACACATACATTTTCAAACACTAAAATACTCCTGACACTATACAAGCCATGTGTCCATATCCAATTAATAAATGTTGTAAAAGCTAAAAGTCCTAAAGCTTCCTGAAGCGGCAAAACTTCAACATTTACATAGGTGGTTCATCTTTTAATCATGCCCCTGCAAAGCACTTTTTCAAAGAAAAATAACCATTAAGAAGTGAAGACTTCATCCTCCTTTCCAGCAGGTTCTGAGCATAACCTTGGGATGTAAATAAAACAGTGCTCCAGTCCACTAAATGTTCAGCTTGCCACATTGAACTCAACTCCAAAGTTTCCTCAGGACGGAGTTGGGTGTCTTTGCATTTAGTGACTAAGTTGGACTTAAACCCATCCCTGTAGCAGACTTAAAAACCAAGTCTCTAGCCAAACCCTTCGTCAAGTGATCAGCTAAGTTTTGTTGAGATCTAACAAACTCTATAGATACCACCCCATTCATGATAAGCTCACGAATCATGCTATGCCTGACACCTAAGTGTCTAGACTTCCCATTGTACATCTGGCTATAAGCCTTTGCCAATGTAGCAGCACTATCACAACGGATAGAAATAGGTGCTATAGGTTTAGGCCACAATGGAATCTCAAGAAGCAAGTTTCTCAACCATTCAGCTTCTTTACCAGCAGCAGCTAAGGCCACAAATTCAGATTCCATGGTTGAACTGGTAATGCATGTTTGCTTCTTGGATGCCCAAGAAATTGCACCTCCACCAAGTAGGAATACCCAGCCACTAGTAGACGAATTGTCCTCAGTGTTACTGATCCAACTTGCATCAGTATACCCTTCTAGTACAGAAGGATAACCAGTATATGAGAGACTATAATTCATAGTTTTCTTCAAATACTTCAGTACCCTCTGAATTGCTTACCAATGATGAGCACTAGGATTACTAGTATACCTGGTCAGTTTACCCACAGCAAATGCAATGTCAGGTCTTGTACAAGTCATGGCATACATCAAGCAGCCAATTACCCTAGAATACTCAAGTTGAGATACAGCCTTGCCTTTATTGGGCATTAGCTTCTCACTTGCATCCATAGGAGTACTCACTAGAGTACAATCAAAGTAATTAAATTTCTTCAACACCTTCTCAATGTAATGAGACTGAGAGATAGAAATTTTGTTACCTTCATGGTTAATCCTAATACCAAGGATAACATCTGCCTCCCCCATATCCTTCATGGAGAACCTTGATGACAAAAATTCCTTTGTAAGGTCTACTTGATTTTGGTCAGTGCCAAAGATCAACATGTCATCAACATATAGACAAATGATGACTCCTTTACCAGATTCATCAAATTTGCTATATACACATTTGTCAGACTGGTTAAGTGAATAACCACTAGACAAAACCACTTCATCAAACTTTTGATGCCATTGCTTAGGTGCCTGTTTAAGTCCATATAAGGACTTAATCAGTTTGCACACCTTCTTTTCATTGCCAGGCATGATGAAGCCTTGAGGTTGGTTCATGTAAACCTCCTCATCCAATTCACCATTCAAGAAAGCTGTCTTCACATCCATCTGATGAATAATCAGATTGTGAATTGATGCCAAGGCAATCAGCAATCTTATGGTACTGATACGAGCCACAGGGGCATAAGTATCAAAGTAGTCAATTCCTTCCTTTTTTTTAAAGCCTTGAATGACTAATCTTGCTTTGAACTTTTCAACAGTTCCATCTACCTTCATTTTCTTCTTGAAAATCCATTTGCAGCCTAAAGGCTTGCAACCAGGTGGTAGATCAGCCAACACCCAAGTGTTGTTGCCCATGATGGAGTCCATCTCATCATTTATTGCTTCTTTCCAGAAAGCAACATCTTGGGACTTCATTGCTTCATCAAATGTTTTGGGATCATCCTCAACATTAAAGCAATAGGAGTGTTGGTCAGAGACCTCATCACTTGTTCCTTCAATTAAGTACAATTGAAATTCAGGTCCAAATGATTTTGGAGTCCTCACCCTAGTGCTCCTTCTGAGCTCAGGTTCAGGTTGTTGTTCCACAACCTCATCAGAGGCTTCTGATACACCAACATCATTGGTTCCATTAGGAATCCTCTGACTTGGTCTAGGGACTGAAGAGAATCTATTCTCATCAAAATTTGCATCCCTTGATTCAATTATAGTGTTAATTGAAACAGCTTCATTAGGTTCAATGACATAGAACCTATATGCCTTGGAATGCTCAGCATATCCAACAAAGATGCACTCAATGCCTCTTTCACCCAAAGTTTTATGCTTTGGATCAGGGAGTCTTACAACTGCCCTACAACCCCAAACCTTGAGATAATTCAAGTTGGGTTTCCTTTTAGTCCAGAGTTCATAAGGGGTAGTCTTGTTCCTTTTGTTAGGAACCCTATTTAGCAAATAGCAAGCTGTTAACATAGCTTCACCCCAGAACCCTTGACTCAGTCCAGAGTAGGACAACATGGAATTAACCATCTCCTTTAGCACTCAGTTTTTCCTTTCAGAAATTCCATTTTGCTGAGGAGTATAAGGGGCAGTCGTTTCATGGATTATACCAACAGACTGGAAATACTGAGTATCCATGTACTCACCTCCCCTATCAGTCCTTAATCTCTTGATCAGGGACTCTTGTTGCAATTCAACTTCAGACTTAAATACTTTAAATTTATCTAATGCTTCATCCTTAGTATGCAATAAATAAACATAACAATACCTAGAAGCATCATCAATAAAAGTCACAAAGTATTTCTTATTCCCCAAAGAGGGAGTAGCATGTAAATCACATAAATCACTATGTATTAATTCCAATATCACAGATTCACGTTTTACATCTTTAAATGGTTTCTTAGTTATCTTGTTCATCATACAAGTTTTACACTTTTTAGTGTCCATGTCAAAAGCTGGGATTAACCCATCCTTAGACATATCTTGCATACGTTTAAAGTGTATATGGCCAAGTCTAGCATGCCAAAGGGTTGAATCATATTGTTTAGATGACAACATACAAGCAGATTCAATCACATCATGAACAATATTAAGTCTAAACATGTGATTACATAAATAACCAAATCCAATAAATACACCATTTTTAGACAAAAAAAACTTATCAGATTCAATAACCTGTTTGTAACCACAATTATTTAAAATACCACTAGAAACCAAGTTTTTCCTAATATCAGGAACATGTAAAACATTTAACAAAGTAATAATCTTTCCAGAACTAAACTTCAACTCAACACTTCCTCTTCCATGCACCAGGGCTGTTGACTCATTTCCCATATGAAGAATAGAACCATCATTCATTGACTCGTAGGTCTTGAACCATCTTCTATCTTTACACACATGGACTGTTGCTCCAGAGTCAACCCACCAAGCCACATCATCATCCTGCATAAAGAACAATTCAGATATATATGTAACATAATAAATCCAAAAGGACTTATCAAATATATTCTGACCTTTCAGGGAGTTGGAGTTACCATTCCCAGATCAACTTGTGCCTGATCCATTGGTCTTATTACCAATTTTACCACCTTTGCAATCCTTCCTGAAGTGTCCAGTTTTACCACACTTCCAACAAGTAGCCTTTGACTTCTTGTTAGGATCAGGTTTGGTGTTATCCTGATGTTTCCGCTTGCCCTTGTTGTCATTGTTCCTGGAGGAGTTGTTATGCTCCACCATATTGACAACTGATGGACCAGAAGCAGTGCTGCTCTTTGGCTTGTCACTTTCATGCACCTTGAGTGATTCCTCAATGCGCAAATGACTGCCCAACTCAGTAAGAGTTAACTCCTCCTTCTTATGTTTAAGCATGTGCTTGAAATCTTTCCAAGAAGGAGGTAGCTTATCGATGATACAAGAGACTTGAATAGCCTCATCCATGTTCATCTTGTGTTGAGTAAAATGACCAAGTATACTAAGAAGTTCATTGTATTGGTCCATGACCGGTCTAGAATCGACCATTTTGTAATTGTTAAAATTACTTACAAGAAACTTCTTAGTTGATGCATCCTCAGCCATATATTTGGATTCCAGAGAATCCCATAGTTCTTGAGAAGATTCCACATTCTGATAAATATCAAATAAAGTATCAGACATACCATTGAGGATTAAACCTCTGCAGACATAGTCATCGTTCTCCCACTTGCTTCTGGCCCTCATCTGTTCCATCGTAGAATCATCCCCATAATCAGCAGGAATAGGAGTGGTCAGAACATCTGCCACGTTCATGCTAGTCAACAAGAACTTCATCTTCTTCTGCCATCGTCTGAAATCCACACCTTCAAACTTTTCCAACTTGGAAAAGTTAGCAGCTATTTGTCTCACAGCAGCAGCCATTGATTATCACTTAATAGTTTCTATTGATTGTTGGTTTCTGTGTGTCGTAGTGCTCCCAGTAACAGGGTAAAGATAATCAATCAAGGGTACCGAATAATCACTTAGAGTCATGGTATCACTTTCCAATAGAAACTATTCGACCCTATGCCTGGGTTGCACGAATATCTCTATGGGATAAAACCAAGTGAAGTTCTTATTCTAGGCACAGAGCAAGAACCGATCGTATGTTAGTGTTTAGGGTTTTATGTCGTGTCCCTCATGCAGAAAAGTATGATCTCTATTTATAGAGTTTACTCAAAACCCTAGCCCATGGAATTATGTTATAATTAACGGCCCATTAATTATACCATAATAGTTTCCATAAATGTAGGAATCTGTGGTTATCAGACAATCAGCAGGAATAGCTGATCAGCAGGATCAGACTTTAGCCTATCAGCAGAATCACTAATGCTATCAGCAGAATCGTTCTGCATCGGCAGCAATAAAGCTATCAGCAGAAACGATAACACTATCAGCAGGAATGACAAAGCTAATCAGCAGAGTCTAATGCCTAAACAGCAGAGTTATTGTACCATCAGCAGGAACAATAACACTATCAGCAGAGTTGATAGCACCATCAGCAGAGTAATCTGCATCAGCAGAATACTCTTTTACACTATAACCACAATTTGAGTCAGGGTGTTCATTGACCTGATGGGTGTATACTCCATACCTCCAAGCCCATTACCAGGTGTAAACCTATCCCTCAAGTGCACTAAATTTTCCAACATAGGCTACTGGTCCAATTCTTTCAAGGATTTGGAATGGTCCGATGTAACGAGGATTGAGCTTTCCGCGCTTGCCAAAATGTATCACCCCTTTCCATGGTGAGACTTTCAACATGACTCTGTCTCCGACCTGGAATTCGAGAGGTTTACGTCTCTTATCAGCATAGCTCTTTTGTCGGTCTCGCGCAGCTTGCAAACGGTCTCAGATTTGAACTATCTTCTCAGTAGTTTCTCTAACAAGTTCGGGACCAGTAAGTTCACTGTCGCCAACCCCAGCCCAACAGATCGGGGATCGGCATTTTCGGCCATACAATGCCTGAAAAGGTGAGGCCTTAATGCTGGCATGATAGCTATTGTTGTAGGAAAATTCGGCCAAAGGCAAGTATCTCTCCTAGCCTTTTCTGAAATCGATAACACAAGCTCGTAGCATATCTTCCAATGTCTGGATAGTCCTCTCGCTCTGGCCGTCTGTTTGGGGATGATAGGCAGTACTCATATCGAGTTTTACTCCCATGGCCGTTTGGAGGGACCTCCAAAAATTTGAAGTGAAACGACTGTCTCGATCTGAAATAATCGATATTGGCACACCATGTCGAGAAATGATTTCTTTCAGATATAGTCGAGCAAGGTTATCCATACTGTCGTTCTCTTTGATTGCAAGAAAGTGAGCGGATTTAGTGAGTCGGTCTACGATTACCCAAATAGTATCACAACCACTGGCGGTTCTTGGTAGTTTAGTGATAAAGTCTATGGTAATTCGCTCCCATTTCCAAACAGGGAGTTCAGGTTGTATCAATAACCCTGATGGTCTCTGATGTTCAGCCTTCACCTTTGCGCATGTTAGGCACTTGCTGACATACAGGGCTATTTCGGCCTTCATGTTAGGCCACCAATACAGTTTCTTCAGGTCTTGGTACATTTTATCAGATCTGGGATGGATTGAGTATTTTGATTTGTGCGACTCGTGCATAATCAACTCGCGAATTCCCCCATAAAGTGGTATCCAAATTCTGTCTCCAAAACATAAGGTTCCGTCAGAACGCCTTACGAAGCCATTTTCGTTTTCTATCATTCCAGGGAGATTTTCGTGCGGTCGGTTTTCTTCTCTTAATGCTTCAGCTTGGGCTGCAAGAATCTGGGATGGTAATGGCGAACTGATAGTCATTCCCAAGGATCTGACTCGCAATGGTGGTATTCGTTCTTTCCGACTAAGAGCATCAGCAACTACATTAGCTTTACCGGGATGATAGCGAATTTCGCAATCATAATCACTGAGTAACTCTAACCAGCGACGCTGTCTCATGTTTGGCTCTTTCTGGTCCAAGATGTGTTGCAAACTCTTATGGTCGGTATACACAACGCACTTTGTGCCGTACAGATAATGTCTCCATATTCTGAGTGCGAATACCACTGCACCCAGTTCCAAATCATGAGTTGTGTAGTTTTTCTCATGGGTCTTAAGCTGTCGCGAAGCATATGCTATCACTTTCTCCCGTTGCATCAGGACAGCTCCTAAACCTTTGTGTGAAGCGTCGCAGTACACGACGAAGTCTTCGCTTCCCTCAGGTAAGGCTAGGATGGGTGCACTACACAACTTTTCCTTCAACAGTTGAAAAGCTTTTTCTTCGTCGTCTCCCCATTCGTACTTTATATTCTTCTGGGTTAGCTTAGTTAGGGGTTTGGCTATTTTAGAGAATCCTTCGATGAATCTTCGGTAATAGCCAGTTAGACCCAAAAATTGACGATCTTCAGTTGGGGTTTGAGGGGCGGCCCATTCTTTAATGGACTCGCTCTTTGCGGGATCCACGTGAATTCCTTGACTGTCGATCACGTGACCCAAAAATTGTACGGTAAAGATCCAAAACTCACACTTCGAGATTTTTGCGTACAGTTGTTCTTGCTTCAGTAATTCCAAGATGAGTCTTAGATGCTCTTCATGCTCCTCTTCACTCTTGGAATAGATCTGAATATCATCGATGAATACTATCACGAACTTATCCAAATAGGGCTTGCACACACGGTTCATGAGATCCATGAATACCGCTGGGAACTCGTAATGTCCATAACGAGTTCTGAACGCAATCTGTAACACCCCCAAAATTCGGTTCAGCGGAAGACTTAATCAAGCTTTCGGGGTGCTACAAAATTGGTATAAGACACAAGTATAGAAAGCAGGATAGAATTATCCGATACATAAAACATTCCAAAATTTGCGTAACAAGTCTACGTTTAACCAAAAGTATTTAAAGAAAGGCCCAAAAGGAAAATACATAAGTTAGGTCCCCATAACATTATCAGAGTGCAAGTTGATCCTTAGCCATGCCATACGCCAAGCCTCCAACAGTAATAGCCAAGTGAACATCATCAAATACTTGAGAAAACATGCTAAAAGTCAGCTAACGCTGGTGAGTTCATAGGTTTAAGCAAAACGAGACAGTGGACCAAGATTAGAAAACAAGTATGCTATGAGAGATTAGGTCGCAACCCAACAAACCAAATCCCACGCATGGGAGCATCCAAACATAATAGCAGTTATCTTATAGGTGCACACTACAGATATCTATAGGCACATGAGCCATTACTACTAGGCACAAAGAGCCCTTACTAATGATAAGGCATAGAGAGCCTTCGTATACGATAACCATAGTCAACTAGCATAGCAACATATCAATCATAAAATAACAGTTGGTCCGTTCAAATCGGTTTTGCATGTTTTCTCCCCCAAGTTTAATAAAACCTTATTAAGAGTAAAAGTGGGGCTATGAAACTCACCTCAAGCAGCAAAGCACAAAAAAGATCTACTGAAGCAAAGTAATCAGCAACTCTCAAATATCAGCACTCACGAACTCGGCACAACCTAATAATGTAAACTAACCTTAACATCGTCTTCAAACGTAAAAGCTTCCAAAAGTAAACCATCCCAAGTAGATTCCGTTTTAAATTCCAAAAACTCTCTTTCTCATATCCGTTATTAGCGTTTGGTATCGACGGGGGTGTAGTGGTGACATGACATGACTCAAGTGTACTCACGCCACGAAGCAAATAAGATCGAAACGACTCGAAATCAAGGACGTATGACTAAGTTTTGATTCGATAAATTATGCGAACGAATTGTCGAGTTCTTATCGAGTTCGTCAACTCGATAAGTCTCGCAATTCCTTCGTTTAATTTGTCATCCCGAAACTCAATAATCATACTAGGTAAGTCATGAGGATGAATTGCTCATTAATAAATCTCTTCCGACATGCTTATGGGGCCCTTATTGGACTCGTCAGCCCAATAAGTCCGATAACCATGTTGGCCGGGTTTATTAATGTCAACTAATCCGAGACTCGGCGCTAAAACCACAAAACATAAATATTTCTCATAAATAATATTCTTAGATCCGCGTGCACTCGAAACATTTAATAACTCATTCATTATAAAACTTTAGTTTTGTTTTAATAAACCAACAAGTATAACACTTGTTATTATTTATTTCCTTATATGAAAACCTTCATGTTATTCTTGTTTGTCATATGTACATATTTATTTTGAGTTATTATTTGTTTCGAGTCACAAGTCCGAGTCATGACCTCTCGACTTGTTATATTATTCCAAGTCCAACAATCCATATAAATGTCCATGTTATGGCATCGTCGGAGTCAACGAGGACTAAAAGTCAACGTGACACCGACTTGGCACAAAGCTTCACAAGTATAACAACATATCATAAAATTCAAGCCTCATTTCCGCAACCAACTTCTGTCACTCGTGGTCGACTACGAGACACGTCTAACCTAATCCCCGTCAACTAATAATCGTCACACAATCGATTCCCATTTTTCATCAACCAAACTGAATGGGCCCTATGGGTCTCGGCTTCACCGTTCCGCCAACGAAACTAAACAACAACAACATTAGTATTAATCAAGAGTCGCAACAGTAACATCATCACAATGATTTTTAACCAAAAACCACAAGTATTGCCGAGACCAAGAGGGTCTCGGCTCAAGCTTTCTCGATGCGACAAACCAAACGAACCCAAAGGGTTTCTCGGCTCCACGATTGCATCAACAACACAAATAACAACAACCTCAAAAAGAATATTAACAAGAATAATAACCAAAATAACTAAATGATGCAACCACAAGAACCAAAGATCAAAAATAAGCTCAAACACTTGAAAGCTTAGTTCTCGGTTTCACCATAACACCAAAAAAACGCGACATACACGACCCATATAGATACCAACTCATTTTTACTTGTTCAAAACATCAAAAACCC
This sequence comes from Artemisia tridentata subsp. tridentata, assembly GCA_021014915.2. Taxonomy (NCBI): domain Eukaryota; kingdom Viridiplantae; phylum Streptophyta; class Magnoliopsida; order Asterales; family Asteraceae; genus Artemisia; species Artemisia tridentata. Next base: position 58,514,986 of record CP139508.1, on the reverse strand, counting down.
ATTTGTTTTAACCCGAAAAATTAATAAAAACTATGAGTTGACTTGGTGGTGAGTCAACCCACGCGTAAAAACGCGTTTTCTTACCGTTTCTTCAATGGATCTATGGAGTTTAGAGTATAACAATGATGGTGATAGTGTTTGGTGGCGGCGGTGTGATCAAAAATGAGGTGGTGATGATGTTTGGTGGCGCGTGGATGGTGTCACAAGAAAGAGGAGATGATGAGGAGTGTTATGGTGGTGGCGGTGTAGTTGTAGGGGTGGCGGCGGTGGTGGTTTTTGGGGTGGCCGGCGGCGGCTAACAAGAGAGAAGAGAGGGAGAGTGAAGATGGGATGAAGATGAAATAAATGAAATAGGGTTAGGGTTTTGAGTTTTTATAAACCGGATATTGCAAAAAGGGAGTCCTTGTGCAAATATTTATTTTCACTTGAGGAGTCGGTACAAGGACTAACGGGATAATTTTTAATATACTTTCCCGAGATTACTTGTTTTTATTCACGAAAATATTAAACATCACACGAATAAATTTTTAATTGTCACCACTCACTTTAAATATGATTTTCCATTAAATTTGATAATAAATACGTTTATACAATAAAACGTAATCGTTTCTCGTTTAAACTCGACTTATTAGGTTTCCTAGTGCCAGAGTCGGAGTAGTGCCTAAATTAACGCCACGCAAATAATTCAACGACATAATAATCCATATAAATAATCCAAATACGAGTCAAACTCAACATAGTTCCAAAAGGTCATGTTCAAAATGTTTACGTCGCTAAATTTTAAGAAATTCGGTAATAAAATGGCTCCCTAAATTACCAGTTGTCACATTGTGGAATGTAAAATGTGTTTTAAAGAGACTTTAGCTAGCATTTATAATTTGCTAAAGGATATACTTTGTAATTGTCATTAACAAAACTAAATAAAGATCGTAAAATATAAATAACGTTTTTATGACGATATTTGTATTAACATTATGGATTTTGTTAATATCACCGTAATTATCATGCTTTCTTAATATCGAAGTTAATTTTTTTTAATATCACCGAACTTTTCTTAATTTAGTAGTTAAAAGAAGTAGTGATATTAATTTTTTTACTAATATCAAAGTAACTTTTTAAGTAAAATCGTTAATATCATGGTAGGACTCATAATATCGTTAATATCACGGTAGGACTAATAATAAAAAAAATTCTCAGAAAAATATGAAAAAATTAAAAAAATGAAAGAAGACAACAAGAGTAAGGATCGTTGAAAAGGAAAAAAAATCAGAAAAATCATTTTCATGGTCAATTGGTACCGTGAAGTTATGTCAGATCTTGAATTTTTTTTCAAAAGTCAAGATGAGATCTGGAATGGGTGTAACACCCCCAACTTGAAATATGGCAGCGGAACATAGTTTGGGGTATTACTTTCGGGTAAAACAGTCACAACCATAGATAATGGCCTCATAACAAGCCGTTTTAATAAAAACATATCATTCGAATTATAAATAAACATTAGAGTTCAACAGATTCTTAAACATCACACGCAGCGAAAATAAAAGACATGGTTCAAAAGAGGTTTTTCGAATGATAAGTGATAGTAAAAAGATAGTAAAAAGTAGATAGATAGTAAAAGCCGAAAGCCATCGATAATCTTCATGCCACTCCCAGTTCCAGAACAGTATGCATCAATTACCTGAGATAAAACATGCTTAAAAAGTCAACACAAAGGTTGAGTGAAATCCATAGGTTTAAAATAAATAGTTGAACACAAGATTATCAAGTATGGAAGATATAAGTAACAAATACATATATCAGGTAAGCGTCAAACAGTTGCTAAGCTTATGACACGCAAAATGTTAACCGGCACCAAATAACATTGGCGTCAGTCGACAGTAACCGCTGAATTCATAATATAATAGTTGCCCTCGAGCTAGATACTTTGCCAAACACCTAGTGATCAATCGAACATAGTACATCACATGCGGACCAGACTTAGTCAACATGGCGGGATGTGTTGATGCAAATAATGTTCTAAAAACGTTATATATATTTTTCGATAACTTCATGCTTTGATGATAACAAAATGTGAAAACACTTTACGTTAAAATTAACGTAAACAAGTCTTTAGTCGAAATATCCCGTTTCTACATAAATCACTCTAGGTATGAACAAACAAATTTACAACTTGACAAATTATCAAAGAAGTGAATTTGTCCTTCAAACTTCACATTTTTAATGTGACAAAACATATTTTCAAAAATATACCTTACAAGTTATTATTGAATTATAAAAAATGTTTTATTGGATAAATAAGTTTAAAATCATAACAGTTATTTCCCCCCCAAAATCAGCTCCAAACTTCCCCAAATAAACTTTCACTACTAAAAATAAAAATTGGAGCGTCCTTGTCTGGCACGGTACCACTAAATTTAGTGGTACCGTGTGGTATTTAGTGGTACCGTGTCCCTATAACCGTCAGATTTCTTCTGCCTATAAAAATCAGCCCTCTTCATAGTTTTTGGGCATCCTTTTTCACATACAACTTTTTGAGTTTAAAACTCATATAACTTCTTCTCTCCTTTGATCATTTAGTTTAGTTTTCTTTTGTTTAAGAGTGATCCAATCATCCAACCAAGTGATCACCTTCATTCCTCTCCTAGTGCAAGAGAAGAACATAAAGTATCAAAGAAAATACAAAGTGTTGTAGTTATAGTTAGTGCACTTGTAACACTTGTTACATACTTGTTGTATCCAAGAATACACCAAGTAAATTTTCTTTTGTGTAGTTTGTGAGAGTAGATCATTGTGATCTTGTCGAGATTTTGGAGATCTCTTGTAGTTTGTGAGCTTGTAAGTAGATCAAGTGGATTAAGGGTAGACCGGGTAGATCGAGTCAAGTGAGAGTAGATCATTGTGATCTTGTTGACATATTGGAGATCTCTTGTAGCTTGTAGGCTTGTGTGTTGATCAAGTGGATCAAGGGTAGATCGGGTAGATCGAGTTAAGTGTGTTGATTGTGTGAATTAGTAAGGATCGTGTGGATCGTGGTAGATTGGTACTAGCTAAGATTTGTACTCGACATTTAGCTTAGTGTCGGAAATAAGGATAGGCGACGTTGTACGGTTTTCTCCGCCCGAAGGGAGCTTTGTTGACATTGTGCTTAGAACTCCTGAGTTTGGTACTCGGGGAGTGGAGTAGGGCTAAGAAGAGCTTCGTGACCTTACCACTATAAATCTCTTTGTCCCTGTTTGATCTTTCCATGTCATTTCTTTATATTTATTGTTTATATTAGATAGTATTGTTTAGTGTTTATATTGGTGTTGATTGATTTCACAAAAGAATCGAATCAATGTTTTTCACAAGTAAAGGTTTATAAAGTTTTTAAAACTAATTAAAAACCGGTAAAACTATTCAACCCCCCCCCCCCCTTCTAGTTTTCCACAATTGGTACCAGAGTCACGTCAGGCAAGATTTTAAAATAAATTGTATTTTAAAACTTGAATCGATTAATGGATTTCGACAAATATCAAGAATGGAAATCTATCCAAAGACCACCACTTTTTGAAACCGATTATTTTATATACTGGAAAACAAGATTAGAAACGTATGTGAAATCAAAAGACATTGATCTTTGGCATATTATTACCGAGGGTGACTTTCAACCGATTGAAAAGAATCCGAAAACTAAAAGGGATGAAATAGTTCCTTACAATAAACAAAGTGATAACCTTAAAAGAAAATTAGCCAAAAATGATGAGGCGAAAATGATGATTTATAATGCTTTGCCGAAAAAGGAATTTGAAAGAATTTTTATGTGTAATACGACAAAAGAAATTTGGAAAACTTTGTTAGTCACTCACCAAGGTAATAATCAAGTAAAAAAGAACAAGATAGATCTTCTTGTGCAACAATATGAACAATTTTCCATTCTGGAAGATGAATCTATTGATAATGCTTTTGCTAGATTTAATACTATTATTACTAGTCTTAAAGCTCTTGATGAAGGTTATTCTAGCAAGAACCATGTTAGGATGTTTCTTAGGGCTTTACATCCCAAATGGAGAGCAATGGTCACCGCCATTGAAGAGTCAAAGAACTTGGCGACATTATCAATTAATGAATTTATAGGAAACTTGAAAGTTCATGAAATGATAATCAAGAAAGACTCCGGCATAGTCAAAGGCATATGTGAGAGAGGTAGATCTATAGCATTGAGAGCCAAAAAGGAGTCTAGTGATAAGGAAAGTTCGGATTCCGATAGTGAAGACGAAGAATATGCACTAACCATTAGAGATTTTAAGAAGTTCTTTAGGAGAAGAGGTAGGTTCGCCTCATTAGACAATGATGCGTGGGTTTTGCAACCTCATGATGAAAAGAAGTCGTTACAAAAGAACTGAGATGAGAAGAAAGGAAATAGTGATAGGAAATCTTTTAGATGTGGAGATTCCAATCATCTCATAGGAGAGTGTCCCAAACCACCGAGAACCAACAACCAAAGAGCTTTCGTAGGAGGCTCTCGGAGTGATAGCGGTGAAGAAGAAGAGAAGAAACCCAATGACAAAACATGTCTAATGGTTCAAGCTTCAAATGAGGTACATTCCGACTCTTCCTATTATAGTGATGATAGTTCGTCAATAGATGATAACATACTATATGATGAATATAATAAACTATGTGAAGTTAGTTCTAAAATCATGACTAGAAACAAAACACTAAAAGCAACAATGCATGAACTCGAAGAGCAAATTTTAGAACTAAAAGACTAAGTAAAAAGACTTGACAAAAATATAGAAGTAGATGTTGGATATAGGTCATGCATATGTCTTCAAGTAGAGAATGAAAAACACAAAAAAAAAAAAAAAAAAAAAAAAAAAAGGCGTTAAGGATCATTCAGTTTGAAAAATGAACAAAGACACTTAATGATATGCTTGAAAATGTTAGGTATAGTGAACATGCCGGAGCAGGCTTAGGATTTGACCCAAATAAAGCTTCTGCAAGTGATACTAAACAAGTAAAATTTGTAAAGTCTGGAGAATCTAAAATAGCAGAGGATGGTACCATTAAATGTACAGACGAAACCACTAAAATTAGTGGTACCGTCTGGTGCTAGCATCAGAACAGGGTCAATTTTAAGAAATAACTTAACTCCTAAATCGAGTCACATAATTGTTAATAATGTTAAAGTACCTATTGCTGGTAAAAAGGAAGTCAAAATTTATACAAACCTTTGTCAACCCCCGGACTTGGCTTTGTAAAACCCGATACTAGATCAAAGACTCCTCCACCTAGAAAACAACTGTTCCTAAACCTTGGTGAAGAACTCCTCTACCGAGAGGTAACTTTAGAAGATAAAGTTATCCAAGTAACTATTCCGTAACTTGGAATAACTGGCAACTACAAAGTTACTTACCATGGGAAATTTGTCCTCCATTCCAACATCCTAACCAAATGCAACTAATGCATGGGATGTTTAACACTAACAACTTTGGACCCATGAGACATTGGGGACCAAATGTTTGGGCTTCTGTCTTGCTAGATAGATATGATTGTGAATTGACTTGGAGTTCGACGAATGGGTTGTGATTAGTGAATGCACTAATCTCGTGACGGAAAATCCAAGTCTAGTCTCATCTTACTTAGCATACAACAAAGGTTGAGTCACGTTTTCGAGTTTAAAAAGCAACATCTCTGGCTAAGGTATGGTTTCTCAAAACCTTCTCACTAGTAGATATATTAAGCATGTAGAGTTCTTAGAATCTAACTTAGTGAGAACTAACATAATGGACGTGAAAAGTGCACCCCTAAATGGTTTTGTCAACAAGGAGGTATATGTAGTACAACCTCCGGGATTTGTTGATCTATAAAAACCATATCATGTTTATAAACTCAAGAAAGCACTCTATGATCTTAAACAAGCCTCCTAAGCTTGGTACGACATATTAAAGGCTTTCGTACTTTAACATGAATATACCATGTGAATGGTTGACAACACACTTTTCATGATGAAACGAAATTCCCATCTCATCATTCCTCAAATATTTGTCAACGACAATTATATTAGACTAAACTTGTCCAGAAATGTACAACGATCATTCAAAGATCATGCGTGACAAGTTTGAGATAAGCATGATGAGTGAATTAAATTTCTTCCCTAGCCTTCATATAATATTTTTTAAAGATAGTATCTTCTTAAATCTAATTATACTAATATATATCTTCACATTATATATAACAGGAGGCGTTACACGTAGATAATGCCACATAAATGCCACCTCAATGCCACATAATCATAAAAATGCCACATAATCATAAACTGTGCCACATAAGCAATAATTCGGCTGGATTTTTTTCAACAAAAAAACACTTGCATGGATTCGAACTCAGGACCATGTATATATTATGTGGTATCTCAACCACTGAACCACCTCATTTTTTTGGTTAGATTCTGTAGTCGAAACTCTATATAGGATAACAAGCAATGATCTCTTTTAAAATGCCAATTATTGAATATTTTTAAATCATCTCCAATAATAATCCGTATAACATATTTTCCATTTTTATTTTCTTACTTTTTTTCAAAACCCTAATAATAGCATAATCAATAATGTAAAAAACAGGTAACAAGAAAAGGTATGCATCCTTTTTCTCAAAACCCTAATGATTTTTTATATGTTTTCTGATTTTCTGTTTATGTGTGTGCACAGTTCTGATGTTTTACGCTTTACATAAATTTTTACAGGTTCATATGGGGCAGTATATCATGAACGGATCAGTATGTATCTATGTCTCCCTTCTTAATATATCATGTTCAGATTGTAACATATATCATGATTTGTTAAAAATTTCGTCGTTTGATTTTTCATGATTTTAACATATATCATGATTTTCTGTTGATTACATTTTATGAGTAATATTTTTTTTTATCTGCCGACAAAGATGATTATATTGGAGAGTATACCGGCGAACTGATCTATGATGAAGAAATAGATGTGCGAGGGAATTTATACAAGGATGCAAATACATCATCTTTCCTATTTAACTTGAATGATTAGGCAAGCTCTTTCGATATATAACATCAATGTTGATAATACCAAATTACCAATGTATTTTTCGTGGTTCTAATTTCAGTCATTGTAACCTTTTTCTACATGTATGTCGTTAAAAGATGTGTTTGTAGCCCATTTAAGTTAGATGTACAAAAATTAATACACCTATTGACAGACCATTCAAATTACCAGTATGTAGCCCATTTGGGTATGAATAGCCAATTTTTAAATGGGTGGGTTCAATCTTTGGTACCATTTAGCATTTACTACCACTACCGCTGTTTCCATTCAATATTCCCCATATACATCGATTTCCATGCTATTTAAAAATCAAATATGTAACTCGCATAATAGATATAACTCTGCAAAATTGAATTTGTATATTTAGAATTGAAGTAATAATGCTTGCTGGATTCATGAGGACTTATACTTGAATCGTACTATTATTAATATTTAGTAGTAGGATCGCTGGATTCATGAGGAGTTATAAATTGATATTTTAACTGACACAAAAAAAGTTTTGTTACGCATCCATTTCTGTTGCTGGTGTAGCAGCAGCTGTGGCCACCATTGCATCTACCACAACAACCACATCAGCATCTAGAAACGACGAGCAAATTGCCAATGTAACTAAACACATATAATTAACAATTAATAGTAACTTCCTAACACATTATTTACACACAAATACAACCTTCGTATACATATGTCACATTATTCGAGACTCTCAATTATAAAGCAAATGTGCTTGAAGGAAACAACAAGGCTCGAGAAGCCAAGTCCACGGCTTTATTATTCTTTTATAATTTATGGACTGACTGATTATTGGTGCTAATGCTGGTCTAGCTTTTGGTATTTTACTGAATTAGCTTCATTAATTTTCATTTAGGGAACGGAGGGATGCCGATAAGAGATCTCCCGAAGATGAAAATTATGATCCAATAACTTTGTACTTGCCTCCCACATTTCTCAAGGCGGCCACGTTCTTCTTCCTCATCCGAAGTGTCAGGTTGGGTAACAAGTCGAGATGGGCTCACATTGAAATAAGTTACTTATATACGGGTCAAAATGGTTCAGTTTAGGTAGGCTTGACCTGCACGCTTTTTTTTATGACTATTGCGTCCACTATTCTCTCATGTTCTTGATGTTTTATTGTTATGTTTTTTTTGCTACTCACTACAGTTCTTTCCCAAGCTAGAAGAAAAGGCAACAACAATGACACAAAAAATATTGAGCTTCAACCAAAATTAAAGGTCAAATGATCGAGATTTTAAGGATATACATGAAGCAAAGGATCAAAATTCGGAAGGGTTGAAGATTGTTGAAGACAAGAAACCAGCTTTAAAAGTTTAAAGAAAACAAACCATATGAGCATGTGGCATATGATCCATCGACATATGGTATCTGGTGTTGCAACTGAATCCGGCCGTGACACAGTAGTTGAGCCATTTGTCAAGGAAAAGAAATCACATACAAAAGGCATATAATTTATGCTCTAATTTTCTATGATAAACTGATCATTAATCCTCAGTAAAATTATTAATTGTTTTCTCTTTTCGTAAGCACATTTATCATGTAGATGGAGCCAAATGATTGTGTTATAGGCATTTATATTTTTACACTTATTTGGTGTCATCTCAGTACCATAAATCCTGACAAGTGTTTGATGAGTTCTTTAAGAGTGCTCTTCTTTATTTTTCTTACACCTCGATGAAATTCCTATTAGATTCATTTAAGTTAGTATGGGATCTCCACTCCTGCTACAAACTTTTACATGTGATTTTCTTATAATTTTAAATATGCTTTGTCTCTGCAATGTATCTTTTTTTTTTTTTTTTTTTTTTTTTTTTTTTTTTTTTTTGTATCTTTTGTATTCTAGGATCTTGCTTTTGATATGTCCCTACATGCGTTGATACGAGAGGATGTCTACAACTTTGGGTAGCTACTTGCACATCCAGTGTGTTTAAAGGTTGGGTGGATGAGCATTCACTAGCAGCTTCAAAGCCAGGAACCGGCATTGTGATTGCTGTTAAGAGGTTGAATCAAGAAGGATTTCAGGTACACAAGGAGTGGTTGGTTAGTTCTTTTCACTTTTTTAATCATCTACTAAGTTTATAGAAAAAATTCTTTTGCTGTTTGAAAGATAACTTCTGCACCAACTAAGTTTGCAAATATGGTGACAGATTCTCTGTGGTGTTTAGTAAGTCCAACATATGACATCTCATCCAATCTTTTCTGCATGAAACAATCAACGTAAGGTAAATAGTCAATGACTCATACGAACTAACGAGGGTGGTATAGGTATGTCTTTCTTGTTTGCATATAATATGATATGTTACAGCCATATTCAGTATTGGGTCGAGTGTGATATATTATCAGAAAGTGGTTCCATGTCCTTCTTGGTGTTGGTTCACCTCCCTCATCATCTCTATAAAAGGTGGTGTGTGGGGAAGGGGTTTTTTGTACCGCAATCTTTTCCATTGTTCTCAAAATATACAAATCATTCGGGACCAGATTACGTGTCGTGTGTGTTTTTACTTTTCTGTCGAGCATTACAGTTTGTGGGAGTTAAGGTTTGATCAAAGTTCCGCTTCTAGCTTCTTGGATTGTTGGTTGATATCCAACATTCTTCATCATGAGTTTTATCAACCTTGATTGTGATGTGCAAGGTACGCTCAGTATTTCATCAGATAATGAGGAAGATAATGGTGATGATGAAATTGACTGCTGTTATAGTAATGCCTCTGATGACGATTGCAACTCAGATGACGGTACAGGTTATGACTATGTTCCAGTAGAAAAAAGTTACCTTATATTAAAAGAAGACGAGTTAGATAAATGTCAAGAAAAAGAAATTGAAAAGTTAACTTCTGTATTATCTTTATCGAATGATGATGCTGGCATGCTGTTGTTGAACTATGATTGGAGTGCTACTAATGTTAATGAAGCTTGGTTTGAAGATGAAGTTAAAGTTCGTGAATCTGTGGGTTTGTTAGACGTTCATCATGATGTTAAGTTTCCTAAAAATGATAAAAAGACCGTTGATTGTGGTATCTGTTTTGATTCTGTTAGGTTTGGCGAGACTGCTAATTGTGGTTGTGATCATGTGTTTTGTAAGGTGTGTTGGGAAGATTATATTTGTATTACTATTAAAGACGGCCCTGGATGTCTGACAATAAAGTGTCCTGAGCCGTCATGTGGTGCTGCAGTAGGTCCTGATATGGTTAAAGTGTTGGCTAATGGAGAAGAAAAGAAAAAGTGCGATAGGTTTTGGACTAGGTCGTATGTCGAGAGTAATAAGAAAATTAAGTGGTGTCCTGGTCCAAGGTGCGATTGTGCTATTAAATTTGATAATCATAATTACAATGCTGATAATTATGATGTTACTTGAGATTGCAAGTGTGTTTTTTGTTGGAAGTGTATGGATGATGCTCATAGTCCTTTAGATTGTGAAACTGTTGGTAAGTGGGTGGTTCAGAATAAGGACGAGTCTGGGTGGTTCAGAAGATCTCAAAACATTAAAACATTTGATTATTGTATCAGATTTTGATGATGATGTGAGTCAAGAAACCGAGATCCGAAAGATGTTTACAATAAAGCTCGCGAGAGATGTGATCGAAAAGATCCTTCTTCCCTAAGTTCAAGATGATCAATCAACTACGAGTGAAGTTATATTAGTACAAGATTTAACCGAAAATAATCCAAGTGTGGATGAAAGGACGAGTCATTGGAAAGATGAACCTCTGGTGGCACCAGTGGCAGAACAAGAAACACAAACAAAAACCGAAAAACGAAATTCTATAGGAGTTTGGATGCATATTGACTATGGTTATTTGTGCAGATGGGTAGCAAGATTGAAGCCAAAGCTCGCTGCTCATTTGTTGAAGGTGCACGAGATGTTGCAGTTCTTGATGCAATGCTCGAATCTGGAATTAAGCAAGGAGCCTCTGTAAATGTAAAGAAGTTTTAAGTGTTTGCTACTGTGATAATGTGATCATACATTCGTAGTATTCATTCAGTGGTAAACTCACATATACCAGCATCCCACGATAGGAATAGGATTTTATTGAAGAAATAAATGTATTGTTAATTCATAAAAACATTAATTAATAGCCCATATACCTGATTGATTAAAAAAAAAGCCAAGGTTCAGATTATTCTGAAGGAAGTAAAGAAGTGGCGGCAATAATGAAAGCGATGATGAGAGCAAAACACGTTAGGGTAAATAAATGAGGGGTTAATAGTTCTAAAAGGGCATAATGGTCTTGATGCGTAGCGTGTGTCGTTGCGGTTTAGCAGTTTTAATGCCTACTCAAGTTTTAAATTTATATTTAGCCGACTTATCAATAACACACACACTTAACGAGCAGTGTACCCGGTCAGTATGAATATAATGGTAAGTAGAGTGTCGATCACTAAGAGTGGAACGTATTATCTAGTTATTCTAATCAGTATTTTAATATATTAAGTTAGCTATACAATCTAATCTAACGCAAGGGGGTTCAGCCTGAGAGACTGGCACGATTTGGTTGCAATTAAATAATAAACTAAACCAATAGGCACGAATCAGCAAGTAGCACACACGTACACAGATAAATACTTGAGACAATGAGAGGGCTGTCCTTATGATAAGTAGTTTGTCACTTGTTTTATTGCTAGTGTTATATGAAGTGTATAGTTCGATGCAACGCACCGAGATTAAGTCCTTTCTCGTTGGTTCTAATCTTATCGGCGAGTAAACCCTTAATGATTACTTATGACTATCCCATTTATCTTTCTCCTACTTTTCTACAGACCATAGAATGCATAGGCGATCTAATAAACAGGCGAGGGCAGAGGCATGGCGACCCGATCAACGCTCAGCTAGCCACAGAGGTTATCAATGCACTAATAAAAGTCACCAATGACATCAACATATAAACTTTAATTAATGAGAAAGTAGTTTTAAGGGAGTGCAATCTTTCCGTTGTCACATTACACAAGCCACCAATCTTGATGAATTAAAGTTTACTAACACAATAAAACAAAACTACTTAATGAATTAAACACATGCAGCACCTTCTTACAGCTCTTGTATCTTTGATTTGGGTGTGTCTTGTGCTGCTGCCTTGACTGAATTCGTCCTAGGTTTCTGGTCTTCGGTCTTCTGTTAAAACTTCGGAACTCTTAATTCGTCTGGTCTTTGGGGTATTTATAGTTTCTGTCTGAGGGTATGATGCGGCGCATCTAGTAAGTAGATGCGGCGCATTTACTTAACTTCGCGTGGGGTCCAAGATTATAATATTCAGGAATATTCGTACACCGCCAGGAGATGCGGCGTATCTTCATCTTTGGATGCGGCGCATGTCCTCTTGAATCTTGGATCGTATCTAGTGAAATATTGATAGTGATGCGGCGCATGTGATAAGTGAGATGCGGCGCATCTGGAGCAGATTAGTCTTGATCTTGTCCTTTTCAGTAGACTCATAACTTCTTGCATGTTTTGCTCCATAATTAGTCCAAAATTGCCAAGTTTCACCAAATGCTTGTTTTCAACTGAGAATTACAAAAGTAAATGATTAAGTATCAATCCTCATACATAATATAATAAAACAAGTCAAATTAATAGGATAAATGATAGTAATAAAATGTACTTATTTGAGTTCATCAGGTCTACACATAAAAAATTTCTGTGTGCATATCCTTTTGGTCCGTGTACATATCATTACCCAAAAAATAAAGATAAAATGAGAAAGGAAAAAAAAATAGAAAAATCAAACGTCTAAAAGAAGCCTAGCAATAATTTTGGTTTATGTTTGTTTTTTATTTACATGGAATATTAGGCTTACATTGTTTTATAAATTGTAGACCTAGGATGTAAATTAACATTTGCTCAAAATTATCAATTATGATATCAGTTTTAGCAAGCTTAGGCCTACCGAGCTTTTCAACATCATTGCGGTAATGGCCGAAATACTGGATATAATGTATACAAATGAAGTTCCCTCCACATAAAGTACTTTTATGTATCTCTTACAAGGTCTGTGTGATCAGGTATCAAGATCCATCAGAGATGTCTACTTGAAGAAACCTAAGTTTAATAGAAATCCTCTCTTCCAGCAGTATGCATCTCCCATACCCTTAAGAAGAGCTATCATGTCAACAGAGCCATCAATATTGACCCACAAGCTGAGGCCAGAAGACCTGTTCGTAATCTTCGCTTCAGATGGCCGGTGGGAACAACTCAGTGAGGAAGCTGTTATTGAAATCGTTCATAAAAATCCAAGAAATGTAACCTTCTAGACTTACTACTCTTTGTCATGTTTTCTTTGAGTTTCTTTTTTTGGTTGAGGTTTGGGAATATCAAGTAGAGCTGATAAAATTGGTGGGCTGGGTTACGGGTCAAAATGGGCACATTATTAGTGCAGGTAGAAACGGCCAAGCCAGAGTGGGTTGAACCTCAACACTTTTTTTGTCCAAATTTTTATAAATAACTGGTGTCTTATATACAAAATTTGCATTATTACGAGAACAGTCAGAATAATTGAATGAAACAATGTAAATTGAATGAAACAATGTAGAAGATTGTATGCACTAATACACATGGGATAACTTTCGACGTGCTTGACCTGTTCGACATGTTTTCTTTTCAAGCTATTTATATTTATCCAATTTGATTCTTTAAAGTTTATTATAGCCAAAATCAACCAATTCATAAGTAAATTGGTGAAAATTGTAACCTTTAATATCGAAGTCATGTTAACACTTTAAGTGGATTTTCATTTCTTTCAGGGAATAGCAAAGAGATTAATACGAGGAGGGATAGAGGCTGCAGTTAAAACAAGAGACATGCGATACAATGATATAAAGAGAATCAAAAACATCCTAATTAACTATTAATCAACATAACTCTTGGTGGAATGTAGACATGACCATGTAGTAAATTTTGCCTTTAAACTTAAATGTGTGATAAATGAATCAGGAACAAGAGATTCACAAACTGAATTGGCAACTCAGAAAAGGGGTGTATTTATCATCGAATAAAGAATCCTTCCATGGATGAGAAGGTTGAGTTACAAACTCTGTTGGTTCGGTATGAAGCCAAGCTGATACATACAAGAAATATCCAAAGTCAAACTCTCTGCTAACCACTTAAACGTATATTTCTTTTTGTTATTAATCTATTGAATATATAATTTAGTTTGTTTATATCTTTATTTTTTTTCAACTTACTTTTTTCAACGATAATCACAAGTCATGCCCGTCTGGGTGGGCTTATATGCCCGGGAGGGATTACAAGTCATGTTCGGCACTTATTTTTCGTTAATTTATTTATTTCAACGATATTCATAAGTCATGCCCGCCCATCGGGCGGGCTTCGACATCTAGTATGTATATATATATATATATATATATATATATATATATATATATATATATATATATATATATATAAAAGAAATTTAACATAGAAAAATCTTAATAAAAAAAATGCCTTTGTCCGCGGAGACGAATCTCACAAGAGACGATGAAGGTGAGTACATGGATAGTACTAAGTTTAGGCGCATGATAGGTAGTTTACTCTACCTAACGGCAAGTAAGCCTGATATCATGTCTAGTGTCTGCCCTTGTGCTCGCTTCTAAGAAGAATCCCAAAAGTTCTTACCTTGAAGCGGTTAAGTGTATCTTCCGATACATTAAAGGCACTATACACTTGGGATTGTACTATCCCAAGGGGATTGGTGTAGAAACTATTGTCTATAGCAACTCTGATAATGCGGGAGATCATGTGGATTGAAAAAGTAAGAGTGACGTTTGTACCTTCATGGGTTGTTATCAAACTTCTTGGATCCCCAAGAAACAAATGACTCTTGCTATCTCCACGACCAAAATCGAATACATAAGCGCCGAAAAGGCATGACAACAAGCACTATGGATGAAACAAGCTATAATCGACTGCGACATCCATTTCAACGACATTTCTACGAAGTGCGACAACCGAGGTACAAATTGACTTTACCAAGAACCCCGTGGAATGCTCATGTACGAAGCACATCGAAGTACGTCATCTTCTCCGTCACGATAATGTCGAAAGAGAAAACATTTCTATCGAAAAGTTTCCCTCAAAGGACAACGTCTTCAATATCCTAATCAATCCTCTCAAACGAGAATCCTCTAACTATCTTCGTCTAGGTCCAGGAATGATGGAACACATTCTGTGAATCTCACAATTCCTATGTGTTCAAATGCATCCTTTAAATCCCTCTCATGACTACTTAAATATTTCACTGGAAATATTAAAGTCATCCCTTACGTCTCATCTCCAGACTATTTAAATATTTCACTGGAAATATTAAGTTATCCTTCACATCCCTCTTAAGACTACTTGAATATTTAACTGGAAATATTGAGGTCATTTCTTATGTCTCGTCTCATGACTTTCTAAATATTTCACTGGAAATATTAAGTCATCCTTCACATCCTTCTTATGACTACTTGAATATTTCACTGAAAATATTGAAGTCATTTCTTATGTTCGACTCATGACTTTTTAAATATTTCACTGGAAATATTAAGTCACCCTTCACATCCCTCTTATGACTACTTGAATATTTCGCTGGAAATATTGAAGTCATCTCTTATGTCTCATCTCATGACTTTTTAAATATTTCACTGGAAATATTAAGTCATTCTTCACATCCCTCCAAATGACTATTCACGTATTTCCTCGAAAATATTAAAGTCATCTCTTGTCATCTAGCCTAGTTGTTTCCGTTAAAAGAGTTTATTAGGTATAAACTCTCCCCTCGCGTCAAAAAGTCTTACTAATTAAGTAAGATTAATTTGTCAAAAATCAAAATGGGGCAAAAATCAGTTTCAGCAGTGCACGGCTCCACTAAAGTGGCACTACACCACTAAACATTAGTGGTACCGTGTCTCTGATAACCTCGTTTTTCTTCCTCTTTCCCTCTGCATACCCATTCAAAACAATACTTCAACTTCCCATTTTGCTACCAAAACCGAATATCACACGCTAATCTAATTACACTCTTGTCAATCAAGATCGAGGCATTGCTTTTAAAGAATATCAATCACTACAACATCAATTGTAAGTAAATCAACTATAATTTCTTTCTAATTTGAGTCTAGGGTTTGTTCTTATGCATAAAATCAAATTGGGGGCTTTTCAATTTTGTTTGAATTTTTATGCAATTAGGACTAGGATTAGACCATGTATAACTTACATGATTCCCTAAACATAGGATTTGCTTAAACCCACTTAAATTATATACCTTAGTCCGAATTTCACTATTTATATTGGAATTAGATAAAATATTTTTAGTGAAATCATGTCCAGGATACTTGAAATTGAATTAGGAGTCATTAACATTCAAGCTTTTCAACTTTAAGATTTTTCGCGTCAAATTATCACATTTGCCAAACACCCCAATTCCATTGTTTTCAAAAAATTTCACACAACCAGGATCATGAAACATTTTTCGTGCATTGTTGATGCAAACCAAAAACATTTTCGCATGCATACATGATCTCACAAATATTGATTGAACTACATAACTAATATGTATTCTTCGGCATATTTGTTTGAGAAAAAGTGGCGTTTTGGTAATCTCGTTATTTTTGTTTTAGACTCGAGATTACCGCACCTCCACATTGTTTGCATATAGGCACACACACTAGAAAAATGTGATCCTCAAAATACAAAAGTTAACATATAAATACTTATATATTTTTGTAGGTAACAATGCCTCGTAATGATTACCAAGACACCAAATCCTACATCCCTTCACTAATCGATGATCCAAGCATTCCTTATGAGCAAAAAGTTTATCTTCTTAAAGTCCAACATCGATATATACACGAAGGTCGTGTAGTCGATGCTTATTTTTCTCCTTTGAATGGCATAAATGTATGTTTTCCCACGATCCACTTTGATTGTTTATAAAAAATAAATGATCAAATTTGTCCTCGTTTTATCCTCGAATTCTATAGTCATGTTCATACCTTCAATGATCTTGAGGGTAATGTCTTCCTAGATTTTTGGATTCAAAATCAACATATCATTTTGTCCATCACCGAACTTGGTGACATTCTAGGTGTTCCTTCCTATGGTCAATGTGCCTACACAGAAGACCATTCCTTAGAGTTCCTTCACTATCGTATTGAAAGTGAAGGACCATATCTAACCGAAATTCCCGATCTTCAAAGCACAAAGCAACATGTTCGAATCCCTCGAGTCGCCAACACATACCAAAAACATGATGGTTCCATAGTCCACCTCAACCCAAACCGAATCTATCTAAAAGGGATTCTTCCTGATCTCAAAAATTGGGAACTCCTTCTGCGTGAAAACTTCTAGTGTCTTGCGGGTAACCGGGATCATGTTCCGGCAAGTCTAACCCACATGCTCTATGCCTTAGTAACGAGGAGCCATACAACCTCACATACTATATGTCAAAAAGAATGGCTAACATTCATAGTCGGTCAGATAAGCTCATGCCATACGGTATGTTGCTTACTCGTCTCTTCCGTTGGGTTATGGCTAATTACCCACATCTCAATAACGTCGACTACTTCCTTGTTGATCCCATTATGAAACCTCTTGGTGGACCACAATGTCGCACAAAGCAACGTAGTGACAAAGGTTCTAAATGTGGTCGTAAATTCACTTCCGATGCTACTTTCTCTTCTTCATTCGTCCGTCATGGATCGTGATCTCACCCTATGGATGAGGATGATAATGAAGTGAATGAAGAAGGAACCTTTCGTGCTCGTACTCCTTCACCCGACACATTCATTCGCAATCTTGACACGTCATCCTTCACACCAACAACCGACCTTCCTTAGAACAACACCAACTTAAATGCAATGATGAGAGGGCAAACAACGAATGTACAATCGGCAAGTGTCCATGCATAAGCAAACCATCTGGGAGTTCAAGTAAATTGGGAAGGCACTCAAGGGCATTGGGAACAAGATCAAGAAGTTGGGGAAATCTAGAGATTAAACTATTAACTTAATTAGTATTATTAACTCAAGTATTATTAAATTATTACTCATGGTGTCTTGGCTACGACTATTTGACATTAACAAGTTTGGGTTAACTTAGAATTTCTAACTTGGCATGGGTTACTTTGGATAGTTAATGAAGCCTAATGCTTGATTATATTTAGCTCATGAGCTTTATTTTTAGTTCATATATTTTATTATACATTTTTCTTGCATGCACTAGATGATCATTATACTTGATAGACTGCATGCTAAATAGTAGCCAAAATTTAGACAATCACATGTTCTTGTTTGTTGCTAGTTATGGCTAGTGTTATGAAAACTATGTGGTTATTCTTTAGTGAATTGAGGCAATAGGATTTACTGCAAATAGTACCCCTAGGATTACCCATATAGGCAGCCTAAATCCTGCAGAACTGGTAAAAACGTCAACTGCAGGTCACGGCTCCACTAAATAGGGCACGGCACCACTAAATTTAGTTGTACCGTGGGTGATTTAGTGGTACCGTCCCCTGGGAATACATTTTTAACTGTTTGCTTTCACTTTTTGACTTTCTTTCCCTTAGACTCTGCAAACATGAGCTGATTCTGTTAGTGCAAATATTAGGATATTTAAACTAAACGGTTTCTTCGGTTTTAATAATGACAAACATGTAACTTGTAATGCATAACGTAAAATGTGCAAGTTACTTGTAACACAAATCATCAATGCATACTTACATCAACACCTCCCGACGTCTCAAGTATGCTTCAACGAAGTCGTAGATTTCCATCTCGACGTAAATCACTCAAGGTATGGACAAACAAATCTACTACTTGACAAATGATCAAAGGATTATATTTTTCTTTAAACTTCACATTTTTAATGTGACAAAACATTTCTTTCAAAAATATATTTTACAAATTATTTTTGAATTAAAAAGAAATGTTTTATTTTGAAAAATAAGTTTAAAAAATCACAACAGTCATTCCCCCCCCCCCCCCCAAAACAGCTCCAACATTCCCAAATAAACCTTCCCCACTAAAGACAAACGGATGAGCATCCATAGTACCACTAAATTACCGACGGCTCCACTAAATTTAGTGGAGCCGTCTGACAATTAGTGGAGCCGTGCCTCTGTAACGGCTAGTTTTTCCCTTGCCTATAAATAGTGGACCATTTTACACTTCCAACTTGATTTTTCCAGTTAGTTTTCTCTGGTCTAATCCCTCCTCAATTAGATGACTTTCTTTGATCATTTAGAGAGTCTTAGTTTGTTTAAGAGTGATCCTCTCATCCCACCAAGAGATCCTCTTCATTACTCTTCAATATCAAGAGAAGAACACAAAGTATCCAAGTAGATACAAAGTGTTGTCATTCTTCTTCAATAGCAAGAGAAGAACACAAAGTATCCTAGTAGATACAAAGTGTTGTCATTCCTCTTCAATAGCAAGAGAAGAACTCAAGGTATCCAAGAAGATACAAGAGTTGTAGTTGTAGTTATGGAAGTTGTAACATTTGTTACACACTTGTTGTATCCTAGTATACATCAAGATCATTTTTCCTTTGTGAGAGAGTGAGTGAAGATCATTGTGATCTTATAGAGATATTGATTATCTCTTGAAGCCATTGGGCTTGTGTGATTGATCAAGAAGATCAAGGGTAGATAGGGTAGATCGAGTCAAGTGGGAGTAGATCATTGTGATCTTGTCGAGATCTTGGAGATCTCTTGAAGCCATTGGGCTTGTGTGTATTGATCAAGTGGATTAAGGGTAGATTGGGTAGATCATGGTAAATTGGTGCTAGCTAAGATTAGCACTCGACATCTAGCTTAGTGTCAGAAATAGGATAAGCGACGTGTATGGTGTTGATCGGGTGGATCATGGTAGATTGGTGCTAGCTAAGATTAGCACTCGACATCTAGCTTAGTGTCGGAAATAGGATAAGCGACGTGTATGGTTTTCTCCGCCTGAAGGGACCTTGTTGATTAGTGAAGTAACTCTTCGAGTTGGGTACTCGAGGAGTGGAGTAGGGCGAAGAGGTGCTTCGTGACCGAACCACTATAAATCATCTTGTCCGGTTTGCGCCTTCTTATTTATATCTTTACTTTCATTTTTGTCTTTATCGCTTTATCTTTATATTTATATTTGCATTACGTTTAAGCTTGTATGCTTTGTTGCTTATATTATGTTGACTATGTTTGAGTCATGGTGTGTTTATGTTTGTGTGGTAGTTTACTTTATACCATCTCTAAATGTTATATGACCATAATTGACACTTTTCATAGTACTTCATACCTGATCGGGTAATTGATACAAAAAGTTTTAAGTTTTTAAATGGAAACGTATTCACCCTCCCTTTACGGTTTCCACAATTGGTACCAGAGCCACGTCGCTCAAATTTTTAAAACAAATGGTTTTCAAAATTGAGTACGATTCATGTATCAAATTACCCATTAAGGTGATAAAAATTTGAAAAGTATTTAGTTGCTTAATACTTACAAGTTTTGTTGTTAAGTATACATTATCATACTAGCTTCAAGGTTTTCTTAAATTAATAAAAGTTGGTTCTGTTCAAAAATGAAATAACTGGTACGGAACCGTTAAATATAACGGAAGGTTCCATTAAATATAGACGGTACCACCAAATTTAACGGTACCTTCGTCTGTTTTTCAGAATTTGGTAATTTTCAAAAATTCGTATAAAATCAACCGTAAGTCCGTAGGAGTCGTGCTACCTATCATTTTAAATGTAATTGAGTCTACTTTCACTTAAAAATACTTTTAGAAAGTGATTGTAAAATAAAATTTATGAGATTCTTTAATTCGTAACAGAGAGTCTTTTCCGGTCATGCCGATTGCACAATTTTTTTGTCAAATTACAAAGTGAACATTACACGTTGATGTATTCACACTTTCAAGGTGTTGAACTTGATCAAATCTTTGAAATTAGGAGGGAACCAATTCATTGTCAAATAAAATCAAGCTAAGTATACACTGTTATACTTAATACACAAAATGACGATAAATATTTTTGTGTGTTAACCTAAATGGCTATTTGTTTTTATTTGTGTCTTAGTATTGTTGGTTAATATTTTTGTATGCTTATTGTTATCCTTAATTAAGCTAATTTTATCTATAAGCATAAGTGTCTTTCATGCCATGTTGCTATTTATTTATTATAGTTTTCCGGTTTATGCATTTATAAGGCTCATGCTAAATTACTTTCACTATATTAAGTAACAAGTTTACATTGCATATAGGCATAGACCATTTTTCTTGCCTTTTTTTGCATGTTTTTAAAATGGTTTAGTAACCTTCTTAGGAATAGAAACTTATTTGGTAGATCATGTGTGTCGAAAGATATTGTCTTACACAATTATTTTTCCAAAGGTTTAAGTATAAAAAGTATATCACCCCAAAATACTTAACACTTTCATAAAATCAGTAACATGATCTCTAAATCATTACATCATTTTTTCTTGCTTGACCATGGGTTGTTTAAACAAGATAAAAGATCATATTAATACATTAGTATTTAAGTAAAAAAAAAAATGTATTAAACTTGCATTGATCTAACACATATACAAAATGTTTTAAACATTTAGTATTTTACGTATGTTGTATAAAAATAGTTAAGATAATTATTTTTATACTAATGAGGTGTCGAAAAACTAACAATATTATACTTAATAATATAAATAGTGTTTCTCAAATAAAAAATAAATGACAATATCAAAGTAGTAACTTAATATGTCATTAACCTCACACATACAACTAGTATTAGAATAAATGGAACACATTCCTTAAATTTTTATTTTCTTTCTAAAAAGGAGTGATTGTGAGGGTCAAGAAAGATTTCGAGTACATATCAATTCATCATTCAAATTATGATTGATATCATTATCAAATCTAATTGACAAGCTTTCGAGTGTGGACATGAAATTGGAGTCATTATTTTTCTAGCTTCAAGATAACATCAAAATATGATGAAATATATTATCTTGAATCTACATTCTCAATCACATTCGATTGTTATGAAAATAATGACGTCCACTCAAGACGAATATAATATGCATCGGATCATAACTCACACTTGTGTTGAAGATGACATATTGAGTCTTTTTGTCCAATAGTTGTGTTTCAAATTTTAAACTAACATGTTTAAAAGATGCATAAAATACACAACTAAGTATGATTGACAACTTGAATGTTTCATCCGAAATATTCAAGTAATTTACTTTGCAATGCAATTAGTAAATGTGTTATTTCCGAAAAATCAAACACGAGCAAACAAACAACATATGTAAACTTTGCTCATGAACGAATCAACACTCAAAATCACATGTCTAGTAAAAGTGTCACACATAATATGTTATTAACTATTATGTAAGTCGTCAATCTTTGAGAATATCACATGTATTTCTCTTATCAAAAGATTGACAAAGGATAACTTATATCCTATGCATCTTATTGTCTTTGTAACATGAATGGTTATGTTACAAGAGAATACATTGCATCTTTTTAACAAATATAGGATATTAGAGTTGAATAATAACCTAATATAACATGTGTCATTGCATAAACAAGTAAAATTGGTCATACACTAAAATACTTGTTTCATTAAGCATTCGTAAGAGTGATAAGTTTTCTCTTAGAAAAGCATATTTGTTGAAATATACAATATGTCTCATTTCAAATATAATACTCACAAGATTTACTGAGGTAAATAACTATTACTAGATTCTTTCCTCAAGATATGCAAAGGAGCATGCTTGAAACACACACGATGTAGTAGATTCTACATTGTATCACATTAGAGTGTCTCTTGTTTCTAGGAAACCAAATCATGTTAAAATCAGTGTTGCAAAAAAAGGTCTACAAGGCCGATTAATCGCCGATTAGGTGCTACAAGGCCACCGACCTTGCCGATTTATGTAACTGGGTCAAACAAATAGGTCAACTGTGGTCAACGGCGGTCAATGGTGGTCAAACTTGCCGGAAACCTATATATCTTGCCAGAAGCACCCAAAACTCACTGTAAACTTATTTTTATCAATTATAGTAACTGTTTAAGTCTATTACAAGTTTTTTTTTAGAAAACACCTTGCCGAAAATACCTAAAACTCATCGGAAATACACAATACTTGCCGAAAATAATTAAAATTTTTCAGTAATGCCAATCTGATTAATCACCTATTAAGCCCGCCTAGACCGATTACAAGCTACAATGTGGTTGACCGCCCGACTACCGATTCGCGATTTTTGCAACCTTGGTTAAAATAACATGTAACAACTCAACAAACAAAGATGTTGTCTAAGAGATCATAAAATGCACCATCTCCATCAAATAACCTCTAAATCTCAAACACGAAACTAAAACATTTCGCTGGCCTTTGTTAGGAGTTGTGTAAGACATGTCATTTTCTTAACCGACTTTCAAAGTATGGTTCGTGTCATATTAGGCCATGTATTAGCGAAACAAGCTAATATCATCTTTGCTATACTTTGATCCGTTGGAATCAACACGTATTTTTCTCCAAGGAAACACAAGTGAAGTATGTGTAACCCCGGTTCGTTGTCCCGACGAAGGTGTGAATGGAATTCGTGATTCGGTTCGTGATTACGTGTGATGAATGGTGGAAACAAAGGGATTTTGGTTTTTTAATCTAAGATAAGTGAACATAAATTAAAAACGACTTAAAAGGCAAGGAAAACTATAATCTAAAGAACGTGTAATTAAAAACGTAAAGAAAACTGAAAACGCGCGTTTAAACCGGGAAAACCGATCCTAAACGTCAAAACGATGAAATAATAACTCTACGGGAACAAATCTATTTTTTCCTAAATCCTAATTAATAAAAGAAAATTTTGGAAAAAAGAATTATATTTTTCTGATAATTATTATTTAATACGAATTAAAAACTAATTAAACTAAATTAATTTCGGAAAAATACTAAATGAACAGTAAAAATTATGAAAAATTACCAGAAATTAAATTATACTAAAACTAATTTATGAAAAATAAGGGAACCTAAAAAAGCTACTGAATAAGCATGAAATAAGCAGTAAAACAGTTATAAGCTTAAAAGTCTGAAACTAGTTAAAAATAAAAAAGGCAACTGTATGCACCAAGCAGAACTTGGTGCATATGGTAAGGGTGTTGTGTTGTGAACTAACTGTCCCAGGTTCGATTCCCACTAACACCCATTTTTTTGCAACACTTTTTCATTTTTTTCTTTTTTTGGAAACTAATTAAATAAGTGAAATAAGCTCATTTTGAAACTGATTAACTTTTTGAAAACCAAGAAATAAGCACAGAACACCTTATTTGACTGATCAGTTGGGTGACAACCCATGTTTCTGACACTAAGTGTGGGGGGATTCCTCTACTGTGCTTTGTTTTGTGTGTTGTTTGCCCTTGTTTGTAGGTTTCCCTTAGATCGTGATGATTGATGCGCCTGTTTTCAATTCAGCAGCCCAATATCCGATCTTTTTGCTAACGATTATCTAGGGATATCTTTTTAATCCTGTTTGTGAAAATAGAGAATTCTTTCACACACTTGGCTATTAGTATTACCTTTTTACGTTCTAAGTGTCGGCATAATAGCCGGTACTTTGAATATTGAGGGCAATATTCAATTCTAAATGTGGGGGGGGGGGGGGGGGGGGGGAATTCTCGCGAATTTTGTCACATATGTACCTTCTAGTGCCCTAGTACCCCCGTTTTGGCCAAAAATTTTAATTTTTTTTTTTTTTGTTTTAAATAAGAAATTGCAATAAAAAAAGAAGTGTTTAGTCTTGATTAGTTTAGAACAAAGGGAATCCCGACTCTGCCAGAGTATTGATCTGGCTACTTCCTTAACGATTAGACTAAGGTTTTACGATATGTGCAAATGAAAATGCTAAGCGTAGAATAGTTGGTTTTCTTTAGAGCTTATATAAGTAATCTATGGCTTTTCCTCCCAGGAGATAACTAATCTGACTTAAATAGTGCTTATTTTCAACCTTTTGAACACACAAAATCATTTTTTCATACGATTTTGAAAAATACTAGTTCAAAGATTTATTTAAACTTCGGAACAAGCATATGTCATAGTTGCAAAAGTTAAGTAATAAATAAATGTGCTAAAAAGCTAAGGTTCAAGATCGGCCCTTGGATCCTTATTTCCGGAAGGCGTTTAGGTCTTGGCTACCCTCTTACACCGGCCCTTGGACCCTTCAATATCCTTCAAAACAACTTAGTACAATCCAGAATGAGCTCATACAAGTCAAATTAATCATGATCAACCTTAACCCAATGGTCAATGAACAGTAGGTCATCAATTGACCCGTTTGACCATTAACGCCAAACACCCCTTCCTATTGACTGATTTTAAACTTAAACATGAACTAGACCCATTTAAGCTAAGGAACCTAAACCAGATTAACTTACAACTGAGTTGAAACTTAAAAACAATAAGAAAACCAAAATAAGCACTGGATTAAACTGAATAAGCTAATGGTTGACTAAAGTTGACTTTTATTGACTTTTAAAGTTAAAACTGAATTGACTCAAATTAATTTCAACAAAAGCTAAGATAAGCTCATTTGAGCTTAATGAAACAGAACTGAAGGCTTGTTATCAAATTTTACTGACCAAAGAGCTTAATTCGATTAAACAGTAAACAATGAAAATTTGAAATTTCATTAAACTTGAAATTGGAACAATGCTGATTAAAATTAAAGACAAGAAGCTTAAATGAGCTCGAATTAATACAAAGAACTTAAATTACTACTGGAAACAAGTTTTAATAACTTAATCTACACTACGAATTGGTCTAAAACTGTGACAGCTATCTCTGTGTGAGGTGAGGGCTTTTTATATCACTCCAAATGCTTCCTTCTTTCTTCTGAACATTTCCCAGCCATTGGATTGGCTTGAAACTAATCCTAGCCTTTAAACACATTTTGGCGGGAAAACTTTTTAGTGGGATTAAAACCTGCTCAGCACGTGGGAAGGTACTAGCTAAGGAAGGGGGAGTTTGGCGTGTATCAGTGAAAGCATGGGTGAGGGGGTGGGTTTGTCAGGAGGAAGGTAGGGAAATGGTGGTATCCTGGTTTTGGTTTTAGGCGGGTTAGTGGTATAGGGAAGAAGATTTTGACTATTGAGTTGACCGGGTTTTTAACTTAAATAAGAAAAACGGGCGAGGGTGTTTAATTATTGGGCTTGGGTTATTTACACTGGTGTGGGCTGGGTTAGGATAAAGGATAACGGGTTATAGGTTTGGTTTTTATTTATTTTGGGTTAAAGGGTTAATTGGGATAAGGATTTGATTTGGAATTGTTTTAACTTTGAGGGACCAATTATGTAAATCCTGAAAATCCAAGGACCATATTTGTCATTTGTGCAAAAATAATTCCGAGGGCCAATCTTGACAACTTGATATTCTTGAAGGTTGATTTTTTTGACATCTTGATCAATTTCTCGGTCCAAACTCGTAAATTTCGTCCCCGTCCTCGGCTTTTCACGATTTTCCAATCTTGTGCTCGGTTTTGTCTGCTTTTGCCCTGTTTTCGATCCTTTTGTACCTGAAACATATAAAAACACAAACCAAGGATATCTACAGTTTAATTCGGTGTATTTGGTTATTTTCAGTATTTTTATGGTCTAAAATGGGCATAAAATGATGAGTATTTACACACTCATCAATCGCCCACACTAAGCTATTGCTAGTCCCTAGCAATCCGATCATATAAAGTAATGAAAGGATCAAAAGAATACCAAGAATACCCCGTTTTGACTTTTTATTTGATGCAAGAAATTTAAACTAAAACAAAAATAAACAGAATGCTTGATTTTCAAAAATGGTATCATGGAACGGGATTCACACAAAATGGGTGTCTCCAGGGAATTGAAATCGTCATCTTCTTTTTTATACTCCCAACCAAGCTTAAATTCAATGTGCAAATGTTTTTGTAAAATGCTAACACTACTTATACTAATAATCTATGTAAGCCGAGACTTAACTTTTCACTCCCATATTTATTTAAGTTAGGTGAATGTGCTTGATTTTCAAAATTTTGATCACAAAAATCGACGTTTTTATAAGACTTTGACTAATACTAGTTGAAAAGATAGATTTAAAATTGACAACAAGCAAGTTTCAAAACTTTATTGCATTTTGCAATATCATTCCATTTTATTTTATTTTGTTTTCTTTTCATTTTTTCATCATTTCATTTTTTTTTACTTGTGCAACATAAATTAACGGAGTTTCACGGGAACCAAGACCGTACACCTTCCTGGAATAAAGGATCCAAGGGTCGTTACAACGGAGAGTTCCAAGACCTTAACGCCTTTCAGAACTAAGGGTCCAAGGGCCGGTGTAAGAGGGTAGCCAAGACTTAAACGCCTTCCGGAAATAAGGATCCAAGGGCCGATCTTGAACCTTAGCTTTTTAGCACATTTATTTATTACTTAACTTTTGCAACTATGACATATGCTTGTTCCGAAGTTTAAATAAATCTTTGAACTAGTATTTTTCAAAATGTATGAAAAAATGATTTTGTGTGTTCAAAAGGTTGAAAATAAGCACTATTTAAGTCAGATTAGTTATCTCCTGGGAGGAAAAGCCATAGATTACTTATATAAGCTCTAAAGAAAACCAACTATTCTACGCTTAGCATTTTCATTTGCACATATCGTAAAACCTTAGTCTAATCGTTAAGGAAGCAGCCAGATCAATACTTTGGCAGAGTCGGGATTCCCTTTGTTCTAACCTAATCAAGACTAAACACTTCTTCTTTTTATTGCAATTTCTTATTTAAAACGAAAAAAAATTTAATATTTTTGGCCAAAACGGGGGTACTAGGGCACTAGAAGGTACATATGTGATAAAATTCGCGAGAATTCCCCCCCACACTTAGAATTGAATATTGCCCTCAATATTCAAAGTACCGGCTATTATGCCGACACTTAGAACGTAAAAAGGTAATACTAATAGCCAAGTGTGTGAAAGAATTCTCTATTTTCACAAACAGGATTAAAAAGATATCCCTAGATAATCGTTAGCAAAAAGATCAGATATTGGGCGGCTGGATTAAAAACAGGCGCATCAATCATCATGATCTAAGGGAAACCTGCAAACAAGGGCAAACAACACACAAAACAAAGCACAGTAGAGGAATCCCCCCACACTTAGTGTCAGAAACATGGGTTGTCACCCATGTGGTGCTAATGTTTTTGTTAACCGAGTCACTAGCTTGACTCGACCCCGAATTCATTGGTTCATGGGGAAGCATGTGGAAAAGAAAATCTCCATCGGACTTTCATTCGAAATGTTTGGATAAACATTGAAGTTCTTGAAAGTTCCACTCCGATGAGATACATCCGGCTCAAAAGAATGATAAATTGAGATGCCGGGGTCAAAAACTTTGTCTTCCTTCCAAACGAGTGAATAAAAGGACAATCTACCGTATAGGAGAATAAAGGTAGAAAAACTCGAACGACATATGTGAAATCAATATAGTGGCGATCCTCAAAGGGAAACGTCACATATGTCGGAGAAAGAACGTCCTTTTGAACCACGGGATTAAAAATTGAGGTCATATCATCAATTTTATGAATAATAGAGTCCTTGACCTCATCGTTCTCTAACTCTTCATCAAAGAGAGGATTATTGCTAGAAAAGTACTCTTCATCAAATTCAAAAAGAGAATTCGAATAGACTTCGAGACTTTCATTTGAAACGTCCTCATCAGAAAGTGATTCGTCATCAACAGAGGAAAAATCATCCTCGAGATTAAAAATAGGGTTAGAAAACATCCCGGAAAAATCATCAATAGTGTCAAGAGGATGATCACTACGAATAGACCAATCACTTTCACTGTCAGATGTATCCTCAGACTCACTTGGGATCGGGAAAAGGTTCTCAGCACTAGACTTTATGAATTCGTCCGATTCCTTTTCAGGAATAGTGCTAAAATGCTCATCCCCCATAATGAGAGAGTCCTCGGAGTCCATAGACTGTAAGATGGATGTGATTGCAATAGACTGAGGGAGTTGAGAAATAATTTCACTAAAAGGAATAACACTCTCCTCTTCCTCCTCCTCATCAATATTGCTAGCATAAATGGCTTTTATACATTCCATTTGCTCTTCTGCTAGCAATTCTGCAATACTTTTGTCTTCTTGCCTTTTTTGGACAGGTGTGATTGCAGTTAAATAATTCTCATAATATTCATTTATTTGAATAGTATCCTCATCATCTTCATTGAGAATGGCAGCCTTGAGAAATTTGGCACGCGTTTCCGCTGCTCGTTCTTCGGCTAGCAATTCTGCCATAGATTTTTCATGAGGATGACTGATGGAATGCTGTGGGGGTTGGACATTGTCAAAATCGGGAGTATTATACCAAGGATTTGGTTCTTGATCCCACGGTTGACATTGATAATCGTCATGAAGACCCCCACAAGGAATATTCGGAGCATTTTGAAACGATGTATCATTGAAATTTTGTTAGCACGATTCTTGCTCAAATGAATTCTGAGGAAGGTGGTTGAAATCGTTTTCAAAATTTGAATAAGTATTTCCGATTTCAGAAGTGCAACACATACAAAGTCCGTGAGTAAACTCACATCCTTTGCAAAAACATCATTCATAAAGTGAATCATCCCCCAACGGCTCTCCACAATTAAAGCAATTATGCTGAGTGATGGGAGATGGGTGGGATTGTGGAGGGTAGTCGGAAAAACTACAACGATGCTCATCATCCACTGGATTAAATAATGATTTGCATCAATTGCACAATCCGTTTCTATAATCACTTTCATACCGCTCACTCAAACACTTGTAACAACGATGTTCATCATCCAAAAGACCTCCACAATGAAAACAGCGATAGTCAGGTGACGACATAAGAATTAAACGGATAAGAGGAATGAGAAGGTAATAGAATTAAACGGATAGAGGGTGAGAGATAAAGAATTAAACGAATAGAAGGGATACGAATAATATTTTTGGATTTTTAGGGACATTATGAAGAACACAAAGGGAAAAAGGAAAATAAATTTGAAAATGAAAATCTTTTTGGGTTTTTTATAAGAAAATATTTACGAGGAAAACGATAACTTCTCGGGAGAAGGGTCTTCAAAAACACGAATCGACAAACAAGAATTAAAAATTCGCTTCAAACCTTCCCCGGCAGTGGCGCCAAAAATTGATCCGTTGGAATCAACACGTATTTTTCTCCAAGGAAACACAAGTGAAGTATGTGTAACCCCGGTTCGTTGTCCCGACGAAGGCGTGAATGGAATTCGTGATTCGGTTCGTGATTACGTGTGATGAATGGTGGAAACAAAGGGATTTTGGTTTTTTAATCTAAGATAAGTGAACATAAATTAAAAACGACTTAAAAGACAAGGAAAACTATAATCTAAAGAACGCGTAATTAAAAACGTAAAGAAAACTGAAAACGCGCGTTTAAACCGTGAAAACCAATCCTAAACGTCAAAACGGTGAAATAATAACTCTACGGGAACAAATCTATTTTTCCTAAATCCTAATTAATAAAAGAAAATTTTGGAAAAAAGAATTATATTTTTCTGATAATTATTATTTAATACGAATTGAAAACTAATTAAACTAAATTAATTTCGGAAAAATACTAAATGAACAGTAAAAATTATGAAAAATTACCAGAAATTAAATTATACTAAAACTAATTTATGAAAAATAAGGGAACCTAAAAAAGCTACTGAATAAGCACGAAATAAGCAGTAAAACAGTTATAAGCTTAAAAGCCTGAAACTAGTTAAAAATAAAAAAGGCAACTGTATGCACCAAGCAGAACTTGGTGCATATGGTAAGGGTGTTGTGTTGTGAACTAACTGTCCCAGGTTCGATTCCCACTAACACCCATTTTTTTGCAACACTTTTTCATTTTTTTCTTTTTTTGGAAACTAATTAAATAAGTGAAATAAGCTCATTTTGAAACTGATTAACTTTTTGAAAACCAAGAAATAAGCACAGAACACCTTATTTGACTGATCAGTTGGGGCAGTTGTGGGAAAGGAAGAAAAAATAAGCTAAATGGTCAAAGAGCAAGTAAGCTACTCTATGAAGCTAGTGACATGGAAAATAGACTACAATCAAACAAACATCTAAAACAGAACTTATAATAAGCAAAGAAAAGCAGATCTAAGCATAAATAAGCACACAATAAGCCAAAAAACTAAAAAAAGACTGCTAATAATCCTAGGGTGCAGGGCAGATTATGGGCTTTTCATGGCCTCAAAAATCTATTCAATAAAAATCTTAAAAATAAAATAAAAATAGTAACAGATAGATAAGCTACTAAACTAACTTCATGCAAAATCACAGCTTAAAACGACTAATTATGAAAGAGTTAAAAATCAACAAAGGAGGCTGAAAAAGTGGAAAAATCAAAAAGTGCAGGCTGTTATACTAGTTGGACTGATTTTGAGCAAGTGATGACTAAGGCCTAAAGGGATATAATTGCTACTAGATACTGACCTAATGAACTAAAAAAAATGGTAAAAGCTAACATCAATATAGCTTATAGCAGTAATAAGCTAAATTGATAGTTACATACCTTAATTCCAAAGCAAAGTACTTAACCCTTCAATATCCTTCAAAACAGCTTAGTACAATCCAGAATAACTCATACAAGTCAAATTAATCATGATCAACCTCAACCCAATGGTCAATGAACAGTAGGTCGTCAATTGACCCGTTTGACCATTAGTGCCAAACACCCCTTCATATTGACTGATTTTAAACTTAAACATGAACTAGACCCATTTAAGCTAAGGAACCTAAACCAGATTACTTACAACTAAGTTGAAACTTAAAAACAATAAGAAAACCAAAACAAGCACTGGATTAAACTGAATAAGCTAATGGTTGACTAAAGTTGACTTTTATTGACTTTTAAAGTAAAAACTGAATTGAGTCAAATTAATTTCAACAAAAGCTAAGATAAGCTCATTTAAGCTTAATGAAACAGAACTGAAGGCTTGTTATCAAATTTTACTGACCAAAGAGCTTAATTCGATTAAACAGTAAACAATGAAAATTTGAAATTTCATTAAACTTGAAATTGGAACAATGCTGATTAAAATTAAAGACAAGAAGCTTAAACGAGCTCGAATTAATACAAAGAACTTAAATTACTACTGGAAACAAGTTTTAATAACTTAATCTACACTACGAATTGGTCTAAAACTGTGACAGCTATCTCTGTGTGAGGTGAGGGCTTTTTATATCACTCCAAATGCTTCCTTCTTTCTTCTGAACACTTCCCAGCCATTGGATTGGCTTGAAACTAATCCTAGCCTTTAAACACATTTTGGCAAGAAAACTTTTTAGTGGGATTAAAACCTGCTCAGCACGTGGGAAGGTACTAGCTAAGGAGGGGGGAGGTTGGCGTGTATTAGTGAAAGCATGGGTGAGGGGGTGGGTTTGTCAGGAGGAAGGTAGGGAAATGGTGGTATCCTGGTTTTGGTTTTAGGCGGGTTGGTGGTATAGGGAAGAAGATTTTGAATATTGAGTTGACCGGGTTTTTAACTCAAATAAGAAAAACGGGCGAGGGTGTTTAATTATTGGGCTTGGGTTATTTACACTGGTGTGGGCTGGGTTAGGATAAAGGATAACGGGTTATAGGTTTGGTTTTTATTTATTTTGGGTTAAAGGGTTAATTGGGATAAGGATTTGATTTGGAATTGTTTTAACTTTGAGGGACCAATTATGTAAATCCTGAAAATCCAAGGACCATATTTGTCATTTGTGCAAAAATAATTTCGAGGGCCAATCTTGACAACTTGATATTCTTGAAGGTTGATTTTTTTGACATCTTGATCAATTTCTCGGTCCAAACTCGTAAATTTCGTCCCCGTCCTCGGCTTTTCATGATTTTCCAATCTTGTGCTCGGTTTTGTCTGCTTTTGCCCTGTTTTCGATCCTTTTGTACCTGAAACACATAAAAACACAAACCAAGGATATCTATAGTTTAATTCGGTGCATTTGGTTATTTTCAGTATTTTTATGGTCTAAAATGGGCATAAAATGATGAGTATTTACACACTCATCATACTTCGATAGGCAAATATAGGAATTTGAATTTTTCTAACATGAGAATGACTACTGGAGAACCTATCGCACTAGAAATTTAATTTGACCTAACGGTTGAATTGCTTCCAGGAGAGAAGTTGGGTTCGTGTATAACCCGTAAAATGGTCGTGTTTAGCCTTAATTGAGCACCACTAGTGATAGTCTTATACTCATTCTCTAACTTGAAAAATTTTAATTCCTACATTTGACTAGAGATAGTTTACATCGGTGAACTTTATCTCCCATTAGGATTTCATTTTAAACAAGTAGTTATTAGGATCTTCCTTAACAAACCTAGATTGTTTGCAAGCCACATACGTGTTTCAAAATGATAACATGTTCTCGTAAGATATGATTAAATGTCTTCATGATCTTAAATGCTAAATGATTATCATGTTTTGCATGATGTTTGCATTTATTTCTTATGTGCATTTTACATAATTTGCTTGTAAAGTTTGCACCCACACTATGTCCCTTTGACACAATAGGAATTAGGTATGCCTATCACTATGAACCCTTAGAAGTCATAGAGTCATACACTAGTGTCAAAACCTATAAGTCAAAGTAGTCGCGAAGTTATCCTAATTCCCTAGTCATCACTTCGCCTTCTTCCAAGTAATACACCCTTTTTTCATGGGAAGGTTAGATACAAACCTAGTAGAACTCGGAGTAGGGTTGACAACTTAAATATTTCATCTGAAATATTCAAGTAAGTTTAACTTGCTATCGCAATTGTTAAATGTCATATCCGAAACATCATACTCAAGCCTTTTAACAACATATGTTAAAACGCTCATCCAAAAGCTAAAAGCTAACATCAACCTTCGGGTGACAAAGGACTCACGAGTTACTATATAAGTGATTAATAGTTCATTTCATCCTCGAGTGATTATACACTTCTTAAGATCCCAAACCCTACTGCGAATCAGCACCATAGGCCTAACTTTATGTCTTTCAAAACCCCGTGAAACACTCGCGTGCGAAGCACATCGAAATCCGTAAATCAACCAAACCTCTCAACCGAGAATCCCCTAACCATCTCCGTCTAGGCCTAGGAATGATGGAACATATTCCATAAATCTTATGACTATTTAAATATTTCACTGGAAATATTAAGTCATCCTTCACATCGCTCTAATGACTACCTATCTATTTCCTCGGAAATATAAAAGTCATCTCTTCTCGTCCAGTACCGTTCAGAGAATTTATTAGGTATAAATTCTCTCCTCGTGTCGAAAAATCTCACTAAATCAGCGAGATTTATTCGTAAAATCCTCTTAAACTCTAACGACGACTTAAATATTTCATCTGAAATATTTAAAGTATATTTAATTTGCGAAATGCAATTAAATGTCATTTTCGTTCTCAACGAGGGATGTAACCCGCGCGTTGCTGCGGGACGTTTCGTTATGTAAGGTATGAATAAGAGAAAAGAATTGTATAAGCTATTAAGAAAAGATGATATAAGATAGCATAAAGTTTTTTAACATACATAAGATTTTTTGTTTAGGAATGCGAATGTTGTACAAAAAATAATAGACAAACCCATATGCAAATGCAACTGCATGGCACATGTGTTACAAAAGATGGCTGGTTTAGCAGCTATAGATGTTTTTAGACGTATTTGCGCAGGTGGTGCACAAATATATCTGAAAATAATCAGTTTATGAGATAACAAAGAGGTGTAATTTAGAGTGAAGGAAAGTAATCATGAGATATTCGAATAATGAAATAGGTTTCTTGTGTTTTTTATATTTTTAAATGGCATTGTGATTTAGAAAAAATAGTTGGTACTCTATTATTTGTGGCAATTTTCCAAGACTGCAGGCTAATTATTTGTGCCTATTTTGGATGGTAGCATAGTTGAATAGAAGACACTGCAAGTAGAACAGGCACAGCTAATATGAATGTCTATAATGGATGCAAAAAGGGTGCTGTTCTAATAGCCATCCTATGCTAATAGGTCACGGGATTTTTTTTTTTGAGTTTTGGTGTCTATTTAAGACAGTGGTGCTTTAAAATTTTTTTTGGTAAGGGAGTTTTCTCATTCGGATACAAAAGCAAGAAGGCAGAATGTCTAAACACCCTAGGTGTGACTAACTTAGGGTTGAGGCAAACTCTAACAACTGGTCTGACATGCTACTTTCTGCTGGCGTTGGCTCACGTGGCCACACAATCTAACGACAGCGAAACTGTCTCCTCTCCTAAGCTTCAGAACCCCCGCAATGTTTCCATGCTTGGAATAAGGATATCTTTTTTAAAAAACTTAAGGGTGTTTTAGATTTCTCGGCATAATCTATTTTGTTTTGCTGTATTTTAAATTTTGCTATTGTCTTTAAGTTTAGTGTCAGTTATGGTGTGATAGTGTTTGTGATATGTGTGTAATATATTCTGGAGTCTACATGCTAAATAAATTTTGTAAAATACCTTTGTGTTTCTTCACAGGTGTTGTCTGATCTTGGAATAACATTTTTTTAACCAGTCTTGATTTGGTTTGTTCTGGTGTATCCTCAGATGGATATGCTTGTTGGTCAGCTTGATTTGTTATAAGCATGGGTGTTGGCGGTGTCCCTAGTTTTATTAAAAAAAAAATAATAATAAAAATAAAAAAAATAAAAAAAAAAAGAGGGTAAAATAGGTAATATTTACTTTCGCAAATGCTTTCTTTAAATAAGATATGCTAATAAAACAAAAGGCGGTACCTGGGTTTTCTTGCACAGGTATTGATTGCATACCTAGTTTTCATAAAACATAATAGTTAACATTTACATTTGCAAAAAGTATAGTTAAATAAGAGGGGTTGGTCAGATAAATTTGAGAACCTGAGTTTGCATTCATCGGTGGTGTTGTTTTGAGTCGTTTGTTTGTCTTTTTGAAAACCTTATCTAAAGTGAAATCCACTGATCTCCTTATTTGATTGTAATGAAACTAGAAAATATTTTTGTCTCCTTCTGCTGCAAAGATTTCTGCTGGTATTTGTTGAAGGTCTGCCACTGTGTGCATCGAAATCAACTCTGAGCATGATAATCCTACTATGTCGTCAACAACAGGGGTGAAGAAAGTCATTGGAGCAGTTGCAGATTGGTCTGTGATAAAACCTTTGAAATTATAACTGTGTATAATGAAGAAAGTAAAAGGATCATTTAACGTTTGCTATTTTCTTTAAGTTGTATAAATGTGAGTTACAACATTATTTACCTATAGCATGGCTGCTCTTGCTTTCCATGATCTAAGCAGCGATAGATTCCATCTTCTTCCCTAACTTTTAAAAGGCATTTATTGCAAGATATGTAGAACCAGTCTCTGTTGATGTTGATGCTACTTATTGTTGCTTCAGCAGTGAATCCAACGGCCTAAGAAATATTGCATGTAGTGTGATGTACTAGGGAAAATTTAATTAAAAATTTGCTGTAAATTTCAGTAAATATACCTTGTATGCTTCTGGATTTTGATCCAAAAGTGTTTTCAATGGAAATCGGTTTCTCAACATTTCTTTTTGAGCATCTTCATATGGTGTTATGCAGATGCGTAGCGGTGGAGCTGCATGGTGTTTGTTTCTGTACCTGGCATAATTTAGAAAGTTGCAATGAATTTGTTTTAAGTAGTTGGTATGTTAATATGTAGGAATTTAGTTTTTTTTTTTGTTAATAGATTCTTACTGTTGTCGTGCTTCTTCAGCCTCTGGTATGTTTGGGTTTAGGTAAAAGTGTGTTGCTGACGTCGCTGTTAACTGATAATCTGCGACACAAATATTTGCAAATGCATGAGTAATTAATTATTAATATAGATGTGTAAGGTAAGGTATGAATACAACACCTCTAAAGCGTGTGACACGGCAAGAGCTGGTTGCAATTATAACAGGTTGTTCCATCTCTTGAAGTCTAGTTTGCTCAAAATTTTGGGCCACCGCATCCCATAGTGTCAACTCAATAACATTACCGCTGTTAACATAAATAAAGTGCTATTGAATAATGAATAGATTCTTCACAAAAAAATGATTAATTTCTTTAATGTCACATGCCTTAGGTTTTCGATGCTAAGTTTTCTGTACACGGTCTCATCTTGGTTGGCATTTTGTTTATGCATTAATGGTCCGACTGATCTTAGGCACCCAATATAATCTGCAATGAAATAAGTATCATGCTTTGTAAATTTTGCTTTGCGCAGAAAAATTAAGGTTCAGAGCATGGCCTGTGAGCATTGGGTATTGGATTTTCCCTGTCTCATCTTCTGTTGGCACTTTGGATTGAACGTGGTTGTATGACACAAATTTAAAATAGTGGTGTGGAATGTTTGGTGCTGTTATAGGGGTGAATTTTGTGATTCTCCCAAAGCGCAGAGCTGTTCTGTTATCAACTGTCTGCTGGTATGCACTGGCGGGTTCACACATGAAATCTGAAATTCTGTAGGTGGATCCAAGTTTAATTTTTGGGTCAAAATAATCAATTTCTTTGACATTCATGTTTGCCTGTATAGCATTGCCCTGTTTATATAAATGCGTCGATACTAAAAGTGAAGGAACTAATATGTATAGTTTACATAACATGAAGGTTGACATACCTCTTCATCTATCAATATGCAGCAGAACGCAGTTTCATTTTTTTTGGGGGAGAATTCAGCTCCAGCTTTCTTTGAATAGGTCACCAAAATCCATTTTCTATATACCCTAATTTCAATGACCTTGTCATAAGAGTTGGGGTGTAACTCAGCAATTACTGCAATTTCTGTGGGACAGCTGGTTTCAATGATTGCCTGTTCAAACACATGCTCGACCTCAGATACTGTACCGCTGCTATTTGCAACCATTTTTTGCACAGATGTATGCTGTTTGTCGCTGCTTGCAGGGTCTGCCATTTAACTGTAAGTATATAATAAATGATAGTGAGTTATAATGGAAAAACGGTAAGAAACGAAGAAGGTAAGATCAATAAGGTAAAAAATAATGCAATGGCACATGCTATATAAGATAGGCTTGTAGAAAATGTACCTGTATTTCTAAGTTGCGTTATAAACAAAAAAACAGTAACAAAAGAAGATGGCAAGACCAATCAGCTAAAAAAGAATGGAACACTAGGTGGTATATAAGACAGGTTTTTACAAAATGTATTTGTATTTTGCTATTTTTGTGATACCTTTATGAAGTAATGAATAATTGACATGTAGTTGTGAGGCCATATTTAACAATACTAATAATAAAATAAAAAAAAAATTGGAAAAAGGGGAAAAAAAACAAAAAATAAAAAAAGGAAAAAAGCAAAAAAAAAAATAATAAAAAAAAAATAAATAAATAAATAAATAAATAAAAAAGACAGAAAGAAAAATATCTGAGTATGACTCTGCGATGCAAAAATGACTATGAACGTCCTATATTTGTCAAAAAGTCTTTGTAAACTATATTTTTAGTTTCGTTTGGTCTTCTATTGTCTTGTTGTTTCATGAGAATTTTCAAACCATAAGGAGATGTAGCTCTAGAAAGAGCAACATATAACTGCCCATGCCCAAAAACTGGCTGCGGAAGGTAAACACCAATTTTGTTAAGAGATTGCCCTTGACTTTTGTTGATTGTCATTGCATAACAGAGTTTTATTGGGAATTGGTTGCGCTTGAAAGAGAAAGGAAGATTTGGATCTTTATGAATCAAAGGTATCCTGTGTATGAAGACCTTTTCACCGACTCTTGTGCCTGTGATGATTTGCACTTCAATAAGCCTTGACATAAGTTGTGTGACTATTATGCGTGTCCCATTGCATAAACCGCCTGCTAAACTAACATTTCTTAAAAGCATCACAGGTGCTCCAACTTTAAGATGGAGTTGATGTGGCGGAAATCCTGATAAGTTAAATGTGTTTAGATATTCAGTAGGATACAACATCTCAGTTTCAGCAGCAGAACTGTTGATTGGAATAGCCATATCATGGCTTGCATAACTTGTAACTTCACCTTCAAACATTGATAAAACCTGTGTGTTAATAATGTCTGCAGTCTCATTTTTTGGACAAACAATAGCTTTTTGCTGCAGAGTGATTGCTGAAGGTGTTCGGAGTGTGGGTTGGTCATAGATAAAATCTATCAGCTTTGACAAACCTTCTGTGCTGTCTTCTATACAATACCTATCGGGAATTTCAACCTATGATGTATTTTTTCTATCTTATTCGTCAGGTTCTCCGAGCTTCCCATCACCAATATCAAGAAGCCAAGCTGCAAAAGAGTGGGCCAAGTTCTGTTCTTCTAAGCTAATTCCTGATCGAAATAGCCTTATGTTCTCCTTCAATGTCATTAGCTTAAAATGTGGCCAGAGGTGAGAGCTTGCAAAAGAAGACAGAACTATTTCCATTTTTGGAGCACCCTTCTTGACAGGGAGCGTTTGCCGAAAATCACCTCCTAAAATAACTGTTTTCCCACCAAATAGAACGTCTGGTGCATTTAGTATGTCTTTAAGCGTCATATCTAATGCCTCAAAGCAGCGCCGATCATTCATAGATGCCTCATCCCAAATGATCAAATTTGTTTCAGCTAACAGGTTTTCGATATGAGTATGTTTTTTAACTCTACAAAGTGACTCATCTGTGAGTTCTAGAGGCAGTTTAAATCTTGAATGCGCGGTCCTTCCTGATGGAAGGAGTAGGGAAGCAATACCAGAAGAAGCGACTGCAAGAACAATGTTACCTTCAGATCGTAAAGCACTAATAATAGCTTTCCACAAAAAGGTTTTACCAGTTCCTCCATGGCCATACACAAATATCAATTCCTGCCTACCTCTTGCAAACGCATTTAGAATGAGCTCATAAATTCTTCTTTGGTCAGCATTTAACTTAGGGACTGAATCAGCCTTTTCTTGTGCCAACAATGCTCTATTGTAATTCTTTTCTTCCATCAGCAACCGATTCTTCAATTGATCAAGCAGGTCTTTTGGAGGTGGCTGCAAACCATAATCCTTGACCGACTTACCACAGCTACTTAGCAGCATCTGTAGCTCATATAATATGTAACCTTGTAATTCATCATCATTCACATAGTAGTTAGGAATCCTAACAGATTGTGAAACAATGGTGGGAATATCATGGCCCATTTGATGCCAATATTTATTCCCAAGGTGGACTGGATTTGCTACTTCACAATGAGTAAGTGATGAAGCGAAAAGTGTACCGCTTTTAGGGGGTCATTTAAGCCCTAAATCGTATTTATTTGATCAAATATTGCCCTAAATCGTTCCTTTTGTCATTTTAGGTACTTTGGAGAAGAAATCTGAAAAAAGGAAGCATTTTGGACGTTTTTGGAGCATAAAAGTGAAGAAAATGACAAAGTCTCAAAATTATGCTGGAAAGTACCTTTGACGGCGTCAGGGATTGTTCCAAACGGCGTCACGGCTTGGCAAAAAAGGTGGATATGAAAATTACTCATGATAAGCCAGAGAATTTTACAATGGAAAGTCTGACGGCGTCACCCTTTGAAGTGATCAAGGTCGTCACGGTTTAAGCTAAAGAGGGACGGCGTCAAGCTCATTTCTGACGGCGTCAAGCTTTGATAAGCCAGAGCGGATTTTGGAGGTCTAAAGAGGGACGGCGTCAGGAAGGCCATCCGGGAACCCTAGACACGGCGAGGTGACGGCGTCAAGATCTATAACGTGACGCCGTCAGCCCTTAAACTCTATATATAGTTTTGCAAATTTTTGTCATTAGTGTGCAACTTTGTGAGGAGAAACCCTAAGACGAATTTCTGCCATTTTTAAGGGTTTTCATACCCTTGGATCTCCCATGTTTAATTGAAGATAAGTAATTGTTTAATCAATCAATATGTCTATGTGTTGTTTGATTATATCTCGTTCTTGTCTTTTGATTAACATGCTAGGCTAGATTTATCTTGTGTTTGCTTAGATCTAATGAAACCTAGCTATTGATTATTGGTTATTAGTGTGTTATTAATTGTATTGGATGATTGTTTATCGTTGTTAGGCTTAAGAAAACTGGCTAACTTCCTATTCGGTAACTTGCTTGAACGTCTTAAGAAACATGAACCAATGCGTACTAAGGTTTTTATGGTTGTATTTAATGCATGAGCGAATTCTAGTGATCCCATGTTAGGAGCTTCCTAGCCGGCTCGACATAGGAGTGAAGTAGGAGCTTGTAGAGTTGGGGAAGTACGTACGCCACCCCACGATTGGTATTAAGGAATACACCCGTCATCCACGCAATTAATACACACTAATCAACCGGTAAAAGATAGTTAGGGAGTAAGGAAATCTAAGTAAACACATTTCTCTCCACATAAGTTTCACAATCTTTTCATTTTCTGTTATTTTATTTTATTTGCATTCGTAGTTATTTGGGTTAGTTGACTAGCAACTAATTCCGCCCACTCTTTCAAACCCGAGATTTTACTTGCTTTCATAAAAAATTATAAAAATACAAAAAGAATCTTCCCTCACCCTTAGACCTATTAGAGTAGTTTTTCAATCCTAACGACACTATTCCCTGTGGAGAATGATCAATCCCCCGTACTTACCACTACACTATACTACATCGGTCAGGTACACTGCCTGGTGGGGTTGTAAGCCTCTTGAGATCCCTCGAGAGGTAAAACCTGTTGTAAGGTTGCAAAACCACGCATCAAGTTTTTGGCGCCGCTGCCGGGGAATAGTTATTGTTTAGGTTGAATTTTTATATTATTAGGTCTACTCACTAGATTCCTTTCTAGTGAGATTTTTATTTTTCTTTTTATTAGATTTCTTTTGTCTATCTTTTTCTTTGTGCCCTTTGTTTGTAAAACCATTTTCATTTGTCACCATGGCGGATGAAATTCCATTTAGATCATTAACAATAGAGGAACAATTACTTTACACGGATAGATTTGCTTCCTGTTGTTCCAATGAATTTTTAAGTGATCTTAGATATATACAAGAGGAGATGGGTATAAAGTTTGATAGGTTTGATGAATTATGTGCATGTGTGGCTTCTATTAAACAATCATTGTTAGGATCAACTCCTTTTAATAAGACCCTTTGGAAAAATTTTGAGGAAAGCCTCCTAACCGTGAACCATAAGTTTAATGAATTAATGGGTTCGTATACATCACAACTTGAGGAAACAATTGAGGAGGATTTAGCCGAACATGAGCATATTGAGGAAAAAGACCTAGGTTTTATGATCAATGACTTTGAATCTCAAGGAACACATGATGAATCCTTTAGGCAAATTGAACATAGTAATCATGTTATCGGGGAAGATTCTTATGAATCGGACTTAGAACTTGAAATGGCTAGAGAAGGATTTGAGATACTTAGGAACATGTTTGGGTTAGATTCTACTAAAACACATGATGTGGATATAATTGATATAGAGACAAGGAAGGATGAGGTAAATAACACAAACCTACAAAGTACCCCACAAGTCCTACCATCATTCGAGGCATACACACCGCCCGTGACTTACCCGGAAGAAGTAGAAGGGACTATAGGAACCCCAATTGAAGTAGAACCTTTGGAAGAAACAAAACTAGAAGAAATAGGTTTGAATACTTGTAGTCATAACCTTTCTTTTAGTTCTATGGAAGTTCCTAGTTTTGATGAACCGGAGCCTAAACCAAAACCGTTACCTGATCTTTCATCCTTAGATATGAACTTAGGAATTGAATTAGGTCCCGATCCACCCATCAAACCATGTAGTCCGGGTAATGTTAAGATTAAGGTAGTAGACTCTAGGCCTTGTAGAGAGGAAGCTAACATAGGAGTGAACCATGACCTTACATACTTACATCACCCATTTATGATTGATCACAAGAAACATTATGGGTTTAAACCGGGTTTATTAGGTCAAAGTGGATTCTTAACTTGGAGTCTCTCGAAGTTGATAGAAGATGATCCCTTTCTAGGAGAAAATCTTAATCCGCCCACTAACCCAATTGAATTAGGTAAGGTTATGATGATAGGATCCCGCACCTTTGAGCATATAATTCACCCGTTACTCTTTCCTCACGTGGCATATTTCCACCCTAAGGGTGTGTATCGCTACTTTCACCCACACTTAATCCTAAGTGTAGGGAAAACCTCCCCTATTTCCGTTAAATAAGGGTAGAGTCAGGCTCGTGACTCGAACAAAAACAAGCGCTTCTTGGGAGGCAACCCAAGCTTTATTTGCTTTGTGTGTTTATTTATTTGTTTGTTTGATTTTATTTGCTTCCGTATGTATGTTCAATTTTTATTTTTATTGATTTATGTTCAAAACTAAATTGTGAAAATGCTTTATCTTGTTTTTAACTTCGTCTTAACTACATATAAAGGTATTTTGCAAAAGATAAGTGTAAGGGAAATCCAAATCGGTTTATTAGAACAAATGAACATGAATCATAACAATAATAAATTAACATACATATTAGTATTTGTTTGAGTCAAATGCTTGTATCGAGTCATAATGATGTTTTGCAGGAATTCCAGGAAGTAAGGTAGAGGTTTTTCTAGAAATTTTCCGGAAACTTAACATGAGAATTCTGTCAGATCATTTCTGACGGCGTCAGGCTTTACAACCTGACGGCGTCAGGTTTTAATTTTCTGAAATTTTTGAAAGTTTTGTTTTCATAAAAAGTTTTTATTAAATCTCTAACTTATAATCTCCAGGAATCTGCAAAATAATCATTCCACAAGCATTATATCCTTATATATAGAATTTATCCCGCCGATGTTATGCAGGTTTTCGTGTTTGTTTTCTCAGGTTCAACAGGTTATTTTGGACAAGGAGATGTATGTGGAATCAAGCTTATGGCGATGCATTAGCCTTAGAGCTTCTACTTTCTCTTGGAAGAAGATCTAACCATGTTACTTCTTTATCCACCGAGCGAATCAGGGGAGTATTTGATTTCATTCTTTTACCTTATTTACTTTTACATCTTGTTATTTGAACATTGGGGACAATGTTCATCTTAAGTGTAAGGGGGGGGGGGGTAAAAGTACGACACTTTAGAGAATGCTATTACGCTTGATTTTTGTTTGTTTAATAGTAGATGTGTAATAAAACTGAGAGAAATACCTGTTAGGGCAATTTTAGTGCCAAATTTAAAATTTTTTACAACATTTAGGAGTGAAACTTTGATCTTAATGAGCGTCTCACGGATAGGAGTTATATGACTAGCACAAAACCGTACCACTAAAAAAATTTTCCACCCCCAAATATGTGAGGTTCGCCCCTAGAATTGGTAGGAAAAGCATTTATGCTA
The DNA here is from genome assembly GCA_021014915.2 of Artemisia tridentata subsp. tridentata. Classification (NCBI taxonomy): domain Eukaryota; kingdom Viridiplantae; phylum Streptophyta; class Magnoliopsida; order Asterales; family Asteraceae; genus Artemisia; species Artemisia tridentata. Next base: position 58,470,652 of record CP139508.1, on the reverse strand, counting down.
TGATGTGTGTACCGGTAGCACTTAGATTCTAGAACTTGTGTTAGGACTATTCCGAGGCCACAAGTGAGACTACATTCGTGTAGTTAGATTTACTATATGATAAGAGGCATTAGGATTAACCCATTGTTTTACACCTGTGTTTTTGTTATAATTACATTGGCTACATTGGTCAAGTAATTCTCCCACACCCTTTGCGTTGTACTCATTTTTAGTACACGATACCCCTAGTACACCCCTCAGAGCCTATCTTTTCGTTTCGAACTTTAAGCATTTTACTTAAAGGAAGAATTTGTTTACACCCCACTTAAATGTACACCCAAATCGCCTTAGCCTACCTTGTATGCACTCATTTTTAGTGCATTATTGTGACAACATTTGTTTTAACCCCAAGTTAATTATCTAATTGATTACATGGTTGCTAAGTCGAGTCATATCCTTGTACATATTGTTTTGGGACGATTGGGACTCATGGGTAAAGTACTAGTGTAATGGAGTAATGGGGAAGAACAACATTATTACCCCCATTTGTGCTAAATATTTTAAAAGTACTCCAAGTGTTTCGATTATCTTAATTCGAGTCATTAGAATAGTTATTTGTAAAGTTATGTAAAAGTTCAAGTGTAAGGGGAATGCAACGCCCCTATGATGTATTATTTTGGATGGTAGGGCAAAAGTGTATGAAAAAAAAAAAAAAAAAAAAAAAAAAATCGAAAAAAATCAAGAAAAATACAAAAAAATGAGAAAAAGAAAAGTAGAAAAAACATACGGACTACCATCCCGTTTCATTTTATTTTATGTTTTTGTTATTTTATTTTCATTAGCTTAAGTCGAGTCTAGTCTTGGCTTAGCAACGCCATATTGTACATGTAATTAATCAAGATCTTTAACTCGCCACCAGTAAAATATCCTTTATCTAACAAAACCGTGTTTATCATATCCCTACACCTAAACATTATAACCCGTTTAAAAGCCCTCTTTGATAGTTTATCTTAGGTGCTTATGCCTAGTGGAGGAGGTTTTTGATCCTTTCCCAAGCCTATGGTAATCTATTTGCTATGACAGGTAGTGAGAGATATTATCCGTTTTCATTTATGAGATTTATTTTGATGACACCTGAGAGATGTGAGTATCTAAACACTACTTGTGAGGTGCTAGTTTGTAATCTCCGTGCTTATTATGGTTAAAGTGGAACGACTAATTGTTGTAATTACTTTTATATTAGCATTAAATGACCCCTAACTTGTATTTTGATTAGAATAAAAGCGCATTTGCTTGAGGACAAGCAAATCTCAAGTGTAAGGGTATTTGATGAAGCGAAAAGTGTACCGCTTTTAGGGGGTCATTTAAGCCCTAAATCGTATTTATTTGATCAAATATTGCCCTAAATCGTTCCTTTTGTCATTTTAGGTACTTTGGAGAAGAAATCTGAAAAAGGAAGCATTTTGGACGTTTTTGGAGCATAAAAGTGAAGAAAACGACAAAGTCTCAAAATTATGCTGGAAAGTACCTTTGACGGCGTCAGGGATTGTTCCAGACGGCATCACGGCTTGGCAAAAAAGGTGGATATGAAAATTACTCATGATAAGCCAGAGAATTTTACAATGGAAAGTCTGACGGCGTCACCCTTTGAAGTGATCAAGGTCGTCACGGTTTAAGCTAAAGAGGGACGGCGTCAAGCTCATTTCTGACGGCGTCAAGCTTTGATAAGCCAGAGCGGATTTTGGAGGTCTAAAGAGGGACGGCGTCAGGAAGGCCATCTGGGAACCCTAGACACGGCGAGGTGACGGCGTCAAGATCTATAACGTGACGCCGTCAGCCCTTAAACTCTATATATAGTTTTGCAAATTTTTGTCATTAGTGTGCAACTTTGTGAGGAGAAACCCTAAGACGAATTTCTGCCATTTTTAAGGGTTTTCATACCCTTGGATCTCCCATGTTTAATTGAAGATAAGTAATTGTTTAATCAATCAATATGTCTATGTGTTGTTTGATTATATCTCGTTCTTGTCTTTTGATTAACATGCTAGGCTAGATTTATCTTGTGTTTGCTTAGATCTAATGAAACCTAGCTATTGATTATTGGTTATTAGTGTGTTATTAATTGTATTGGATGATTGTTTATCGATGTTAGGCTTAAGAAAACTGGCTAACTTCCTATTCGGTAACTTGCTTGAACGTCTTAAGAAACATGAACCAATGCATACTAAGGTTTTTATGGTTGTATTTAATGCATGAGCGAATTCTAGTGATCCCATGTTAGGAGCTTCCTAGCCGGCTCGGCATAGGAGTGAAGTAGGAGCTTGTAGAGTTGGGGAAGTACGTACGCCACCCCACGATTGGTATTAAGGAATACACCCGTCATCCACGCAATTAATACACACTAATCAACTGGTAAAAGATAGTTAGGGAGTAAGGAAATCTAAGTAAACACATTTCTCTCCACATAAGTTTCACAATCTTTTCATTTTCTGTTATTTTATTTTATTTGCATTCGTAGTTATTTGGGTTAGTTGACTAGCAACTAATTCCGCCCACTCTTTCAAACCCGAGATTTTACTTGCTTTCATAAAAAATTATAAAAATACAAAAATAATCTTCCCTCACCCTTAGACCTATTAGAGTAGTTTTTCAATCCTAACGACACTATTCCCTGTGGAGAATGATCAATCCCCTGTACTTACCACTACACTATACTACAACGGTCAGGTACACTGCCTGGTGGGGTTGTAAGCCTCTTGAGATCCCTCGAGAGGTAAAACCTGTTGTAAGGTTGCAAAACCACGCATCAGTAAGGATTTGAGCAAAAACAAACCTTAGTTCTGGTGAAGTTGCTGAAATACATGCTTCTTCAAGGGTTGTATCCCACTCTTTATCATCACCAAGTAAACCCATAGCGTGACATGCAGCTCGATATGTAGGATATACAACTCAGTTAACTGTTTGGACATCTGCATAGCTTTTACAGCCTCGTTGATGACATAGCAATATTCGAAAGTAAAAAAACTCTCCTAAACTTGGATGCACATATGCAAGACGGCCAACAGAGTACTTGGCAATCTTTCTTTTCGACCACGATCTACTGTGTGCATACCACACAAACTGTGATGGAAACTCTAGATAAGTCAAATGGCGACCATCTACGTTCTCATTGTTGTAAGCAAACCATTCTGTCAATGTGGTCATCTTCTTATCTGGACGGTTGACAACTGATTCTAAATTTTCATGTGCTCGAAAGGTCATATGTTGCATGTCTTCAAGGTGGACTGAAAGTATTTGGACAGCTGGCTCTCTACTGTGTATTTCAAATTTAAGGATTCTCCACCAGGCTTCATGAGGACATATGAAATCAACAAAATTTTGGATTTCATCAATGCATGATTGTCGTTGGACTGCAGAGGTAGCTGCATCACCTATAGATCTGCTGACGTGTGCAAATATCCGGTCCGTCCCTTTTGATATGTACTTAAACAGGTATTTTATTAGCATGCTCCACCCACAATATTCAACATTTATATGAGCAGAAAATGCTAAGCATAAAGTCCGGTTATATGGAACGACGTAGCTGGTGTCAAGTTTGACCTGGTGTTTAGTAACTGCAGTCTTTGTCTGCCTTCTTCTATAATGCACCCGTCCTTCGGCATCAAAAAAGGTCTCATTGTTGTATTTCTTTGGGAATTTTTTTGTGCAAAGGTCGCCTTGCATACACGCATGGGCCATGCATCATCATTTCAGAAACAATTTTGTACCCATGAGGATCGACAGCTGGGTCTGGCAGCTCGGCTGAAATATATTGGTCAACGTCTTGAGCATTTTGAATTTTTTGTGATGGAGAGACCCAAACCAGCGTGTGACAATGTGGTAACCCACGCTTTTGGAACTCAACAGTGTACAAAACTGCATATTAAACAATATGGAAATTAAAAATTGGTCAATAGGCCTGTACATTACATGGTATATCTGCTGACAGTGTAAATCTGAACAGAACATAAAGTAAAAAAAACATTAACGACAAAAGATATGCATACCTCCTGTGATATGTCCGAAAGTTTGCTTATCTCTAACAAACTTGACAAATGCTTTAATCTTTTGCTCAAAAACCCTACACACCACATCTGCTCTATCTGAGGCACTGAAATGAGGAAACAATGCCATGTATCGCTGTATTTCAGGCCAATTCACATTACATGTGAAGGTTATAAAAAACCGTGGATAAGCAAGGACACGACAAATCGTCAATGCATCCAGATAATGGCTATACATATATATAGGACCCCCAGTAAACGAAGATGGCAAAATTATTCATGCACCGACTTCTGAACCATCACGATCACCTCTTGAAATTGTATCATAAAGTCCTGACAAATATTCTCCTCGGATATCATTTTGATGTGTTCTTTAGAAAGCCATTCTATTCTGTTCTATACAACAATAAACAGCAACAACATACTGTTGTAAAAGACGCCCTACCCGAAAGATTAAATCATACTGCTCATGTCTTGGGTGCAGCTGGTATGTGTAAAACACGTTCATTGAAACGCATTTGGTCCTACCTGTCGGATCTGCAGCTTTTAATCTTAACTGCGTATGAAATCCAGGCTGACCATAAATGAAAATGAGTGGGAACTGTAATGACATGTATGATTGATGAAGCTTATTTATCCTTTGTGGCACCCCACCTCTTAATTCAATTATAACATCATAGCCTGCTTCGGTCGTTGGACCATTGTCAAACACTATGGCTCCTAAAGCATCAGATGTCGGCAACTCATAACGGCGCGCACCTCCACCACCATAGAGCCGAACCTTAAAGTCAAGAACATCAGCCTCAGCACATTTGTCCCGTTCAGTTCTGAACAGGCGCACCAGCTCATTGTGATCATCTAAAAAGTGGATGAGTCCTTGAACAACTTGTGGATCTATCGCAGATGTATTAGATCCTTCAAAATAGGCCATTCTATTTTCCACTTCATTACGTGTATCATAGATATACAACTGTAAGAAGCAGGACGAATCATTGGCAGCAGGATACAGGGAACCAATCCAATGATATATCTGACCAGAAACTTTAAAAACATATGGACCTCTTCCTTCATTAATTGTATTGTCAATCTTGGCGCCAAATGATGTCATGGCAAACATTTGATTGTAAGCTCTTATTTTTTGCATAAAATTGTTGTCTTCAAGAAGTTCCCTCATATATGCAGGTGGCCGAATCTCGGGATCCATGAAATCTTTACCACCTCTGCAGCACAAATGATATTCAGGCTGACCCTTGTTGGAACGACCTTTAAGCCGTTCGTTAAGCCAAAACATGGCTTTGCAATGCCGGCACCGCTGATCACAATCGCCTAAATCTTGATAGGTAACCGGCGTGTCTATACCAACTGAAAGAAAAAGGGTTAATCAAAACACTGAAATCAAGTTAATTGAATGAAAAGGAAGCTGGTGGAAAAGGAATCTTTGATGGTTACTGATAACGCCTAAATCTAACATGTTTTTGATAGCGTTATTGGTAGTTTTATATATGTTTTGTGGTTATATTTATATGCTTTTGTTACTAAATCGTACCAAAGTGTGTTTGCAAAGCATTTGTAGCCAAAGACAGGAAAATGGATGGAAAAGATGCAAAAATGAGGAAAAAGGATGTATTTGAGATTGCATGTGAGTCTTGTGTCAAGTTCCGCTCCGTAAGGTACTTCAATGAGTTAAAGTCCGAGTAGTCGAGTTAATAAGCTTAAGGATGAAGGGAAAGATCAAAGAATCAAGAGCTACAACCGAGAAACAAGTCGTACGCAAAAGTCCAAGAAATAGGTTCATCAGCCATAGCCATCCGATCGGTCGCCGCCCGCAACCGATTCGGATGGAGTGAATTTGGATTTACCGAGAAGACCAACCGATCGGTAGACCATTCTATCCAATCGGTTGGAAGTCGCTGTTGACCCAAGACTTCTTTATTAAGGATTGTGACTTTATAAATCCGGTTCTAGGTCCTTCTTTTCAGTATTCTAACCATTCAATACTACTTGGAGAGCAAGAGAAGCATTTATGCACTTAGACCTTTGGTTAGAGCAATTTATGGAACCATTTGTTGAGTATTTATATACCAATCAATCTTGAGATATATACAAGTGCTAAGAGTGAGAGAAAAAGAACCATTCAGAGAAATATACTCAGAAATTCGTCCATAAGTCCAGGAGAAGGGAGAAAGTTGAATATACCATTTTCATTGCTTGTGGAATCATTGTCTTTCACTTGTAATCTTATTTCCAAATCATTGTAAGACTTTCAATCATGGTTTCTAATGTTCAAAGTATTGAGTTTACATTTATGTTTGCTATGAGTGGCTAGTGCCGTTGTGCACTTGCTTAGATGATGTGTATTATTCATTGATTAGCATATGATTGTGATAACATGTTTTAATTCAATTTCAAGTCAATTCTAAGAACCAATTGTGATAAAGTTTCATAGTGACATTTGGGTAATCAAGTTTAACTAGTGCTAGTAATCTTAAGGGTTGAAAGAACTATTGTTATTCCACTAGTTATAATCATTTGTCTATGAATGATTGTTGTTTTCCACTATTCTTGATTAAACAAAGGAACTTAATTGTGATTGTAATGAAAATGCTTTTGTCTATCAAAATGAATTGATTGTAAACCACTTTAAATGTCGAGAGATTAATAGTTTGCTTTCAATTGTGACCTTTTGTCTATAATCGGTTACCTTTTGTATTGACCATTTCCTAAGCTAGTTTGATTAGACAAAAGATTGTTTTTGTGTTTGAGGAACACCAACTCATGAACCTTGAATTGATCTTGAATTGATTGGTTAAACTTAATGCTTGTTTTTATAAACCAAAATCTTGACGAAGGTTTAATTTGTAGAAACAATAGATTAGTGTCAAAACTAATTATCACAACCAACATGTTTTCCAAAGTTATCACAATCATATTAGTCAATTGTAGTACACTAGTCTAAGCAAGTGTAGTTTTTAATCATTTGAATTTTCATCATATCATTACTACTTATTTGAGATAGTTGCTTTTAACTTACAACTCGATTCACTACACAAATCCCTGCGAACGATCCCGACTTACCATCAAAATCTTGCTACAACGGACGAGTATACTTGCTCATATGTGTTGTTATTAGATTCGGTAATTCACCCCTTATAAATTTAAAACTTGCACCGAACCGGGCACATCAAGTTTTTGGCGCCGCTGCCGGGGATCTTGATCGTGTTTCTGTAAGTTTTAGTCCAATTCTCATATAGTTAGTTTTCGTAAAAAAAAAAGTTTTACCGAGCTGCCCGTCCGATCGGTTGTTCATCCATCCGATCGGTTTTCCAAAATTTTCATTTACCGAGAGAACCATCCGATCGGCGGACACTTCCATCCGATCGGATCCTTCAAATCAAATTTACCGAGAGATCTATCCGATCGGTAGACTGTTCTATCCGATCGGTTGGACGATTCTGATCTTTTCAAATTGTTTTCATTCTTTGCTCGTTTGTTTAGACATTGCCTCGATTCGTTGGGGAATTGTATGAACACTCGATCAACTGGAGTAGAACCAATTCCACCACTTTTCAATCCCGAAAGTTTGATTCGAACAAGATCTAGAAGAAGAAGAAGAACACCCTTTGTTCCATTAGCCAATCGTGTACCAAGAGTACCAAACCCAACTTTTGATAACCTTTTTGAAGCCAAAGTCGTTTATAACCCATTCACTGATCAACCTTTTCCCATGGCTGACGATAGACCCATGTGGGAAGCAAACCGAGGCGTAGCACCCACTCCTGGAGCTGCTATTGTTGCTGTCAACTTAGGTGACAATTTCACCGTGAAAGGTCACCATCTTTCTATGATCAAAGACCGTCAATTCGATGGCCGTTCGAGGGCCGATCCTCACAAACACATTGCCGAATTCATTGAAATTTGTGGCATGTTCCGATACGGAGATACAAATGTAGATGCCATTAAACTCAAACTTTTTCCGTCATCACTTGCTGGAGATGCAAAAGTGTGGTATAACGAATTAACACCAGGAATCATCACTACTTGGGAGGAGATGAGGCAAGCTTTTGTAAGCCGATTCTTTCCACCTGAAATGTTTGATCGACTCATGGGAGAAATTCGTGCTTTCACACAAAATCCTAACGAATCACTCGTCGAAGCCTGGCTTCGTATGAAGGATTTACTTCGAAGTTGTCATGGACATGGATTAGGACGAGGAACCATTATCCAAATGATTTACCATGGACTTGATGAAACATCTCAAGGAATTCTTGATGTTGGAGGAATTTTTCTTTATAAGACTCCTAACCAGGCATACCAATTACTTGAAGACCGAGTTCTTCTCAAACTCGACTGGTCAAAAGATGCCAAGACAAAACCCTTAAGAAAAACCGTTGCTTTTGCCGAAAGTTCTGATTCATCTAAACTCATGGAGAAAATGGAAACCTTGGTTTCCAAAATCGATTCACAATACAAAGATCTTAGAGGAGAGATGAAGGAAATGCGAGATGGTTGTAACAACTGTGGAGGTAACCACCCATCATCAGAATGCGATGATCAACCAATGGATCAACCAAAACAAGTAGAAGCTAATTACATCCAAGGAGGATACCGAGGAGGAGGATATCGTGGAAATTATTATGGACGAAACTCTGCTAGTTGGCAAGATCGCCGACAAAGGGATAACAACCATGAGTCCCAACCAAAAGTAGAGAACCAAACCTCACAAAATTCCGACAAGAAACCTGAAGAAACAGATTTTGAAAAAATGATGAGAGAATTTGTCACTGCTCAAAAATTAACCAACGTGTTCGTCAAGAATCAATTTTTCAATCTCAAGACCAAAGTTGAGCAAGGTCAGAAAAATCATCAAGCGTCTATCCAAGATCTTGAAAACAAATTTGGGAGACTCTCTGATCAAATTTCTTCCCGACCATCAGGTTCGTTGCCTAGTAACACCCAAACCAACCCAAAACCATCATCATCATCGAATGATAAGACTTATCGTCCACCACAAACTAGAAATGAGCATATCAATGCTGTATTCACAAGAAGTGGCCTGTCTTATGATCCACCACCCAACCCAAACAACACCACAACTATCGATTTCGATAGTGAGGATGAAGATGAAGAATCCAAGAAGGAAAATACACCAAAAACACCACCCAAACCCAAACCTAAACCACCAGTTAAGGCTTACACTCCAAAAATTCCATATCCACAGAGCCTTAAGAAAGAAAGAATGGAGGAGCGTTATAAGAAGTTTGTTGAAATAATCAAAGAAGTTAGACTCAATGTACCCCTCATTGATGTTTTAGCCGGAATGCCCAATTACGGGAAATTTTTGAAAGAACTTCTTAACAACAAGAACAAGATGGAGCAAATATCCGCTACCTTTCTCAATGAAGAATGTTCAGCTATTGTTCAAAACAAAATTGCACAAAAACTCGAAGATCCCGGAAGTTTTCTGATTTCATGCATATTAGGAAACAACATCACATGCGATGCTTTAGCCGACTTAGGTGCGAGTATTAATTTGATGCCCTATTCGCTGTATACGAAACTTTCAATCAATACCTTGAAACCCACAAGGATGAGTATCCGATTAGCTAATCATACTTACCAATATCCTGTTGGTATTGCTGAGA